>OZ057414.1:70586879-71223879 GCA_964056705.1 Troilus luridus
CCCTGCTCCAGAGACGTTTTAGTCTCCTTGTCGGATTCCGTGGCAATGTGTCTATCACTAAGGATTGTACCAGGAAATTTGGGTGTCCAGCAATTGAGTCATGACATGTTTTCTAGTTTTTCTTGATTGTGTCAGTCACGAGTGTTATTTTTTGCATGAGCTCCACACAAAAAACAAATATATACCTTTTATGTGCAGGGAGCTGATTAGTCCTATGCAAGCTGTTTTTTTTTTTTTTTGTTTTTTTTACACTGCTCTACAGTCCAGGATGGACTTTGGCCTCCTCTCCAATCCTCCTCTAGTCCTGTCGATTCAAAGCTTATGCTCTCCAGCCTCTTATGTACATCTTTATTAGATCTTCTACCACATCTCGAAGCATTTACGAGGTCGTCCTTTCCTTCTTTGGGATGAATTCTATCATGGATCATCTTTTTTGGCATTTGATCATCATACATACGCTGTACATACCCTAGCCAACTAATTCTCCGGGACTTGATAAGCAAGCTCTACGGCAAGGGTTTCCCTCTATTTTGGGTATCCACATTATAGAGACTGTGTGAGCTTTAGTATAGTCCCAGATCCATCCCCGCTGTTAACAGGTTAAATAAAATCTGCCAGAGCCGGATTTAATCCCGGGAACTTTCGCATGGCAACTCAGTGCTCCACCAATGAGTCACTCCGCTCCATTGTTTATATTATTGTATATTGATAAATATACTAAAATGATTGGATATTTGAGGTCTTTTCAACCATAATTTTAATTTTGTTTCCAACTGTTACGCAGCACGCTAAGATTGCTTGCCCCCTTGGCTTTCCCTTCACTTAGGTTTTGGGACAGGGAACAATTAGTCGCCTTAGAGGAGCCTCTCGAGACCTTTCTATGTCACCAAAGTCCTCTCAATAACACTCTACTTATTTCATGGGCTGCCACGTGCTTCAGTATTCATCACTCTATGGCCTCGTTGTCGACTAGTTGAGAGTTGGCATTGTTTTCTCCTTCAATGGCTTCTCTTATATGGTTATGTGGTCTTACATGGATGTCCGAGTAGCCTATTACTTTCCGCTTAAAAACACTATCTTAATATGCGAAATGTCTACTATTTTATTTTCCTGAGTAAATTTTGCATCCATTATTATGTATATCTTAAATCAAGTCTTATGGACACTTGCTATTACATATAACTACATTTGAAAATCTTTCTAAATCTAACCTGGTAATTTAGATTGATAATATTGAACCCTTGTATCTATCCCTTATAATTAATAATAGAGCTTATAATGAGTAAGCTATTTAGATTTAGATTTTGGTAATAAATGTTTAAATAATTTAAACTCTTGGCGAGTTCGCACATATGGCCCTTGCATTTTTTAAAGGGAGTTAAAAATCCCTTGGTTATGTCTTACTGTTAAAGGGAAGTAAAATGGTGGTCTCGAGCCTGTACGGTTTCCGGGACTCGTTAAATATCCCTATCCTAATTATTATACCTGGTTAGGCAAACTTTAGGAATCCCACTGTATCATCGTCCGAGTAGCCATTGCAGCTTAAAGTGATATTTAATAAATAAACCAACTATAACTAAAATTTCTATTATTTCTATGTACTTATAATGATAATAACATAATTTTGAATAACAAACCTTTACTACTGACTTTATAAGAAATAAAAAAAAAGCTACCAAAAAGGTATAGTGATAGAATTACAGCGAATTTTTTAACATAAATTTATATGTTGTAGTTTAATAATTTAAAGCTTTATTGTAAGACAGTTTCGAATATTTATTGGACGGAATCCTTTCATTTAAACTGTTTTTCGTTATTTTTATGTTCTTTGTTAAGCCAACTTACAAGATACTTTATTATTAGTAGTGCAAATTCTCTTGAATCCATTATAAAAATTATACCAGCCGATTTTTTGATAAAATTAATATTTTAATTGCGGTAAAAAAAAACAATTTCTAGTAGAAATAGCTTTTACATTTTGTGTGTACAAAGTGAGAGAAGAAAATTAGTACATATTAAAACAGTAGAATCAATTGAAACAGTTCATTGAAATGTAACACTTATCGGCCAGATACATTAAGCGTTTTCATTAGTGTTGTTTAAACGTTTCATTTGACAATTGATGGATTAAATCAGTGGTGACCAACCCTAACGATCCTACGGACCACTTAAGGAATGAATCATATAAATTATATATCCATATCAAGTTAAAAATTGTCCCACTATGGAATCCATATATATATATATATATATATATATATATATATATATATATGTGTGTGTGTGTGTGTGTGTGTGTTCTTTTTTTTGTTTGTTTTTATTTCGCTTTATGTTTCTCTCAGATTCCTATAGAAACAAATCCCGGAATTCTAAATTTAAGGGAACGTAAAAGATTTTACGGATTTAAAAGTTTTCTTACAATTCTGGAGGTGTCCAACAGAACTTCATTTTGTCCCAATTTCAATTTTTCCAAATCAAGGCCAAGGTCTTCTGAACCCCGTCTTGTACTTTTCGGTAGGAGGTCATTCGATGAAATTACTATAGGAGATATTAATACTTTATCCAATTGATGAAGAAATTTCAACTCATTTAATTATTTTATTATTATTATTATCGGAGTCAACGACCGATAGTACGCAATTTTTCGTGACTATAGACATTTTAATATGTATTGCTTAATCAAGCCAGGACGATCATGAAACTCGTACTAAAAAGAATTCTTACTAAAACTACATTCCGAGTCTGATATGAACAGAATCCGTTGCCCTCGCATATGGGGTAGATTACCAACGTGATAACCGACCACTTCTTTTGGAACATCATAACATCGATTCCTGACTCGATTATCGGATAGGTAGATTGTAGTGACTTATACAGCCAGGTAGCATAAGGTAAGTGTACCTAAAAAAAAACCAAATACGATAGGCTGATAATGGAGGAATCCGGAAGGGGCGGAAGTAAACAGGACTCAAGGAGGCACTGAAACGAAGGGTGGGGACGACCGTTATCCCCTCCACCCTACCGGCGTTGAATAGTCAGTCAGCGGTTGATTGGTCGCTTGTGTGGGTATTGTTGTTACTAGTGATTTGTTGATGTTGTAGTGGCGATAGGATGGGGTTGATGGGACCGCCGGTAGCCTGCGTCAACAGGAAGCTAACCTCCAAGAAGCAGAAGGCAAAAGACAGGTACGATTCCGAAGCGTTCATATATCGTTAAAGTTACGAGAAAAAAAATGTCTGTTCATGAAAATAATTTTTGTATCTAAGATTTTATAAGGCTATTTTTCATCTTATTGGTTTATACATAGGTATATACTGATTCTAAGTTTATTATTTTTTTGCTGAGGAAATAGTTGACTGGATGTATCCTGAACAATTTTCAAAATGGTCACGGTGTGCAGTTAATGAATTTTACACCATTGAGGGTATCAGTTCCGCAGGTTGTCGCTTCGTGTTAAGTCACAATAAGTTTTAACTTTTCATTTGTTCCCTTTTGATATTATAAAAAAATAAATAATAATAATCGTGAGATTTAGTACGGAAAAAGAAGAGTGTAGTTATGGGAAATGTGTATATTTCGGTAATCATTTCAAATTATATAACCTAAACGGTATGTGCAAGTAGATTGTTTACTTTATATAGTCATTAATAATTACTATGTAGTACAGTCAGTATTAAAATTATTTTTATTTTCGATAATATTAAAAAAGGCAGTGAATGAAAAGTTATAAGTACTTAGTGACTAATTTCGATGCGAGGGCCTGCGGAACATTTACCACAAGTTATTCTTATTGTGTAAAATTTATTGATTGCACTCCTTGACCATTTTAACTTTCCTTTTTTATTCGAGTATGTTAATATTGCATTTCTAAAAATAAAAAAAGCTGATGTGAACAAATCCAATTATTCCAGTAAGTCTAAACTATCTAACTTAATTGTAAAGCTGTAATACATTGTATTTATGACCCTAGAATTGTTATTTAGTTCGATTGGTAGACAATGAGTATTGGTACTTATAATGTGATCTCATAATTATTCATATTTATTTATCCCATCAATCAAACAAGATAAGATTGCATTTTTAAATTTTATTTTCGATACTGCTAATGAATGTTCCGTAACAAGGACCATGAAATGGCCTTCATCTTGCCTACATTTTTCTAATTGTAGTTATTATTTTATCCTCCTTTTTTTATTATTTACGAAATGTTTTTCTTAATTTACAAATTATATACGTTTTAATGGTGGCGAACGAAGAACAAAAAAACAGCGTAATGATCGGTTGCCATGGATACTAATTGTTGTAAATACCCTTGGCTCTCCAGATGTCATTCATAAATCATTTTGTCAGCTCGGAACAGAGTGAGTGTTGAACTATTAACGTTGATGATCCCTCTTTCTCTCTCCATAATTAATGGCAATCACGTAATAATATTACTGTATAATTGTGTTAAAAGGTCGTAAAATTTTAGCTGTGGTGTAATGACGGTCAAGGAATATTGGTTCGAAACTAAAATATCTTAAAATTATACCTGAAGCACTCATAAGGACATTCTAATAATGTGGATAAGTATGAAAATGTAATAATTGAGGAAGCTCGTTTACATTTAACAGCATAGAAAGTGTATGTCTTGAGATATGCTGTGTTAACTGTTGTAAGCTCTACACAATAATAGCTGATAAATAAACAATATACTAATAATATATTCGAAAAGTTTATGTTGATCAGGCTGGTTATGTCACAGCATTTATCTACAGCCTCAGTGAATATGTGGTTTAAGTCGGTTTTTGTCCAGAGAGAGTTAACTGCTTTCAGATAACCGGAATCGTATCATCCTCGTAATTTTTGGCTTGAAATGGAGTTGTAATATAAACAATAACTCCTTTTCAAGCCAATGCTTGACTTAACCCCTTATTCACTACGAAAAAAACTCGATTCCGCTTAATCAAGTACAACAAACTCATTTTAGAGAAAATTAGACTTGACCACTTATTCACCGGGGCTGTAGATATAGCCAGCAAAAATGTCAAATGTTAGACGGGTTAAGTTGATAGATATTTTGGCAATTCAGGCATCATCATGAGAGTAGGAGAAAATTCAATTACAAGAAGTTTACAAATAACTTGGGAGTGGAGTGGCTCAGTGGTAGAGCACTGAGTTCCCATGCCGGGAATTCTGGTGCAAATCCCGCTGCAGGCCATCACTTTTATTTAGTTTGTTTGCAGCGGGAGATGGATCGTATAGGATCTAGTACTCTTCTGGAGCCCACCCAGCCTCTATAAAATATTATAAAAATAGAGTACCCAAAATAAGAGGGAGGGGGGGTTGAGCGTGACCTAGGACAAGTCACCTCCTTGCAAAACCGTTGTCCATGAAACAGTACAGTCTCTACCATATACTGAAGCCCCGACCCTTCACAGTTTGTGGTGATATAGTTTTTTTTTTTGTTTTGTTTTTACAAATAACAAACTGAACTTCACTATTCAAAAAGACTAAAGTTCATCATCAGCATCACGCCAGCATTCCCCCAATGACATCTGTACAACTAACCGAGGATTGGTCTTGCCTTCAGTACTTGATAGATACTGCACAGTCTCACGTTTAACTAGGTTTTTCCTTCCCTTAATTTTACCCTCTAAAGGTACCCACTTTATAAGGGATGGGTGACCCCGCGAAGCTCTACGAATCCCACTAAGTCCCTTTTATCACCTTTCTCAACCGGTCTTGAATCCAGAACCTTCACCTCATTAGCTCTGCGCTCTACAAACTGACCTACCTCACTCCCACCAACAACTGTGAAGGGTTATACAAACAACTGATAAGCAGAGCAGAAGGCCTCAATCAAGAATCCAGAGAATACACAACTGTTCCACAAAATGTATCAACTTGATAGAAAAAAAAACAAAGAAAATAATTGTGTGTATGTGTATATGTATATATATATGTTTAAAGGAATTTGACATTATAAAAACTGAAGTTATATAGAAAGCTATTCCCTCCCCAATGGTAGAGCCTTCCGCCACAAGGTTATCGAGATTCATTTATTCTGTGGTTGGGTTTTTTATTTATATAAAAGGACAACATTGCTTGTGATAAGATTGTTAATATGAGATATGCCTATATAAACCTTCTGGTTTGGCGGCTTGAAATATGTAATTTCAATGTATCCAGAAATCTGAACTTCCGAAATGTTTCTTTGATAAAACCATTTACAATAAATAATAGTATGTATGTCTCAATAAAAGAAGTTTAGTTTTGATTACGTGTGATATGATGAGGTATGCTTAATATCTTGCCAATTTTTTTTTATTTACACAACCGACCTAGTATGAAATATATGTATTTAGTCTCTCATAAATTATTTTTTCGTTCATTATTACCTTAGAATCCAACATTTGATTATCCATCTCATCAAGCCTCTACTTGTGCAAGATCTTCCAATATTCGTCAATGAACTTTTGACATTAATATTTTCATTCTGATATACATTTATTATTATCTACCATATTTTTGTAGGTTATGGTGGCCTTCATATTTAAAGGAAAATGTATCCAATCCTCTGTTTGACCGAGTAACATTTAAAATACCATGATCCATTTAAAGGAAATATAACTTTAACATATCCAATAATCATTTATAACTGACCCCAGTCAATGGATTCGTGGTTTGGAAGGGAATGATCGTGGAATAGACTCACAATTGGTTGGGTGATTGTTACAACGAGGGGGTAAATATCATTACCTATTGTATCGCAGCAAGATGTCGTTTGTTACCGAACATTTTTGGAGTGGACATTTTTATTTATTGTTTCATATTAATGTATAACAATGTACATAATTATATTTATTTATTTTGATAAATTTTTTATCATTATGATGTGCATTCAAATTAAGTAAACTAATGAAAAAATCAACTCTCCTTATTTTATATAATTATGAAACAATCACCCTACCTCACATGAACTGTTGTTTTCGATATTGTTTATAAATCTTGAGATCAATTACAATTAAAATAATAACATAAAACAAAGTATATAACATTATCTAAATTTTATGTATTCACAAGAGAACTTACTTTATTGCTAAGAGATTTTTTTGAAAATATTCTTTTGAATTTTAACTTCATAGTAATTAAGTCGAAGGTCGAAGTAATGAATTTATGTAGATACAATTTTTATTATATAATATATTCTAAGTTTATTAGCCCATTTTTTTTAAAGATATCTAAATAAACTGGAGGATTTTTTTTATGATAAATCGCTTTTGGAAAACTTAATAAAAAAATAATATAGGACATCTCTCGGAAAAAAGCAATTTTTATTAAAACCGTGGTTGTTTAACATCTCATTGACATATATATATATATATATATATATATATATATATATATATATATATATATATATATATATATATATATATATATATATATATATATATATATATATATATACACACACATATACACTCAACAGCATAAAAAACCGGACACTTAGATTTGGTCTTATAATTTTGTTAAATACATATGTATATTAATCTTTTTAATTAATGGTAAGAATGGAATAAACGCCGGAGTGCATCGTGAATGGTAGACTTCGCTACCCCAAGCTCCGGCCTTCTCTGGCCAAAGCATCAGCTCGGGCTATGTCAACATTTGAAAGTACCATTATTCTGGACCAAAATAAAAAAAAACTTGTCTATTAATCACAGAAAAGGCTTGGTTAATAAATTAAAGATGTTTAAATGTGCGAAAAACTACTTACAGTTTAGAATAGGTCCGGCAGGTAAATCAACTTCAAGAAAAATAAATCAAATCTGAGTTTTATCTTATTGTTTACTAATCCTGAAGGGATTAGTTCAATAGACTTAAACCCTACATTCTCTGTAATAACTAGAATACCCACAAAAACAAACACATTGCTGAAAATTAGCTTTTAATACGATATATATGGTGTCCGGTTTTTTTTGCTGTTGAATTTATATATATGCGTGTTTGGGCGTGTGTGCGTGCGCAGAATTTTCTTTAATATGTATTTATGTTTGTGAATAAATGTAAAGGGGTATAGGTAACTTATATATGTGGAATTTAATTTTAATTTTTGTTAATTTTTATTTTATTTTGTATTTATTATTCTGCTCGTAAGAGACTGTATTAACGGCTTATAGGAGAATAAATATAACTTTATTGACTTAACTCCATTGCTTGTAGAGACCTAACTGTAAATTTGAAGTATCGCATATTCTAATGTCCATATCAATTAGCCCTCCTGTTGTTTCCATATCTGAAAAAAAAAACCATTAACCCGTTTTTTAATCTGAAATATTTACAATAATAGTTGGCATGGATTCAGATTAAATTAAAGTTTTAGTTCCATAACTTATTTCAATTCATTAAGCTTCTTAAGGTTTCATAACTGGTTACAAAGATTTCATTAAGCAACGAAAGCAGTTATTAAACAAAATAATTTATTTATGGCCGTATAAATAACATTTATTTTTTAATTTATATACACCACATTGTATCTATTTTGCAGTGCGTAACTATCAAAAAATTAATTGGTACTTTAAAATATTATTTAATAAAAATTGATAATATATGAACGCAAAAGCGAATATGGTTTCATTCCTCTAATCTTGAAAGACCAGTTCATGTTAAAAATAGACCAACTCTGTTATTTAATAATATTTGGGTTACCATATTGATAAATAATTTTTAGAAAATTACCATTTCGAAATTCCTTGTAAAAGGTATCAGAAAGATATTATACATAGCATAACTCAAGTAAAAAGAGGTAATGAAACAGAAATTATATGATATATTATTATATATCTGACAGTGCAAAACAATATGTACTGATGAATAATATCCCTCCAATTTTATTACATTTGTGTATTTTAAGGCTAATTGTTTAGACCGCTATGTTTGTCTTTAGCGTTTTTTCATGTTGTACTTAGATGAAATGCGGAGTCACCATTTTAAGGAGAAAATTTTTAATATGCAGCTAAATTCAAGTGCTAAATTTTAAATGTAACAGTTATTAGTATCGAGATAGATGGTAGTATACTTTTGTTTTAACACGTGTTTGTCCAGTTAAAAGAAAATAAAAAAAAGAAAGACTTCCTTTGGAGTTTTTGACCTGCTTGAGGACCTAAGCATCTCCTTAACTCATCTAACTTCTGAAGCAATTTATATTTATAACATTCTTTGGATACTTCAGATTTATGATTTATTAAGAAAATAAATGAATTAATTTATTTATTTAATTTCATTTACCAATTCATGAAATTTCGTGTTAATATAATGTATTACCCCACAGTTTATTACTATCCTACAGTAATGCATTTAAATAACTCTTTGTGTTGTTTGACAATACATTTGAACACAAATATCTAATAAATTGAATTAAGGTTATTCTTTCTAAACTAGTTAAAGCTAGAAAATATTTTAACTTATTCCAAAAATGAGGAACGTAGTAGCTTAATGTGTAGAGTGCTGAATCACTATACTAAAGATTCTGCGTTCAGATCCGGCTGTGGCATACACATTATTATTATCTGCTAACAGCCACGGATAGACCTTGTGGCTTCCTGGGACTCGTCTACCGTTTATAAAATGGGTTTCATCAATTGGGGAAAAACCTGGCGGTCAAGCGTGATTTCAGACAAATCATCTCCATGGACAGCTGTTGTCTTAAAAACAGAACAGTCTCTACCATGTACTGAGCCCAAAACCATTCTGAGGTAGTAGTGGTACAGTTTTTTTTTTTTTTTATTACATAAATATCGGTCGGCTTAAATATACTAGCTTATTAAATACTGGTTATAATGATAACCTATACTGTTAAATACGTTTAATAGTAGCATAAATTTTTTATGATAACTAGTAAATTTGTCTGTACCTGACTAAGTTTTATGTAAATACGTTTTTTCTACTCAATTTTTCACAGAAAGGAATTGGAAAATTTGTTCCTCCTGAGTTGTTGAGGTAATCCTCCAAAGCGCCCTTGACAAACTACGCTCGTACATCACCCGACGCTGAGTCATGTCCATACTAAGTAAATCTGTGGGGAGGAAAAGGACAGGAGGGAACCCTCCCTATACCGGGGAGGTTAGGGCGAAGGGGCGAGTTCTGAACTGGGTGGGGTTCTGGGAGGAGGCTCATTTACGAGATATCAACTGAAATAAATAGTCCAGGAGGTGCTCCAGGAATTCCTAACTAATGTTAACTCAGGAATTTGACGACCTATAATGTTAGTTCTTATGGCTCTAGATAGGAACTAACATATAGTTCCTTCGATCGAAATAATATTTACAACGATATGACTGACGGTTATTATTTATAGTACTTTCAATAATATGACAGTCAGCAATAGAATTATTAAGTATTTATAGAATTATTATCATTTATTAAAATTAAAGGAATCTATGAAAAGCAGAACCGCCGCCTGAACAAGGAAGGGGGTAAAGAAAGAATTAAGAGAACTAGCGTTATGAATGATTTGTGTTACATTTATATTGATTAGTATTTAAATTGAACTAGCAATTGCCAAATTTTATCTGGAAGAGAGAGTTATTGTTATTTAATAGAATGTGGAATTTATTAATTCTGCGGGTAAAGTATTCTAATATAATTTTAACAAAAAAAAAATAGAGAAGCGGGGTAGCTCAGTTTTTAGAGCTGCCAGTTGCTCTGTTGAAGGTCTCTGTTCAAATCCAGCCGTGGTAAAAAAATTTTAACCTTTTTATAGCCGGTGGGAACCGCAAACCCTTCCTAGGGTTTACCCTCCCTCTTTAAAGTGGGTACCGTAATTGAGGGGAAAATTCTTGTACTTAAGCGTTTTAGACAAATCACCTCCCTGCAAACCGTTGTCTTAGAATATATAGTTTCTAGTATTGAAAACACACCCTTAATGAGTTGTGCTACAGTTTTCTTTTTTTTTAATATGTTTTTAATAATGAAGCCATTATAAATTATTATTAATAATAATTAAGAAATAGCTTAGTCTAATATTCAACAGATCCATGTTTACCTTACTGGGATAATAATAAAGGTTAGTAAGGAACAGTAGTTGATTAATATCGGGTCTTTACCTATCCCTGGGTAACTGTAGTGTTAAAACATTTATATTTATGTTACGGTCAGAGCGGAAAGTAGGACCGGCTTCTGATCTGCCTAGAGCGGATTAGGCAAACAATGGGATTAAGCGGAAGGGATTATAGAATGGCGTGGAACCTTCTAGATCGGTCTAGGTGGTCCTCGTCCGTGTTCCGAGTAATGCCCCACCACGACCTACCTTGCCTATATAAAAAGGACAGCGTTGTCGGCCGCGGCAGTAGTAATAAGACCCAGTAGTAATAAGACGAGTCAGTAATAAGCAGTGAAGTAATAAGCAGCCGTTAATTAGTGGCAGTGTGTGTGAGTTAGTTAGTATTAGTATCAGTCTGTAATAAGTGCTTAGTGAGCAACAGTGACAATTAGTGGCCGTGTAATAAGTGTAATAAACTGTGTGGCAGTTTGTCATATTTGGAGTCTTACGGTCGGTGGACTTAAGTTAGCGAACTGTAAGTGTTAATTTGTTATTGTAAACTATAGTGTAATATTATTGTATTTGTACAAATTTATATATAAATAGTTTAGTTATTTAGTATTAGAAATATCTTATATTGTTTGTATATTATCTTAGAAATTAGATAACATTTAGTAGAATATTGTTATTGTAAATTGATATTAGTTTAATAATTTAACTGTTTTAAATAATCTCATTGTATTCTTTCTAATTTGTTAATAAATATTAGATTCTTGAATTAAGTAATAGTTTAGTCCATTTTACACCCAGTAGCCCGTAACAAATTGGTGTCAGAAGTGGGATATTTTGTGTAATTGTTATTATTTTGTAATTATTGGGCTACTGTATGAAAAATGGCTTCTCAAAGTCTTAAATTAATGGATTTAAAAGTTGCAGATTTAAAACGGGAATTAGAAGAACGTGATCTGGATTCTTCCGGAAATAAAAGTGTGCTACAACATCGCTTGCGTCAATTTTTTGTAGAGTTGGGGGAAAATCCAGATGACGTTCTGTTTGAAACTGATTTAAGCAAGTTGTCTGCAACTTTTAAAAATGAATTAAGCACTGTTAAAAATGAGCTAGGTACTGATTTAAGCAGTGTTAAAAATGAACTAGGCAATGTAGAAAATAAGCTAGGTAATGAATTAAGCAATGTTAAAAATGAGCTAGGTACTGTAAAGAACGATTTAATGGATACATTAGAGTCTAAGTTAGGCACATTAGAGACTAAGTTAATGGAAAATGTAGATAATAAGTTAGCTAGTGTAGATAATAAGTTAGCCGATGTAAATAATAAAGTAGCTGATATAGAATCTAGGCTAGGAGAAAAAGTGAACGAAATTAGGCTAAGAATGGAAACTCTCGAGGGACGTAAGAGCAACCCACCGACGAACGACACCGACCGTTCATCCGAGGGCAGCCATCGTAATAGCATTCTACCCGCCTATGCTGGGGCGCCACCAACTCACAACACCATTCCAGTATTCGACGGGAAGACGCCGTGGGAAGACTACATGACTCTCTTCGAGACAGCTGCTTCGATCCACGGGTGGTCACAGGAGACCCAAGCTTCAGCGTTGTGCCTGGCCTTGCGTGGAGACGCCTTGAGAGTGCTGCAGGGGATGCCCATGTCGGAGCGGTCCAACTACGTGAAGCTGATTAGAAGACTTGAAATGCGTTTCGGACACCGCCACATGGACCAGCTATATCGCTCACAGTTAAGAAACAGGGTCCAGAAGGACAACGAGACGCTGCAGGAATTTGAAGCGGATATTGCCCGGCTGGTGAAGAACGCCTACCCATCGGTCACTGACTATGTCTACGAGAGTTTGGCTGTCGACAAATTCCTGGATGGACTTCGGGACCCAGAGACACAACAAGCGGTGAAGCTCGCCCGGCCGAAAACGTTGGGAGACGCATTATCTCAGGCCATGGAGTTTGAAGCTGTTAGACAGTCTGTACGTGGCCATGCGCGAGTTCGAGCAGCAGAAGTGGAGCCTAATGTGGTCCCTAGCATCGAAGACATTGTGACGAAAGTGTTGGATGCTCTCAGGACCCATAAGAAGGAGATACGCTGTTGGGGCTGCGGCCAGCTTGGGCATCCTAGAAGCAAGTGTCCAACCCGTAACGTCAAAGCCCCCAGGAAAGCCATCAGAGTTGCGTCGATAGGAAGCAGAACGAACAGCTTCTACGTTGATGGGATGGTGAACGGGCAGCTGCGAAGTCTTCTAGTGGATACCGGCGCGAGCATGACGATCTTGAACTCGAAGACACTCCCAGCTGAGAAGATCATGCCGACCACCTGGGCATTACGGACTGCAACGGGACAGCCAGCCAAGGTCTACGGGGAGACAGATGCCACCTTCATCATCGGGGGTCAACATCTGAAGCACCGCGCTCTCGTGGCAGAGATCGATGAAGATGTCATATTAGGCATGGACTTCATGATGGCATACGGGATCAAGCTGGACATGTCGAGAGGTGTGCTGACGATGGGAGACGAAGAAGTCATCCTTCGGCAGGGAAAGGATCTCTACGCACGAGTGCTCTTACTAGAAGACACCACTTTACCTGCACGGAGCCAAATCGTAACACATGGGACGGTCGAAGGACATCTACCGGAGGGTCAATGTGTACTAGTTGAACCCGGAAGGCACGAAGAACAAGAGATCGGACGCGGCGTACTGGTTGCTAGGTCTCTCATCAAGGTTGGACGTACCACTCCAATTAGGCTAATGAATCTGAACGGCTTCCCGGTAACGCTGAAGAAAGGAACACAAGTCGGGGAGTGTACAACCGCTACCTCAGTGGTTCGTCAGCTGCAACGTCGTCCCACCGAGCTCCGAGGACTGCCAGAGGAACTAAAAGGATTTTTGGACGAATCATGTCGCGACCTTTCGCCCGAACAGAGCGAGGAAGTGAAGAATATGATTATCCGATGGCATGACGTCTTCGAGATCGGACCAGGACCACGGGGCAGAACGGATATCGTCCAGCACAAGATTGACACTGGGGATGCGAAGCCCATCCGACAGGTCCCGCGGAGGCTGCCGTTAGCCAAACGGGAGGACGCCGAGGAGATTATTAAGGAGATGGCGGCTGACGGTGTCATTGAGCCTTCGAGTAGCCCCTGGATGTCTCCTGTTGTATTGGTGAAGAAGAAAGACGGCACAACGAGGTTCTGCGTAGACTACCGTCTTTTGAACAATGTCACCAAGAAGGACAGCTATCCGCTTCCCAGGATTGACGATACTCTGGACACCCTAGAGGGGTGTAAACTCTTCTCTACCTTGGATCTCCGCAGTGGATATTGGCAGGTTGGATTGGCACCTGAAGATAAAGAGAAGACGGCGTTTTCAATTGGCACTGGCCTCTGGCAGTTTACAGTAATGCCGTTCGGGCTTTGCAATGCTCCTGCCACATTCGAGAGGCTGATGGAAAACGTGTTAAGAGGTCTCTCTTGGGAAGTATGCCTGGTGTACCTAGACGACATCATTGTGCTGGGGAAGTCCTTCGCTCACCATCTGAAGAATCTGGAGAAGGTCTTCGAACGACTGCGTGCAGCGAGCCTAAAGTTGAACCCGAAGAAGTGTAATCTCTTCCGAAGGCAAGTCAACTACCTGGGGCATATTGTGTCAGACAACGGAGTTGCTGTTGATCCAGAGAAGATAGCAGCGATCACCGACTGGCCAGTACCTCGAGATAAGCACCAGGTGAGGAGTTTCCTCGGGCTCTGCACCTATTACCGGAGGTACGTGAAAGGATTCGCTAACATCGCAAAACCTCTTACCAGGCTAACCGAAGAGAAAAGGTCTTTCCATTGGGATCACGAGTGCCAGGCATCCTTCGAGGAGCTGAAGAGCAAATTGAGTAGTGCTCCTATTCTGAGCTATCCACGTCCCGAGGGCAAGTTCATACTTGACACAGATGCCAGCAACATCGCCATTGGAAGTGTCCTCTCTCAGCTCCAAGACGGAGAAGAAAGGGTGATTGGATATTTCAGCAAAGCACTCTCAGCTCCGGAACGCAACTACTGTGTCACAAGGAAAGAGCTCCTGGCAGTAGTAAAATCCATAGAGCACTTCCATAAATATCTATACGGAAGAAGGTTCCTGCTGAGAACGGACCACGCGGCTCTAATGTGGCTGCTGCGATTCAAGTCACCGGAGGGACAAGTGGCGAGGTGGATCGAGCGCCTTCAAGAGTACGACTTTGAATCTGCTCATCGTTCTGGAACGAGCCACAGGAATGCGGATGCGCTGTCAAGAAGACCATGTGAAGATGAAGAATGCAGGCATTGTTCCCGACAAGAAGAGAAGCAGGGAACAGTATTGAGGACAACGGTTGTTATCGACAGTTGGCGGGACACAGAGGTGTCAAAGGAACAGGACGAGGACCCGGACTTAAAACAAATAAAGGAATGGAAAATATCGGGGCGAGGAAGACCGACCTGGCAGGATGTGGCTCCAATGTCGAAGAATGTAAAAACGTACTGGGCCCAATGGAACTCCATTGTAGTGGACAACGGGCTGCTGAAACGGGCATTGGAGAACGCGGAAGGAGATCAGCGTAGGCTACAGCTCATCGTTCCAAGGAATAAAGTGCCCGAAGTGCTTAGGGAACTACATGACGATGTAACTGGCGGCCATCTTGGAGTTCACCGGACATTGGAAAAAGTTCGTGAACGCTTTTACTGGGCAAACCTTAAGGACGATGTGTTGGACTGGTGCAGGCGTTGTGCGACTTGTGCGGCTTCTAACGGACCAACAAGAAGAAAGAAGGCCCCTATGAGGAAGTACAACGTGGGAGCACCGTTCGAGAGGATAGCAATCGACATCGCTGGCCCTTTCCCTGTGACAGACGAAGGCAACCGATATATTCTCGTGGCCATGGACTATTTTTCTAAGTGGGTGGAAGCGTATGCCCTTCCGAATCAAGAGGCAGTCACGGTTGCAGACGTACTTGTGAAGCAGCTCGTCAGCCGGTTTGGAGTACCCATGGAACTTCACGCTGACCAGGGAAGAAACTTTGAGTCTGCAGTCTTCTCCGGGATGTGCGAAGCACTGGGAATACGGAAAACCAGGACGACACCTCTTCACCCTCAATCGGATGGCATGGTGGAGCGCATGAACAGGACAATGGGTCGATATTTGTCTAAAGTGGTCTCCGAGCATCAGCGAGACTGGGACCAGTATCTTCACTTGTTCTTGTTAGCCTACCGGAGTTCAGTCCATGAAGCAACGGGGCAGACCCCCGCAAATGTGGTGTTCGGCCGAGAACTTCGTTTGCCTTGTGATCTGAAATTCGGGTTCAAGCCTAATGAGGAAGTGGCCGGAGAGGAGTACGTCACGAATCTACGGAAGCGGATGGATAATATCCACGAAAAGGTTCGTGCAAACATCCAGGGAGCCAGTGACAGAATGAAGGAGCGTTACGACATCAGGGCAGAGAAAGGTGGATTCCAACCTGGAGATTTGGTCTGGCTACATGATCCTCGAAGAAGGCGAGGCTACTCACCTAAACTTCAGAACTCCTGGGATGGACCGTTTGAGATCATCAATAGGATAAACGACGTCATCTATAGGATCAGAAAGCAGCCAAAAGGAAAACCCAGGGTAGTCCATTTTAATAGACTGGCCCCATACAAAGGAGACCATGGCCCGACAAAAGACCAGCAAGTCAGGTACCTCAACAACGTGGAGGCCAGTAAGGTATCAGTTGCACAACCTAAGGTACAAGGTTCCCGTGGAGTAACTCAGGCAGTATACAGAGATATCTTCTCGTTACCCGCGGACTATTCTCTGGCCCATTGTGTAGCCGAAGATCTGAGGACTTCCCGAGGGATTGCAACCGTCTTCAGGAAGAAGTTTGCTGGAACTGAGGAACTGGAACGCCAAGGACCACGCGTCGGGAAAGCACTCCACCATACGCACGAAGGACGACACCTGTTCTACTTAGTTACCAAGTGTGCTACTGATCAGAAGCCCACATATGACGCACTGCGGCGAAGCCTCGACGACCTGCGGAGTAAGCTTCTGAGACTGCGTGTCACCAAGCTCGCGATCCCTAAGCTGGGCTGTGGATATGACGGCCTGGAGTGGAAGGTTGTCAGGAACATGCTTGAACAGATATTCGCCAACTCTGGAGTCGCCATATTGGTGTGCACGTTCAACCCCTGGAAAGGAAATGCGTCTCCATCGAGGGAAGCTCATGACCGCCCGATTTCTCCGGACTATGCTCTGGGGCAGAGCACTTTTAAGGAGGGGGCAGTGTTACGGTCAGAGCGGAAAGTAGGACCGGCTTCTGATCTGCCTAGAGCGGATTAGGCAAACAATGGGATTAAGCGGAAGGGATTATAGAATGGCGTGGAACCTTCTAGATCGGTCTAGGTGGTCCTCGTCCGTGTTCCGAGTAATGCCCCACCACGACCTACCTTGCCTATATAAAAAGGACAGCGTTGTCGGCCGCGGCAGTAGTAATAAGACCCAGTAGTAATAAGACGAGTCAGTAATAAGCAGTGAAGTAATAAGCAGCCGTTAATTAGTGGCAGTGTGTGTGAGTTAGTTAGTATTAGTATCAGTCTGTAATAAGTGCTTAGTGAGCAACAGTGACAATTAGTGGCCGTGTAATAAGTGTAATAAACTGTGTGGCAGTTTGTCATATTTGGAGTCTTACGGTCGGTGGACTTAAGTTAGCGAACTGTAAGTGTTAATTTGTTATTGTAAACTATAGTGTAATATTATTGTATTTGTACAAATTTATATATAAATAGTTTAGTTATTTAGTATTAGAAATATCTTATATTGTTTGTATATTATCTTAGAAATTAGATAACATTTAGTAGAATATTGTTATTGTAAATTGATATTAGTTTAATAATTTAACTGTTTTAAATAATCTCATTGTATTCTTTCTAATTTGTTAATAAATATTAGATTCTTGAATTAAGTAATAGTTTAGTCCATTTTACACCCAGTAGCCCGTAACATTTATAATTAATTTTTAAATTTGAGATACTGCAAACGAAAACGAAATTAATTATATGATATAACACGATAGGTTGCCCTCGATTCGAAATGGGTTAGGGAACATGCAGATAGCCTTCGTTTTAAGGCGTGTTCGACGAAATGACGACAATTAACATAATATTCGAGGGACAAAAATTATAATTAGTTAGGACATGCGCTCTTGTTCTGTTCTGCAGTTTAGTAAAAGGGTAAAATATAAAATCGAGAATACCGTCCGGGCAGTTTCGATTACTTTACTTGGCAAGTTTTATTAAATTGTTTGGTTTGAGTTTTCAGCATCTAAATTAATATTCAAAGCAAAATTCATAAAAAGAGAAAAACAGATATTTCTGAGCATAAATATAATTGTTGAAAACAAAGTTGAATGAAAATTTTGGACTGGGAATCCTTTAAAACATAAAAATATGCAAAAGTAGTTTTCCCCATGTGTTGTGTAATTATTTAAATTTTAAATAAAGCATTTTAAAACAATGTTTCGTACGTTACCATTTATTCTGTATAAAAATAAGAGGAAATTTTTTTTCACTGCGTTAAAACATGCTGTTAGCTGGGACATTACACGCTCTATAAAAAACTTTCTTTTTTTAACATATTTTATTATGGAGAATAACGGTTCACGTGTAACGAAAGATTAGAACATATCGTACAACTTCTTATTATTATTTTTTTTTATTAATTGTTTAATATTTTTATTTGAAAAGAAAAGATACGTCCAGAACCGGGATTCGAACCCGGGTCGCCCACGTCTCTAGCGAGGTGCTCTGCCAATTGAGCTAATCTGCTTTAGGTTGCTTAAGCTCGCATCTCGGTCAGTCACTGAAATTATAACAATTAATAAAAAATAAAATAAAATAAATTATAATTATATATAACGACGTACGTCAACAAGATCCTAATTAAAGTAATGTTCAATGAACATTCTTCCCCTTGCATTCATCGCAAATTGCGATAACACGGATATATGGGATCAGTGAAAAGAAAGGATGTGTCTGACCGAGATGCGAGCCAGGTTAGCTCAGGTGGCAGAGCACCACGCTAGAGACTTGGGCGACCTGGGTTCAATTCCTGGTCCTGGACATATCTATTCATTTCAAATAAAAATATTTAAAATTACAACTTTTTAATAGTCTCACACAAACTGACGACATAAACTCTTCATCTACCTACCAATAGGAATACTGAATGTATCGGACTATAATAGAGTTCCTATTCATAAAAAAAATGTATATTTTTTCAATTTTGTTTCTTATATATATGCTAACATATCAATTTTAGCATTTCGAAGTCTCCATTAATATAATTTAGTCGAAAGCTATAATTCCATGTGCATATGTTACCATTCTTGCATACATTTATTTTCCCATGGGTTTATTATAGGAATCCAGACTGCAGTGAATGTACTTTCACTTAGAAGTGAATGCATGGCCATTTTATCTGTATATTTCCAGATAGTGAAATCGATTCTAACATTTCCTCGATATTTACCGTTCCTCAAATTGATAAATTATAAAAACCCTAGAGTTGAAGCCATTATCGGAAGTGTTGGGTTTCAAATGTCTATACTTGTTGATAATTTATTGCTATCTAATAATAAAATTTGGGAGCGGAGTAGCTCAGTGATAGATCGCTGAGTTGCCCTGCTGAAGATCAGGGGTTCAAATCCGTATGTGGATGATAATTTATTTAATCTGTTAACAGCTGGGGCCTGGTGAATCTTAAGGAGCTAACTAGCCTTTATTTAGAGGGGTACCCTTAATAGGAGGAAACTTGGCGGGAAAAATCCATTAAAAAGGGCATATTATATTTTACTTTCATTATGAAAGTAATATTTTCATCTTTATTTAATCTGTTTACAGCCACTCCAGGGGGATCTGGAGACTCTCCTTGGGCTCACCCATTCACTATAAAGTGAATACTCTTAATGTGGGGGAACTGGCGGTTGAGCGTGATCTACGACAAATCGACTTCCTGCTCAACCGTTGTCATAGAAACAGTACATTATCTACCACGTAAACCCAAGACCCTTCATGGGTTGTAGTGGTACTTTAAAAAAAAATAATATTTCTGAATTGAAGAGAAAATTAAAATACATTCCACAGATTTCGTTTAATTTACTCCGTAAATATTAAGAAATTTAAATTTAATTCATCTGCATCTCACGTAATTTTTAAGGCAAAGAAATGGATAAGTAGAAAAACTCTAAAATGCTAATAAATATTTCTAAGTAAATAATTTGTTTTTGTTTTACGTTTACTAATGCTGTAGACTTTAAAAAAATATATTAGATTTTTATAATATTTTTTCATTACTTTATACTATCTATTTAATTTGGTCTTCTGGGGTTGACAATCTGCGTTTTATTATTATTTTAAGTCTGCGCTTATTATTTTGTCTACTTTTTCTTACCTCATGGAATCTGATCGTTGTTCCGAGTGGAAACTTGAAGTAAACTTGAAAACAGGAAAATAAAATCTGTATGAATTACATCCGCATAAATCCTAATTTGACTATTTTATGACGGTTTTAACTAATTGTGACTATCAATTATTAACTAAGCCACTATAGTTAATAAGCGACTCATGACATAGTGGGCCGGATGAGCGCCATTTGACTCAGCCGGTGATAAGCCTCCAGTTGGGAGCCCATCTTATCTGTTATCTATCCCAGAGGGTGTGGTGTCTGTTTTATTTCCATCAGTGAATCAAGTTAATTATTTGGTCGGATGATTGAATCTAATCAAAGAGCACTCATCTCCTCATAAACTTATTGATTTATATTACTTTTTAAATTATATATCTGAATATCTGTTAACAATCTTGGTTGGAACCTGTGGAATCTGAGGACCATCCTGGCAGTCTCTATAAAGTCGATACCCAAATAGGGGGAAATTCTGGCGGTTTGGCGTCATCTCGTATAAATCACCTACCTGCTCAACTGCTGTCCCAGAGAAAGAATAGTCCATAGTATGTACTGAACCCTAGACCCTTCATCGGTTGTATTTGTACAGGGTTTTTTTTCTAGCTCAAAAAATTAATAAAATAATTTTAATAATCTTGCTTTATTGATGTATATGATTACAAAAGTCCTATTAAAGGTAACGGCATTCGTAACGCGAACAAATTTTCAATTTTATTCATGGTTAAAAAAATTCAACCGTAAATAGTGTTTAAAGTGGGTGATGAATGCATCTTTAAGCATTCATTTTTATATTAAGATATAGAAGAAAACTAAAATTAGGTTTTCCTAAGTTCTTCGTTGACCCATTAGTGTCTTTGACCATATATAGGCTTATGGTTGTTATAGTTAGGAATGAAAATTATAAGCTTATCATAACTCTATTGATATGTCTGAGCGCAAAGAGATAGGGACCAATAAATTTCTCAAACGCTTCAAATTGGCATTGACATTCTTGAAGAAACTGAAGTGAAAAGGTTGAGGGGATGGAATCAGGAGACCAAACGCGTTTTCTCTTTCCCATTTCTTCGTTTCTTATTGACTGATCATTTTCTAGTGTGAGGATTATAGTAGCGCCATTTCAAAAAAAGTAATATAGTAGTCGGTTCGTTCCGTCTAAAATTATAATCATATTTTCTGCCTTTACTCTTAAGAATGATAAGACCAAGTATATGATAACTGAACATCACCTAAGACATCCTGGGGAGAAAGTGGAATTTGGAGCATGCTCCTTCGAAGTCTTCCGAGTTCACGTATCTGGGATCACAGGTGTCATGCGATAATGACATCGGAGCAGAGACCAGAAGAAGGTTATTGGCCGCAAACCGATGTTGCTTTGGACTGAGGCAACAAATAGCAAGTAGGGTAATTCGCCCAGTCCTTACATACGAGCAGAGACCTGGACAATGGCCAAGCATGCTTACAAGAATTTAACCATATTTGAGCGCAGGATCAAATAAGGATTTTTGGCCATGTGGCCAGGATGGACGACGAGGAGGTTCCAAAAAGACTACTGACGGAGATCATCCATGGGCGGAGGAGAATTGGCCGTCCCCAACTACGATGGATCGACTGTGTGGCTGCGGATGCAAGAAGCTTGGGAGTCTGCAACTGGATGGCAGCAGCGCGGGACAGAGACTTATGGGGGCTGCTTGTTGAGGAGGCCTGGACGCGTCAATGTGTTGTAGCGCTAAACTAATAATAATAATAACTCTAAAGAATGCTGGATAAATTAGTAGGCATTTCTTTTAGATTGAGTACTAATGGAACTGCCACGATAGGCCTAAAACACCTCAGTTTTGGTAAACTATTATGGAATAACCAAACTTCCTTTATTTATTTATAAAGATCATAAAATAAATATAGTTGTTATTATATGTATTTATGAATTCCATTTGAACTCTTCTAAAGCTCGAAACCCTCTAATTTATTTTATTTTTTAAAAATAAATACGTAAAAAATTAATAATTATTAAAAATAAATATTAATGTTATTATTTGTTAATTAAAAATTCACTTTGGTTCATTCTTTTTATAGCTAATTTAGTTTTTCGCGACTGCCACAGATAGCTGATTCGTAAAGAAAATCCAAATAAGCATCAGAGTTTCTGAATACATCTTCTGGCCATATTTATTCAGTAGTTAATTAAGGGAAATATAATTAATGAATGAAACGTAAATTATTGTGCATCCTCACGCGACATTGGCTCATAGTTGTTCATACACACCGCAGTTGTAATGGAAGTATGAATCACACGACTTGTCACCCTTACTGATAAAAATATTGAGCTGCGTAAAAAGAGGGTGGTTCAGGCTAAGTCTTTATATAATACCTGCCGAGTAAGCTGAGTATTCTTCTACGAGCTTAAGCTGCTTAGATATAGCCTTCTAAGCTCCTGAGTTATAGAATTCAATATTTCATAGTAAAGTTATAGCTGGCTTTGTATTATCATCTTAATTATTATTCATATAAAAAATATGAGCTTTCAGTATGCATACTATTTATATACTGATAAATACTTGAAAGGGTTGTTTTTCTCGACAATATGGTCCACTTTTAATGTTGAGAATCTAAACCAAGAGATTTTTTATTTGCGTTACTATACTCAATATACTATTCTGTCCTTGAATCGTAATGAAAAAATATTTTTTTTGTATTTACCATTAATAAAATACATGTAAATTAAATATTAAAAAAAAAATTGTAAACTTCTTTGATATCCAGCTCATTTGATTGGTTAAAAAAAAGTAGAAAGTGGTTTCCAATTACAATTTTTTTTGTAGTACTGCGGTAATCGTGATGTGGTCAGTTAATTATGTATCTGCATGCTTTCAACAGCCTTTCACATCTTGTTCAAATTTGATGTATAATAAATATATACATATCATTACCGATGGCTGAATGATTATTAATAAAATAATTATTATATTTTTCATGGAAATCAGGGGTTGTTTGTAGTTAATTTACAATATAAAAAAATCCTGTAGAAGTTGAATTACTTAAAACACAAAACAAAAAAACTGTTAAGATATAAATAATGGTCTTAGTTGAAATTAAATATTTCATAAGCACTTTTAGACTTCTTAGCTGAAGCTTGTACGAGTTCTCATATAAGTTCTGTATTTCCCCCTAATTAACATTATCCACTTATAGTGTCTGGACTTACCCTTTTAGGGTCTTCCCACCCCGTAGCACAGTGGAACGAATCAACGCATTTGTTGGACATTGGACCAATTCTCAAATAACTAAATTTGTCCTTCATTTTGATCTTAAATTATACTTTATACTTCTTCTCAACAAAATTCATAGATAAATTAATTGTGAAATTAAATCTTATATGAAAAATTCTGAATTGAAATATAAATTTTTCTAAAAACTCAAATTTTTAAAGCAATCTACTGTTTGAGGTAATGCATTAAATTAATCGTGCACCTACTGGAAAAAAACTCATCCATAATAAGATATTTTAGGCAAATAAAACTTGGGATTATTTCAAACGTCTGGGAATTTTCGGTGAAAATTGGGGGAAAAACTAAAATAATCAATTGCGAAAATCGCTCAAAATCGCCCAAAAAACTACCTTCCCAGTAAATAACTAGAATGTTTGAAGTTTTTTTTCCATTAGTCGGATTCTGCTACTAGGTGCTATTTTCCGAGAAAATGATTTTTTTCTTCTTTTTTTTTTCTTTTCCGGACCATGAGAAATAATTTAAAATAATTTCTGTTGATATTGGCGTCTACTTTTCGCAAGTTTTCTTTTGTTTACCAATGTTTGTTTACATTCATTTATCCGAATCCTTATCTAACATAATAGTATTAACAATGAAACTTAGTTTGTGTGTGGTATTTGAACGACATATGTGTAATGGTGCACATAGGTGCAATAGTCCCTACAACAAATCGTCAAGTTTTTAAATTTTTATCTCGTTATTTAAATAAAACAATTTTATATAGGCACCTACATTTATTATAATTTTGATACATCAATTATACCTAGGGTATTAACTAACATAAGTAATTATCGATTATTATATTCATTTTGTTTAATAATTAAATTATTTGGTTTGTTACTTTTTCCTTTGTATAAATTTATTTAATACCTATGTATCTGTCTTTCCATAGAATACTGTATTGTACCCATTCTAGTAGTATATAGGTACAATGTTAGATAATAAATTATCTAACATCGACATATCAAATCTAGAATTTTTACACGTTTCCCCTAAAATGTTTGATCCTGTTTATCATATAATTAAATAGTCCATTCAAAAAGCTTTAAAACCGTAGCAATAGCCTTATTCTAGGGGAACCAGAAGCGGAGATATTAATGAATGTCCAGGCCTCCCTAACGCTCGTTCCACTGTGCGTAGGGTCGATCGAGGGCTGATAAGAGAATAAATGATTATCCAATTAATCAATATTGGTCACAGCTGGTCTCGGACTTCGGTACAGCATTTTATTTATAAATATTTAATATTAATATATAATTTTTAGTGTTTTTTTTTTTTATAAATCTTAAAAATTCTGGTGTAGGGGTTAGATTTTTATTTTAAAAAACAGGAGTTGGTTGTTACACATGTGATAAGAATATTAAACACATCGAGTATGACGTGAATTTCTTGACTACTTTTTATGTAATTATGTATTTACATTACGTGCCATAAAAAAGCTTGTTGAATGATTCATAGTTAAATAACCCGAATGACTCAATAACCTAGCTATCAGTACTGACATCTTTGATATGACCAGACTGGAAGATATACTTTTAGTAGCCTTCGGCTACTATTTTTATTACTTTTAATTACAATTGAAGCAATATATTTTTATTAATTAGAATTCTTTAAATTAGATTTAAGCTATTTACCTTATAATATAATCCTTGTTTTAAAAAAAATTGAAATGTTAATATTTGATCTAGCAAGATTTTTCGCTTCTTAGTACTGTTTGATTTACAGTATAGGTTTTTGTAATTTTCTTTACAAATTAAAATGTATAGGTGTTATTAGGTATCATGTTACAACTTGTACGATTAATGTATCAGTTCATCAGTTCTTTATGATCGATCGACGAATGTAAATAATCTTATCTACTTTCAGCTCACTCCCTCTGCCCTTATCAGCTGTATAGTTCCGATTAGGTATAATTTTAATCATTTTGTAAATAAGTCTAAACTGTGTTACATTCAGTGAAAGGTGATTGACATCATGAAAATGTTATGAAAAGTAGAAAGAAAAAATGTTTTATTTAATTCCATTTATTCCTTCTCACTGAAAAATTCATTCATTAATATGATTTTCTGTCTTACTTATTAACTTTTACGATGCATATTTCAGAAATTTTAAGGATTAGGTCTCAACAATTCCAAAATTCAGCGAGCTCTAAAATATGAGGTTATAAAAATTAAAACAATGGTTACATGACAGAAGGATATGTTACAAGAAAATCCCTTCTCTTTAATAAAAAATTTAAAAAACTACCACTACAACCCTGGTATTATATTGACTTTGGGTTTAGTACATTGCAGAGGCTGAACTGTTTTTAATCCAATAGTACTTTAAAGGAAGTTAATTTGGCGGAGAACATGCTCAGCCTCATGGAGGCTGGATAAGCCTCTGGATGACTTCCAGATCTTTAAGGGTCGATTCATATTGGGTTGTCACACATGAAATGTCCGATTTTTTAAATCTTAATCTTAATAGAGGATTAAAGCGTTGCCTGTTGATTCCTAGCAAAATATTTACTATCTATAATAAGCACTTCTTAATCCTCTATTTGCAAACTGTGTTTTTTTTTTCCCAAGTAGGCATACAGATTTTAGTATAATTTTAACCGTGGCAATGGGAACGTGTGATTCCCGAACGATTTTTTTTTATGAGTACAATCTTGGTCATTCCGCTGCCCAGGCAGCAAGAAATATTAATCCTGCGTTTGGTGAAGGAAGTGCTAATGAAAGAACCATCCTTCGTTGGTTTACAAAATCGTATTCCTCAGGAGATACGACATTAGAAAATCTGCCCCGTGGACGGCCTCAAACATCAATAGAGGACGAAGCTCTTAAGAATGCTATGGAAGAAGACCCTCATAAAACAGTCAGAGCTATGCACAAGTCGTACGATAGTTTCCAGGGATTTAAAATTGATCGGAAAGGCAAAAAAGCTCGATTCCTGGGTCCCAAACGAGCTCCTTCATGATAACGCCCGACCTCATGTTTCAATACAGACAGTGAATAAATTACAGGAGTTGTGCTATGAAGTCTTACCACACCCCCCATATTCCTCTGATCTATCCCCTACAGACTACCACTTTTTTCGGAGTTTAGACAACTTTTTGTGAGGAAAATAGTTTACCAATGATTTAGATATTAAAAATGCATTTTCTGGATTCCTCTCATCACGTGACTCAACGTTTTTCAAATCTGGGATCGAAAACTTGGTAAGCAGTTGGCAGAACTGTATCGAAAATGATGGCAAATACTTTGAATTATTTAATTATTATTAAAAAAAAACCTGTACCACTACAACCCGTGAACGGGTCTGGGAGGTGGCTTGTCCTAAGTCACTCTCAACCGCCAGATTTTCCCCCTTATTTTGGGTATCCTATTTTTATAATATTTTATAGAGGCTGGGTGAGCACCGGGAGGGTCCTAGATCCTTAATGATCCATCTCCGGCTGCAAACAGACTAAATAAAAGTCTTGGCCCGCAGCGGGATTTGAACCAGGATTTCCGGCATGGCAACTCAGTGCTCTACCACTGAGCCACTCCGCTGCCTTAATTATTATCACTGCGAATTAAAGAATTGAATTTGAGTTATGAACAAATTATTTCACTTAAAATCATTCTACTCCATCATTTGTATGTTGAAATTGTAAATTGACAAGTTTCTTTTTAAGAAATTTCAAATTCGCTTGTATAATTCTACTAACATATAACAATGTTTATACGAGCCCTTTCATTTGCATAAATATTCGTGAGACAGAGAAATATTACGCAACTATCTGCTGATGACAGCGGATCAATAGGATTCAGAAAGGTACGTAACATGGATAAATAAGAGGCTTTTGTATAAATCTAATTAGACATTCATTTTATCAGCTTCATATTATGCATAAAGTAGTTTTATTTTCTCTTTGTATAATGCATATAAAGTCGGAGAAATTGCATTACCAAGTGCATTTATATTTTATTTTCATTATCATATATTATTTCACTTTCATCTAGGCTGGAAATTTCTTCTTCATATTATTTTTTTTTTGTAAGTCTGGTATTAGCGTAGGTAAGGTGTAATATATTATAAGCATCAACATGATTTGATTATGTATTTCTGATAATCCGGATCTAAGGAAATGCATATATAATAAAAAGGAAAAATATTTAAATAAAAAATATATTCACTCCTAACCATTTCAACCCTTATGAGAGACACAAATAATAGCAATAAAGATCAGCATAGTAATAGCAAACAAAATGCTTTATAATTTGTTGTATCTAACCTAAATTAAAATTAACAGTAATTACAATAAAAGTAACTTATTGCTAGCTTTTTTTGCTGATTAACATCAAAATGACTGTAATAGTAGCTCTGACTTTACAGATCCCTGATTGTGAGGTATTTAATAGGAGTTATTTATTTTGTATATCTATATATTAATCTGTGTGTGTGTAATATATTATTAGATCTTATTGAAGTCTGATCATTCGAACTGCTCATGAATATGAAACGTCACCATTAGAATTAAATAATGGACAACGTCTTATGGTATTGGGTAAAACCATATATAATAACCTGTTCGAAAAGAGATGAGTTCACTGAAGGGAATAGAAGATCCTACAACGCGAATAGCGCATATCAACTGAGCATGCATCGAGTTAATATAATTGAAGTGATAGGAAAGGTAATATTGTGATGGAATGGTAAAAAGCCGACTCGTAAACTCCCGAGGGATAGAACGAAGCATGGGGGGATCCGGCCTGGGCGATCCAACGGATTTGGGGCGACCTGTGTTATAGTGGTAAGCATAACAAGATTGCGGGTTCGGAGACCGGCAGTTGGCCCTAGAATTTTTAAAGGGAGTAAAAAATCCCTATCGTGGCATATCCCTGGATAGGCAAACTTAAAAAAAAAAGTGGTGTTAACTGAACAAACAACAAAAACAGATTGGGTTTGAATAGTAGTCCGTGGAGAGAAGTTTGTAAATAGGTCTGGTGGTATTATAGCTTGTAATTGTTCGTTGAAAATTGGTACAAATAAATAAGCTACCAGAAAAAAAGTAATAAATTCCCTACTTGAATGATGCCGCCAAGGATGACATCCAGTTCGCCTGAATAACCTTCTATAATTATACATTATTAGGCTTCCAGTTACTTTCTTGCGGCTATAAATCGCTTAGCAATTATGCCTTCTTATGGTGAAGTATTTGTTCGAGCTAATAGAGACCACGACCATATGCGGCTTCTAATAGCATAATTATGGATTTCTCCAGAATGGCCATTTCGGATGCTTTATAGGTTTCCCATTCCAAGTTTTAGAAAGTCAAATGAGAATCCGAAAGTGGCCATGGAATCGGGTCGTAAAATCGAAAGTCTGCTTTAGGCCTAGTGCTTTATGATAGGCCCTTCCTCTCCTGCAACCGTCTCGATCGTGTCCGTTAATCGGGCATCGTTTGTAAAATCCAGAAAATACACCAGGGATCTGAATTGGAGTCTTGATTAGGCATCGCTTTCAGATCGTCCCCACCCCGGAATCTTTCAATGTCGAGAAGCAGTATTTCGTATTAAGGTGACTCCAAGAATTCTTCCTATTGACCCTGACCTGTAAAATTTACAATCTGTGTTGCCAAGGGCATCGTGCAGTTAGGATATAACAGCGTCGATATATCACTCCTTCAAAAGAACAACAACATAACTCAAAATTTGACATTGTTGAATTTATTCCATCAGTAGCAATTGTATTTGTTGAAGGTTTTTAATTCAGGAACGACCCATCTGATATTCCATTGACATTTTTTTTTTTTAATAAAGTCATATTTTAAGTTAATTAATGTTTGAAGTTGAAGTTTTATGGGAATAATGGCACAAGTGAGTTTAAAAAAAAAGTTTGAATTTTAAAAATTGTCTAATGGTTATTAAAACAATTTCATTATCATCATTATCATAAGAATGCTTTGGTCTACCAATACACATATTTTTTTTTTTTACTCACATGGAAGTTTCAAATAGCTCTATTGAATTAGTTTATTTTAGTTATGGACTTGTTCTTCTGACGGAACGATGGGCTCTAACACTATTGTAAATGTTTATTACTTTATTTTACATTTGCACTTTTTGTATTTTTCTCTCAACTCGTTTTGCTAGAATATGTAGTTTTTGAAATGATTAATTGTTTCTGAGCTGGTCTCTAAGCCATTGTCTTTTTATTCTTCTCCTAGGAAGGTCGGGTGACAGGGATTAGGGAAGAGAAAGGGCAGGTGGATTTGTTGTTGAGGAATGGAATGCTGTGTATTTGTTGTGAACGTAGGATTTTACTGTTGGAATGTCCCTGTCGCGTATAGTGTGAATTCAATCCAAGGAGCAGTAACGATTGTGTTGTTTAAATCTCGTCTTTATGGAGATTATGTTTTACAGAGCCAGAAAGTTCTGCTCATTTTGTCTTAGTAAAGTGTTATGTATTAGTCTTTTGTTTCATTATTGAAGTGAAGATCTGTAGTCCAGAAGATGTGATTGTACGAAGTTGTTTGTAGTTTCTCGTCACTTCTTGTCTTTTTAATTTCGTATTTATGTTCTATGTAAGTCTTTTGTCCAAGTATAGTCTGAGATAACTTACATAGTTTTTAGATGGTACTGAGTTCGTTAATATATTTATCGACCCCTTTTTTACATTTTTTTTTTTTTTTACTTCAGGAAATCTTAGTTTTCTCCATCCATCAGTTATGGAACCGACGTTGTGCTTATCGAAAAAGCTATTCCAAAGCTTCGCAACTTTCACCGGCACTCCTCAGCCGACAAAGCGCCTTGTTTTAGTACGTTCCTTTCTGTCACGTACTTTCAAAAACTTATTGGAAGTAATTCTGTCCCTTGACATATTCCCACGGGATCGGAAATAGAACCGTAAACCCCGCATCGATTTGGCTTGTTCTAGGGGAAAGTTGGTTCGCAAGGTTCTTCGGGTAATTCCCTCGCTACTGGTTACCGGTCGATTCTTAATGCCTTGAAAAATTTCTGATTTCGAATGATTACTTCGAGATTTTCCAGTCTGATAGGTTATTCGCTCGCTCATCAACTGGCTTTCAGATTCTAGTTTGATGGAAGGTGGAGATGGTAAGGTTTGGTAATGAAGCATTAATTTAGGCACGGTTGAATCTAGCCTTGCTTCATATTATTTTTTTAAATTTATTTTTTACTATTGCATTGCTCCATTACTTCTTTCTCATGTTGAAAGACGTTATTAGAAAGGATTTGGGTAACCGCAATGATTGTATCAAGGTCCTGTTTTTTTGTCAGTTACTAAGAGTATAGTTCAGTATTCTAGCTTGCTAATGGAAGCGAGGGAAGTGAAATGGTTACAAATACATTCGCTCGAAATATCCTGAACTTTTTTATCCACTATTTAGTGAAAAGTCATTGGACGTGTAGCAGGTCCCAGCGTCTGGCGGATGTTTACATTCCCGACTCTTCTGTAGAAACCTTGTCAGGAACACCTTTCGTCTTTATTAACCTTCCACGTGTCAGGATTGCTTTGCTTACTGATTCGCTTTAAACAAATAAAAATCATACAATGCTGTAATATTTCTTATGTTCTGTATCTTCATACAGATTATTTACAAAGTGTGACACTAATCATTGCTTTATTTGAAATAAAATCTGAATACTTTTATTTTTTCTTGTAATTTATAGTGTTTTTTTTTTTGTTGTTTTAAAGGTAATCAGCCAAATTGACTTCTAAGTACAGAATAAAGCAATTAATTTTGTATTACTAAACTTGTTAAATCTAATTACACAATTTATCTTCAACCATTTGCAATTTAAAAAAAAAAAACAGAGAGAGAGAAATTCACTTTATTGGAAAGTGGGTGAGATTTTTATTAGATTATTTTTGAAGTTCAGACTATCTAAGAATCACGTTTGCATAATTTAGATTTTTCTTTTTCCAGAATATTTTCATTCTGACTCTTTTTTGCTTCTTTCTTTCTTCTGTCCATTTTCTATCCGTATTGAATTGTTTTTCTTTTTCTGGAAGCCTTCTATTGTTAATTTACTTTTTAAATCTGTCTCTGCCTTTTATTAAATCTTTTATTATTCCTTAATTACTTAAATTTTTATTCATTTTGATTTTATTCACTATAGTTATATCAAATTTGTTCATAGTTTATTTTAGTTAATAATCTTAGTTAACTTATTGTTGGTTGAGAGGGAGTAGCAAAATAGTTACCCAGATTTCCTCGATGTCCAATTATTAAATTTTTATTTTTATTTTTGTTTATTCAGATATTTTCGCGGTTAACCTTCTTTAGGCTACATTAGTGAATAATGCCAATTAACTTTGTTAGTAATTTTACTATTACTAACAATGATATATATATTGCGCAAAAGTGTATATAGGGATAGAGGGATATTGCTAACTTTGTAGTATATACTTTACCAGGCATTTATAATAAAAAGAAAGTATTGTATATTTAATAACTAAATTAATATTTAATAAATATTAATTCTTTTTATAATAAAAATAATATTAAAATGCCAGGCAAAGTAAGTACAACAAAATTAGTGTGTATATATATATATATATATATATATATATATATATATATATATATATATATATATATATATATTAACTTTTGCGCAGTTTATTTTATTCAATATTGGAAACATCTATCTATAAAAGGGATTGAATAAATTAATATCGAAGGAATTAGCTTAAACTTATTGCTATTGTAAAATCCAAAAATTGCCATATACCTCATCAAACTGGAATTCTTTTTGGCTTAGAGACCCAACTGAGTACGTTTTTTCACCAGAGGATGATGGTTATCCATCTTTCAGATCCTGATATCGTTATTCTTTCAATTTGTTTATAATTTACTTCGTATTGATTGATTAAGAAATTACCGAACTTTCCTCATTAATTAACCTGGTAGTTAAAACTTTCTTGGCTGTAGTCTTAATTTAAAACGCCATTAGTTACGTCCTTAATCTTCAATAGCAGGTAGCCTACGGTCCATTGATTTCAGAACAGGAAGATAAATTACCGGCCAAGTCCAACTTAGACAACGCCCTTCGGGACGAACGATTTTCTCTCAACAAGAACCGGGTCGTCTATCAAACTTGTTTCTTACAGAACTCTCCGTGCGTACGCCATAATACTGTCATTCAGTCCACATTTTGAAGTGCATGAATAAGGCAGGCAAGTAACTGGGACTATGCGTTGTATGGTTTTAGTAAGAAACTTCCTATAAAATCTTAAGTCCGTATGGAAAATGATGATATTATTTACTAATACTAACCAGGGTGGGACTGTGGGGAACGTGCTTAAGACACCATTTTATGAACTATGGCTTATACTTCTTTCATCATTACAAGTTTCTCAGTTTATTCCCACTTAAGGTTGAGCCTCAGGAAGGTCTACAAACTCCACTGAGTTGTTTAACGGAAAAAATACATTATCTGCTACAACCGTACTAGAACTTGGGAACTGGATATCGCCCTACGTGCACTCCCATACAGCAGTATTGTTGTATTTATTACTTTATTTTGGGTAGCGTTTTCCGTTTATTGTATTTATCCGTTGTGATGAAAGTAAGCATAACGTGAAGTATCTGAAGACATTTCTTAAATTGACTTGTAGGTATAGTCTTCTCATAGAAGCTTTCTCGCATAATGGTACCGTTTGGAGACAGAAAGAGTTTAATTAACTTAAATGGAATCTCTTCTATAATAGCTGTATAATTTTAGTTGCATTTGTTTATCATATCACTCCTTCTCGAGAACAATGATATAACTCAAAAATTGGCTTTTTTGAGTTGAGCCTTTCGTACCAATTGTATTGGTTGAACCTTTTTAATTCATGAACGACATATCTGATATTCCATTTCCATGATATGATATGAAAAGTTTTTTTTCTTTTTTTTTAATCATATTTTTTTTTTAAATTCAACAATTAATAACATAATTTCAATAATATTATTTCACTAAGAGTGGTTTGATTTGCGAATACCCAATTTTTTTCAACTTATCTGATTTTATTTTGGCAAGACTTTTAGGAACTTTCAAATACTTTGATTGAAAAATTAGGTTTTTTGAGTTGCTGTTTTGACATTGTATATGTGTATATATATTTATATATATATATATATATATATATATATATATATATATATATATATATATATATATATATATATATATATATATATGCCTTATGCTGCGTTACAGGAAGAAATATAAAACACCATGACTGATAGATTATGTTTTCATACGTCAGCCTAAGATTGCAGATAGATAATAGATAATAGAGCAAGACTATATTAATAGTTCCAAGAAGCTAGGCTACTGTTATATTTTTACAGTTGGTCGTTGAGGGGCCGCTGGGGTGCGACAAAGACACCCATTGACTCAGGATTCCTGCGTGTACATCCTGAGGCGAGGGCAGAATGGGCAAGCGACCCCACGGGCTGCCCGACGGCTCTATTCTCTATTCACGGCTTCCCTTCGCTAATATCGCGTAACTGTTTTCAATATTGATAAAGCCGCATTGAGAAGCCTCACCCCAATTATTTTTTACCGTAAGAACATTCCTTGGTAACGGAAGAGCTGTTATTTTAAGTATACATAAGAAAAACGAGATAACTACTTTTTCCATAATGTTCAGCAGAGCAAAATTAACCTCAACATCTATCGGAATCATTATTATAATTATCTTTGTTTGTTTGTTTAATGTCACTTTATGCTGCTATGGCTACCCGAGCGATGCCGCAGTCGGAGCTATAAATTTTGCCTATCCAGGTTTAATTAGGATAGGGATTTTAACGAGTACCTGGCACCAAAGGGCTCGGAACCCCCGTGTAACTTCCCTTCCGAACGACGGCCTAACCAAGCATTTTTAAAAATTCCTAGGGCCATCTCCGGGCTTCGATCCCTCGATCTTAGGTATATAGGTAGTTTGTTACGTCCCGTATAATTATTTCTGTTAAATTTCATTTCAGATAGTTTATCCTTTCAATCTGACATTGAACAGGATGTTCGAAGTGCTCTAAGCCGAACTCGGGGAAGCAACGTTACCTCGTTCTTCCGCAACACGGTTGGGATGAATTGGTTTTCCCCTTTACGGACATACTCCTTCAAGCGTTTTGAGCAGTTTGAACTCGTTTTGGTATGTGTTCTGCATGTTGTAACTTCGAGTTGAGTTACAACAAGTTTTAACTGTGTATTCGTTTCATTTTCAATATATTCCAAAATTAAAAGTTATCGTGAGCTTTTTAGTATGGAAAAGAGAATGTAATTATGGATTATGAGTAGATTTCGGTTGTCATTCCATCAAGAAATAGAAGTTTTAACTTACCTTTCGTAGTATAGATGATATATGTTCGTTGATACGTTCATTTCTAGATGAAATGATTACTGGAGTATACACATTTCCGATAGTTACATTTTCTTTCCATACTAAAGCTTAAATTTGTTGCGACAACCTGCGGAATAATTACCTCCTTAAAAAATCATACTAGAGATTCTACATAGAGTATTATATATAATCCATTATACAATTGGTCATTTCTATTTTTATTTATGTATATATGACTCCAGGAAATATTTGTTCCTTCTTAAGTCGAAAATCTAATGATTTGAATGATGAGTTTGCAAAGACAGCCGACCGAAAACTAACGAAGTAAAAAAAGGTAGAGTTAAAATAGTACATCAACTGGAAAAAATAAAAGTCTGCGATTTTGCAACACCAGCCAATTTTTTTGTGCTGGGACACCAATGCTACAAATCATCCCTGGTGAAATTGATCGCGATATTTCTGTTTATCATTCTGAATCAAACATATAGAGTTATGTTATAACTGCAGCCCCTGCGAGTAAGTGTTTAAGTCGAATTTTGTCCAGATAGAGTTACCTGTATTGTGGAAAGCGGAATCTTTTCATTTTCCTAATTGTTGGCTTAAAATGGAGTTGTAATATAAACAATAACTCTTTTTCAAGCCAAAGCCTGACTTAGCCCCTTATTCACTTCGAAAATAACAGGATTACGCTTCCCTAAGTACTAAAAACTCATTTTGGAGAAATTCGACTTAACCATTCATTCCCTGGACCTGTAAATATTGTTGTTTATTTGCTTCTTAACCCAAACGATTTCCGAATTGCATTGTCTTAAGCGATTTTTTATTTATTAGTTTATAATGATGCTGTTTTTTAATATTCCTTATTAAAATCCCACCCTTGTGTACCTTTATTTGGCATTGCTCCATTGTCTAATTCTAATTTACATTTGACATTTCGCATTGAGTAGGTGAACGTGCTTGAGACGTGAGGGTCTCTTCGAAGGTTCTTTTCAGCTACCTTCTATTGCCTTCAGCGTTATTAGGTTTCAAATACATCAGATTGAAATCCAATCTCTTGAATTAATTTCTTTCACAACATTCGTTATAGTTTAAAATATATCTAGATAAAATTGTGAAGGTTGACTTAACTAGCTAATGCGATATAAAAAAAAGAAGTGTTTTTTCATTTGTAACCACTAGTGATGTGTCGGATATCTGAGGAAAAATGAAGATCCGTATCCGTGACTTTTTTGGCGGATCTTTTACCTTATTAATTTTCAATATATAGATGAAATTTTATATATGGGTATTTTATATTCACTGCAAAACTCTTAGCTACGTGTTAGTGATCCTATATACAGCAACTTTTGTTCTGCCCAACGTCGAAATAAATTAAAAAATCATTCCTCCATTCATATGACCGATCAGCTGATCTTAGTTTGTATGGAAAAACGCAATTTTTTTCTTTCGTTTTCGATGTTTTTCCAGAACAAAAGTTGCTGTTTATAGTGTTACAAACACATACCTAAGTGGTTTTCAGTAAATTTAAAATAACCCTGAATAAAGGGTATTAGGTACCAGTGAAAAACTATTGACATTTAACATTTGACTCAGACAATCCTTTCGAGATTTAAAGAAAAACTTCATTGTTGAGAATTTTATAACTCACTACCAAACACAAACGTTATCTATGCCGCCCAGTGCAAGTCGAAAACTCGGATCATGTTCCTAACCTACTCTCCTGTCTGTCACACAAAGCGCCAAGTAGTGACAACTATCAAGGCACGGACATCGATTGAGTAAAAAAGTTAAGAACCGTATCCGCGGATCTTGACACCAACTATCCGTATCCGCAGATATACTTCATTATAGATCCGGCACATCATTAGTAACCACCGACCAAAACTAAAGACTACACAATTTTCATCTTATCGTGTTTTCATTATTCAAAACTCCAATTATATTATTATAAAATTAGGGATCTGTTCCGCAGGTTGTCGCCTTAAGTTTAGTCACAACGAGTTTTAACTTTTCAATCGTTTCCTTTTTAATATTCTTGAAAATTAAAATATTTCTGAGTTTTAGTATGAAAGAAAGAGTGTAATTATGGGAAATACGTATATTTCGGTAATACTTCCATCAAGAAATGAACATTTCATCATACATTTCGAAGTATCTGACCTAATTATCCTAGGTTATTATAATATAGAATTTAATATAAAGTGAATTTTGTTCACTCTAAGCCCTTTCAATTCATAAATTATTCCACTTACTATAATGGATCCTAAAAACTTTGACTTTATTTGATTATTCTTGTTTCGTATTTACTTAATATGTGTATTGCGTATTGACATAAATAAATTTAAAAAATTAATACCTAAACTGAGATATCCAAAAGTAAAAATTGAACCATAGCAAGGCACTTTTTAGGCTTCTTTAACTCTCAAAAATAGCATGTCAGGGAATACATTTGTTTGAACACAGTGCCGACGTCTAACCGCTAACAGTTCTATCTAATTTATTTTTATAATATATTCATACATGAATACATGGAATTATAGGGTCGTTATGGATATTTCAGTTCTATATTCTTCGATTATTATTAGTTTTGTTGATTTGGTTGGATTCCTGTAATATTTTTTTTATTTAAGGCAAGCATTCACTAATGTGTGTGATGGATGGTGTTGAATGGTTGAGATTTTCTTTATGGCTGGTTAGCGGTAGTAGATTTTCTTGTGGTTCTTGGTACTAACGTGGGGGTGTGTAGAATTCGTATTGAAAAAAATTGTTTTTTTCAAACGTGGTGCTATTAAGTGAAACTTAAAGTATACAGCTCTGCAAATTAGTGTTAGTCCAATGTGCGAAACAACCGAATGCGAAGCTCAACTTTTTCGTTTAAATTGCCATAACTATATAAGGTCTGTCGAATTACGAAATAGGATCCCTTCACTTTCAACCGCACGTATTCCCTAGACTTCCGGGCTTTGAACCTTTCATGTTTTGTGATGTATTTTTTAAAGTCTTACATAGTTGGTTTATTGCCTTAAGGGATTATAATCACTGTACGTAATAATGAAAAAAATGTTGGAGTTCTTAATTATATATAGGATTAACCTAGGAAAACATTACTTAAAAGGGTTCGTAAATTTTATTAGTAAAGATGTGTATGTTTTTTGACATTAAGTTGAATTTTAATCAAAATAATTTACAAGTTAACTCAAGGTCTTAAACTTCAGGATGAATAATGTAGTATAGTTCCAAATTTCCAAAATTGATTTTTTTACATTTTTCGCTAGTTTAGTGTGAGAATTATATTTGTGAGATTAGGTGTTACCCGCTTTTGAACCTAAACGCTTCATATATAAAATAGGACTGGAGTGTTATGAATAATGATTTGATTGTGTTACAAGTTAAACTAACCGTAATTATTATTATTAAAATATAACAAAATTAATATCAAACAAAGAAAGGTTCGTTAATCAAAAACTATTCATTGCTCATAATGTTAACATTGGTAATGTCAAAAAAAATTTGATAGCTCACTTATTCCGATCTCCATCCTTCTGCAGGGTTGTCTGTAATTACTAATTGTGAATGGTATTAAAGTAATAATCACCTAGATATGATATCCTAAAATTGATTCGCTAACTTCACTTCATACAGCATACCCTTCCAATTCTGTATATAGTTTAAAATCTCAACTTTAAATTGGTCTATTGCACATTATAAGTGCACTTGACACTTATAGCTCGGTATGCATGGTGCTGGGATATAGGAGAGGTTTAGTTTCCGAATTATGGACCTTTTGTATATTATAGTTTATAGTAGACCAGTGAGTTATTTAGTAGAATTCACTAAAACCCTATTTTTCATTGTTAGAGCATGATTATGAGAACACTATATTAATATCTCCGTGATTAGTTTTAAACCCTCAAAAAACTTTAACATCATTGTATCTTGAAGAGCTTCCGATCGTACGACTGCCCCCATTCATCTCGAACGTGCTGAATGGACCGTGGTCTCTCTGAGTCATCGGAGATAATTCGTGCGGCCGCCAGCTCAAGACTTCAATCAGTCTAGTGTGGCCAAGGTCTCTCGTTGGTTACTACAAGGACCATTTCCTTCCTCGAGTTCCTTATTCGAGCTGTAGGAGTGGTCGGCGGTATGGGGTTTGACGTCCTTGGTTTCCAGAATACTCTTTGTTTGTGTGTTACGTAGGTTACGTTGACTGATTGGAGAAATAACTGGAGCGTAAGGCTTTATCTGTAGTCTCTTGCGAGAAATTACCAATGACACTAATACTGGAAATATAGTCACATTTGTCTAATAAAAAACGCAGAAAATAATGTTATTTGCAATTATAATGATTGCATTTTACCCAGCAAGTCTTTCTGATTGGTAGGTTATATTTGATTTAGATATTAAGGTCATGTGTTGTCCACATCATATAACTAACGCTGATAGCAAGGGTGTGTTTAATATATTACAGGAAGTATCTTTTATCCTGTAAGCCTCCCTTATAAGACAATACCGTACAGTTTCCAAGCCGATGGTGCTGTAAGGTGATTATATGTGACCGTTATAACACTCAAATGCCAGGTTTTCCTCCCAATTGAAGTTACCCGCTCTATAGAGGCTGGGTGTGTACCAGGAGGGTCTCCTGATCCTTTAGAGTCTATTAACAGCTATTAAAAGAATATATAACTTATCTGCCTTAGCCAGTCCCTAATTCTAAAATCTAACGCTCTTCAATTGTCGAGCTCAATACACACCCAGTTATTCCCTTCTCCCATTATGGGTAATCGGTCCTAGGCCTATTAGTCCATTATAGCTTGATTCAATGTACAGTTTATTCACAAAGTCTTTAGTAAATTATTGTAATTAAATGCATATAGTTGAAATGGAGGGAAGTATATTAAAGTACTTCGAATAAGGTGATGTATTTTGTCTCATTTAGCTTAAAAATAGTTATTACCGTAATAAACGGTAAGTCGACTAATTAAGGAATTTTGTTTTCCATATCACCCTTAATAAAATTAAGGGAGTGGGTTAGGTGGCGGCCGTTAGCAGCGATGCACTCTTGAAGGCGAATTCTGAAGTTTTCAACCGCTGTTCTGCACATTTCAATGGGTATTGCTGTAACTTCCTCTCTGATTCTGCCCTTAAGTTCTTCCAGGGTATGTGGACGTTGTTTACCCTGGAAGAACTTAAGGACAGAATCAGAGAGGAAGTTACAGCAATACCCATCGAAATGTGCAGGACAGTGGTTGAAAACTTCAGAATTCGCCTTCAAGAATGCATCGCGGCTAACGGGCCGCCACCTACGTGATATCATCTTTCAAACTTAATGTAAAAAACTAGATTCTCTACTGAATTAAACAATATAAACGTAATTTCTGTAAGTTGAATTGTTTTTTTTTTTTACATCCCTTTTAAACCGGTTCATACCTTTAGCCCCACCCTGTACTTTGCCCAAGACCCTTCATGGGCGTAGAGTGGTTATTACTCATAATAACTAAGTATGTAGGGGGGGGGGGCTAGACTGTAGAAGAGCTCTGGGTTCTGAATTAGGGACTGGCTGTGTCAGATAAATTAATTATACTGTTAATAGCCGTTTTTAGACTAAGGAATAGGGGGCCACTCCTGTTTCTCACTCAGCCTCTATAGAGTCGGTAACTTTAATTGGGGGAAGAACATGGCAGTTAAACGTGATCACGGTCATAAATCACTTTCTTGCCTAGCCGTTGGCTTGGAAACAGTACGGTCTCTACTCCATCGGCTTAGTAAATAAATTATACTTATTGTAAGATATTTATTTGTTTATTTATATATTTCTTTTTAAAAATTCGATTCATGCTCAAGATTAGTTTAGCTGGTGATTCACTCACTATTTCTCACGGGACTACAACTTTAATCTTAGTTGATAAGGTATCTTATCTTAATTCTCTGTACTGCTACATCTTAATCATTTAGTAAATCACTGTTCCGCTTTTAGTCAGTTCTGGTTTAGTTCTCTCGTGTATACGACCGCGTTTGTGTGACGTAGTGACGTATGTGCTAAGATGTTTTGTTCGCAAAATCTTTGCAGTTGTTTTAGAAAATTGTTCATATTTAGTTTATCTTTAGTATTTTTTCAATCTTAAAACAAATGGAAGTCGGCTTTCTCAGCCACGATTATAATACAGCCGCGAAATCTAAGGAAGAATTTCAGAACAAAAAAATTGATTTCTCTTCGTGGATTTCGCGATTATGTTGCTTCAGGTAAAGTTATATTTGTTAATTACAGTATTTTTGCATATAATTCATTGTTCTGGAATCATCCTATGTTACTAAAAACAAAAATCATATGAGTAAGCTCTTTCTTTGTTTCATTCATTATTATATTTTGTAATAAGTTAAAATTCGTACTCCTTATTCACCTAAAATATACACAAAATAAATCTGAATAAACACTACGTGTGTGTTTAGTTTATATATTATGGAGAAATAAAATAAAAATCTATACTCGATCAATAATTTTTTATTATAAACAATCTACAATTAGAAAAGTTCCCGATGTTAAATAATATAATTCAACGGGTAATCAAAAATATTTTACTGTCAAAAGAAATAAATTTTAGAGTTCGGTAATTTTCTTTAAACATTCATCATTGGAAATACCCTTGATAAGAAACAATCTATTAATTATTAAATTGCTCGGCTTACAGCCTAATAATTATTTATGGTTTTATATGATCATTTCCTATCCTCACCAACTGAGTTAATTGATTAATGTTCTATATCGAAATCTATGTAGTAGTATATCTTATCTATACTATGTGTTAGTATGTGAGCTGTGGGAATGAATCTTTGTAATATTTATGTTATTAGTATTTCTAGTTTCTATTAATAATAAATTCTTATGAGCCTTTTTTAATACCATGTTCTAAGTTGTAAAAAAAGATCATGTGAATTACCTGATTCTGAACACCGTGTGGAGGTCAAAAAAATTCTCTTAAGTAGGGATAACTGTTTATTGAAATGCCAACGTTTCGACCCACATTGCAGGTCTTCTTCAGGGCTGTTGGGGGGGGGGGGCTAAACATAGTATCGGTGTGATACCTAAAATTTCCAGCTTGTTTCGAAAACTAGAAAGGTTCTCGTCGAGCTGGAACCGTGCAATTATCACCGGTGGAGAAAGTTGGGAAGGTCGTTGAAGGTTCTAATCTCGGAATCGGGACCATGACCACTGCCATTTCAAGGAGTTCCAACATCCTAGAAGTTTACTAATTTTCTAGGACCAATAATAAGTTTCTAATTCGATAATTGTCTTATATTTACCTTAGAGTTTACTCAAATCATGAATGATAGCAGCACGATCAAACTAGACGCCGGCGCCAGTTCAGGAACCTGTTTAGCGAAAATTTATTCATAATATATTGCTTGCCCCTAATGTAGCAGTGTGGTTATTTTTCTCGTGGGAAGTGGGTGAATGGGTACGAGAATTAGTGAGGTATAAACCAGGTTCAGATCCGTGTATTAGTGAACGTTTCGCGTTTCCCTCGGTAGTTCTTATGGTTATTTGATTCACTGGTTTATTTATATGTTTTCTTTAAACTTTATTTTCTATTTTTACAACAAAATTTACTTTCTACTATATTATTTTTTATTAAAATTGTATATGTGTGTGTGTGTGTGTTTTTTCTTTTAGTTCTTGAAATCCAGACAATATTTGTTAAACTATCTTTTGGTTACAAGTGACAAGGTGCTGTCCTTGGAATTTGAATATCGGAATAGTAGCTAAATTGTTAGCCAATATGGATTTATTAAAATTATATATTTATATTTTTTTCCTTTAGTTCTTGAGATTCAGTCAATACTCGTTGAACTATATTTTGTCTACATTTCGAGACTATATTTTTCTCATAATCATGCTCTGACTCAACAGTGAAAAAACTGTTGTACATTAGTCTAAATATAAAATTGAAGTTTGTAAGACAATAAGAAAAGAACGTGGTAATAAATAAATTGTACTTACAAATAAATGGCGAAACCCAGGGTTCAGTACATAGTAAAGACTGTACTGTTTCAAGGACACCGGTTTTGCAGGTAGGTGATTTGTCCTAGATCACGCTCAGCCACCAGATTTTCCCCTCTTGTTTTGTGGACTAATAAGCTAATAGACCAAGTCTTGCCAGCAGCGGGATTTGAACCTGGATTTTCAGCATGGTAACTTAGTGCTCTACCACTGAGTCACTCCGTTCCCTGTATATATATATATATATAAATATATATCTTTTACTGATGTCTCGGCTAGCCTCGTAATAATGACTAGTTCTCATTATCCTGTAGATAATATTTCAATCGCTCATTAGTCATGGGGATGAGTCATAGGCATGTCTTCCTGTTATTGATCTTGCAAGAAATTGTTTGTTTATTCATTTAACGTCATTTTATCCTGCTATGGCTAATCGGACGGTGCTACAACGGGAGTCCTAAATGTTGCCTATCCAGGTACAATTAGGATCATGGAAGAGGAAATCAATCGTCCAAGAAGAGTCGGCCAAAGCTCCGGTGGATGGATAGAGTGGTACAATACGCACGAGACATGCATGGAGTCCGAAATTGGAAGGCAGCAGCCCAAAACCGAATGGCGGAGGCTCATATAGAAGGCCACGACCCATCGCAGGGTTGTAGCGCCATCTGATAGATAGATAGACAGATAGGGACAATTAGGATAGGAACCTTTAACGAGTGCCTGACACAGCACAGACTAGGTACCCCTATTTTACGTCCCTTCCTAACTAAGGATTTTTAACTCCCTTTAAAAAAAATCCCAAAACCACATGCCGGGCTGCGAACCCGCCATCTTGGGCATAGTATGTTGTTATGCTATCCACTAGACTACATGTGACCCTAAAAAGAAATGGTATTAACTAAGTATTAAACGTTTGATGGTGAAATAGTTACGTATAGGGATGTGTGTGTGTTTATATGTTTTTTTTAATATATATTATATCTTGTATTAACAAAGTAAATCGGTAAAAATTAAATATGAATATTCGATGTGAATGATTGTTAGCTTCTTTTATTATTCTTTTTCCCATCATCGGGACATTTTTCCTTGTTTCTGGTCCAGGCCTTTTTGTTTTATATACCTCTAAAATTACCATTCTTATCATTTATTTTATTATCGTTGATCTCATCCTTTTATATATACATTCCCCAGAAAAAATGAAACGAGAAAGTTGTTATTAATAATCTGTATCCTAAAAAAAAATAATAATAATAATAATTGGGCCAATTTTTACCACTTCTCGAAAACTTTCTACCAAGACCACTTGCACTTCTTTGCCACAAAAGTTAAGACCAAAAAAGAAATCTTAAGATAAGAATCCGAAAAATCGTTTCCCTCCATTAATCTGGTGTAAAATTAATATTAACGTTTAGTCGAATAATGTTTAATTTTCAAGTTTCAAAAAACAAATCAAATAATTGTTTTTTTATATTTGTACCAAAAAATGGTAAAAAACCGTTGAAATTTGTTAACGCCCATCTACAAAACTTGATTTATCATTCAACATCAATCGCTTATTATTAATTAAATGACCTCGATCTGGTGCTAATTGGTGGAAAGGAAAGTACAAAAATACACTCCTTATTATATTTATTTTTTGTAAAGGAGATTAGTTCTTATGGCAGATTTTTTATTTTAACATTTACCAAAAAAACAAAAAATGCCTAGTGTCTTTAGGGATATTTCACACTTCACACCTTCACCTATCACTTATCTCGCGCCTTCTGCTTAGAAAGATAATTAAAATTTACAATAGTATTATCCTTTTTAGCACAACAGAAAATTTTGATAACATCACAACCGTTGTGGTGGATATGTAAAGTTATTGGTCTTAGTAACGAATCCCCGCTACCTTAGGGCAGTTTAGAGGATTTGCGTTCGTACGGTGATCTGGTGGAAGGAAGTAGATTTGTGAACTGAGTATAGTGATGTTGGAAATGAACCAATTATTTAGGGCTTTTCTGTATTTGTTAATAACCATTAATTTAACAACAAATATAAAAGGCATTGAGGGTGTCGAATTTTTATTAAATAAATAAATTTTATGCTGCTCCCAGTTAAAGAATCTGTGATACAGACACAATTTTTGTTTGAAATCGCGTTCCACCCTCCCTCCATATACTTATATATTTCCATCTCTCTCCCTCTCCTAAATGTTTATCTTGTCGAGACGGCTTCGAGGAAAATAATTGAGTCGCTGTTACTTAACATCTTGAGAGTTCCCCCTGAAATTTGGCCATTCGTCCAAATTATTGCTCTTCCTCTTATGTAATTTATTATTTACTGAAAACTCGGATTTTAAAAATAATTTTAGTGTACTATTTAAATAATATTTATAGGAGATGAATTTATAAATTCCGTCTATCAGTTTACTTTCATTTTTCTATATCCCCCCGGTTTACGATTTTATGATTCTAAGGTAAAAAACCCTGGCTGTTGAATTATTTTGGCATAATTTCGGACCGGTTGTTCTAGAAAAATACAGTCTCTAACATGTACTGAACCCAAGACCTTTCATGGGTTGTAGTTGTACAGGTTTTGTAATACACAGAAGCGTATTAAATGATTCTATACAATGCTACAATTTAATATGGTTATCTATCCGTACTTTGCACTAACGAAATACTCCTACATAATAATTATCTGCAATAGTACTTTAACGAAACGAAGCGTAGTTGAATTAATGGGGAAATCCTTTACCACTCAAGGTGCCTGTATCCTTCAACTGCTCCCGAGGTTAATGCTTATGTTTATGTTGATTATACAGTGCGACTAAAGGATGGCCGAAACTGGTCGCTGCAAATTATATTTGCATTTTACAGTTACTGTTTATTTGTATTATAAGAATAAATGAATTATTGAAAATAGTTCTACTTTAATGCCATTTTTTTTTGTATTTATAATTTTATATTGCTTTTATTTGTGACAAAAAATGTGTCAAGATAACCAATTGATGAACAAAAACAACTCGTTATTGTGACACTACTTCACTGGAGTTACTGGAGCCATAAATATTGTATAGGACGTTTTAAAATATGTATGAAACTACTCCATCTAATAATTTTTTTATTGGCAAATTATATTAATTAATGTTAATGTATTGTTTTTATGATAAACTATTTGTGAATATTGAACTGTTACTTTCAAAGCTATTTCAAATTGAATACGTGTTAATTTATATTACTTTATTTTTCAATTCAATTTAAAAAAAATCCTTTTCTTCTGCTGGCGAATCAATATCCTTATATTATAAAAATCTCTATAAACAATACATTAATATTTTTCTTTTATTATTATTATTCGGATAGTAATAACAATTTTTAACAACAAATAATAACAATAACAATAATAATAACAATTTCTATTGTAATAACAATAGAAATTTAAATCCCTTAAGAAGAGAACTCAAAAACTCCTTTCAATAGTAATACGACACTACAAGTTTTTTTTTATTCTACGTTATTCGAAGCCACTGTTCGTTGTTAGTTTTATGTGTTTATATAATTGTTTTTAATATTAGTTTATGTAATTGGTTTTTACAAAATAATACCGGTTTTCTGAATATTCAAATTTTAATAACGGCATTACGATACATCGAATATAGACTATCGGACAAAAATATCGGAATATTTAAAAATATATGTATCAATTTTCTTCTTTCTTTTTTTTTTTATAATAAATATTTATTGACAGAAATTATACAAATGCCATTTGGTAAATATTGTATTTGTGATTTTCTTTTGATATCCTCCTCTAGGCACTCCTAGCGTGGTAAAAAAAAATTGTCTAACATTCCTATTTAAGAATATATATATATATATATATATATATATATATATATATATATATATATATATATATATATATATATATATACACACAAATACACTCATGCCAATTACTGAAGTGGAATTAATGACTCCTATATGTCCTTTCGACGGACGGGCAGCACTTTATAAATAAATCCTGATATCCTTCATTCTCGGGTTGACCCGGAATCTGATCGGTATCGCCCGGACCTCCGACCCAGACCCTTGTGCTTTCCCTGCCATCTGCTGATGTAGGACCCTCTAGGGGCGGCAACTAGAGATGAAAGTTCCCAGAGCACACCGCCAGGGGTACAAAGTCTTTTGTCATTTTCGCTTTCTCTCAAAAGTTACGTTGGCGAGGTGACCTTTCGTTGATCTTCCTCTGTCATTGCTCTCGACGAACAATGCCAACTCTTCGTGAGTCTTGCGGTTTGCGATGAAGAAACGTCATTGCGCAAGCTTATTCCGATCGATTTTGCGGATTTAGATTCCGCATTCAATTCGCGGGTTTTCGATTTATCGAGTAATATATCGCACAACAATAATGTCAGGTGAGAACTCCTCGCCCATAAGACACTGTTTTATACCATTCGAAAGTGAACAACAGGTTACAAGTTGTCATATATTATAATCTCAACGGGTAAAAGTCCAAGTCCAAAAATAAAGAGCTTATATATGTATGAACCTCCAGTTTCTTCATTTAACGTCACTTTATGCTGCTATGGCTATTCAGACGATGCTACAGTGGGAGCTCTAAATTTTGCCTATCCAGCTTTAATTAGGATAGGGATTTTTAATCTGTTTTTTCTTTAAAACTCTTATTCCCTATAACTATTGTTCAGAAATACATGAAATTCAGATTTCATTAATTCTTAGATATAAATGTTTTGCATTATCGAAATCGTACTTATTCGGGTTGACATCTTATTCTTTTTACTCTTCCTGACTGCCTTTTATCGCCTTTTCTTTTTTTATTCCGAATTATCAGTTTTTTCTACAGAACCATCAGAAATAAATCGTCATTCCCCGTTTTCCTAACCTGACTTTCCAACTTATAGTTTTGAATAAGCTTCCTGTAATGAACGAGAGGTCGCCCATAAATGATAAAATATCTGAATGTAATATCTTAATTAGTTAATCTATTACAGATTTAATCCGAAGAGTTTCCATTATTGAATTTCACTCGAAAATTAAAAGACAACTATGTTTATAGACTTTTTTCTTTTGTCAACTAGTCTTGACGCAACTTTCTTTTCCGACTATTGCTTTTCGGCTGTGGTTTCCCGTGTATATCTTCTGTCATCAGTCGTTGTAATAGCACACACAGGTTCAGGGTGGAATTGTATAGATTGTGGTTCTTCAACTATTCCTCGTGGCAGGTTTCATGCTGTGTTGGAAACATGTCAGATTTTGAAAGATAGATTTAAGGAGAGTAAAGAAAAGCATGATATTCCCGTTCTGCTTCTCTTTTGATCGCATTATCATCGAATTCTTATAATTTTTTTGTATCAGTAAGGCAGATTGTCGCTGCGAGTTAAACCGCAAGTTTTAACTTTTTATTCGTTTCATTTTAAATATTCTCGAAAATAAAAATAATTTAGTTACACTTATAATTTACGACATATACATACTGTTGAGGTTATATACTGATCATCTATTCTTTGAAACGTTTATTTCTTGGTGAAATTATTACCGGAATATGCACGTTTTTCATAATTACACACTTTTTTTCTTACTAAAACTCATGATTATTTTTATTTTCGAAAATTTCAAAATTAAAATTAAAACTTGTTGTGACTTACGAAGTGAAAACCTGCGGAATTGATAACTAATTATGTTTTTAATATTAATTCCTTTGTTTTAAGTAACTTTACATTCTTAACAATCGATATTGCGACTTTTCGATACACCGTAAAGCCCTGTCAATTGGCGTGGTTATTCTCTCATCGAAGCTTGTTGGCCCTTAGGCACTACATACCACCGCCACCCCCAGAGACCCCATACACAAAGCCGCCACCCCTAGCCTACCTGGTCATCAACCGTGGATATTGGCTTCTGCTAGGGCCAGCATTGTCCGCCTCCTATCTCTTCGGGACACTCTCAGCACTCAGCCAGTACCCTGTCATGCTGTTCGGTGTGAGGTCCTCCTGCCTGCTTCTTCTCTTCACGCTTCTGGTAGCGGGGATATCCTGCTTCTTGGCCTTCCTCTGGTGCCATCTCATCTGCGACATCTCTCGTATAGATTCTTGAATGAAGAGCATCAACTTTTTCATTGGCTACTACAGTCCTAGGGCCCGCTGTAGGTTCGGGTACGTTGCCTTAGTCTCAATTCGATTGTGAAATAATACGGAATCAATCTTGACACCCTTATATTTTACCCTAAGAATATTACCCTAAAAACTAAACTTATTTTTCTCCTGATTGTTTTATTAATTCATTTAACGCCACTTTATGCAACTACGGCTAATCGGACGATGCTACAGTTGTAATCCTAAATTTTGTCTATCAAGGTTTAATTAGGGTATGGATCATTAACGAGTACCTGACATCGTTCAGTCTCGGGACCCCCATCTCACGTCCTTTCCGAAGGACGGCATAACTAAATATTTTTTACTCCCTTTCAAAAAAACCTAGATCCACCCGCCGGGCTGCGAACCCGTGATCTTGGGCATAAATGGTTATTATGCTAACCACTAGACCTAAGGTGAACCCCCATCCTTTCATCTATTTAGATATTTAAGATATCCATCTACACCCCTAGAACTTAGGTGGATGCTTGTCTTATTTCTTGTGGTGTGCCTTGGGTTCTTTACTTGAATGGGGATAAACCATTTGAAAGGAATAAGGAAAAGGATGTGTTCAGACATATTAATCAATTGCATATATAACAAAAAATAGAACCAATTTACCTAGTTCATCTTCTTCTTGCATGTCTCTAAAGCCCATCTATGAGCCTTTGCCTACTCGATACTTTTCCGCCAGTTCTCTGTGTCCAGTGGAGCGTTTACCTAGTTATCATGTTTAATTACAAAATTAGGAACTACAGACTGCAACACATTACAGAAATAGTTTGCAGGCATAGACAGGTTTTCTCTGCGGAATCATGTCCACATCTGTTAACCTATATTTTCTTTATTGTTCTTAACTTTTTTTTTAAATGAAAATAATTTTTTGTTTTTATTTTTAGAGAGGCGCGAACCGTTGTCCTTTATAAAGGCACTACAGGACTTGGGTTCAATATTGTTGGTGGAGAAGATGGGGAAGGGATATTCGTATCTTACATTCTGGCTGGAGGTCCTGCAGATCTGTCTGGGGAGATCCGTCGTGGAGACAGGCTGTTGTCCGTCAATGGCCAGGATCTCAGCCAGGCCACTCACGAAGAAGCTGCAGCTGCTCTTAAGGTAGGGATGATCATATCTCTGTTATACAAATAAGTTTTTAGTGACATAATATTTTATCCATGTTGTCTAGCAACATATCGAAGAGCTGTGTTTTTCGTGCTAGATCGGTTAAATTATCAATATTTTAAAAAATTCACAAATCACAGAGCCACCAGTGTTCCTGACTTCTTCAAGCCGTTAATATTGCTCTGTTTTTAAATTTAAATGGAATGCATTGATTTAATTTAAAAGGTAAAACAAGCTACATAAAATTCCAATATTTCGATTTTAGGACTGTTATTTCATTACAGAGAATGCAGTTTAAATTTTTTTTTTTAAAGATTTACATATAAACTATATTAATATTAAAGAAAGATTAAGACTTCTTAACTATCATTTTTTTTTTTTTAAAGCAAATTAAATGTAAAATTCTCTGTTTTTTTAATGGAAACTAGTCAATATCTCAAAAAAATATTAAGTGGGTACTCATATTTTATTAGGCTCTTTAGGGGATGCAAAATAAATACAAAACTGAACTCAATTTCTAGAATAAATAGTTTGGTACCTTTTGTAGTACAATTAAATAAATGAAGGCCGTAAGGAGGCCATTGGTTATCCCCCTAGTGATTATCATTTTTTTTTTTAACAGGAGTTTCCACTAATAGTGGGTTTCCTTAACCTAGTGATTGGATGGCTTCCTTCTATAATTTCCTATCTAAGTTCCATTCTTCCCGTAGACCATGATCTATCATGGATTCCTCCACTTTGTTATCCCAGGTCTTCCTTGTCTTCTTGTTCCCTTAATTTTCCATAGGTGGACTACTTTGGGTAGTCTTTCTTCATCCATTATTTTCAAATGTCCATACCATTTCAGGCGTTTTTTCTCAATATCTTCCAGAATGGTTCTTTCAGCCTCCATGTTTTCTCCGGTGGTCGTATTTCTTACTTTGTCCATTACGGATATTCCCGCCGCTCGTCTCCAGTAGTCCATTTCTGTGGTTTTTACCTGAGGTTGATTTTCAACGGCAAAGTTTCTGATCCATATGTCACAATGCTTAGTAATATACTATTGTGTATATATTTTTTTGTTTTGGGGATAATGTTTCTATTCCATAATGCCGAGTTGAACATTGATATTTTCTTTTTACCATCTGAAATTTTTGATATGATTATTATTAATAACCTTTATATTACGTACTTAAAGTTGTTTTGTATTCCACTTTCAATTTCAGCAAAGCATAATTATGAAAAATTGTATTTCATAGTGACTATTTGAAATGTTCCTGCAATTAAATGTATTATTGATATTCACAGCATTTTATTTTTAAAAAAGGTTTTATTTTCTAGTTATATTTTTTTATTCTTAAGATTTTCTAATTCATTCCAGTTTCATTCAAGTTTTCTAATTCATTCCTTATGGCTCCTAGTTTTTTTTTTCATTAAATTTTTTTTCCGACTAAATATCATTTATAATAACAATATTACTTTGGAATTATAAATTTAATATTTCCTCACTATTATACTTTATTAATATTTCTAATTTTTTAGGGAGCTGGGCAAGAAGTGACGATCGTTGCTCAATACAGGCCTGAGGAGTACCACAGGTTCGAGGCCAGGATCCATGATCTTAAGCAGCAGGCTCTGTCCCAGCAGATGCCTACTGCCACTTTGCTGAGAACTTCTCAAAAGCGTAGCCTTTATGTTCGGTGAGTATATTACATTTCTGTATTTTCATTAGATGAGCTGATCTCTTTTTCTTTTAAGGGATTTTAGCTGCGAAAGTATCAAGACTAGATGAACCAATATGATTTGGTTATACATAGAATCAGATGATTAATACAAAGCAAAACATATCTAAATCAAACCAATTGATTAGTATTCATTTAGTACACTGGATTATTTTTTATAATGCCACCTACAGTCAATAACAAGTGACTATTCCCCTTCAAACAACAAGTCACAACAGAATTCGTGAATACAAAAAATCAACCTATAAACGACGAACTTCATGGAATCTCGGATAATGGAGTAACATTGCTGTCTCAGAAAGTAAAGAAAAATGCTGTTGTGGTCCTGATCTCCTCAGTCCACAGCAAACACACGGACGAAGAAAAGGGGAAACCTGAAATAATTGCTTACTACAATTCCACTAAAGGTGGGGTAGACACATTAGGTCAAATGTGCAGTGTGTATGCTTCAAATCGCAAGTCTGAAAGGTTGCCATTTACGATTTGCTAGTAAAATGCAACCACACTTCGATTTCATCAAAAACCTAGCCACACAGTTGATCCAACCACACATGCGTCAACGTTCTGAACATCTGTTCATAAACAAGAAATTACAGATGGAAATTCAGAAGTTTTTAAATCCTCAAATGGCCATCAATAATGCTGAAGTTTGCCTGATTATAGGCGACAGGTTGGAGAAGAGCAAATACTGCCATCTTTGTTCCTACAAAAAAAGCGCCAAACTGTTTATGCTGGTGTGTGAAATGTAAGAAACCGATTTGTTTGGAATGTTCCAAAAAACTCTGTATAACATGCGTGAGCGAAATGATATATTGACTCCCACTGCCTGAATGATCGTGTTTTGTAATGTTGTTCCTTGATTTTATGCCAAGTGGTTTTTTTTTATTGTCGTTTGAATTTTTTATATGGATACCTATCTTTTTTTTTTTTAGTACCTAATTCGTTTTGATAGGATTCTTTTTGAACGGATCTCATACCTAGCCTAGATCATAATTTGACGATTGTGAATTTATTCCTAAGTGAATCCAAAAGTTTGGTTTATTCTTTGTTCTTCAGTTCCTAAAAAGAAGAGATGAAGTCATAGTATGAGACTAATGTGAGTTTTATGTGCCTTATATGCTGAAAGTTATATATTTATGTATATTATATATTTTCCGTTTTATAATAGATTCAGTTTATATCATGGCATGGATATCATTTTTAGAATAGCACCCCTTCTATCAACCTATCATAAATTAGATTATTCCTCAATTATAACATCGGTAATTTCTGTAAAAACTATTTTCCCACTTATTAAAAATAGTTTCAAACCTGTATTTTCATGTGAAGACATTAATTAATGTAATTGTGAAGGAAACAAAAAGAAAATAATTGAAAAATGTGAATATTTTAACGCAGGAGTCTCGGGGGCCCTAGCGAGTCACATACTACGGTGTGGCCGTGAGGGTTAACTGTCAATTTGTTCTCTCTCACTCTGTCCTTTGACATATTAAATAAACAAACTGTATTAACAGCTCGTAGAGCATAGATATGTCTCAAGAAGGTCTTCTGATTCCAGAGGAGGTTCTATACTCTGGTTTTGCTCCTCACAGAAAACAAGCTTCATTCTTAATGAAGTCATAAAACTGTTGTTTTTTTTAGAAAACAGTTCAGAATTATGAACAATATTTTTATTTTGTTTCAGGGCTTTGTTCGAATATGACCCAAACAAAGATGATGGTCTTCCTTCGAGAGGTCTGCCTTTCCACTTTGGTGATATTCTTCATGTTACCAATGCATCTGATGATGAGTGGTGGCAGGCAAGAAGAGTACTCTCGACAGGAGAAGAAGAAGGCATCGGGATCATACCGTCAAAGCGCAGGTGGGAGAGAAAGCAGAGAGCCAGGGATAGGTCTGTCAAGTTCCAGGGGCACCTTCCAGTGCTAATGGACAAAGTAAGTCTATTTTATTAACATTTAGAGATTATTAAACTAATTTTTTTTTACCTATTTCGTTTCCACCCTAAATAAAAAAATAAAGATTCATATGATAGCATGAATTTCATAACTCCTTCCAGTATAGTGTACAGTATTTTTAAATTAATAGATACTATTTAATTAAACCTTAATTGAATTAATCAGTACTTGCATAAAACCTATCTCTTTATCTCATGTAACCTCATGCTATTTGAGTTATTTGTGAGCGCATTATTTAATTGTTTTTGTCTTGTTAATTTTGTGTTTTATCTTATTCCTTTAGTTATTTCAAATAAACAGAATAAGATTTTCGGAATAGCGGTCTTTAAAAGATAAAGCTGTGAAATACTTCCAGAAGTTCGGATTAATTCAAAAAATGAAATTATTTGAAAAATGTCATTAAATAGAATGGAAATGGAGATGTTTTCATTGAAACTATGGAGAAAATATTTACATAGGAAGGAGGAGTACTTAGCTAGAGGTGTCTAGAATTAGCACTTTATTGTTACATTTTGTATATTTCAATTTCCAATAATATGAATAAGAAGGCTGGTGTTATCAGTATCAGGATTATTAGTGCCCAGGTTATAAACAATGGCAAATAACAGTCCATGCAGACCAGCTAATACACAAGTACCAATTGATCTATTAATAACCATAAACAAATCCTTTTTTTCAAATACACGTGCAGTCTTACAAATTTATATTTATAATAAGTACCTACTTTTTTAGCAATCTACTTTGGAGAGAAAAAAGAAGAATTTCTCATTCAGCAGAAAATTTCCTTTTATGAAGAGTAAGGATGACAAATCAGAAGACGGTTCTGACCAAGAACGTAAGTAATATTTACATTTTAAAAAATAAGTCATCCTTAATATTTTTTTTCCTTTTGTTTGACAATAGTTCTATTTCTAAGGCGTCATACTTTATGAAACTATAATTTTAGATTTTATATGGCTTCTCTTCAATCTTGTTTGGTCCCTTTTGATTTAACTTATTCTCTTTCTTAACTTTAATCGCTTTGCTTGTTAATTCTATTTATTACTGTCAAAGTTTTTTATAAATAGATATCATTCAATTGTGAATGATTAGAATGTGAAAGTTATAATACATATTTATGGTGATATTTAATGTCTGAAATTAAAATCCTTGTTCATTGTTGATGGGAAAAAACCTGTTTTCTTTTGTGATTTATTAATGTTGATTTGTTTAGAAGTTGCATGTAGCATTACTCTTTTTGGAGCTTGAATGTCTGGTTTTACTCTTTTTAAGAATGATTGCAGACATCATTTCTTTTCTTTTTTGTCTCTTGTTAATATTTTGCTGTTTGTTGTTTCAATATCAATGTAAATATTTATCAACCCTTAATTACAGGTTATCCGTTCTTTATTCATTATCGGCATTAGTTTACAATTTTTGTAACACCAAGAAAGTCTTACCATAATATATTTTTTAAAAACATGAATATTTAAACTATCATATATTATTACATATAATATAAGCTATTAAAACAAGCGGCATCTTCTAAAAAAAATTTCTCACCGGTTATTTAAAACAGGATTAATAAAACGGTAGCTTTCTGTTCAGAAATAACCCTAATTCTGTATTGTAGCAATAAATTTGTAATAAGTAAATAAATAAATGAAGCATAAATGCATCTCCGGAAAGCAAGAACACAATTGTCTTCTTGTGGTTTAAGAATTTTTTTCTAAGATTGACAACACTACCACCAAACGTAACAAGCATTGGACTTCGCTTTTTATTACAAAAACTCTTCTTTTAATGTACATTCATGTAAAATTGACAATAAGAAATTTCTCTGGTTTCTTTAAGCAAAAACAAAAACAGGCTGACAATTTCAAATTGTTTTCTGAGGAAGTTGTCATGAACCAAATAAACAAGTTTAAGTTGTGTCATGAATTCAATAGAAATGAATCGAATGTTTATGATATATTTTTAAATCTGCCCATTATATTATCTTTTTAATAATATTTTTATCGATTTATTTTTACGAAAAAATTCTCATTCAATTAAACATGTCTGTTACCATATTGATATAGTAAATTCCATTTTATATGTATATAATTAAGTAACTAAGGGTCATTTTCTTATCAGTTATGAACTCTTTATGGTTGATATTTCTCCTTGCATTTGTGTTTTATAAGTTGTGATTTGTTTATTGAGAAATATGGGAGAGAGAGGAAATAAATAAAATTTTAATGAAAAAATGACAGTATGTTTTTGAAACCATCATTGTAAAATTATTGTCGTTGGGTAGTATCTAGTTTGTTTAGTTCCCTAGGATGTCAAATTGTAAATGTTAACTTCACAAATCTTGGACAGTTTTGTTGTTTAGTTCTATTAGTTAATTTTCTTCTTTTATTTTTCAAATCATTGAAGTTTAGGTAGTTATTTTGTTGTCTTTCTGTTATTGCTTTGATTTTTATGGTTTTTAGATTTAGCCTTGGAAAATTATTACTTTCTGCTTCAATTTATTATCTGTTAATACGAAACTCCTTTCTTGATCTTGTATAAATGTCAGGTATCAGGCATTCAAGACTATACTTAGGTATTTAAAACTGTAATAGTCAAATATTGATTATTTTGAAATACTTCCTATGTACGAACGGTTTTTGATACTCATGGAGTTTTTTTCCTTAATGTTAAAATTAGGTTCACTCAGCCTTTTTTAACTACATATTCTCCATTAAATAAAAAATCCCAATACTTCTTTTTTTTTAATTTGTTTAGGTCAATTGATTAGTTTTCTTAGCTTCCATTCGGTCTGATTTTGGTTGAATCAAATATGTATTTTTAATGTTGATAACAGTTTGGTAAAAGTAATAATGTAGGTGAAGTAAAATATGGTAGTTTAGTATTAATTATGTCATCCAATTTTATCATAAAGCTTCATGTTTGTTATAAATCATCCTTTATTTATTTATGGAAATATTTCAGTTTAGATGATAACACTTAACAAATGCTTGAATTTGTAATTTAGAATAATTTGTTTCATGAAAGAGAGACTGAAGGAAACATTTCAATGAAAACTGTTATCAAAGAATGAAATAAATAATCTGAAGTTATACTTTGTTGAAACACACAAAACAACCTTTTACAAAAACTTCTTAATACACTGAACAATCACTACAACAATATAACCATTTCTCATTGCATAACCTTACTCTAAGTCACTTGTCATAGATTGTCTCATATATATTACATATCACAACCGCCAAAAATTATTTGCGAGCCCTTGTTACCTCCAGCCTCTCTTCAATTTAGCCAGAACATGAGACAGTTAAGTTTTTTTGACGCTTTATCCCTTCTCTCTCTCACACACTCTGTATGTTATCTCTCTTATTGCTTGCATCAGAGTCTCCATCTACTCCTAACACTGAGGTGGACCAGGCCACTCTGCGTGAGTACTCTTTACATACTAACCTTTTCGTATCATGTCTCAGCTTTTGTGTTGTCATTTTGGAGATGTCTAAATAAATATTGTTATAAAAACAAATATAGAAGCTTGTTTGTGATATAAATTTAATTTTTTTTAATTTGTACACCTACAGCTCTCATGAATAAGTGGTTGACTCGATTTTTTTCCGGAGTGATTGAATTGTATTGATGAAAATGGAATTGTGTCATTCTTGTAGTTTTTGGCTTGAAATGGAGTCGCAACATAAGAAACAACACCTTTTCAAGCCAATGCCTAACAGCCTCCTAAACACTACGAGAATGACACTATTCTGCTTCCTTAAGTACAAGAAACTCATTTTAGAGAAAATTTGACTGAATCACTTATTCTTCGGTGCTGTAGATTTATCAATAACTATAATCATTCATTCTGTTTATATGATAACTAGACTATGACATCTCAGTTATAAATAGTGTAGTAATTTTGTTCTATATATTTCAAATATTCATTTGGGCAACACAAAGCTTGTAGATTAATCCTTATTTAGTGTATTAGTATATTAATTTGTAATGTATGAGTTCATTACTTCATGAAGGCTTTTACTAACAAGTCTTACATTATCTTATAAATGCATATTTAAACTGATGACTTCCCTTACTGTATTTGTTGTATGCTTATGGCCTCTATCAAATTTTGTTCTGTCACAGACTGACCAGGAGTGTGTGTAAAGTGAATGCTTATTAATGAAATTTAAAAAAAATATCAGTTGATATAAACTCACAGTTTATATCTTTCTTTTATTCTTTCTTTATTATTATTTTTTCCTTCCTCTTCAATATGTTCTTATAGGTGAGATAATTATAGTCTCATTATTGATATATTGAGATTTTTGTTTTAATTATGAATTATGTAGATTTTTTTTCATTTTGATTTTGAACTCTATTCTCTTCTATATTGTATTTTATGTTTTTTATTAATGTGTATTTATCAAAAGTTCTTTTAATGATTTATCTTCTTATCTGTTTAACATTAATTATATATTGCTATGTAAATATATGATATTAATTTTCACTTTATTTTTTCAGCGTTCATGCTCTGCTATGCTCAAGAAGACCCATCCTCTGAAGGTATTAGCCTAAGCAGCATTAGTCTTATTGAAATACTCTTCGGTAAGGCCATTCATTCGAAGAGGTTGCTCAAAACGTATACCGAACCTGGATTTTTGGTTCAGCATGGAGTTACCGTTTTGTGTTGTTTTGACTTGTCAATACTAAAACCTACATGAACATGAATGAGTGGTTTTGCTAACATACTATAAGATGTTTTATTGTGCCCGTGCCGAGTCTTATATTATAAATATTTTATTCTTGTTTTGTCTAGTTAAGAGTTCTTGTTAATTAAAGTTAAAGATATTTATAAAATGTGTTAAGCTTTTTTGCTTCTATGAAGTTACCGGTTAGACAAAAATTTTATTCTGTCCTTAAGTCATGCATGGCATAAAAAAAAATATTCATAGCAGTTACTGCTTCATTTATAAGGCAGAATATGATTAATATGTGCTATCAGTATCCATTATCGATTTATTTTATTGTTTATCACAGCATTAGTTGTGCTTTAGTGCAAATTTAGCAGCAGCAATTGACAGAGCGAGCACTTACAAAGTCATCATCATTTGTCCATACTAATTATGGAAAATCAGGTTTTCTGTATGTATATATATATACATACATACATACATAAGTAAACACATATATGTATGTATGTATACATAAACAAATTATTATCAAGTTGTTCAGATAGTAATTTTTTTTACAAGAAAATGAAAGACGATTTTCTTATAGATAATAATTATTTTCCATTGGGTACAATTCCTTGTCATCTTTCTGGCAGTAGCATGATTCCATCTGGCAAAAAACTGATCTAGGAGATTTTTGGCCTCCTAACTTAAAGTAGAGGTTTTACCCTCTAAAAATTGTTGCAGAGAAAGGAACAATAATAATCAGAAGATGCCAGATGTGTAGAATGTGGTAGGTGTTGGAGTATATTTCATCCAAGCTGTAAAATCTTTTACCAAACTCAGAAGTAGAGCGCTGCGTTGCCATGCCGAAGGTCCTAAGTTCAAATCCTGCTGCTGGCAAGACTTTTATTTAATCTGTTAGCAGCCGGAGATGGATGCTATGGGATCTGGGGCCACTATAAAGTGGGTACCCATAATAAGGGGGGAAAACCTGACAGTTGAGTGTGATCTAGGACAAATCACCTCCCTGCACAACAGTTGTCCAAGAAACAGTACAGTCTCTACCATGTACTGAATGTCATACCCTTCTCGGGTTGTAATGTACTGTTTTGTTTTTTTTAATTTACCCATCTGATTACAGTACTCTTCAAAGATTTTCAAAGTTCTGTCTGGTAGAAGCAAAAAAAAATCATTCCTTTAAAATACCACCAAACAGATGGATAGTTTTTTTGGGGGGTGGAGGTATGGGTGAATATTGTTTTTTAAGTGCTTTGAGCCAGCTCAATTTTTAATCCGTGATCTCTTGAATTTAACATTGTTGTAGACAACTCAGTTCTCGTCCCTAGTCATGATGGGCTTCAAAAATTTAAGATTCAAGAGTGGCGTTTCTAATGATCATAAACTGTTGAATTAGATAAATTTAACCTCTCGGCAATCTCAAAATTGCTATTCACCAGTTTGCATCAATTAATGCTTTTCTGATGTGTTGCTTCACTGGCTTTCCAGAACATGATGCGCCTTCAAAATCAAAATTTAGCAAACCAGTTTTGGCACTGATGTACTGTCAATACATCTCCTTACACATAGTATAATTTTTTTCTTGCTTGAACAGCGTTTTTTACGTTTTCAATGGTAAAAAGTAAAATATGCTAAAAATATGTTTTTCTTTCTCCAAGGGTTCCAAATGTGACTACTGCATGAAGTTGACTGAGACAAAACACAATCAAGTCTTCTTTTGGGAAAAATAAAAATGCTTTCTGAACAACCTGATAATAAAATATAGTAATTACATTTATCTGAGCAATAATTATCTTAATTTTTATTCGGTTTTCGGATATTGTACTCAGCTCATTCATACATATGTTTGCTGAAAATTTATTTATTTCTTAAAGATATTTCATTTTTTTGCAGTCACATCTCAGGGATTCACTTTAACATTTTTAAAACTCATATTATTTCTAATCTTTTTTGTTAATTATTGCATTTTTAACAAAACACTAATTCCTATCATTTTTCTCATTACCAAGAATAACTTGCATTATGATTAATGATTCTTCATTCAATCATTTGCTTATGTAATTAAAATGTAGTTTTTTGTGTTATTATAATCTTTCTGATTAATTGATTGTTGTGGGTAATTTTTTCTTATCCCCATTGTATCAGCTCTTTAAGATGGGATTTCACTGTATTATAATTTTTCATTCGTAAATAATAAATTGGATGGATAAATATTAATATCAAAAATTAAGTAGTATATTATACTTTTTATTCCTTAAACAATGTTTGTTAAAAAACTGATTGTGGTTTATAGGCTATCTGTACCATTACCAATTCGTCTACAGTTTAGGTAGGATGGTATTCTCAATTAATTATATTTTTTTAGTTTTCAATTTCTGTTTGTGCTCAGAATTAGTTAAAGTAGATTTTGATTAGTAGAATAGATAATATTTTATTTTATTTTCAATAATACTATGATTTAAATAAATAAAACTATACACATTAATACATGATCTAATTTAAACTTGGACACGTTTCCAAGTGTAGAAATCGAAATAGTTGTATACAAATGACTGGGACCAAGTTATGTGATTGTTTTTCCTTTCGTAATTTGCTTATTTACGAACTTAACGCAGCCTCATAAAGCTTATGTGGCATATTTTGCTAATTAACCTCCTTTAATCGTAAATTACCTTACCTAGCCTAGTTTGCTTGACCATTTTCATTTCATACCTGTTTACATACTTTTTTTATTTTTATGTAATAATAATTTATATTATGTTTCATTCATTTTTAAATTTGAAAATTTACATTAACTCTAAGATAATAATTCTCATGTACATTCTAATAATTGTTATTAACTTTCATTTTCCTCTTATTTTTATTTTGTTCGTTTCACGTAATTTCCATACCATCATTATAGCCGATCGATATTATGTAGAAGTAGTGGATAAATGAAATAAAATGCAGTTATTACTAAATGAGCCTTTGCTAGGTACAGAAGAGACCGTGCTGTCATACGAGCCTGTAGTACAGGAAACTATCTCCTATGCTAGGCCAGTTATTATCTTGGGACCACTGAAAGATAGGATCAACGATGACCTCATCTCAGAATTTCCAGATAGATTTGGATCATGTGTGCCACGTAAGATATTTAATCTTATTTGTGTCTGTATATAACCTCATTATTTTTCTAAGTCTAGCTCATAATATATAATAAGTTCAGATGAATCAATTTCAAAAAGAATAAATAATTCTGATTTAGAATGTTATGGTTTTTATCCCATACAATATTGATTCAAAATATTATTCCTATTTAGAACTGTTTTAATGAAATAAAATTTAATCATCCAACATATTATTGCAGATACTACCAGGCCAAAGAGGGAATACGAGGTAGATGGTCGTGATTATCATTTTGTGGCCTCACGTGAGGAGATGGAAAGAGACATACAGAGCCATTTGTTCATCGAAGCTGGTCAATATAATGAAAACCTTTATGGAACATCTGTGTCATCTGTTAGGGAAGTTGCCGAAAAGGTAAGTAATGTTCGGGTGTTTTTCCTCAGTAAATAATATTTATTTACCATAATATTTAATCTGTATTGTTTTAATTTATCTAAATATTTTTCTGAATGATGATGAAAGAATCCCCAATGCATTGGGGTGTAGTGTGACTTTCAATGTAATAAAAGAGAAAATTATAACTGAATGTCTGTAAATAACCACTATGGTCTATAACTTCTGAATTAAATGATTTTTATAGTCTATAGATTTATATGAAATTAATAGTTATTTTTGTCTTAGCTATAAATATAGATATATTTATATATAAATGCACTTTTTTAAATTACATTTACATAAAGATATTTATGTCTTTTATCCTCACTGATATCCAATAATGGTGAATGATGATTACTTATTTGATGGTAATTAAAAACATTATTTAATATTTTAGGGAAAGCACTGTATTCTGGATGTTAGTGGAAATGCTATAAAGAGGCTTCAAGTTGCTCAGCTGTTTCCAATTGCAGTTTTTATCAAGCCTAAGTCCGTTGAATCTATAATGTAAGTTGAGTTAGTGAAATATTATAGTTGATTAAATATAGTGTATTTTTTATTATTTATATATTTTTTATTATTTCAAATGGATTTTAAATTCATGCCATCACTATTGCTGTTTTATATTTTTAAATATTCTAATTGATTTTGGGATTCCAGAGAAATCATTTATGATGATTACTCAAATTATTATTTCTTCAAACGTCCTAACTTTATTCTTAATTGGATTCTTTTCCAGGTATCTGTTTCTTGTTTACCAATTTACTAAGTAATTAAACCATCATCTGGGTTAAGTAAGCACCAAAAAAATTATAATGAATATATTTTATTAATAAAATTTGAAATAAGATTAATGATTGAGATAGATATAGAGGATTGCCATAAAATACATTCAGAACATAAATTACAACTTATCTTGTGAAACAGGGGTAGATTACATCTGTAGGTAGGTCTTCGGCCTGGCGACCTTCAGGTACTCCTGTGCCAGCATCATTTGCTGGCCTCCTTCTTCCGTGTCCTCGCTCCTTCCTTCCTCTTTTCAGAGAGTGTCTTTACAAGGTGGAGTCTTAAACCACCCCTCTTTCGTTAACCCACACCTCTCTTGACCCACCTTGCATAGTTCGAACTCTGTGGGTGGTCAGAACTTGTCTAACCATTGAAAAGACTTTATTATATTTAACAAATATTTTGATTCCATATATACTCTTATTATTAGTCAACCACAACAATTCAACACCACTGAAGAAATTTATTATTAATTGCATATTTTAAATACATTTTTGTTTCAAGCTAATTAGAAAAACTAATTTTAGTTATTTATTTTAGGGAAATGAGCAAAAGAATGGCGGAAGAACAGGCCAAGAAAACATATGAGAGGGCACTTAAACTTGAGCAAGATTTTAGTGAATATTTCACAGGTAATCAAAGGACTATCAAATTACATTTATTTAACTTTTCGAAGACTTGGTGTTGAGAAAAATAACATTACTCTTTTTTTTCATATTTTAAATATATATTACTAAAGTATTCCTAGCAAGAAATAGATTATCATTAATATCTCACGATTATATAATTGATATGAAGTAATATCATATTATATATAAAACTATTTATACTAGGAGTTTTTTGTTACTATCCTAGAACAAGTGTATTTTGTTACTGCATATTTTATTCTTTTTTGTAACATATCGTTGCAACTCTCTTTAGAAAGATAGTGCAAACCCACTGTATTTTTCCTTAGGTGATAAAACTTTGATGTTACATATCTACCATAACATTGATATTTTATCTCAACACAGAAAAGATAGTTCTAAAAATCATACTGTAATATTACTCGTTGTTATCAAAAATGATGTAACCATGATCAAAAGAAACCGATCTCAATCCTGCCCAATTTTGATAAGGACTCACATCTAATCAAAATTCTTTTTAATATCATTGTTTATTGCATGTAGATAGTCATTGAATATATTAAAAATGACTTTTGTGAGCTTGATTGTAAACATGAATTCCTATATGCTTTGCTTTAAGATTTTTTTAGAAATAACTTCTAAATAAATCTTCAATGGAAAAATTACTTTACATTCAATATTGCATATGTATAGTTTTTTTATTAGTAAACTTATTTTTTTAAAAGCATGATTATTATTCCAATCATAATTAAGGCTACTAATAACTATATACTTTATAATTACATATTATCAATTAGTTTGTTATTATTTGTTTTCTCTCTTTCCTTAAAGAAACATACAGTATTTTTAAAAACAGCAAAATCTGAATTATTTATTATTTCAAGGGTTTAATCTTATACTTCAGAAGTGCTATTTTTCTAAATTCGATCTTCAACCTGGTTAATTCTTTTCTTTAATGTAATAAGATGTTTTTGATCCTTAATTGTGAAAGCAATGGATGATTTGTATTCCTTACACTAACAAACTTTCAATTTATGAAAATCTTTCTAAAAACTATTTTGATATATTTTTTTATTATATTCTCAATAGCTAAAGTATTTTTTATTTGTTTTAGCAATCGTTCAGGGTGACACACCTGAGGAAATTTACCAAAAAGTCAACATGGTTATTAGGGATCAGTCTGGTCCAACAATCTGGGTGTCATCCAAGGACCCACTTTAAGGAGGCCTCTCTTGTTAGTTGTTTAAAGTATAAATGTATAAATACTTAAAATTTATAAATATATATAAAGTTTATATAAATATAAATATATATAATAATTTTATTGAAAACGAGGATAGTGGCATAAGCTCAGGTCCTTAATTGTGTATATGTAAACATCTTAATAGCTTTTTTCAAATATATATTATTTTTCTTAATATTTTTGTTTTTCTTTTGAGTGAGATATTATATTGTAAAATATGATTTTTTATGTTAATTTATAATATTCTTTATTTTGTTTTGTTTTCCCCAGCCTATGAATATAGATGGTGTATTGTTGATTGTTTCCCTGCCCCTCCCACCGTTAAAAAATTATAACATAAGTGGTTTTTTTTTGTGTACTTTTTCTTGGATTGTGATGAATATTTAACACTTTTAACCATTGGTCTCCCTCATTCTCTCATTTCCGCCAAAACGATAAGATGTTTTATTATTAGTAAATTTTAATTTTTAAGAACGATAATAAGGAAAACTGCCACTATATTATAACCTAATGATCTAATAACAGTCATTGTTTTAGCGGTTTCAATGAGGAAGACCCGAGAAAACTCCTGTTTTGAATTTATAAATGTTAACAGTAGAGGGAATATTGTTTCTCTTTAGATTGTTAAATCTAACTTTGTTTACATGCGTTGTCTCAAGCATGGTGTAAGTATAAAATAGGCATGCCTTGTGAGCTTCGCATAAGTTGTGAGGATGAAAGAAATGAATTATTAATAACTATACATTTATATGTATGTTATCTGTGTAAAATATAGTTTTTGATAGATTTTTTGTATAGTGTTTGCCAAAAAATTTATTCAAAACAAAATTGTTGAATCTCGCAAACACTTAAACATTACATAAAATATTTTAAAAAATGTATAAAAATAATTTTAAGAAATAAAACTTAATTTAAAATCTTAATATATAGATAATTTTTATGGTAGAAAATAAAATTTTTGAATGTTTGTTATTCCGTAATAATATATCAATAGGAATAAAGTTACTGTTCACAGATTTTCTGTTTTTGAAATACAAATTATGAATTTTCAACAATAATGTTATAAATGTGTAATTATGTTTTACTTTCAAAATATATTCATGTCTAAATGTCATTTAATTATTATTAACCCTTTGTTATTAACTTTAATTTTATTTTAACACCTTTTAAATATCGATTCTCCTTTTTTTCTTACTTAGAAGGAAAATCAGTAATTGAAAACAAATGAACCCTTAAGAATAACTGTTGCATCTTAACCCTCCTCCCCTACCCACTGGGTCGCGAGCGACCCTGTGCTGCTTTGTCAGCGCCTGCTCTCTCCTGATGTTTCTAAAATAAAAAGTTTTGTACTCTTTATTTTAAACCCTAAAAGATTGATTTTTTAATGGCAAGGTGAATTTCAAGGCCATAGGTCGTAGACGACTACAGAGTAGCGAATTTGTCATAGGATAAATGTTGTAGGGGAGAAGGGTTAAAGTAGATAGGATATTGTGTGAAGATTTATTGTATCTTAACTTTGGACATTTTTTGTATTAGCATTCAAGAATTTTGCCCTTAATTTTTTCAGTCTATAAAGTGATTCTTATGAGGTAAAAATTGTATTCAACTCAGGCAATTGTAAAATTGTACACAACTTCGACTGATTTTGGCAGAAACCATTGAGTCAACTTGATACTATAAACTTTTTCAATATTCTTGAAATTTTAGTTTTCATGTTGTTCGTTGTTTGCCTATTTACACAAATTGGACTTAATCGTGATTATAGCTATTTTATATATCAAGGAAAAGTGAAACCAAAAGTCCAGGACATTTGCAATTTTGGTATTCAGTAGAGGGTCTAAGCTATATATAATTCTCTGGCAATTATTTAAAGTTGTTTAGGCACTGTATTATGTGTTAATTGTTTAAACACTGCCTGATAATTGTTATATTATACTATACTATACTATAATTGTTTAAAATGACTTCCTTTGAAGTACTGCATGTTTGATGTATATTATAACTAGGGATTGGATTTTTATGTATTTAAGGGATCTATTTCACTGAACAAAGATCGGACAGTTTCTGCTACTCGATGCAAGGCATGAGCAATACACGTCACATGAATTATCTTAGGATAAAATACTTAAATAGATTGCCCAGCCTTGAACATGTTGGGTACAGCATCAGAGAGAAACAAAAGAACTTTTTCGTTCAAAACTCCATTGGGCCATAGGATATGCATCGAGGCATCAAAGAATCGTGAATTGGTGGAGTGGTTGCATTTTTCGAGAACTTCAGAGTTCAAAAGTAATGGCTTTGAATACACATCACTTTCAAGATTTCCAATAACTGCATTGGCAATATACCTGCCATCAACGTCAGTTTTATCAATTGACAACCAAATCGGTCCATCTATAAAAAGTTCTCGAATCTTGGCTAGTGTATCTTTATAGATATATTCCAAGTAGTTTTTCCGCAGTGCTCTCATCAGGCACTTTTTTCCCAATATAGGTCTCTAAGAATCCGTTGAAACGAGGATTATTAAGTTTGTGGAAAGGGATATCTGGTCTGACCAAAGCCCAACACAGATATGTACTCAGACTAGACTTACTGGATGATGGAGATGTAAGAAATGCTTGATAGGACGCCCTCTATTTGTTGCTGTTTTTATTCTCTTTATGCGATCAGGTGGCAATATGTTGGGTGACTTAGGAACGTTGAGAGCAAGAAACACGCTTATCGCAAGCTGAGTCTCCATAACTTCGAAAAAGTTCTGCTGGAAACTCGCGAAGATATTTAGCAACCTGCTGTCGGTTTGAGGCCGATTTTTGTGGCATTTCACCCAAAAAAGAATACACTATGTGACCGAACGAAGTAAATGATTGGACACTTCAACGAACGAGCTGAAAGAAAAGACAACGGTGCTAAACTAACAAGTAGCAGTCGCTGTTTAGAAGCATTCTCTGTAAACTACAATAACCATTGTACCCACTGTGATTCTCAGCCCTACAGTCTGTGGTTCAGAGTTACTGTCAACCACCTCCAAATTATGAACCACTGGCGGATCTAGGAGAATTTTTAGAGGGGAGGCCATGGGTCAATGTATACGATCCATAAATGAATGAAGATACATAAAATTTCAATTTTTAATTCAAGACAACTGAGGCCAGAAAACAATAACATGGATAAAACAAAAAAACGATCCTCAAATTCTAACAAATAATAAACTCTGAAAAATCGAACATATTGTTACGGGGCTACTGGGTGTAAAATGAATTAAACTATTACTAAATCCAAGATAGTAATATTTACTAACAAATTAAAAATAATACAATGAAATTATTTAAAACAATTAAATTATTAAACTATTATAAATTTACAATAGCAATATTCTACAGATTATAACCAAGGCCTAACTGTTATCTAATTACTAAAATAATATAAGATATTGCTAATACTAAATAACTTAACTATTTACATAAATTTGTACAAATACAATAAAATTACACTATAGTTTATAACTAAAAATTAACACTTACAGTCCTCTAATGTTTTTTTTTTTTTTAAGTGAATTATTTGCCCTTACTTGAATTGTACAACTTTAATATCTACATCTAGTAGAAGGGTTATATGAATAAATAAATACATGACAGGACATGTAGAGGCACTACCCACTGGCAGCACTCTAATAACATTTCTATGATAGAAGGTCCCGAGGCCATCTTCTCTTCAGACGCCTAGGAGGATTGTCCGGGATGGAATTGGATGCAAGGATGGAAAGTAGTGGGTTTGGATGGGCCTGAAGTTTATTATGGAATGATAGGAATCTGGAATGGTCTAAATCGGTAACATATGGCACATTAAGGTCATTATGGATGGTTTTATTTGTGAGAAAATAATGAGCGTTTAGGATTTTGGATTGCAAGGATTGAATACGAGAGGAATTTGATGGTTTGGTGGAGCCCTATAGTTCAATTCCGTAAGTCCATATAGGTCTTATAACAGTCACATAAATAAGTCTTTTGTAATTGATCTGAAGCTTTGAGCGTTTGTCTAATATGTATGAAGTAGTCGGAAGCATCTAGCTGTTTCTTGTCTTTTCAGTCTTGTGTGAGGGTTCCAAGTAAGACGTTTGTCTAAGTTGAGTCTTAGGTAGCGAATCTGTTCAACAGGGATAAGTGGAGTACTATTAAAGGATGCAGTAGGACAGGAAGTCATAGGTTTTCGGCGAAGGGTAAAGGTAATTTGATTGGACTTGTTGGAATTGATTTTAATTCTCCAATTCCGACACCATTCTTCGAGGCTTGATAAATGTGATTGAAGGGATTGGGATGCAATATATGGGTCGTTATTAAGTGATAACACACATGTGTCATCAGCATACGTGGAGACAAAGGTGTTAGGATGGGTTGGAATGTAAGCTGTATATACTGTGTGGAGGATAGATAGGACCGAGGATGTTACCTAGAGGGACACCAGCAGACTGGGAATAGAGGGACGAGTAGGAACCTTTATGACTTACTTTAAATGTTCTGCCGGTTAGAAAGGAGCGAATGATTAAAAATAATGTAGGAGGAAGGAATTGTCGGATTTTGTAAAGGAGCTGGGTGCCAGACTCGATCAAAAGCCTGTTCTACATCGAGAAAGGCTCCCGTACAGTACAATCTACGCTCCAATGCAGAGGAGACAACATCCATTACACGATGACATTGCTGGATAGTGGAGTGGGATGTTCGGAAACCAAAGTGGGGGTCTGGGATTATCTGGTTACTATCTAGGATGGGATACAGACGTTTTAGAATGAGCTTTTCGAGGATATTGCCCATTATGGGTAAGAGGGAGACAGGACGATAGGAGGATGGGAGTTCTGGAGGCTTTTTGGATGTTGGGATCATTTTTACTATATATGTATGTGAGGAACAGGTTAGCTTTTCGAGGAAGGGGTTTTAGGATGTGAGCTGTAATAAGGTCATGTCCAGGAGCTTTACGTGAAGGTAAACTATGAATAATATTGGATATTTCTGACGGATGAAAAGCCTTATACCTTATTAGGTGGGAGAGTCATTTGGAGTGGGATATCCAGTTCTGCTTCAATACGCTCAATGTGAATAGGGTTGAGGATATCAGGGTGTGGATTAAAGGTTTTGGAGAGGTGTTGGGCGTATATGTGAGATTTTTCTTCATCGGATCTGGACCAAGTTTGATTTTCAGTAAGGAGAGTGTTTGAGCAACCTCGAAATAGTTATTGGACCTTTCGATGAGAGCTCCGAAATGGATAAGGAAAATAAATGTCTGATTCAATTATACCAGATCGCATTTCATTTTGATTGTAACCTTTTATTAAACTAATAACATAAATCAATTTTCATAAATTGAATAACTAATATTTTTGAGAATGAAAAAAACAATTAATTAAATTAAAAGAACAATTTAAACGTTTTTATAATGAGAAAATGAAGTTACTAATATTACCTAAATTATAAACAACTAATTCATAATAAAAAGAAAACAATTATTATTTAATCTTACGATAATAAATTTAACTCTATTAAATTACAAATAAATAAAATGTTCAAATAAAATCAATTACTAAATAATGAACGTTTATCTGGTTTTGTAGTTGAGATGATATAATAATGAAAACTCTTATCTGTCTGTCGAAGTAGTTTCCAGTAGATAGTAGATTCTCGGCAGGGCGAGCTGGATGTTGAGACGACAGAGGATTTTCGTTGGCAGGGCGAGCGAAGACGTTGAGACAATAGAGGCTGAGATGATCGACTGGGTCAATTCGAATTGTTCGAATCGATGAGTAAGTTTAAACTAATTAGACCTGCTGGTGAGCAGCAAATTAGTATTTTCTTCGAATTCAAAATGCAACTTTGGGCTCCTATAGAGCATAAGATGTGCACGTCAAGAGGCTCATGCCAACACTCTCGGTCGACTCCCTTTTGTTTTTCTCTCTTCACTTTTATAACATATGTTTTCAAACTTTATAATATTAATAAATATTCGATATATATAAAATATTAGAGTTATCACTAAACGAATACGATTACCTTTAAAGTTAAATTATTCTAAACAACTATGAAATAAACGTTTAAATTATTATATTAATTAAAAAATGTGAAAAATAAGTAAAGATAATGTTCTTTCTTTTACGAAAAAAAGATTTAATTTTTTATGATTAAAACTAATAATACTTTAGAAGGTTACTACTGCATCTGGCCTTAACAATGTCGTTCTTCGAAAGGGACTTTAAACGGGAGACCCGAGCCTGTGCGGGGTCAGACTCTCGTTAAAAATCCTAATTAAACCTGGATAAGCAAAATTTAGATCTCCCACTGTAGCATCGTCCGATTTGCAATAGTACCATAAAAGTGATGTTAAAATAAACAAACAAGCATAATCATAACTTCTTAATTATTAAGAAGTCATTAATTTCTAATGATTCTATGTTTTAGGCCTTTGGCAATGAACTTTGTTTTGTGTTGTTTAAAATGTTGGATATAATGAAAACATAAGTTTAAACACGGCCGGAACGGGCCCAAACAGCCCAGTAGGTCAGAGTTTACACTCTTCCATCAACTCAACTCAACAACCCTAAATCCTTCATGGTATTTTATTTTTATTATCGAAGCTGTTTTCTGCCGACAAAGCAGACCGTTATGGTGCAAGAACACTTTCCTTGTTTTTTACACAGTTAAATAAATATTTTGATTTCCTCATTGGTTCCGCCCATGACCTCAGTCTGATCGATAACCCGTTGAACATTCTATTCAGATCGCAAGGCATCCTGTTCTTGGAAAAATAATCAAATCCACGAAAGTAGTGCTGAAGAAGAATGAATAGGGAAAGGTCTTAAACTTGATAGTATTCATAGAAGCTCATTCACGCAGGCAAGAATGGCGGGCTTCCCCGGCTGCAGGAGTGGGGAGGGTTGATATCTTCAAGACGTCGGCGGGCCGGTCATTCACTGTGATTGTGTTGATGTGGTTGCTGCAATGAGTGAATTCATGATGGTAAGTAACCCTTATATTATTTCCTTATACTCTATATAGAATAGAATAGAAAAATAATTAATATATATATATTATGTTTTAGCTCTTGAGTTTCATCAGTTATTTCAACTTCTTTAGGCGACGTTTCGAGACTAGGTTAGTCTCATATTCATGCCCTGGCAGTGAAAAATGAGCTTTTAGTAAAAAAATTAAATAGCACACTAAAAAAAATATAAAATGACACGTGTAATTGGTAGAGACTGTACTTTTTCTTGGACAAAGGTTGTGCAAGTAGGTGATTGGACCTAGATCTCGCTCAACCGCCAGATTTTTCCCCTTTATTTAGAGTACCCTCTTTATAGAAGCTGGATGAGCCCCTGGAAGATCCTACCTAGATTGGATAGGATCCATCTTAATGTTTTATTAATTAATTGCTTAATTATCAACATTAATTTTTATTTTAATAATCGATGATCATATTTCAATCTGAGAACTTACATCATCATCAAAACATTGTTTATGTCATTCTCTATTGCTGACATGGTAAATTATAAATGGTTATTCCGAATTTGATTGAAACATTAAATCAGAATGACAGACAATTGTTCTATTTGATGTATCTGCCTATCTTAAATGATTTTTTAGAAACTTTGATCGTGTTAAACATTTAAAAAATTTTATTTACAAAGATTTAAAGTATCTGTGAACGTTAACCACTATTATTTTCGCTTATTTTTAAATTCACTATCCAACTTTCCTAAATTAAAAACAAATTATGTACATGATAAATAATTCCATTTCTGTACTGACCTTAATTCTACACATTTTTTATAGTTTTGTTTAATATTATCATTGGTCAATGATAAGTGTAGATATTGGCTTTACAAATTATCTTCAACGATTTTAAATATTGATTATTTAACGTAAGATTATGTTTATTTTCAATGATTGTAGGTTGTTTTTCCAATTGTTATTGAAAATTTTTCATTTAATTTTCATGTATATTAAGAAAACTAAATACAATTTTATTAATTTTTTTTCAATTTGGGGATCTTTTTCATCTTCTGAACGAAAGATAATATGAATTTTATATTATATATCTACCACATCATAATTATGTTTAATAGGTATTTTCAATATTATGTGTTAAAAGTCATTATTAAATACCTTAAGGTTATTTTAAAATAATGCTTCTACTGGCTTTATACCCATAATAATTCGTCTTGTATTATTAAACTAGTTAATAAAACCACAAAAAAATAATTTATTAAATAATAATTTATGATATTATTTATGATATAATTAAATTATTAATTTATGGTGTCATTTAATCGTTATTTGTTACATCTCAGTGTATGAGATTAAATTTATTTGTACCTTGTAACTTAATATACATATATGCTATTTTCCACTTACTTATATTCAAACTATTTCTTCTTAATTCAAATTAAATTTTAATTTAACTTTTAACATATTTCTGCATATTTTGAAATTTCCTTATTTTAGTCTAAAATACTAGAATATTATATACTAGACTTTTAGGGTGTGTATTGTGAATTGGAGTATTATTATTTTTATTCGCATATATATATATATATTTTTTTTTAATTCTTCTACTTTCCACTTTATTATCGTTTTCTTTATCTAGTATCTTCGATATTTTATAGGCTGCTGAAGCATAGCCTATAATCTTTTCATTATAAATTGTAGGCATGTCCAATTTTTCCCCATTTAAACAACTTGTGTTTTGTGATTTATGTTTTTATTTGTGATTTATCTTCTGTTTTTTACTTTTTCATTGGAAATTTGCTTTTTGGAAAGAAAAGAAAATTATTTCTCCCCCCCCCCACCTTTTTACACCCCTATGTCTTAAGTACCGCTATGATTAGAAAAGTTACATTTTGGAATATTAAACAGAAGTATTTTTAAGCAAAATTTTTAAATTCATTTTATAACTGGCATTTTATAGTGTAATACACTCATTGTAAAAATTGTTTCTATCAAAATAACGAATAAAAGTTTGAGGTTATCCGTTATATCTTATAATTGGTTCTATTTTTTTTTCTTCTTTCCTATTGATTTATTCGTTATTCCTAAGATAATCTGAATCGCCTGTTATTTCTTCCTCCAAATAGGAATTAAAACCGTGAAACATAACGTGTTTCACGCGTTATTTTAGGGAAAATTTGCAACATATAATATAATATTATTGCATTTACAAAAAGGTGAAAAATATATAAAAAGAAAATTTTTCATTCTTTTACAAACATTTTTTTAAATTTTTTATGATTAAAACTAATAATCTCTTATAATGCTGCTACATCATCTGGCCTTAACATTAGGGAGAAGCACAATTTTGAAAAATAAAACCGGAAAAATGGTTTGTACGACTTGATTGATAAAATACCTCTCTCTGCGCGGTCTGAGGTATTTCTCCGTGACTTCTGCAACAATTATTTTTAACTGTCACACAGATGATATGCAACGCTTACGTTATATCCGTTAAAGTTTTTCCTGATTACAGTAAAACAAAAATTACATTCCATAAAGTGCCTTAGGTTCAGTACTCGGTTTGGACCGTGCTATCAATAGGCATGCGGTTGTACATTTAGGTGATTTGAATGAGATCACGCTCAACCGATAGGTTTTCCCTATAATTAAGATTACCTCCTTTGTAAAGGCTGGGTGAGCCTCCAGATCTCTCAAAAGTGACCCACTGCTGATAATGGAATAAATAATTTGTCTGTCTGATTTCCCAGAATCGAACTCGGGATGTAGAGCTTAATAAACCTAGTTACTCCGTTGATGAAATTAAATTTGTTATTTTCAACCAATATACGTGCATCTTATCGATTAGTTGGGGAAGTTAAGCTTTTTTAATTGCTTATAAATTAGGGATAGTAAAATAATTGCAATAAATAACTATATTAGCAATTAGGGGGTTACTCCCTTTACGCACTAATGCCCTTAGATCAAATTGTAAACATTTTCAAATCACTCGAATTCCCATTGTTATATTTCATAATTATTATGATGTATGAAATATTAAAATTATCTGTCAGTAAAAAACAAAAATAATATTCATAAATATTTGAAAACAAAAATATATAATTGCTACAGTCAATATAATAAATAATAGCAAGATCAACAAAGCGGTAGGACATACTGAACAATAGAGCTTTCATAAAATTTATACTTGGCTGTATGGGATAAGCCAATGCCACCCAAATAAAGCGAAAAACACTCATTGTACACTGTTCGGTTTATTGAAAAAAAAAATTCAAATTTTCTTCCCAATTAATTTAATTTATTACGACCAATTTTTTAGTATTTCATCTATACATATAAAATGCTTTGTCATGAATGACTGACGGATTAACGCACAACCTAAACCGCTGATCTTAGAGACCTGAAACTTGGAGGGTGTGTTCTTTGTATAACGAAGGCATCCAATAAGAAAGGATTTTCCGAAATACTACCTCTAAGGGGGTGAAAAAGGAGGGCAAAGTTTGTATGCTTGCTCACGTGTTTCTTACTCGCAAAATCTACATATTTTAGCTGAACAACACAAATTAAGTAACATTGTCCACTTCTCACTGCTGCCGTACGACAAGTGAAACCGTTATACAAGTAATCCTTTTCAATAAATTCAATAACATTAGATACTAATCCTTTACTGACACGAAAAACAGTAAACTTCTGTACATCCCGTTTGTTAATCAGTGTCAATGTATGTTTCACGGCTGTGCTGATCCCTCTGTGATGAAATTTGATATGGATAATTTCAAGCCTGGGGAAGGACATAGGCTACTTTTTATCAACACACTACACAGGCGAAGTTGTAAAACTGTAACCATATCCACTAACACAACCAACCTGTGGTCAACCAGAGCCGAAACCACTGAACTTAGCATCTTGAAATTCGCAGATAGGTTCTTTGTAAAGCTTAAATGAGCACTAAGAAAGGGAATTTGGACAACTCCGCCCCCAAGGGTTCCCCCTTAATATAATACGGGTTCAAATATTGTAAAATACAATAATTATAATATTTATATATTACATATGAAATAGAATAATAAAGAAAAATATTTAATCCAATTATGATAATATGATCCAGATGAATTAATCCAACCCTGAAATGATCACTCTGCTGTATTTATGTTATCACAATGTTGCCCAATAATAATATTTTCAGTCTTTTCTTAATGAGAATTGTGTTTAAAAAAAGTTTAAAATTTCACTTCGGTCCCAGTGGTTACTGCCCACAAGTAAATCGTGTTTTAAAATTCTTTTTGTCAAATAAGTCAATTTCGTTTTTCACAGCCAAATATATGAAATGAAAGTGGTTTTTATGATTAAATTCTAAAAATCAAAAAACAAAAGTCTATCTTTATTAATTATAACTAAGCTTATATTTTACTTTTCCGGAAGAGTGTCCCTTCAAATTAAGTCACAAATTTGAACTTTTCATTCAAAGTTATTTTTAATATTCTCGAAAATAAAAATAGTCGTGAGTTTTAGTGTGAAAAAAATAGTGTTACGGGCTACTGGGTGTAAAATGGACTAAACTATTACTTAATTCAAGAATCTAATATTTATTAACAAATTAGAAAGAATACAATGCGATTATTTAAAACAGTTAAATTATTAAACTAATATCAATTTACAATAACAATATTCTACTAAATGTTATCTAATTTCTAAAATAATATACAAACAATATAAGATATTTCTAATACTAAATAACTAAACTATTTATATATAAATTTGTACGAATACAATAATATTACACTATAGTTTACAATAACAAATTAACACTTACAGTTCGCTAACTAAAGTCCACCGACCGTAAGACTCTTCAAATATGACAAACTGCCACACAGTTTATTACACTTATTACACGGCCACTAATTGTCACTGTTGCTCACTAAGCACTTATTACAGACTGATACTAATACTAACTAACTCACACACTGCCACTGACTTATTACTCACTCGTCTTATTACTTCACTGCTTATTACTACACTGCTTATTACTGACTGCCGCGGCCGAAAACGCTGTCCTTTTTATATAGGCAAGGTAGGTCGTGGTGGGGCATTACTCGGAACACGGACGAGGACCACCTAGACCGATCTAGAAGGTTCTACGCCATTCTATAATCCCTTCCGCTTAATCCCATTGTTTGCCTAATCCGCTCTAGGCAGATCAGAAGCCGGTCCTACTTCCCGCTCTGACCGTAACACTGCCCCCTCCTTAAAAGTGCTCTGCCCCAGAGCATAGTCCGGAGAAATCGGGCGGTCATGAGCTTCCCTCGATGGAAACGCATTTCCTTTCCAGGGGTTGAACGTGCACACCAATATGGCGACTCCAGAGTTGGCGAATATCTGTTCAAGCATGTTCCTGACAACCTTCCACTCCAGGCCGTCATATCCACAGCCCAACTTAGGGATCGCGAGCTTGGTGACACGCAGTCTCAGAAGCTTACTCCGCAGGTCGTCGAGGCTTCGCCGCAGTGCGTCATATGTGGGCTTCTGATCAGTAGCAAACTTGGTAACTAAGTAGAACAGGTGTCGTCCTTCGTGCGTATGGTGGAGTGCTTTCCCGACGCGTGGTCCTTGGCGTTCCAGTTCCTCAGTTCCAGCAAACTTCTTCCTGAAGACGGTTGCAATCCCTCGGGAAGTCCTCAGATCTTCGGCTACACAATGGGCCAGAGGATAGTCCGCGGGTAACGAGAAGATATCTCTGTATACTGCCTGAGTTACTCCACGGGAACCTTGTACCTTAGGTTGTGCAACTGATACCTTACTGGCCTCCACGTTGTTGAGGTACCTGACTTGCTGGTCTTTTGTCGGGCCATGGTCTCCTTTGTATGGGGCCAGTCTATTAAAATGGACTACCCTGGGTTTTCCTTTTGGCTGCTTTCTGATCCTATAGATGACGTCGTTTATCCTATTGATGATCTCAAACGGGCCATCCCAGGAGTTCTGAAGTTTAGGTGAGTAGCCTCGCCTTCTTCGAGGATCATGTAGCCAGACCAAATCTCCAGGTTGGAATCCACCTTTCTCTGCCCTGATGTCGTAACGCTCCTTCATTCTGTCACTGGCTCCCTGGATGTTTGCACGAACCTTTTCGTGGATATTATCCATCCGCTTCCGTAGATTCGTGACGTACTCCTCTCCGGCCACTTCCTCATTAGGCTTGAACCCGAATTTCAGATCACAAGGCAAACGAAGTTCTCGGCCGAACACCACATTTGCGGGGGTCTGCCCCGTTGCTTCATGGACTGAACTCCGGTAGGCTAACAAGAACAAGTGAAGATACTGGTCCCAGTCTCGCTGATGCTCGGAGACCACTTTAGACAAATATCGACCCATTGTCCTGTTCATGCGCTCCACCATGCCATCCGATTGAGGGTGAAGAGGTGTCGTCCTGGTTTTCCGTATTCCCAGTGCTTCGCACATCCCGGAGAAGACTGCAGACTCAAAGTTTCTTCCCTGGTCAGCGTGAAGTTCCATGGGTACTCCAAACCGGCTGACGAGCTGCTTCACAAGTACGTCTGCAACCGTGACTGCCTCTTGATTCGGAAGGGCATACGCTTCCACCCACTTAGAAAAATAGTCCATGGCCACGAGAATATATCGGTTGCCTTCGTCTGTCACAGGGAAAGGGCCAGCGATGTCAATCGCTATCCTCTCGAACGGTGCTCCCACGTTGTACTTCTTCATAGGGGCCTTCTTTCTTCTTGTTGGTCCGTTAGAAGCCGCACAAGTCGCACAACGCCTGCACCAGTCCAACACATCGTCCTTAAGGTTTGCCCAGTAAAAGCGTTCACGAACTTTTTCCAATGTACGGTGAACTCCAAGATGGCCGCCAGTTACACCGTCATGTAGTTCCCTAAGCACTTCGGGCACTTTATTCCTTGGAACGATGAGCTGTAGCCTGCGCTGATCTCCTTCCGCGTTCTCCAATGCCCGTTTCAGCAGCCCGTTGTCCACTAAAATGGAGTTCCATTGGGCCCAGTACGTTTTTACATTCTTCGACATTGGAGCAACATCCTGCCAGGCCGGTCTTCCTCGCCCCGATATTTTCCATTCCTTTATTTGTTTTAAGTCCGGGTCCTCGTCCTGTTCCTTTGACACCTCTGCATCTTGCCAACTGTCGATGACAACTGTAGTCCTCAATACCGCTGCCTGCTTCTCCTCTTGTCGAGAACAATGCTTGCAGCCTTCTTCACAAGGTCTTCTTGACAGTGCATCCGCATTCCTGTGGCTCGTTCCAGAACGATGAGCAGATTCAAAGTCATACTCTTGAAGGCGCTCAATCCACCTCGCCACTTGCCCCTCAGGTGACTTGAATCGCAGCAGCCACATTAGAGCCGCGTGGTCCGTTCTCAGCAGGAACCTTCTTCCGTATAGGTATTTATGAAAATTCTCTATGGACTTTACTACTGCCAGAAGCTCTTTCCTTGTGACACAGTAGTTTCGTTCCGGAGCTGAGAGTGCTTTGCTGAAATATCCAATCACCCTTTCTTCTCCGTCTTGGAGCTGAGAGAGGACACTTCCAATGGCGATGTTGCTGGCATCTGTGTCAAGTATGAACTTGCCCTCGGGGCGTGGATAGCTCAGAATAGGAGCACTAATCAATTTGCTCTTCAGCTCCTCAAAGGATGCCTGACACTCGTGATCCCAATGGAAAGTCCTTTTCTCCTCGGTAAGTCTGGTAAGAGGTTTTGCGATGTTAGCGAATCCTTTCACGTACCTCCGGTAATAGGTGCAGAGCCCGAGAAAACTTCTCACCTGGTGCTTATCTCGAGGTACTGGCCAGTTGGTGATCGCTGCTATCTTCTCTGGGTCAACAGCAACTCCGTTGTCTGACACAATATGCCCCAGGTAGTTGACTTGCCTTCGGAAGAGATTACACTTCTTCGGGTTCAACTTAAGGTTCGCTGCACGCAGTCGTTCGAAGACCTTCTCCAGGTTCTTCAGATGGTGATCGAAGGACTTTCCCAGCACAATGATGTCATCTAGGTACACCAGGCATACCTCCCAAGAGAGACCTCTTAACACATTTTCCATCATCCTCTCGAATGTGGCAGGAGCATTGCAAAGCCCGAACGGCATTACTGTAAACTGCCAGAGCCCAGTGCCAATTGAAAACGCCGTTTTCTCTTTATCTTCAGGTGCCAATCCAACCTGCCAATATCCACTGCGGAGATCCAAGGTAGAGAAGAGTTTACACCCCTCCAGGGTGTCCAGCGTATCGTCAATCCTGGGAAGCGGATAACTGTCCTTCTTGGTGACGTTGTTCAGAAGACGGTAGTCTACGCAGAACCTCGTTGTGCCGTCTTTCTTCTTCACCAATACGACAGGAGACATCCAGGGGCTACTCGAAGGCTCAATGACACCACCAGCCGCCATCTCCTTTATGATGTTCTCGGCGTCCTCCCGTTTGGCTAACGGCAGCCTCCGCGGGACCTGTCGGATGGGCTTCGCATCCCCGGTGTCAATCCTGTGCTGGACGACATCCGTTCTCCCCCGTGGTCCTGGTCCGACCTCGAAGACGTCATGCCATCGGATAATCATGTTTTTCACTTCCTCGCTCTGTTCATGCGAAAGGTCGCGACATGATTCGTCCACAAATCCTTTTAGTTCCTCTGGGAGCCCTCGAAGTTCGGTGGGATGACGTTGCAGCTGACGAACCACTGAGGTAGCGGTAGTACACTCCCCGACCGGTGTTCCTTTCTTCAGCGTTACCGGGAAGCTGTTCAGATTCATTAGCCTAATTGGAGTGGTACGTCCAACCTTGATGAGAGACCTAGCAACCAGTACGCCGCGTCCGATCTCCTGTTCTTCGTGCGTTCCGGGTTCCAGTAGTACACATTGACCCTCTGGTAGATGTCCTTCGACCGTCCCATGCGTCACGATTTGGCTCTGTGCAGGTAAAGTGGTGTCTTCTAGTAAGAGCACTCGTGCGTAGAGATCCTTTCCCTGCCGAAGGATGACTTCCTCGTCTGCCATCGTCAGCACACCTTTTGACATGTCCAGCTTGATCCCGTATGCGATCATGAAGTCCATGCCCAATATGACATCTTCATCGATCTCTGCCACGAGAGCGCGGTGCTTCAGATGTTGACCCCCGATGATGAAGGTGGCAACTGTCTCCCCGTAGACCTTGGCTGGCTGTCCCGTGGCAGTCCGTAAAGCCCAAGTTGTTGGGAAGATCTTCTCAGCTGGAAGTGCTTTCGAGTTCAAGATTGTCATGGTTGCGCCGGTATCTATTAGCAGACTTCGCAGCTGCCCGTTCACCATCCCATCAACGTAGAAACTGTTCGTTCTGCTTCCTATTGACGCAACTCTGATGGTCTTCCTGGGGCCTTTGACGTTACGGGTTGACAGTTGCCCCTTCCCATCAACCCTACTTAGTTTTCCTGTGGCTTTTCTTGCTTCTTCGATGGACACTTGCTTCTAGGGTGTCCAAGTTGGCCGCAGCTCCAACAGCGTATCTCCTTCTTACGGGTCCTGAGAGCCTCCAAAACTTTAGTTACTATGTCTTCGATGCTAGGGACCACATTAGGCTCCGCCTCTGCTGCTCTAACTCGCGCATGGCCCCGTACGGACTGTCTAACAGCCTCGAACTCCATGGCCTGGGATAATGCGTCTCCCAAAGTTTTCGGGCGGGCGAGCTTCACTGCTTGCTGTGTCTCTGGGTCCCGAAGTCCATCCAGGAATTTGTCGACAGCCAAGCTTTCGTAGACATCGTCAGTGACTGATGGGTAGGCGTTCCTCACCAGCCGGGCAATATCCGCTTCAAATTCCTGCAAAGTCTCGTTGGTCTTCTGGACCCTGCTTCTCAGCTGTGAGCGATACAGCTGGTCCATGTGGCGGTGGCCGAAACGCATCTCCAGTCTTCTCATCAGCTCCCCGTAGTTGGACCGCTCCGACATGGGCATCCCCTGCAGCACTCCCAAAGCTTCTCCACGCAAGGCCAGGCACAATGCTGAAGCTTGGGTCTCCTGCGACCACCCGTGGATTGAAGCCGCTGTCTCGAAGAGAGTCATGTAGTCTTCCCACGGCGTCTTCCCGTCGAATACAGGAATGGTATTGTGAGTTGGTGGTGCCCCAGCATAGGCGGGTAGAATGCTATTACGATGGCTGCCCTCGGATGAACGGTCGGTGTCGTTCGTCGGTGGTTTGCTCTTACGTCCCTCGAGAGTTTCCATTCTTAGCCTAATTTCGTTCACTTTTTCTCCTAGCCTAGATTCTATATCAGCTACTTTATTATTTACATCGGCTAACTTATTATCTACACTAGCTAACTTATTATCTACATTTTCCATTAACTTAGTCTCTAATGTGCCTAACTTAGACTCTAATGTATCCATTAAATCGTTTTTTACAGTACCTAGCTCATTTTTAACAGTGCTTAACTCATTACCTAGCTCATTTTTAACATTGCTTAATTCATTACCTAGCTCATTTTTAACAGTGCTTAACTCATTCTGTAAATTACCTAAAGTTGCAGACAACTTGCTTAAATCGGTTTCAAACAGAGCGTCATCTGGATTTTCCCCTGACTCTACAAAAAATTGACGCAAGCGATGTTGCAGTACACTTTTATTTCCGGAAGTATCCAGATCACGTTCTTCTAATTCCCGTTTTAAATCCGCAACTTTTAAATCCATCAATTTAAGACTTTGAGAAGCCATTTTTCAAACAGTAGCCCAATTATTACAAAATGCAAGACAAAATAACAATTACACAAGATCCCACTTCTGACACCAATTTGTTACGGGCTACTGGGTGTAAAATGGACTAAACTATTACTTAATTCAAGAATCTAATATTTATTAACAAATTAGAAAGAATACAATGCGATTATTTAAAACAGTTAAATTATTAAACTAATATCAATTTACAATAACAATATTCTACTAAATGTTATCTAATTTCTAAAATAATATACAAACAATATAAGATATTTCTAATACTAAATAACTAAACTATTTATATATAAATTTGTACGAATACAATAATATTACACTATAGTTTACAATAACAAATTAACACTTACAGTTCGCTAACTAAAGTCCACCGACCGTAAGACTCTTCAAATATGACAAACTGCCACACAGTTTATTACACTTATTACACGGCCACTAATTGTCACTGTTGCTCACTAAGCACTTATTACAGACTGATACTAATACTAACTAACTCACACACTGCCACTGACTTATTACTCACTCGTCTTATTACTTCACTGCTTATTACTACACTGCTTATTACTGACTGCCGCGGCCGAAAACGCTGTCCTTTTTATATAGGCAAGGTAGGTCGTGGTGGGGCATTACTCGGAACACGGACGAGGACCACCTAGACCGATCTAGAAGGTTCTACGCCATTCTATAATCCCTTCCGCTTAATCCCATTGTTTGCCTAATCCGCTCTAGGCAGATCAGAAGCCGGTCCTACTTCCCGCTCTGACCGTAACAATAGTGTAATTATGGGAAATGTGAATATTTCGGTAATAACTTCATCAAGAAATTAATATTTCATCAAACATATACGTATACAGTATGTGTAAGTTGTTTCTTTAATGTTTATACAGTCATTAATAAAATTATTTTTATTTTCGAGAATATTAATAAGAAAACGAATGAAATAGTAAAGCTTGCTGAGACTAAACTCGAAGCGACATTTTGCGGAACTGATATCTTAAAAAGTATTTGGGAATATCCTCGTATATAAGAAAATGTATTAAAGTATTTAGATAATTCCATCGCTGTTATTTTTAAAAAGAAAAATAATTTAATGATATAAACAGTATTTTTGAATCATCAATGGAATATGACTCATATGAGGAAGAAAGCAACCAGCGTCATTTCCCGGTTAACCGACGCGGTGGCATTTCATCTTCCATTTATAGCTCCTTTGAAATCAGAGCTACTTTACAATTGTCAAGGTCATTGCCAGGGTTCACCATCCACAATACAATTCCAGATATGTTTGTCTTCTGGATCATTTATTATACAATCAGTATTGTTCTTATTATTCTACCAAACTAAAGCTTTTAAGGAGACAATTTAAACTGTTCCTTGAGAGGCTCTTATTTTTTTGTTTCCATAAGAAAATGGAAATGGCTTCACAAAACATTTCAATATGTATCTTATACTATATGTATCTCTATACGTTTACATAAGAGATATAAACATAATTCTGACATTTATAAAAAAATATCCAAACTGTAATTTTTTGGGTGAAAAAAATGAATTTTGAAATTTCAATATTTTGAGTGAAAATTCAAGAAAGTTTATAGTTCTAGCTTATACTATAGTTTATAATTTAAAACATTATAAATAGAGTGTCATGAGAACTGCCGATAGAACTGAACTTTTAAAATTGTTGGAATAACTGACCTTTCTTGAATTTCTAAATCAATTATAGTCTGAATTATACGTGAAAGTTTCATGATTTGTAAATAGAAATTATTAACATTAGTCGGGTTTTCACATATACTGACATACCGAACGATAATTATATTTATTTTCAAGTATTTATTAATTAAAACATATGATGGGCTGTACAAGCTCATTACAAAATATCAATAATTTAATTGAAATAATTAGTATATAGTTATATTATTTATACTTTGTATTTGTATTTAAATAGATGCTAATGAACTTTATTTTCATTTTTAGCATTATTATAATCGTTAAGTTCAACAATGCTTTGATCAATTTTACTTCCGATCATTCTATAAAATCAGACATTTAACTATGACAAACAAAATCTTTTAAGAAAAAATAAAAGTTTATCTAGTTATTGATGTTTTAATTTATTATTATTAGTTCAAGGTCATATTAAACGACCTTTTAGTTAAATATATTTATTCTTATATCAATCAAATTTCAATCTTTAAACTAAAGTTGATTAATACAAATCCTATAACTCATATATAGGTCTGTACGCGCCGCTGGTCTCGCGCAATATGTCAGGAGCATGTCGCTCAGGTTGCTGGCTCAGTAGTTTTCCCCCTACCAAAAATCGCTTAACGCGAAGAAGTTTTCACTTCATTCAAAAAATTCATTTTGAAATTAACGCTGAAATAATTTTCAAGAGGGCTTATTCTTCTCTTCCCAAAATTTATATTATTTTTTTTCACGATCGTCAATTTGTAATCAAAGTTTAGTATTATATTCCGCATTAGAGCATTATACACACTTGGGATTACTTACGATACCTGGACTACTTATCACTTTTAAAAATTGCTGTCTAAAGCTAAACCAAAATCTTTAGATAGCAAATTAAAACTAATATGGGTCCTAACCCATTAGCAGTTGCCTATATTTTATATATGATTAAAACGTAACTGGGTCGTTTATTAAATGTATCGATGTTTCCTTTTCTTCACCTGAATCAGATAAGGGATCAGATGATTTTTCTTTCTTTTTTTTTTCCACGAATCGGCCAGCAAGGACCCAGCAAATATCACTCAAATCTTCTTCACACTCTCCGCCTTCCGTCTACTCCAATACTCTCTCATCTTCCTGGACTGTTCCTCTCGCTCTTTCCTAGTCCATTTTCTTCCTCGTCTCTTCTTCCTTCCCGCAAGAACCCCAACATCTTTTAGTTTTTTTCCGAAAAACTCTCTATCCAAGCAGTCTTCATCCTTGATTTTTAGCCTATTCAGCTCCTCTTTTATTTGCTTCGCATATCCACCTATACCCTTGTGGCTTAATACTTTATCAAAGATTTTTTTGTTCAGCCTTCCATTCTGACCATGTGGCCGTAGAGCCCCAGTCTCCTGGTCATGATGACTGTTTCAAGAACTTCCAAATTTTTGTATATTTCTTCATTGTATTTTCGCCTATGCCCTTCTTGTGTTACTTTGGGTCCATGAATCCTCCTCAGAATTTGTCTCCCATCTTCAGGACCTTCTCCAGACTTGGAAGGCTGACTGTTTCCATACCATACAGCATTACTGGTCTTATTACTGTACAGTAGTGCCTTATTTTTGCATTGGTGGACAAATTTGTCTTGCTGTACATGTTACAAGTGGCAAAGTTCAGCCTTTCCAGTTTGGCTATTCTTTCTTCCAAATATCTGTTCCATTGTTACATATTACTCCCCTAGGTATTTAAACTTTTTCGTGACTTTTATTTGCCCATATTTTGTGTTCAACAATTCCTTGCTAAAGCTGACATCTGTTGTCATAACCTCGGTCTTTTCATACGAAACCTGTAGCCCCGTTTTCTCAGCTATTTCTTTCAGGGTGTTTATCTGTTTTATAGCTTCCTCCTCTGTTTCTGCTAGCAGCGCTTGATCGCCTGCAAAGGCCAAACACTTTACTTTCATATTGTTCCTATTACTGCTCCCGCATCGTCATTTTGCCAGGAAAATCTTATGATAGCACAACATTAAACAGAATCGATGATAGGGCGTCGCCCTGTCTTAGCCCCGTCTTTCTTTGGAACGGTTTACTTATTAGTCCCGGGAATTTTAACTTTGAAATGGTATTCGTCGGAGTCAGTTTTAACAGGCTTATTGTCTTTTTGTCCACTCCGTATTTCCTCAGGATTTCGAGCAATACTTCTTTGTCAATTGAATCGTAGACCTTTTTGAAGTCTATGAAGGCGAAGTAAAGATTTTTCTGAGGTCTAGACCTGTAATATTTTATGATCAATTTGAGGCTAAGTATTTGCTCCTGGCAGGATACCCCCTTCCTAAAACCTGCCTGATATGCCCCTATTTTCTGTTCTACTTGCGGCTCTAATCTATTGAGTAAGATTCTAGAGAATATTTTATACGTTACTGGTACTAGCGAGATTCCTATATAATTGTTTACATCTTATTTCTCTCCTTTTTTGTGTAGCGTGTGTATTAAGGTGATCCGCCATTCCTCTAGGATTCTTTCTTCCTCCAATATTTCCAAGAATAGCTCTGTTACTTTCCTAATAAATTCTTCACTCGCCATTTTCCACATTTCCGCGAGGGCTCCATCCTCACTGAAGGCTTTGTTGTTTTTGAGGGCCTTCATCACTTCCTCCACCTCTTCTTCATCCGGGGAGTCTGAGTCAATTTTTTGAGGTGGATTGGTCCGTATTTCCAATCTTTCTCTCGGTTTCTCACAATTAAGGAGTTTTTCAAAGTACTCAGGAAGTATTGTTCAATTTTTTTTCGTTGTTAAGTGCCAGTGTCCCATTTTCTCTCTTAAAATTCCTGTATTTTTTCCTGTACAAGCCTTTCTCTGTCTCCCTTGACTATTTCCCTTCCGCTTATTGTCATCCTTCTCCTTGGTATAAAATTCATATTGATTTGTGAAGGGTAGTAGTCTGAAGTTACATTAATTGCCCTTCTTACTCTGACATTTTGGATTTCCCTATGATTTTCTCTGGATATTGCTACGTGGTCTAGCTGATACTCTCCCAGCATTGAGTTAGGCGATACCCACCTATTTTTCTTACTTGGTTTAGCCAAGTAATATGTGGACATAATATGTGGACTAGCGTTTTTGCACAAAATTATTAGTCTTTCTCCATTCCAGTTAGTTCTACTGTGCGCCGGGTACTTCTCTACTACTTCTCTATACTTCCATTCTTTCCCTATTTGCGCATTGAAATCACCTACAAGGATTTTTACATTACCCCTTGGAATTTTGGAGATTTATTCTTCCAGGCTCTCCCAGAATTCTTCCACTTTCTCGGGGTTTCTCTTTTTGTCTTCGTTTATGGGGGCATGCGCGTTAACTATAGTATATTTCTTATTGGTGGACTTTATTGTGATGGTTGATAGTCGGGATTTTACACCTTTGAAGTCTGATACTGTATCTAGGAATTTTTCATTCACTATGAAAGCCGTTCCTAACAGCGGGGTGTTCTTCATAACTCTTTTTTCCGGTTTTCCCTTGAAGATCCGAAATCCGTCTGATTCCAATGTTTTATCGTCTGGGAACCTTGTATCCTGTAGTGCCCTCACAGATATGTCCAACCTTCTTAGTTCTGTGGTTAATTGCCTGAGTTTGCTTAATTGTATTAGTGAGTTTATATTGTATGTCCCGAAAAAATACTTTCTTTTTGTCTTAAAATTTGTTTGGCGGTTCTTGCGGTGCTCCAAGTTACCATTATTATCTTTTGGCTTCACACTGTCATCCACCCTGGAATCCGATCACCCGACTTTGTCTTCAGGGTAATTATTTCTGTGGGATGTCAATTTCATGATGTAACCAAAGCTAGGGTCAGATAGTTCTGACAGGTATACAACTAGGGTATTTAGCCCTAGAGGGTTTCGTTTTAGTTCCTATATTCCTAGCCTTTTCACAATAGAGTATCCAGCGCATCTTTAGGAACTTAGATGGAAACAAAAGGCGTTCGTAAGGATGACGAAGCATTAGCGGCCTCTTATTTATTTATATTTTAATTAAAAAATTAATACTCTATGAAAGACTTATCATTATTATAACGAAAAAATCGGTGTTTTTCACGTTGTTAGTTATGACCATCAAAGAAATGGGTAAATTCATCTTTTATCGAAACTACATCAACCTAGCCCCAAAAGCTTGTCTGCCAGAAGGCACTTGTGCCACTCTTATTTTCCTAATGCTATTTCATGCTGACTAATATTTTTTACTAGGTGAAATTTAATAGGTTTTTGTCTTAAGTCAGTTTAGAAATACGATATTTGAACTTCTTATCACATTTTTAAAGTTCCCTCTAAACTTAATGCAAAATTTTTATGATGTAAATTATAACTAATAATGGTCAGAAATATCGTCAGTATTTCCTAAGTGATTTATCCATAACTTGATCATTTGTTATTCATATTCATTTATGCATACTTTTAGGTGAATGCAGCATCGTTTATCAAATTGATGTATGTCTTCTTTCTTTCTTCTGAGTCGGACAAGGGATCAGAGGATTTTTCTTTTCTTTTTTTAAATTAAAAAATTTACACTCTTAGGCTAGAAAAACATATGACTGAGTTATTAGCAGGCGAATACGTAGTGCTCTTCCCTTGCTTATATGTTTTTACCCTGAAGCATCTTCGGCCATTAAAATTTGTTCAATAAAATCTCTCACTAATCTATAGACATTTTAAAGAGAATTAAAAAAAACCTTAGTTATACCGTCCATTGGAAGGGGCATAAAATGGAAGTTCCGCTCCTGTGTGACGTCAGGTGCTTGTTAAAAGTCATTATCCTATTTATACCTGGATAGGCAAAATTTAGGACTCCCACTGTATCAGATTAGCCATAGCAGTATAACGTGACGTTATATGAATAAACAAACAATCCGATAAAAGACCCTACAATATAGAGTTCTGAAGAAAATAATTTATGCTTTGTAAAATTATTGCGATTAACAAATGTATTAGACAAATTATGTTTTAATAAAATCACCAAAAAAATGTAAAATCTAAAATTCTATTAGTCTCTTCATTTCGTAGTGATGTAATTATTTATAATCTTCCGAATGTGACCCGGTTATCAACATGAGCTACATTAATGGATCTCAGTTGTTTTTCGCTTTTTAAAATAACATTAATTTTTGACCGGATCAGTGATTCGAGCTGTTTGCAGTTCGAATCTCTTCTTCAACTTTTTTTTAGTAGAGATTTGACCTGTAAGAAGCCGGTACAACTTTGGAGTACTACCACGTTATCAGTTCACGGTGCCACACTATCCAGCGGAGTGTTCGGTAACCAACCGCTTTGTATATTTAATATTAAATTACTATTCATTGGGATTATTAATACCATTAATTCTTTAATCTGATGTTATATAAAATTATTTTTGGTATCGACTATCGCTTGTTTGGAAACACGAGACGGCTGCAGTAATACTTTATAATAGAGTTTTCTCTATGTGATAACTAACTGGCAGTAATCTAGAGTTGTACCAAGAAATCTTGGTTTAATTTTAAGTCATATGAAATTTAGGGACTTTAAATTTTCTTCTAATCCAATTATCTTCGAAGACTCAATTTTAAAACTTGAATTGGTGATTTCCTCTTATACGGGCCCCACTGGTAAGATTGCCTAATCTTGCATTTCGACGCTAGCGCCTCTTTTTAGGGTTTTTTGACGTAAAAATATATTTCAGGAAGATATAATATATATATATATATTTATATACAGGGTGTTTCAGGGTTAAATAGCCAAACTGAAAATTTGAACTAAGGACCTCAAAACAAGAATTTCCTATGAAGGTTGCGGACATACCAGTTTCTCTAAGACGTTGAAACGTAGAGTTAAAGGTAGACTTACTAGGTAATCTTCTATTTGGAAATCGCATGGAATATTCACGAAGGGCAGCATTGGCATTACCATTGCAAAAACCGTACACAAACACCATATCGGAATATTCAGCATTAGTATAAATGGAAGGCATAATCCCCAATAATAATAGTACCCTGCGAAAGCCTCAAACAAAATGATAAATGTTAGTGATAGTTCTATTCTTATTATTATTTGTTATTGATGTTCTATTCCAAACAGTATTAATCCTAAAGTCCATAGTTTATGTACAGTTAGGGAGACAAGGTCATATAAGTATTCTATCTAAATTTATCTCCTAAACAAAGCGTTTCCAAACATACCTTCGTACGAAATATGTTTTTCTTGTTTTAAGGTCCTTAGTTCATATTTTCAGTTTGGTCACTGCTGCTGTTGAAGAAAGATGCCGAGCCTGTCTGAATGCTCAAGGAAATCACTTTGAACATTTAATATGAATGTTAATGGTTTACATTTAATAAATAAAGTAGTTGGAACAAATAAAATAAGTTTTATTTATTTACTATGCCTAAATAATTCGTAACAATGAAATCTTTAGATGTGAATATCTCCTAAACAAAGCGTTTGCGGAAATACCTTCATAGGAAATTTTTTTTGTGTTTTGGGGTCCTTATTTCAAATTTTCAGTTTGGCCATTTAACCCTGAAACACCCTGTATATATACAGTCTCTATATATATATATATATATATATATATATATATATAAATTTAAGTAATTATACTCGTTATATTAAATTAATAATAATAACATTTATATGTTATTACAGGCCAATATATGGTTATAATGTTTAATATTTTCCTAAATAGGCCCTTTTCTTTGTACTTTTCTAGAAACATAAATTCGATTATGTATGATTCTCTCTATTTGTTCCTGTTTCTTTCTTATTTCACCATTTGTCGCTTCGCCACATTCTTACAATAGCTCGAATAAGCACGCCGTTTTCTGGGTTAACAAAATTGTATGAGTGGTTGACGATTTTATTGCTTATTGTGCTCAATGATTTAAAATTAAAAAATGACTAACAAGGTAAACAGAAACCCTAATAAACCTTCCCTCACACATTCGACGATTTTATCACTTTATGTGCGAAATGTTTTATAAATGATTGAGAAACCACATGTTCCTTCTCAGTTGTAGTGGAATATCTTCAACTAAATCGTGGTAATCATTATTGAGAAATTCCAAAAATGTGTCCACATTGAGTCGAGGCGGCAAGTAATGCGGGCCTATTAAAATATCGTCTATTATCCCGAACCACACATTGCACTAAAACTCGTGGTGAAAATGATGCTGACGAATTGCATGGGGATTTTCATGCACCCAGAGATGATTGTTTTTCTGATTGAAGATACCTTTTCTTGTGAAGGTACATGAATTATTACCTATTGTACTCAATGATTTATAAATGAAAAACAAAATATATGAAAAATATGGCAAACTGAAAACACAGACCAATGAATTACAAAAGGTAAAAAGATTGTTTATCCTCTCCTCTTATCAGTGATGGCGCCTGTATAAGAGGAAAGTGGCCTTGAACTAATTTTATCTTCCTCTTAATCCTGCTGATCATCCAGTCTGTACTTTCCCAGCAGTAAATCTCTAAAACAGATGAATGAACTACAGCTGCTTTACTGTTACTATGTTCCCATTAATATAGCTAGGTGATTTCGCTCTGTCCTTGAGTTCAATAAAGGGGTCACCATGTATCATACTACCATTGTCAAAGATGGGAAAACAAGACAAGAGTACCAGGAGCACGGGTATTGGTTATGCAAGGTGGTGTTGGGAAAATCGAAATATAGAAAAGAATAGAAAAAAAAAGGAACTGAAAGTAATAGGATGGTCGAATAAGATTAGATGGGGAAGAGAGTTGATGCATTTAAGGAGGGTGTTGGAACCAATTACAATGGCCTGACTTTTAACAGAATTTAACATCAGTTTATTCAGGTCAGCCCAGGCACTGATCCTATCTAGGTCACCCTGAATATTAGGAAATGCAGCTATTTTCTCAGAGTGAGGAAAGGATAAATAAATTGGGGAGTCGTCGGCGTATAGATAGTGGGAACAGTAGTGGATTGATTTAGGAAGGTCATCAATGTAACAGTTAAAAAGGATTGGGAAAATACTAAAACCCTGAGCCACTCCTGTGTTCAGGGGAAGGAAAGAGGATAGGGGTTGATTTGGGACGGAGACCGCTTGAGTCCTATCCGAGAGGAAAGCTTGGACCCAGAGTATGAAACTGTTGGAAAAGGAAAGAGATTTTAATTTAGAAAATATGATGGAATGGTTAAGCGAATCGAAGGCTTTTGAAGAGTCGAGAAGAATTAGTACTGTTAGTTTTTTTTTCATCCATGGCGGTATGTATGTCAGTGGTGATTTTAACGAGGGCAGATTGTGTGGAGAGGCCAGGACGGAAACCTGATTGAAGTGGATCGAGGAGTTTGGACTGTTCCAGAAAATTTGACATTTGGGATTGAAATATTCTTTCAAGAGGTTTGGAAAGGTAAGAGAGAATAGAGATAGGGCGGAAGTCATTTGGGTTTGAGGGATTGGATGATTTGTTAATAGGATGGACTATTTTTTTTTCCAGGAGGAAGGAAAAACTGCAAACTGAAAAATGTAGAGAAGAGCGGGCAGAATTTCGGGAAGGCATATTTTTAACGATTTAACGGGAATACCGTCGGTAACTATGGAATTAGAGTGGAATTTCATTAGGGAGGAGATAAGGACAGTGGAGGATACGTCAGAGAAATAAAAATTGTTGTAGTTGAATGATGGTAATATTGAGACATTGGGAGAAGTAGATTGTAAGCTGTTAGTGGGGGAAGACAAAGAATGTAGGTTCAGTTCATCAGCTGAAACCGGAAAGACTGCAGGGGAAGGGGATTTATAAAGGGAGCGTTTCCGAAGGATTTGCCATTTGGATTTAGGATCGGGCGCTGAGGAAAGGGGTTCAAGAAAGTATTTGGATTTCGCCTGCCTTATTGTAGATTGTGTTAAGTTGCGGAGAGTTCTCAACACTTGATAATTGTCAGTCAGTCTTCTCCGTCTACAGCGTCTGCGGGTTGCGTCCCGCTTCCTTTGCAGTTCTTTTATGTTTTCACACATCCAGGGAGCATGCAATCGAAGGAGGGTTGAAGTTTTAAGAGGAGCATGGGTGTCAAGGATACTAATAAGATAGGAGGTGAGTGTATCAACCATGGAGTCAATAGTAGGACAAGAATAGATTTCACTCCAGTTCAGGGATTCAAGGGAAGGCAGAATGCTTTCACGACTGATAGCATCTAGGTTGCGAAAGGTAAAGGTTTCAGATAGTAACTTCGAAGTATGGATATTATAAGAAATTTGTATTATTTCATGAGAAGAGAGAAACTGGACTAGCAATCGGGAAGAGGAGAGTAGTTTCTGAGGAGAATCGATGACGAATAGATCCAACCATTTATCTGATCAATGAGTATGATGGGTAGGAGAAAATGGAACAATGGAGAGATTTAATAAGTGGAAGAGATTTTCCGGGTATAGAGTGTCATTGGATTTGGCAAGGAGGGTCGTATTGAAATCGCCAGAAATAATGATATAGTCTTAGAAAGGTGTAGGGACAAACATATTATTGTTTATTTATTGTGTAGTTATCAGTTTATCAGTTTCGTTCAATTCATCAGTTTTAGTGCAATTTATCAAGTTTTATCAATTCTACAACTATTTTGGGACTATATTTATTTGGATTATTTTATTATTTTTCAAGGTAATTGATTTTTCATTTATTTTAATTTTACAAATCAAGCACGATGTCGGATAGCGAAGATAAATTAATAGAAAAAGTTAGTATTAAAATTCCACCGTTTTGGCCGGAAAAGCCTGAAATTTGGTTCACTCAGGTGGAGGCTCAATTTTCACTGACGGGAATTACATCAGAATCAACAAAATTTAATTATTTAATAGCACAATTAGATTTAAAAACAGTAGAAAATATCTATGATATTGTGAAAACAGAAGATGCTGATAAATATTCTATAGCTAAGGAACGCCTGTTAAAATATTTTAAAGAAAGTGAGGATAAACAAATAAGAAAATTAGTGAGTGAGCTGGAGTTAGGTGATATGAAGCCTAGCCAGCTTTTGCGCAAAATGCGGAACTTAGCAGGCCCAGATATTTCAGAAAAATTAATTAAAACGCTTTGGCTTGATAAACTTCCTATTACTGTTAAAAGTATTTTAGCAATTTCAGATGATGAGTTGGAAAAGTTAGCTGAAATTAGTGACAAAATTGTTGAAATCGGCCCAAATCGGTCTTGTAGTCAAGTTAATAACCAACCTGAACGTGATAAAAATAATTCTGACAAAGAGTTAACCTTAAAAGATTTATTTTTAAAAATTTCTGAGTTAGAGAGAGAAATAAAAAGCGTACGATCGCGCTCTAAATCTCGTCACAGAAGTCGCAGCCGTAATAGATTTAATAAAAATGGAAAGTATTGTTATTACCACTATCGTTTTGGCTCTAAATGTCGTCCAGACAAATGTACACCACCTTGCAAATGGAACGAACAGGGAAACTTGCAGGAGCAGTAGAGATTTTGGGTGACTGTGCTGCCTCTGACGTAAGCCCAGATATTAATCATCGACTTTTCGTTAAAGATGTCTGTTCTGGAGTGCGTTTTTTGGTTGACAGCGGAGCAGATGTCTCTGTTGTACCAGGGAACGGAAAAAGCCAAGCGTCAGATTTTAAATTATTTGCAGCTAACGGCAGCATTATAAATACTTATGGCACAAAAATTTTAAAATTAGATTTAGGCCTTAGGCGCACATTTGAGTGGCCATTTATTATAGCACAAACGCCGAAAGCAATAATCGGTGCTGATTTTCTAAGAGAATTTGGATTGTTAATAGATTTGCGTAATAGACAACTGATAGATGATGTAACGAAATTATCAGTCAAGGGTTCCATTGCATCCATTACAGTAACTGATACAGTAGGTACTATTGGAGTTAGAGACCCTTTTACCGCATTATTAAATAAATTCCCTAATTTAGCAAAACCTAAATTAAAACCAGAAAAAATTTGTCATGGTGTAGAACATCACATAACTACAACAGATGGACCTCCAGTCTTCTCAAGAGCTCGTCGTTTAGATTCAGCAAAAATGAAAATTGCTCAACAAGAGTTCCAGTATTTGTTAAATAATGGAATTATTCAACCATCAGATTCCCAGTGGGCGAGTCCACTGAATCTGGTAACAAAAAAGAATGGAACATGGAGAGTTTGTGGCGATTATCGTCGACTTAATGATCGCACTATTCCTAATAGATACCCAATACCAAGAATTGATGATGTTCATACTATTTTGCCTGACACTAATATTTATTCAAAACTTGATTTGTTACAGGCTTATTATCAAATACCATTAGCGAAAGAAGATAGAAAAAAATCTGCTATTATAACACCATTCGGTCTTTTCGAATTTAATTATATGCCGTTTGGTCTGCGGAATGCTCCTTCTACCTTTCAGCGTGTAATCCATGAAGCTTTGAGAGGACTAGAATGTTGTTTCTCATATCTTGACGATATTCTAATAGCCTCACGCAATGAACAAGAGCATAAACAACACCTTCTTGATGTTTTTGAACGTTTACATAAATTTGGTTTCACCATTAACCTAAGTAAATCAGAATTTGGTAAGACTGAAATAATTTTCTTAGGCCATAAAATTTCCTCAGCTGGAATTCAACCTGATCCACAGAAAGTGGAGATAATACAAAACCATAAGAGACCTGAAACGATTCAAGACCTTCGATCATTTCTCGGACTCTTGAATTTTTATCGCAAGCATGTTAAACAAGCAGCAGAACACCAAGCTGTACTTAATAACTATCTCAAGGACGTCAAGAAAAATGATAAAAGAAAAGTTATGTGGACAGAAGAAGCTATTTCATCGTTTGAACAATGCAAGCAGGATCTAGTGAATGCAACATTGTTAACTTATCCTAAATCTGATTGTCAGTTAGCCTTGTTTGGGGATGCCTCAGAGATATCTGTAGGTGGAGCATTACAACAATTAGAAAATTCTACTTGGATACCTGTGGGATTTTTCTCCAAAAAGCTCAATGAAACACAAAAGAATTATAGCACTTACGATCGAGAACTGCTTAGTATTTATTTATCAATTAAATTTTTTAAACACTTAGTTGAAGGACGTCACTTTGTGGTCTACACGGATCACAAACCACTGATTTTTGCATTTAAGCAAAAAAATGACAAAGCGTCGCCTAGACAACTTAGGCACTTACAATATATTTCTCAGTTTACGACGGAGTTGCGTCATATTTCTGGCAAGGACAACGTAGTTGCTGATCATCTTTCTAGGATTGAAAACATCTCTGTTATTGACCATACTGAAATTGCCAAGGCACAAGAAAATGATATAGAGTTACAAGAACTTCTAAAAAACACTACTAATTCTCTTCAATGGAAAGCTTGTCCATTACAGAATGGTAGTATATTATGGTGTGACACATCAACATCAACAATTAGACCATATATTCCAGAAAAATTTAGGATGGCCATGTTTAACCAATATCACAATATGTCCCATCCAGGAATCAAAACTACAGTAAAATTAGTTTCCTCGAAAGTAATTTGGACTAATTTAAAAAAAGATGTCACTGAGTGGGGAAAATCATGTTTGGATTGCCAAGCAAGTAAAGTTGTACGACACAATCATTCACCTATTGAAACATTTCCGATCGTCGACACTCGCTTTGCGGTAGTGCACGTGGATTTAATAGGACCACTTTCTCCCTCAGAGGATTTTGTATACTGCCTAACCTGCATCGATAGGTTCACCAATTGGACAGAGGTAGTACCGCTCAGAAATATACTTGCAGAGACAGTAGCAAGAGCGTTTTATGAAGTATGGATTAGCCGATTTGGCGTACCAATGCAAATAGTAACTGACCAAGGTCGACAATTCAAGTCAGAACTGTTCAATTCACTGGCAAAAATATGTGGAGTAAAAATGTCTCAGACAACACCGTATCACCCACAAGCGAATGGTAAAATCGAACGTTTTCATCGTTCATTAAAAAGCGCAATTCGCGCTCATGCAAAAACTACATGGACTAGTGTACTTCCTACAATCTTATTAGGATTTCGATGTGTGTTTAGAGAAGATACTGAGTGCACCATAGCAGAAATGGTTTACGGTAAAACGCTGAACCTTCCAGGCGATTTCCTTGCGACTCATCCTGATGGAGCAGCCAAGGATCTCCCTTCGTTTGTAGCAGACTTAAAGTCAAGAATGAGTGCTCTTCAACCAACACCTAATCATCATAAAAGTTCAAGATCAACATTTATTTATAAAGATCTTCAACAAAGTACTCACGTATTCGTACGTGTAGACAGGGTAAAACCATCCCTGCACAGACCATATGAAGGCCCATATAAAGTATTAGAGAAACATGGTAAATATTTCACATTGTTGGTTAAAGGACAAAACATCAATATATCAATAGATCGTCTAAAGCCAGCATATTTATTAGCAGATGACATAGGTGATGGCGCTTCAACTCCCTGCCATCGGAGTGAAGAACCTCCTATAATGACTTCAACATCAGTTCCGGACACCTACGATGACAACTCAACGAGAATCAGCAGATCTGGACGAAGAGTTCGTTTTCCAGCTCGTTATCTTAATACTTGTGTTTGTGAAAGTGATATAAAAATGTGATATTTTAATTTTTTTTGTGATGACAGGCTAGTCATTTGTTTGTATAATTTCAAACTAGTCATTGTAATTTTTTTTATTTTTCTGTTAGTAACGTTAGCACTTGAAGGGGTGTAATGTAGGGACAAACATATATTTTATTATTTTAATAAATATTTTATATTTATTATAATTTATATTGTGTTAATAAAAATAAACAATAATATGTTGTTGAAATAAATAATATTTAAATTTAATAGTAAAAAACTATTAAATATCGATGTATAAGATACCGCCTCTTCATGAGGAAGGTTGCGATAGGTAACCAATGTCCATGTGCTATTAGTGTGTGACTATTAAAAAGTACTAACTCTAATCTCTTTTTATTTAAACAATCCATTAATAATTTATACTTTGGAACCCATAAAGGAATGCAGTTGTAAAAGATAGATTCAAAGATAGAGTCAAGGAGGTTTGATGGGCATAAAGACCTACGCCTCCACCAGTCCGGTTAACCCGGTCATGGCGGTAAAACATATATTCTGGTAGGGTGGTGTATGATGTAGGAATATGTGGTTTGAGCTGTGTTTCAGAGGCTGCTGCAATATGGTAAAAGTTCTTGGTGAAGTATTGCTGGAATTCATCGTGATGGGCCGGCAAGGATTGGGAATTAACGTGACAGGAAATCAGGAATCTAGACATCGGGGGGTGGTAGTCGATAAATTCTCAATATCAGATGGAAAGATGCTGTACAAAAACAATAAATTACTGGGTGAATTATATTGCCCGAGACTCGCTCCGACACTAACACCCAGTGCTGCGGGGGTTTCACCTGGTACCACGGATCTCTACGGACCTTCATAAAAGGCCTTGTTCCGCCTTATTACAGCGGACCTCCAAATCACCCCCCTTAGATTTGAGGGCATTGGTATCTAATGTCAGGCCATCGATGAATTTGGAGGTGGTTCTCAATTTTGGAAATCCGGTCATTGAGCTTAAAGCTGAGCTCACCATATTTCTATAAAGATGCCTTTAGTGAAGTAATCTCCATATTCATACTGGGATTCATTTTGTTTACCACCGCTAGTATATCACTCGCGGACGGCTCCGATACTTCATTCACAGGACTTCTAGTGGGGCTTTTTTCCCTTTGAAGGACCAGATTTCAATTGGTCGCAATTTTTGCAGACCCATTTTTTTTTTTTTTTTTTTCACGGCCTCTAACTGCAACATCGACCGTGAAAATCATGTGACATTTAATACAAGATTAATTATTTTTGTCTTCTCTTGTCCATTTAATTTGCAAATTGAGAAATGGGCCATTTTAATTTATTTTCTTGATAAAATAAAACACAACATAATAATAATTACTCACGATTGAATATTTCTATTATTATTAGGTCCTGGCGTATTATAATCCTCTGTTGCTCTGGGATTAGCTCTATATCTTCGCTCTTGGCTCACTTGTAAACACTTAGTTTAACTGATAACTTAAACACTGATAGTTTGACCGCCTAATCAAAAAAAAAAAAAAAGGAAAAAGATGGTAAAAAAATGAAGTTAGGTGAGAGGTGTTGACTGAATGCTGTCTCTGACCAGACTGAAAATATATAGTGATTTTAATTTGATAGAAGGATAGGTCTAAGAAATAAAAAACTTCAGAGCAGTCAGGTGTATGGAGAAGCAAAGAGTGCAGAGAATAGTTTCAATCTAATATCAGTTATTGAACTTTATTTTCTAGTGATTTGGCAATTTTTTAGAGGATTTAAATTAAGGCACCCTTTAAGCATTATATGGTTAGAATTTTTATTATCTGGATGGTCTAAGGTGTTTTAACACGAAGTAGGAAAAACTGAATTTTGGAGGAAATTAACTTGATAGCATAAATATATATGCGAAACTGCTTTTGGATTATATGTATAAACCCTGTTTTTATAGTGTTATGGTTATAGTTAATATTTTCTGATTTCAACATTAATTTTATTCCAATTTTTAATTTACAGATTAGTTCTAAACTGATACAAAGCCTTCTGATTAGCTGTTTTTTGTTTACATCAACATTATGTGAAGTAAGTATCACAAACAATACAATTCTAATGAAGATACAAAAATTAAATTATAGTGAATATTAAATTATTAACATAGAGATTTATATATTTTTATTTATATCCTCTTTGGTGGTAAGAAAAATAAATAAAATCAAATAAACAACTCAGAGGTTGACAGACAAATCATCCATTGCCTAGTGAAAAACACTAATTATTTTTAAGTTTTATATTATTTAATTGTATGCATTAAGTTAGTAATAAAGCTTCATAAGTAATTTTAAAATTCAGTAGTGGACAATACCCAGTCACAATTGGGTCCAAGGAATCAAGTGTGTAGAAGGTGACTAAAATTTTTTAGATAGGATCCACTTAATAATTAGCCTTTTCAACTCTATTTGGAAAACATAAATGTGTTAAATTCCAATGTACAAAGCAACATTATTATGTTTTGGTTGTAGGTAACTGCTCCGAGCATAAGGTACCTTCATATAAGGTCTGATATTAAATATACATACTCAAAGACCTTAGTGACCAGTCGCGTGTCGAATCCTGCTAATGTTTCTCAAGAGGTGACCTTTAAGGTTGTGTTGCCAGAAGAAGCATTTATAACTAAGTTTCTTATGTAAGTATTTGTAAACTATTTTATCATATTATCCCGCATTGCGTTAAAAAAATGTTATGCTGACAGATCAATAAGTTTTTATTAAATTATTACAACTTGCTAAATTGATCTGGACTTCATAAGCTGTCTTGAATTTGTAGCATAACGTATTATTTATGACATGAAAAAGAGCTTGCAATATCAGCAGATTTTTTCTGAAGGAAATTCTTTTTCTGTAGGAGAATAAATGAGAAAACATACGAAGCCTACATACAGGAAAAAGAGAAAGCTAAGGAAGAATATGATGCTGCTGTCAGTGCTGGAAAAAGTGCTGGCCATATTTTTCAAAGCAGGTATTGATAAAATTAAAATTATTTATTATTATTACTAATTACTTGATCTGAATATGCAAAGAGTTTATTATTGTTGCAAGTTTATTTGAATTTGAATTTAATCAATTATTTTAGTCTTAATTCTATTTCTTTTTTTTTTTTGCAACACTGGTTTTTTTATTGTAATTTGACTATTAGTAACTTTTACTATCTGTTTCATCGATAGATCAAAACAGAGTTGGAATACAACCAAGAGGTACATTTAGCCTTTATTGACTTGAAGAAAGCATATGACACAGTACCCCTTATTAAACTTTGGGAAGCATTAAATAGGGTAGGTATCAGTGAGGGCCTGACAAAGGCAATTAAGAGCCTTTATTTGGGTGCAAAAGCGAGAGTAGGATAAATAGTGTATCCCCATCGTTCCCCATCACTAAAGGCTTGAAACAAGATTACTGCCTATCACCAACGCTCTTTAACCTGTTCATTGAACAAGCACTCAAGAGGTGGAAGGAAAAATGCAGGTACATAGGAGTGAAGATTGGAGATGACTATTTATTCACCTTGCAATTTGAAGAGGACCAGGTAGTCATAGCATCAGAAGAATAGGACCTGCAATATATGCTTAGGAAGCTCCTAGAGGAGTACTACTGGGGTCTGGTCATAAATCAGGGGAAAACGAAGTACATGTCCTTTAATTCTCCATGCATGTCATTGTCGATTGAAGATTTGACTCTAGCTTGCAGCAAGGACTTGAAGTACTTAGGTGTCCTATATAAATGAGACACTCGACAAGGATTTAGAAATGTATCCCGAGGAAGGAAGACCATTAGGATCCTCAACTCAGTCCTTTGGAATAAAGGGGTCTCATTAGAAATGAAAAAGAAAGTATATCATTCTTTTCTTCTGGGGACAACCCTATATGGGGCCGAAACATGGACAGTAAAAAGGCAAGATGCTCGTAAACTGCTTGCTCTTGAGATTGACTTTTTAAGACGTAGCTGCAATACAAGAGACCAAGAAGGCTTCAATGGTTTGGCCACCTGATGAGAATGAGCGACAATAGATGGCCAAAGAAACTCCTCTTGCATAAACCATTCATAGAAGAAAGAAAGGAAGACCGAGGAAGACATGGATGAAGGATGTTAGAGAAGAAATGGCAGCAAGAGGGCTGCGAGATGAAAAAGAAGTATGGGCCAATAGGAAGGATTGGCGGGAAAAGATTTTGGGTATGGGATAGATTAATTGTAAAAAACCCGAATAAATAAATAAACTATCTGTTTAATTGAGACCATTAACAAGGAAATTTTCTCTCTAGAACATAAGATGAGTCAGTTAATATATCAAATTCAAACAACTTTTCAAATGACTCATCATTGCAATTACTCCTTGCTTTCAATTAAAAATTTTTGGTAGATGAATCTTTATTTTATATAAAGACCTTTGGTTTCCAATATATCTTGATAAATAATCTCCTAACTTGCTTTTTACTGTCTAAACATTTTATTATAGCTAAATTTAGCCATCTAATTATTGCTTCCTTTAATGATGACCATAATAGATATTAATATGTTTTAGCTCTCGAAACTCTAAAGACTTCAATGTAAATGTTAATGTGGAAGCTGAGGGTAAAGTGACATTTGAACTGAGTTATGAAGAGTTGTTGTCAAGGAAGAACCGAACTTATACAAATGTGATTAATGTTAATCCTAACCAGGTAGACAAATTTAAATATCATAATAAGTAGCTTTATGATACAGAAATTCAAAAAATAAAAAAAGGAGATGTGTAATACAAAATTTTGATCTTGTTTTCAGATCGTTCGTAATTTATCAATCATCGTAGCCATTGAAGATGTACTTAATATCAAGAATGTTGAAGTACCACAATTTAAAATGACAAATGAAATAGATACAATGAGCACCGGTAAGAATATATATTTTGAGGGTTTGGTTCATTATAAAGTATGAGTCTAGTAAAATATATCCGTATTGTATTACATTATCAATACATACATGATGATACAAGTTGAAATCGCTCTGCTAAATCCTCCATGCTGAAAGCACTTTTCCATCAAACTGATTCAATCTTTGTGTTTTTCATTATTATATCAATCATTAAGTCTTGGTTAAAAAAAAAAACAACATGTATATATATTAATGCCATAAAAATATAATTATTTACAAAAGATCAAATATTCCTTAAATCAAAAGTTTTTTATATATTTGGAAAAACTAATTGAAACAAATAGAGCTTATTTTTAGTAAACGCAAATTCATTCTTGTATCAATTTTTTAAATGTAACACAAACAAAAAAAATCCAAAAAGATGTTAATAAATATTTTTTAAGAAATTCTTATCAAATTGTGAATTACAGAAAATCCAAAAGCCAAAAAGGAAATTATTTCTCCAAACAAGGTACAAGTAGTGTGGTCTCCCAGTGAAGAAGAACAAAAGGAATTAAATGCTGAAGGTTTGAATGGACAGATGGTTGTTAAGTACGATGTTGATTCCTCTCAAAATCCACAGCAAATTCTCGTAATAATTATTCATATTTAAGCCAATATAATGAACACTTGTATTTTATCTTACTAATCAAAATAATTTTTATGTTTAGATTGACCAAGATGGATACTTTGTTCATATTTTTCGGAATGATGAGTTACCTGCTTTGAACAAACATGTTGTTTTTGTGTTGGATGTAAGTGGTTCAATGCACGGGAGGAAGATAAATCAATTAAAACAGGCCATGGAAAAGATTTTGTCAGATTTATCAGAAAATGACTATTTTAGTATCGTTTTGTTCTCCGCTGCGTTGTTGGTAAGTATTTTTTCTTTGAATATGTAGTTTACTAAATCTTAACATGTAGTACCTAGTTATTTGTCATTTGTACTGAGCAGCTTAGGTTCTCTATCTTGGGGATAGTAACTTATGCTAACCATTACACCAGAGGTCGCCCTCAACTATAATTGTTCAATATCATTGTTTGTATGTTTATAAACTTTTAAATCTTTTGTGAGGAAAATGTAGAAATGAGGAAAAGAAATAGTAACAACTTAGTACCAGAATCTGTAGATCAATACTGGGCAAGCTGTGGAATATAAAGGATATATTAAATCTTAGTTTATACTAATTAATTTAATAATATAAATAAGAATCTCGCTTAATGTGATGAACACTTATAACAATATTGTCAATCACAAAAATATTTCATTAATATCTGTTTTATTGGTTCAGGTGATAGTGGTGATCGACTGCATTTTTGTGTAAAGGAAAGTTAATTGCTATTTACCCTTATCTGAACTGAATGTATTCTTCATTATTATAAAAAAAATTATTTTCTGTATTGCATTTTTTTTTGTTTTTAGCCTTGGAAATTAGGTGGTGTTAATGTAAGTATTCTTGATGAGCCTTACATAGGAGATGTAACAGAACCAATAGTTGTTCCGGTGACAGAAGATTATGTGATTTCAGCAAACCAAACAAACATCGAATCAGCCAAGCTGTTTATGGAGAATATTTCAGATTACGGAAGTAAATATTGGTTTCTAATTACATTTGTTAAAGTTCAATCCATTTAAATGATATTTTTTCTTGAATTTTTGTATTCAACAAAATAACAGAAGTAGTGATAATTTTTTTTAAACATTAAATGGTACATGTGTATTAGCTGGTGCCCAGGGACTGTTAACTGCTATTGTTTAAAACCTGAACACTAATAACACCTATCTACTTATTCATTGGAAATTGAAATATACAAAATGTAATAATAAAATGCTAATGCTAGATCCCTCTAGCGCCATTCCTCTTATATAGATGTTTTTCCAATAGTTTCAACGAAATAATCTCCATTTTTATCCTTCTCAAAATCCATTTGATAATCTTTTTCACATAATTTCATCGATGGAATTATTTAGAATTTCTGGAAGTATATCACAGCTTCTTCTTTTAAACACGGCTATTTAAAGTTATTCTGTTCATTTTAAATAGATAATACTAAAAGGAATAAAACAAAATTTAATTTTATAAACAATACAGAAATTTAAATAGACAATAAACAAAATTAACACTAAAAAACAATACCAAAAACAATTTAATAACACACTAATAACTCAAATGAGACGTGTGATAAGAAGAGGTAAAACAAGATAAGGAGGTAGGTTTCATGGGTTCCAACTAATAAACAAGTGCCCATTAAATTATAATTATTGTCCTTTACTAATAAATGTGGATACAAATATTTACCGTATTCTACATACAGCTTCAATTGGGATCTCTAGAAAATTATTTCTAATATTTTTAAAATTTTATAAAAATACTATTGCACAATAAAGATTTCTAGGATTTTGTTAGAAAAGAAACGTTATATAATTTATTTAAAAAGTAAATCTAAGTATGTATATGTAATTAATTGGTAGGTACAAATATTAATGGAGGATTGAGAGTTGGTATTGACATTGCTCAAGTGGGACAAAAGATGTTCCGGAATTCCGTCAACCCGATTGAGCCTATGATAATATTCTTAACTGATGGTGAGCCGAATTACGAAGAATCTGAACCAGATAAAATAATTGAAAATGTTGAGAAACGTAATACTGGAAAGTAAGATAATTATTTTTTTCAATAATTTTTAATCTCTGTTTATAAAAAGAAGGACAACTTTGAATTCAAAGTTATTTTAATAAAATTTTAAAACAAAATAAAATATACTTTTAACGTTGATTAAAAACAATAAATTATATAATTTTAAACAAAATTAGGATTTAAAAAAGGGAAACATCAATTTATTTATCTATTCAACATTGCTTTTAAATTTTAATTTTAATTAATTGCCCTATTGATGTTTCATGAATGTTTAAAAGTTTATTGTGCTTAAATTTCAATTTATGACTATTTTTATTTATTCTATTATTTTTAAATAATAGTCTTTAAATAATAAAAATCAAAATATATGTTGTAAATTGTTTTAATTTTTTGTATATATGTTAATATAATTGCTTTCCATTTAGGTTTTTTAAGATTTTTTTTTTAACATACAAATGGGTAATTTATATGACTGAAGGGTAGTACCTATAGTAATTTAAAATTACATATTTGATATTTGATTATGTTATTATTATTATTTTTTCCCCATACTTGTAGATTCATAACTGAAGTTGGTGATGAGTCCAACCAAATCAGCATTTAATCTATTCATACTTATAAAGTTTTAAAATTATTATTTCAATCTTTATAGGTTAATAATAAATAATTTAATATCTCTGTTTAATTTGTGTTACGTGTTAACATTGTACATTGTTTAAGGCAGTCCTTCTATAGTCTCTAGGTATATTTTCATTTATGATTGTTTGTAATTAGTAAAAATACTATGAGATATTGTATTACATGTGATATATTACAGCTATGATAATAATAATAATGTTGTTATAGATAAATAACTGTTGCTACAAATTTTATTATAGGGTAACAATCTTTTCTCTCGGTTTTGGATCTGATGCTGATATTAAATTTTTGAGAAAGCTGTCTCTGGCTAACAACGGTTTCGCAAGAAGGATATATGAAGACTCTGATGCAGCTTTGCAGTTGAACAATTTTTACAAAGAAGTTGCATCACCTGTCTTATCTGATGTTAAATTTGAATACTTACCTGATCAGGTAACAATTAAAAAAATAAATAGTATTTTTATAAATAAGTAAAAAAAAAAATCATTCTTTGAATAATACTGGTAATTTCTAAAAATTTGGATAGCTCATATTAAAATAATATATAGCTGTTATACGAACTTATAAGACTATGTGCACCCTTTTTTTTTTAAATGACCAACATGCCCAATTCAATATCCACTCATAAAATAAATATCATTATTGGACCGTGCAACACCCATAAACTTTATTTTTGGCACTATAAATTAAGTTTTGGTTATAATAAAAAAGCAAAATTTATTACTGAAAAAAATAAATATTTACAGGTTGAAAACATCACATCTCATGTAAAAAATATGTTTTCTGGATCCTCAATGTTAGTGCTTGGAAAAGCTAAGGATAACCAAACTGTATCCGGAACACTCTCAGCCATGACAAGGAATGGAAAGAAAATTTTCAGGATTCCTATCGATCAAATATTCCGTTTGCCTGATAAAAATCAAACTGATAACATTGGTAATCTTTTTCCCCCAGTTATTTCTAATATCTCAAAAATGTCATAATTTATTTTTTTAAATATATACATTTATACTTTGTCTTAGGTTTTCTGCAGAAAATGTGGGTTTACAAAACTATTAAATCCCTTCTTGACCAAAATACAGTATCTAAGAATGAAACAATAGAAAATAAGGCTAAAGAATTAGCTTTAAAAGTAAGTATTATTTTTCTACCAGTATTATTTCCAAACTACCAAACGTAACTAAGTATTATAATGATTTTTGTTATTAATTTATTCTTGAAATTTACAACTGTATTATAATAATACAACAAGTAAATGGCAGGAATGACTCATAGTGGCATGTATAAAGACAAATAGAGAAACTACCCAGTGGTAGTACTCAGATATAAGAATCAACTAAGAACGCCTCAGAGGATTATCAGGAATTGAAGAGGTTGCTAGGTTTAAAATGAATGGGTTTGAGTAGGAATGAAGTTTGTCATGAAAAGACTGGTATCAGGTTCAGGCCAAATTCGCAACAAATGGGACAAGGTTATTATGGATGACTTTACTCGTAACAAAGTAAGGAGCATTAAGGATTTTCGATGGATTTTGGATTGTAAGGATCGAGGATACAAGAGGAATTCGATGGCTTAGTGGAGCCCCAAAGCTCTACACCGAAAGTCAAAATAGGTCTTATAATAGTCGTGTATATGAGCCTTTTGTAATTAATTGGGAGCTTAGAGCGTTTGTCAAGTAAGTATTGCAGTAGCCTGAAACGGCGAGCAGTTTCTTGTCTTTTTAGTCTAGTATCAGGATTTCAAGTTAAACGTTTACAATGTTTTATATACTGATTTGATATTTTTTACAACAAAACAAGTCATTTTGTTTTTAAAACCATGTTCAATGTTTTAGCTTAAAATAAAGCACCTTTAATAAATAATTTTAAACAAATAAACTTTAGCTGTTTATTTGCAAAGTAACATTTGCAGTTAATATCTAATCAGTTTGTATTTCGTTTATTAAGATACCAACAAGATTATTGTAATATTGTTAATCAGTCTGATGATACATATTTAAAATCAATTATCAGACAAAGACACATCCCTGCCCTTTTTTTGCCAACCATTGTTTCTATATGTGTAACAGGCGTAATTCACATTGTGTCACTGGGTATAACCTTCTTGAGGTATTAAATAAAAATAATGGAAAAAATATATCAAAGCATTAAAAAAAAAAATAAAAAGAATTTAATGGCCAGTTTTCTTTGATTATACCTTCCACTTAAATAGTTTTATTTATACAATGTATTCTCAACCTGATTGTGAACAGTTTTAAAGTATGGTGTAAAAATATGATTATAAAAAAAAACCTGTACCACTAAAATACATAAAGGATCTTGTGTGCATGGAAGATACAATAATGTTTCTAGGACAGTGGTTGTTCAGAGGGGTGATTTGTCTAAGATCATGCTCAATCGCCAGATTTTTTCCCTAATTAAGAGTAACTACATTATAGAGGCTGGGTGAGTCCCAGGAGGGTCTTTAGATCCTACATGGTACATTCGTAGCTGTTATTAAATAATTTATCTACCACAGCCGATTTTGAACCTGGAACCATTTGTATGAGCTACTCTGCTCCTAAAAATTTGATAAAGCCTACCTTGATCCATTTTCTCTGTTCCTGTAATATTTAAGCATTGGTTTTATGGGTATGGATTAATTATTTGTATTTTTAAAAATATTTATTTCCTTTTTTACTTTACAGTACAAGTTTGTCACTCCACTTACCTCATTGGTTGTTATTAAACCCAATGATTCTTCAGTGATGAATGATGACAATGCGAAAGGTATCTCATAAATTTAATATTCTATTTTTGAGAATTGTTAATTAGCTCTATCGATTTTTATTTTATTTTATTCATTTTTTGTCCCACTCCTTCTTAGGTAAACGATATCGGTTGACCATTTTTAGTAGAAAGTCAATGAAAATAGAATAGAAAGCAAAATATGCAAACATTAATTATAAATTATAATTGGATATAAATGGGATAAATTGCTACTAGTTTTATAGAAAAGAACTATATCTTAGTTTCGGCCTTTCCAATGAAAAATCCAAGTTAAATAATATATTGGAAATGAGACATTTCAATTTCATGAAAATTTATCATCTAAACTCATTAATATTTTCGTTAGAACAAGTTGCAATGCTTTCAGATTGTAAAAATAAATTAGAAAAAAAGAGAAGATCATTAAAAAATTTCCAAAGCCTTATCTTAGAAGTTTCTTGAGAACATCTGAAATAACGGTTCCTTTCGGTCCAATACTACACATTTAAAACTTACAATAAATTTTGTGAATTTATAACATTTTAAAACCAAGTGTTCAGATCAAATGACATTTATGTGGTCTATATTAGTTCCTTCTAAAATTTTATGATCAATTTTATTTCCAAAACTAAGACCCTGCAAGAAGAATTTAACTTAGCACTTATATCTTTTATGATGGTCCATGAATGGTTATTTTCTTGTGGTTAAATAAAGAAAATAAATTATTTCTCTTAGAATATGTTTTTGTAATGACATTTTTTTTAACCAAAATTAATATCTAAATTATTTTATTCTACCAAATTGGTCTTATTTAGTTTTGGTTAAAAAATAGTTTTTACGAAGCTGCTTCATATACTATTTCTCTAATTAAGGATTTTGGTACACTAAGTAATAGTGAAAAATCATAAGCTCAGACTCAATTCTCCTGGGTAAAAACTGAGATAGGAATAATTAACTTTTGTTTTTTGTGATTGTCAATTTAACCATCCGATAAATTATTTCAATGAAACTAACCTTAATCACAAAAATGAATTTTTATATAACATTGTCTTTCGATGGGAAGAAGAAAAGAATTTATTATACATTCTAGTCAGTAAATTAAGTAGTTGAATACAATTTATTTATAAACAGTTTTATTTTATAGAATTTAAAATTTTAAACTATTTCAGAATACAATAATTGTGTTCTATTTTGTTACAGGCTTCCCTAATGTGGTAAGGGGTTGGGGTAGCCCTGTTGTTAAAAAAGCATATTCGTTCGGTAAGCTTTGTTTTATTTATAAAAGTTAATTTTATTATATAATAAATATATATTCCTGGTGAGAGGATTTAGTTATAAATATACTTTTAGCTTCAGTTTTTCTGGTCTCAAAGACTGGACCCTTTTATTTTATAGAACATAAGTAACATTTAAAGAGTAAAGACAAATATTTAAGTTAGTAATTTCTTGGTGGAATACCACCCAGTACCAAATTTTACACTATCATAAAAATAATTATATTTCAGCTTCAGGTGTTTCTTATTTGATGTCTATGAAACCTCAAATGGGATATGGAAGTATGCCAGATGACTTGGCAGTAGGTTAGTTTTTTACCCATTTTTTTTTTTTTAATGTTAATATTAATGAAGTGTTTGTAATAAAAAGTCATAGTTTGAAGTTCAGAACTAACAATCTTTTTATATAAAATTCTCTCTACTAAACTTCTCCAGTCTTATAGAGAAGTATAAGAGATCCTATTGTGACGTCTCTTCCCATACTTGTTCTATGAGATTTACTCTTTGGTTCATTTATTCATTTTTAATTTCTTGTTGTTTATCTTTCTGATGAATTTACTTGAATCATATTGATTCTTCTTTATCTTTACATTTTTATAAACCTTAAGGGATTGTCATTTCCTAAACATATACAGCTCACATCTATATAAAGCATAAACAATCGATTTCCGCAAAACTACCAGAGTAAAATCTAATATTTTTCTCTAACAGAGCTAACTAGCTTCAGTATATAGGCTATTATTTGAACAAAGTTATATCTATTTTCTGAGCGATCAGTGCATTACAATGTTTGATATTTTTTTCTTTGCAATTTTGTTGGCAGAGTATGATGAACCTGATTCGGTTACTAGTAATCAGCCTGCAGTAGTACCTGGAAATATATCATACACCGAAGTCACCTGGCTCAATCAGACGGTATCTAAAAATGGCCTCTTTTTAGAACCTAAAATTGTATCTTTGGTTGACCTTGATGTTGTTGCTTTGAATGAGGTTAGTATAATAAAATCAAGTATATTAACATATATAAAACCAAACACACACACACACACACACAAATATATAAATGTATCTATAATATACATATATTCTCTAAATTAAAATCTCTTTCCTTTCCCAACAGTTCCATACTCTTGGTCCAAGCTTTCCTCTCGGATAGGACTCAAGCAGTCTCCATCCCAAATCAAACCCTCTTTCCTACAGCTGAACGCAGGAGTGGCATAGGGTGCCACAGTATTTCCCCACTCCTTTTCAACTGCTGCATTAATGACCTTCCCAAATCAATCCTCCATTGTTCCCACCATCTGTACGCCCACGATTCCCAGATCTATTTGTCCTTTCCAGCATCTGAGATAATAGCTGCATTTACCAATATTCAAGGTGACCTAGATAGGATTAGTGCCTGGGCAAACCTGAATAAACTGTCGTTGAATGCAGCGAAAACTCAGGTCATTCTAATTGGTTCCAATAACTTTCTTAAATCTATTAACTCACTTCCACAATTAACCTTAAATGATCACCCTATTGCTTTCAGTTCCTCTGTTAGAAACCTCGGATTAATTTTCGACCAATCCCTCTCACGGAAACCCCACATTGCCCAAATTTCCCGTCGATCAATAAGCTCTCTAAAGTTATTCCACCATTCCAGGCATCTTTTAACACTACATATTCGTAAGCGTCTCATCACTTCTTTTATCACATCACTATTTTGACTATGGCTGGGTGGCATATGGTGGCCTCTCGAATAGCCTTGAGGAGAGGTTGAGGCAAATTATGAACTGTTTGCTTCGATTTGTCTTCGACGCCCCTAGGAGATCTCATGTGTCCCACTTTTACATTGAGTTAAAGTGGCTCTTCCCTTCCATCCGTAGACTCTATTTCCTAGGTTCTTACTTATTTCAAACCATCAACTCACAACATCCATCTTATATCTGTAGTCTCCTACAATTCAAATCCTCTATCCATTCCCAGGGCACAAGGTCTCGCCCTTCTGATCTTTATATCCATTCCCATAGAACCAGAACACTTGAGCGTTCCTTTCTCCCTCGTTCTGTCTCTCTTTGGAACTCACTCCCACTCGATATCCGCCATACATCCTCTTTAACCTCTTATAAATCCAAAGTTTCCCAAAATCTTCTAAATTCCCAAACAGATGGTTTATAATCAATAAATATAAACTTGATCGATTGATGAATTACTGAAAATATTCTTCACTTATAATGATATCATTTTTTGTATTATTAGATGATATTATTTATTCACTTATTTTGCTATAAGCCTATTTCTTTGCATTGTAAACGTGTCTATTTCTTTATTTTATTGTTGTATTACATTGTCTAATTCTCTACCAAAACATACCTGTTAGTTATTTACTTTCAAGATATTATATAAATATTGTTTTATTCTAATAATGTAGCCCTTTGGCCAGATATATATTTATTTAATTTTGTGCATATCTGCTATTTCTATTTCTATATATATATATATATATATATATATATATATATATATATATATATGTATATATATCTATATATAAAATAGAATAGAATAGAATTTGAATAGAAAAGTAACTTTATTCTGGTACTAAAATAATAATAATAATAAGTAAATAAAAAGTATGAATTCTGACGAGATATTAAGCAATTAAAGAGAGTAGATAATCCAATAAAAATTCTTAAATGAATAAACTAGCATGGAATAATTTCTTTACATGATGTATAACATCATACACAATACATTTCATTCTAAGCAAATGACTAACCTGCTTAGAGAGCATCTTTTTGGGAAGCCAGGAGATGTTGGAAAAGCAAGGATTTAATTGACGATAGTGAGGAAGCATTGCGGATGATAGGAGGGATTGAGTTACACACTGTGGTGGAGTGGGTGAGAAAAAAACATTCGAATGCTTTGGTTCTATGGGAACGAGTATAGAGATCAGAAATTGTATTTGAATTGGAGGAGAGTGTAGATATATGAAGGGTGTTGAGGGTTAATGGATTGGTATAAGAATGAACCGAGGAAATATTGTCTTCAGAAGGAGGGGGGAGAGCAACTTTAGCTCATCTTAAAGGTGGGACAGGCGGGACAAATCTTAGCAACCATTTCATTATTCGCTTTAATCTGTCCTCAAGACTTCCGTATACCATGCTACAGTAGTCAAAGTGGGGGAAGATGAGGTATGATACGAGGAGCTTACGGGAAGGTTGTGTAAGGAGATGTCGAGAACGATGGAATAACTTCAGGGAACTTATTGACTGTCAGGATATAAGATGGGATATGTGGGGTTTCCAGGAAAGATTTTGGTCAATAGTAATACCTAAGTTTGTGACATAGGAGCTAAAAGTGATGGGGTGACCTTTTACGAATAATGTTTGGAGGGTGTGTAAGGAATGTAAATGTAAGGAGGGAATTGGAACCTAAAACAAAGGCCTGAGCTTTCCTTGCACTTAGTTCAGCTTTATCTAAGAACTATAATTAGGTATCTGTGTAATCCATTTCATTAGCTAAGAAATATAAAATTAACATATTTCCTTCTAGAATTTTAAGTATAAATGTACCTGATAGTTAATATTTGTATATCTTTTAATAGTTCAATTTTATTTCAGACTAATGTTGTTTTCAATTCAACCTGTACTGGAACAAAAAAATGCCGTCATTTCATTTTCTGCATATTGCCTGCATTTGTTGATAGTCCTGTAGCATTTATGCCATTCAAGTGTCATATTGATCCCAAGTAAGTTTCCATTGTGAAAAATATAGATCCTAATACAATTTTTTAAGATTAATAAGATTACTTAATTGCTCAATATAAAATTTATTTTTAAATAATTTTATTTGAAAATTATAACAATTAATAAAAAATAAAATAAAATAAATTATAAAATTTATTTTACTTTTAGTTAATAGTTTTTTTTTTTTAGCTTTCTTGGAGTTTGTTGTCCAGCTTGATTCTGCACAGTATTATGACAGTTTTCTGTTCATGTAATTATAAGACTGTTTTTAAATAAATTTAATTTATGATTTTTTTGTTCATATTTGACCTGACCTTAAAAATTACAATAAAACAATTTTAGAAAAATATATAAATTAATTTATTCTTCACTAATAAACATAACTTGTAGTTATAACCATTCCTACATCTCATCTATAGGTGTTCCTGTTATTTAAAAAAAAGTTTACTCTTCATTCTTTGGGGTATAACAACTGTTTTAGAAACATCAAAGTTGATACTTTGTCAACTGATACTACCTGTTGATCACTAATGTTTTCTATTGTGTAAAAGTTGGTTAAGGGAGTTGACTGCAGTTCCTCTTCCGTTTGCATAATATTTTGAACTGTTTTATTCGTTTTTGAGAAACAGTTGGAATTAAACTTTTAGTCATTGATCTCAAGCATGGATTTTGAAATCAAATGGATAAGCCATTGCTGTGTGTCGTGGAAACTATTTGGCTGCATTCCCACCTCCTTGATTTAAAGTTACTTAGGGCTCATCCACTTTGGTGCACTGACTTTGTTTGTTTGTTTATTCACTTAATGTCACTTAAAGCTGAGATGGCTAATCTGATGATGCTACGGTGGGAGTCTTGAATTTTGCTTATCTAGGAATAATAAGGATAGGGGTCTTTAATGAGTACCTGATATTGCACAGGTTTAGGACCTCCATTTTATGTCCCTTCCGAAGGACAGCATAACCAAAGAATTTTTACTCCCTTTGAAAAATAATAAGGCCACCTGTCTTAGTAGTTGTGCTAACCACTAGACTACTGGTTTACCGACCTTTTCACCGGACCTCTTCACTTTCTATCCTTGCACTACCTTCAACCCAGACACTCTACAAACTCAAAATTTTCGCAAGATAATAAAGGAAAAGTGAACAGATGTCGGAAAATATTTTCAATTAATACATTTGAAAAATAATTCACACAGCAAAAATCTTTTATTTAGAAGTTATATGAGGAAAACCAAACAGCTTGTAATTCTTTCCCCCCTTTTTTTTTTAATATACTTCAAAACAGAATTAAGGATAGCCAAGCCATCCTAGTTTAATAAACTATCAATGCTTGGAATTCAGCCTTCAACAAGAGACGTTCTGACTTTAGATATATTTCCCTTTTTGTAGGAAATGTATGTAGGGAAAAAAGGATCTGTTTTTATGAAGAAAATTCTTGAGGTAAGTTACATCACAAATTTAAAAATTGGAAATCTATTGCAGCAATGGAACTACTATTGGTACTCGTATTTACAAAAATGGAATGGAAAAAATAATTTTGTAATGATTTTAGTTCTTTGGTGAAATAAATTTGAATTTTAATGATGGGTTTGATAATAATAACTAATAACTAAATATGGATATCATAATATCTTTCATAATAATAATAAAAAAATAATATAGTAATATAAATAATAACTCTAATGAATAATAACTAAACATGAATGTGAATATGAATATGATGAACTATATAATAAACCTTACTGAATATACATTTTTTTTCTATAAGTTAGTTATGTTCGTTTATATTGAAGTGATAAAGTATTGCTTAGGTGGCACAATAATACTGATACTAATTCTATATTGAGAGAACAATATTTCAACGGATTAAAACCGAATACATTTAAATGATATACATATCAATAAATTCACTAAAAGGTTTATTTACAGGTAAAATTTAAATACCATCTAAAACTATAGACATACGCCGCAGCTTTTATTAGAGGATGCAAGAACCATATTACCAGTATTTTCATACCTTGCGGTGGACCAAGGTGTCCAGGGATACTCCTCATCTAAATAACTTATAACTTAATAACTAAGTGCAAGTTAACTTACTAAATTTAAGTTAGTCCTAGATCTTCAAAACCATAACAAATGGTGTTAAGAGAATAATAAATTGAAGCATCGACTGGGAAAACGTATTAAGTAAAAAAAAATGTTTCTTTTTTTTACAGCACAGAAAGAGGAGTAAGTAAAAACTGAGATTGGTTTAGTTTCTATAAACGGTGGTATTTACTACTTTCCAATTGAAACTAACATTTTAGTTGCCAATACAGTATTTTTCTTATCCTATTAAAATTACCGATTCCATGCCATCACAATTATTGAATGCATCATTCATTTTGAATAAAATCTATTTTGTGTTTTTCAAATCACAATAACGTTTTTCAAACCGAGAATAAATGTAGGTGTGAAGCTTTTGTTGAGGAACGTAGAGAAAAATAACATCTAATTAGAAAACTGTACCAGAATAAGTATGTAAGTTGTCGCAGTAGACACCATCTGAAAATCAATAGTGTAATTATGTTTAATATTGATTAATTATTAACATTATAAAAATATACAAGCATTTCATAATTTTTCAAATAAATTTAATGGCACTTACAGAACAAATTAGTGGATAATCAACATTAATGAAACCAATAGCAGAAAATTGCAGCTCTTTTGTTCCTTTGAAATGGAGCATGATACGTTTCTAAAATTAATGTTCATTTTTAATAGTTACTGATGATTAATATAACAATATTAAAAGTATAGATACTGCTTATGAGAGTATTGGTCACTTGATTTTAAGAAATACACATATATTTTTTCTATACTTACATTTCTCATCAGCTCCCTTGATTCTTCATTTATGATGAGTCTGTAGAGGAGTTTATTGAATCTTTCTGACTGAAAAAAAAATTGTCTGTAAGATATAACTCCTTTTTTTTTTAATCCTGAATATATCTAATCAATGTTTAACAAAACTAGTGTTTAATGATGGGATAAGTGTTTAGTCATTAAGTAGAGGATGAGAATTGATAAAGGAAGTAGCATGTTGAAGACTATCAAATAACCTTGAAATAAAAGTCTGACATTATATAGATATAGACATATATAATAGTTACTACGGTTGTGATTTTTATCAATTAATCATTTTTTATTTCCTGAATATTTTTCACATACTAAAACTGTTGGTCTACAGAAACCAAACTTTCAGGAAAACTTCTACATTTTATTAAGATATTAAATTTGTAAAAATAAAAAAGTATATGTTATTTTAGGGACTGGTCTCGAATAGTCTTCGGATGTGAAAATTTGTTTGTAGTGGATTTTGGTTCTCTTGACAAAGAAATGTTATAGTCTATAAAATCATATCATAAATACAGAATAAAAAAAGTTTCTATGTGAAATTAAACCATAGTCACAAAAATATTTTTTGTAATAATAAAAAAAAATTATTAAAGTAATTATGATCTAAAATTGAACCTAAAATAAAAGGTGGCTTTTGAACCCCTTGTCCCTCCCACACCCACGCACGTAAAATTGGCGTTATTTAAAGCTCATTGTAGTAAATATGGTATATATAAATAAAAATACTACTTTCTTAATAATAATATTTTTTTTACATTTCACCTATCATATTTAGGAATGTGCATAGTATTGAATAATAATATGAAACATGGGCCTGCATTAAATAATCATAGATTATTTTGTTATCTTGACAATTGTTTCATTAGTATTAAAAAGGGGAAGTGAAGATAAATATCGATACAGCTTTCAAGGTATTTCTCATTATACCTGGATTTTCGTCAGCCTGCAACTTCGTGTGAAATGCATCACGATAGAGAAAAACATCAACGTTGCCAAGACGCAGGGGACATTGAATTTTCCCATTTCTTTAAATTCGGCTATCGTGATGTAGAGTAAGGACACGTTGTAAACGACAGTAGCCAACGACACTAGGAGGAGTTGTGGCGAGTAACAGTCGTTGACAGAGATGCAGCACTGAGCCAGCAGGTCGTGGATATCTGTGAACTGCTCCGCGTTCTGGGGTGTCAGCTTGTCGCAGATGTGCTCATAGTAGAGCCTGATCACCGCCAGAAGGGCCGAGAACTGGTCCACAATCGCGAAGGTTACCAGGAACACGAAGACCACGGTCCCGTAATCCACGGTGAAGTAGCTGTTCTTGTCGTACAGGTACATCGAGGCCAGTATGACGCCGAGCGTGATACTGAACGCCATCATATACTTATGTTTGAAATTCAGAACAACTTGCGTCTTTATTTGGATCTGCAAGAGGGATTGGAAAACGGAAGACATGGTCTTCATGTTATAAGCAAGCCAGATAATATTTATGAAGAGGATAGCGAATACGGTCTGATGGGGCAAGGTCAGGGAAAGTATCATCATGAGGTTGAGGTTCTCGCTGATGCGATTGATCCCCGTGACCACGGCGATGTAACCGTTGGCCGTGAGCGTGATCATGGAGTAGATCATCTCCAATGGGGAGATGCTGTAAATTCTACCTTTGAATTTGAAAGGGAAGGCTGCTAGGATTTTAGACGAGAGGTGAACTCTTTTGAAAATGTTTGCCAATTCCGCTTCAGCGATGGCGGCTGGTGAAACTGCCATGCTTGTTACTTAGTAAAGGAGCAATTTAGAACATCTAATAAAATTGCTTGATATTATATACTTGAGTTTGTTATGATAAAGTAAGATATTATGATGAAGCCCTTGTTATTTGTATAAATAGAAATACACTCCTCTTTAAACTGACAATGAATGTTTTCATATAATAAGGGATATTTATCAATTGAAAACGGCAAAATATGAATATATCTTATATTACGTTTTAGATTAGAATAGATCTTATAATTTCGTTAATGTCTTTTCTTTGATATGCAATCGATATTAAAAGAAGGTTAGACAAACATAAGAAAGAAATAAGAAAAAACACTCATCTATGTATGAAATATTCACCAAAGAAAGTATAAAAGAGAAATACAAGTTTTAACATTCTCTTTTGTGTTTGTGTGATGTATCTAGTTCTAGAATGTGATGTTATCAACCCAAAAACGAAAAATTGTAGATAACTGAAATTTTATATTGAAGATAGGTCGTTTGTCTGAAATGTTTTGGGATCAATTTTATCTTCATAACCAACTACCAGAAATTCCACTTCATATCATCTAATCGGCACATGCGATTTCCGTCGATATAATGCGTAAAGAAAATGTTATTTCATATCAGCTAAGTTTTCACTGAAATAGTCTAGTAGGCCTTAAATGCTTTTTAACTTTCCTCTCATATTCAATAACTTTAACTCTCCAGGACTCCGTTTGGGTTTTTATATCCCGTCACGATGCGTATGAACTTTGTGCTTCGACCGTCCATTTTCCATTCTTTCACGTAGGTATCAACACAACTTTTGTTCGAGTTACCAAAAGCATCGCTTAGACTCGCTCGAGTGATCGTGTTTTGAATTTATAATTTGTGATGGCGAGTGGAAAACCTACTGATCCGGATCATTGATTCCGTTGGTTCAAGGCATTAGGACAAAGTGGTGATTTGGAAGAAGAAGTACAAACAGGAAACGACTCTGATGGCTCTGATTCAGAAAATCAGCTGATTTTACTAATAACAGAAATCAGGAGTACGGTTCAGGTATTACCCAAGATCCCGTAACTGTAAACAAACCGCACTGAAAGAAATGAAAGCCCTATTGGACTTTTATACCTGAGATCTTCACACCTCAATGTTCTTGATTTACGGGAAGATAACGTCGGAGTTGGTACGTTTGGCTGGGATATGTCGTACTGACTGTTTTTACTACTTTTGATTGCTCTAAGATTTAATGATGTTGTAACTAGAGAAGAGAGGGGGAAAACTGACCACCTGGCTCCTGTTAGACAAACTTCGAAAATTCCAATACGAATTGCACTTCTGGTTACCAAGCCGGCTGATAGCCAAATGCTACGATCTTTTTTTGGAGGTTTTTAAAAATCCTTTAAAAATGGCTTAAATATTATTGGGGTCGTCACGATTTTTTTTTAGACTTAAAACTGGAAAAGCGAACAGAATGTGGGACGGAAAGGGTGTCCAATTTTCCGTAAGAAAAATAACAGGAAGTCGACCTTAAACGAAGGCGTTCATAAACAAAACGTGGGGAACGCCTAAAACGGTTTTGCGTGAGTTGCCATTCGGAAGTGACTAGGGAGGATGATGATTCTTCATAAACAAGAGTGTTATTCCTGTGAATTTTACTAAACCTAATCTGATGTTTCGTTCCTATAATGTACACTAGTTTTTTTACTAAAAATTACCATCATATTAAATTTTTATAAATTTATTCAGTTTTAACTTTTTTATTTAGTTATCTCATCTCATTTAAGTTACCTGAAAGTTATAAATCATACCCTTTTCAGACCCCCGTCGTGTCACAGAACGAATCGCGAATTCTGGAGGGTTATTTATTTGTCATTTGGATTAAGTAGTCGTTTCTCATTGGTATGAGAATTAACATTTTAAAAAAAAGTGTGTATAATTGTAGCTAATAAATATAAAAATATAAAAACAAATTTCCGTTAATATGAGTTTAATAAAGTTGTTAAATATAATTAAACACAATAAAAAAGTTTATTATATCATACTATATTTAAAATAACATGAATAGAAATCACACTGTCTATGAACGATTAGTATGTAATAGGTTTAGTATAATTCTCCTACTAGAGGCTCCATTTTCTTAATGATATACATAGGGAATTTTTAATTTTTTATTTAATGGACATTTGGTTAATTATACTTTTACAATTACAATGATATCTGGAGCTAGAATCTTCACTTAATGGGCTGTGTAAATAGATCTACAATATAACATGAAAAATTCCCATCAAATATTCTTCATTAAGAAGTGAATTAAATACAGTGCTGAATGAAATAAGTTCCGCTCCGGCTTTTGGCTTGTCTGATCCGCAACAAAGTATGACCTTTGATAAGACACGTGTCGAAATTATAAGTTAGGATACCAATAAAGAAATAACAAGACACGTGGAACAATTTCAATTCAGCAAATCATTAACTTCAGCGATTTCATCGTTCACGTTTGATTTAGCAATGCAAATTAACATCCTCGGAAAAACTTTTATTGGAATCGAGAATCGACTAAAAAAAAGAAAGAAAATCTAAGCGATTACTAAAAGCGGTCATTTTATGTTACATTCTAAATTACGGAAAAGAAATATGGATATAAGAAATAAAAATCTAGACCTAGCTAATAAGTAAATAAATGATCAGGTCTTTTTGTATACATTTTATCTATTGGTCTAGCTGTAAGTACTGAGAATAATGTAATTTCGAGAATGATTTTTAATAATGGAAATATAATAATAAACAAAATTGTACCACTACAACCCATGGGGAGTTTTGGATTCAGTGCATGGTAGAGGTTTTGTTGTTTCTGGGACAACTGTTGTATAGTGATGATTCGTCCGCTACCACTCTTAACTGTCAGATTTTTCCCCAATCAAGAGGAACCTAAAGCCCTCCTTTAAATAGGCTGGGTGAGCCACAGGAGGGCTGTAGGTCCTGCTTCTGCTAAGAGATCAAATAACAGCAGGGTTTAAATAATATTTTAGCCACAGCTGGATTTGAACACGGCACCTTGAGCACATCAACTCAGCGGTCTACAAACTGAGCTACCCCGCTCCATATATTTAAAAATGAATAAATTCAATATTTTCCTGATGCATCTAAGAGTTAAAAACTATTTTTATTTTAATATTTTTTTTTTCAAATAGGAGTAACCACTTTGATCTACAATTCTTCTCGCTTAAATCGTACAAACATTTCTTCTATTTTGTTCATAATTTTGTTAATGAGTAAATGGACTCTTGAAAATCCGGGAGGTCAATAAAATAGATATATTAATTAATAGTAATGTTTCAAAATAAAAATAAAAATAAATGTGAATCTGGAATTAAGATTTCCTTCTTTATATAATACTTAGTTATATATCGTCGCAAAACAATACCGTATATGTACTTTTCGGGCGAGTTTACAGAAGAGAAAAAAACCGCGCCGCATGTTATATTATCTTACTAGCGACCCACCCCAGCTTTGTTCGGGTAATAAGGCATATTATGCCTACTTAATTTGTTTGTGTAATGTATTCTTTTTTTTTTTTTTTCACGTACCGGTCACTAAGGGCCACGCGAATATTGGTTTGGCTTCTTTGGGAGCCTTGATTTTCTTTCTTCCCATCTCAGCTTATGTACTTTATTATATAGAAATTATAAAAATAAAAACAAAACCAAATATTTCTTTATATACGAATTTATTATCTTGCAAGTCAGATAAAATTGCACGGGATTAGGCAGCGTCTTGGGTGAAACCCATCGATATTCCAGCCCATCTACACAAAACCTCGAAAAATTATATACTTAAACCTTCCTGGTGAATCACTCTATTGGTGAAAATCGCATGAAAATCCGTGCAGTAGTTATTGAGTTTACCGCGAACAAACGCGGTCGAGGACTTTGTTTTATAATAAGTATAGATGTATATCGATTATCTTTCAATTGCTAATTACAGCACTGCCTTGAGTTCAACCTTGAAAACTTTTTTAATAGTATGTAATTCAACTTGTAGAATGCGTTACCGTTACTAACTCATATTCATCAAAAGTTGTAGACAGGCGTGTATTGTTTTGACAGCTACGATATGTTTATAAAAATAATTAAAAACCAAAACAAAAATGACCTATATAAACATTCTCTCCCCACAATCACATATTCCATGCTCCCACTTTTAGGTGTAATAAGGTTTACCAGGGAGAGGAGTGGCTCAGTGGTAGAGTACTGAGCTGCCGTGCCGGAAATCCTGGTTCAATTCCCGCTGCTGGCCATGATTTTTATTTAATCTGTTAGCAGCCGGAGATGGATCATATAGGATCTACGACACTCCTGGGGCCCACCCTGCCTCTATAAAATATTATAAAAATAGGACACCCAAAATAAGGGGGAAAAATCTGGCGGTTGAGCGTGACCTAGGACAAGTCACCTCCTTGCAGAACCGTTGTCCATGAAACAGTACAGTCTCTACCATGTACTGAACCCCAGACCCTTCATGGATTGTAGTGGTACAAGTTTTTTTTTTTTTTTTTTATAAGGTTTACCAACATTATTGGAATAAGGAAAATAGTTGTCTGATTTTAAGGACAAAATAATACTGATGATTTTTATATTTCTCTCAACTAGACAAAAAGCTGTTCATTATTTGTTTATTTTTTATATTATATAATTATGTTTATACATTTTGATTATTATTTTATACAAATTCAAATTTGGCAACAATGGTCACATCTATATTGATTGTTTGTTATCATTTAGACAAGTACTTGTGATTCTCTAGCTAACTCCGAACTTGATAAATGTTCCTTATTATTATTATGGTATATTGCAATATTTTAAAAGTTATCTATAAAAATCTTAACAATCGATATTATTATTAATTAAAAATGGGTTCATAGTATTAATGTTTTAAATTTTTATTCGAAAATTTAAATTTTGTAATGAATGATTACTTACCTCTTCATTACTCCATGCCTCTTATTTCCATATGAAAATAAATGACCATTGAAAAATAAAAGTCTGAGAGCTTTATGATAAACTGAGAAATTATCTTAAATGGCGCTCAGTATGTCTTCAGTTCAAGGTTTCGGAGAGAATTGCTCTTCTATTTGTTAGTTTAAACAGGTTTAACGCTCGTGGAAAAAAAAAATTGTACAAGTTGCTATATACTTTGATAAAGTTTCGTCCATCAGATTTTATCATAAAAAATAAGGATAGTTAATTCAAATGAAGATATTCTGTTTCGAGGTTAAAAAAAATCTCTAACTTTCTAAAGAGAGTAAAAATCTTTGGTTTTGTAGTCCTACGGAGGGGGATGTAAAACACATAATTATAACTGAGTCGGCAAAATTTAGAACTCCCACTGTAGAACACTCTAGGAAAAAGCAAAGGTAGAAAACATTAATCGCAGAAACTACTTTTTTTATTTTTTATTATTTTATTTAATTGTACAACTGTAATATATACATCTAGTACAAGGGCTATATGAATAACTAGATACATGAAAGGCCATCTTCTCTTCAGACGCCTAGGATGATTGTCCGGGATGGAATTGGATGCAAGGATGGAAACTAGTGGGTTTGGATGGGCCTGGAGTTTATTATGGAATTATAGGTATCTGGAATGGGCAAAATCGGTAACATATGGAACGTTAAGGTCATTATGGATGTTTTTATTTGTGACAAAATAAGGAGCGTTTAGGATTTTGCGAAGGATTTTGGATTGCAGGGATTGAATACGAGAGGAATTCGATGGTTTGGTGTAGCCCCATAGTTCAATTCCGTAAGTCCATATAGGTCTCATTACAGTCACATAAATAAGTCTTTTGTAATTGATCTGAAGCTTTGAGCGTTTGTCTAATATGTGTTGAAGTAGTCGGAAGCGTCTAGCTGTTGCAGAAACTACTTAAAATATTTTTCAGTCCTTAAGGCCCATTATCAAGAACAATTGGACACGTGGCTAGTATTTTTGATCATAAAAAAAAAGGTTTAATTTAAATTGGTGGTGGCCCTAAATTATATTTCAAGTCATTTAAAAAATAAATACAGATGTAGCTACTGGCTGATTTCCCCCCCCCCCTGTCAAAATCACTTAGTTTTTTCTCTTTTTTTAGCCCTGAAAGCTGCACCGACTGGGAAGCGAATATACCGAGATGTAGGATTGTGAAGAATTGAAGGGAAAATACAAAACATCAAAACAGTTTATGCCAATAAAGTTAAAATAAATGGAATATTGTTTAAATTCATCATTTGAGACGCAGCATTGGACCAGGTTCCGATTTTTATTTGCTTTGTAGGTTACAAAGACTGAAGTACAAACCTACTGAGTTATTCCTATTCCTATTTAAAGTGGCCAGTCAGAATTTCCGTTTATCCTCGAGAAATATTTTTTTTTATATTCTTCATGCCTTTTAAGCGGGAATAGTAATTGCAGTTATTTCAAGAACGGTTGTCAGAATTCTCAATGCCCTTGTTGAGATTGTCCCTAAACTTTTGAACACATCTTCACCACTTGCATTGCGCTTTAGGCAGTAATAATAACAATATAGAGGAAACCGGAGTCTAAGCTATTACAGAAAATAGTTTCCTTCAATAAGTGACAAAGGAAAACTATTTACGATATCAGACCGTATTACACTGCTTACGATAGTTGGAAAAACGATGAGCTAATATAAATGCAGTTGTTTAAGCTAACGGAAGTGGTGTCTGTAATTTTTCTGTTTTCAAACGAACCTGTGTTGCTGACGAAGCTAGAAAGGTTAGAGAATGAATTAATATAAGCTGGAATAGCCTGATTAAGGAGTAAATGCAGAACGATCGCCACACAAGGAAGTCGATGAACAATCGACTTTAGAAGCTACTTTCCGGATTTTTTTAGTACATAAGTTTTTGGTATGTCATACATGGAGGTATTATTTATGCATCCGTCGTAGATGCATAAATGATTCTTTTGAAATTTCTGATTTGCTTTTTAAATTAATTATCGAAGAGATTATATTTCTGCTTGTCAGTCTGCCGCACCTTTCTTCCATGACTAGATGTTTTTATGATCTGTCTCTGTCCAGGAACTGAAGAAAAAAATATAAATGAATATAAAAAAAAAAATTGTGCCCCGCGTGATCACTTGAAGGATTATTAAATTCCCTACAAAACAAAAGCAACCTAATGCGGGTACAGGGATCCGAGAGAGACCTTGAAATTAAATAAAATAAGCCTTGAAACAGCTCTAATTTAAATAATGAATAAGGAAAATAATGACGAAATGGTCTTACCAATTAAAGCACCCCAATTAAAGTGGTCGGGCTTCCATTACCTTTCTTGGTTGCCGTTCTTCGTTCATGCGATAGACATGCCCGTAGCATTTAAATTGTCTGTTTCGAATTGAGGTATTTAGTTCGGGCTTCCATTGAAAATATGGTACATAATAGCTATATTTCAGTTTCGAGGTTGTTCAATTTTTTAAATCACATTGTTTGTTCATATACTTAGATAGATTAGGTAGTAAATGTGAGATCACATAACGTGGAGTTGCGAAGCATACAACCGGTATATATTATTCAAGTGATAGTCGCCATGATTAAGATGGACTTATAAAAGAGCGTTAAGAGTGATCTGGCGGATTCGGGTTTGGGTAGTGGTCCGTGGACAGAAGTTTGTGAACAGAGGTTTGTGGTATCGGCATCGAACCTTCGGGTTCGCTAAGCCTTATTATTATTAATTACAACTTCATATTCAGATCATTAATTCAAAAAAACTTTGCATAGGACTCATTAATAAAAATTAGTTAAATTCAGCACAACTCTTCCTCTTACATTTATATTTAGTTTATTATTACATTAAGCTTTTTAAAACAGGCTTGATGAATAAAGCTTTATGTATTAAATAATAATAGGCAATAAAGAAACCTTAATAATGATTACCCTATTTAATAATAGCTCTACAGTACCCAAAATAAGGGGGGAAATCTGGCGGTTGAGCGTGATCTAGGACAAGTTACCTCCTTGCAGTACCGTGGTCCATGAAACAATACAGTCTCTACCATGTACTGAGCCCCAGACCCATTCACGGGTAGTAGTGGTACATGTTCTACAGTAGAACAGATGAAACTGATGTTGTCCATAGTTGCTTTACAGTTTAATAAAAGAGCTGAGTAGCCATGCTGAAGGTCCTAGGTTCAAAGGTTTATTTAGCCTTTTAACATTCAGAAATGGGCCCTATGGTATCCGGGGCCTCCTGGTGGTTGAGTATGACCTAGGACAAATCACCACCCTGCAAAACTGTTGTCCAAGAAATAGTACCCCCCCCCCTCTCCACGTACTGAATCCAAGAATCTTCTTGAGTTGTAGTGAAAACTCATTGTTTATTTAATTTTTAGTTTTATTTTGTATTATTAATTAAAGCAAGGTCAGGCTTACCCGTATTTATTTTTGGTAGTTGTCACTACCCGCTGGTTTTCATATGTAGTAGCCTTGTAATATTCAGACGTTGGCAGTCGTAAGTTAATAACGTTTTATTAATAACCATCAGGTATTCTCCGTCGATGTGCAATTATGAAACAATCACACAATACAGAATCATTAACAATTTTTCTAAATGTATATAATATTAAAATTAGAGTAAATCAGTTTGCGCTTGACTATGCTTCTGTGTGCCCTGGTGTCTAGAAAAAGTTTGCTAAAACTCAGACACACAATAAAAACTAAATTATACTTATTAAAGTGTTGACGTTTAATTGACCTCTTCTCCTCAACAATTTTTAATAAGGTTTAATGAAAAGTAGTATGGTATTTACCAATTTTTTTTGCCAAAGAAATAAAGAAACCCCTCATTTCTAGTAATGATTTACTACCATTTAGGATAATTACTTATTAGCGTCGTAACGGGTACACGGTCTAAATAAGTGGTAGGATACTTATGTTCCATATCAGCTGGTACCGGGTACCCGGTGTTTGAACTGCCTAATTACCCAGTTCCTCCCACCGGCGTTACACTACGTGGCAAATATGAAGTTAATTGTTCCCAGATGAAGGGACCAAGAACCTCCACCATTTGAATATCAGCAAGAATTCTTAAAGCGGCATACATCTGTTCTAGATCCTTTTTAGGTCTCCATCGAGGCAAACTGCCTGAATGATTGTGAAACAGGAGTCCATTAGAAATCGACCGTTTTATCCTGTGACTTCGTTTGCATCCCAGATAGCACCAATATATGTGGTGTTCAGGATCGAAAGCGAATAACTCCGAAATTTCACAAATGTCGCTAGTTTAGTCAATCAATTTTGTCTTTATTTTTCACGGTTTCAGCCTCTTCTGAACCTGAAGTTTAGGTTGCGAATATCACTTGACTAAAAAAGACAATTTTTGAAATTTCGGAGTAATCCACAAAGCTTTCAGGGAATACATAATCTCTAAAAAAATGTATTTAAAATACATGGCGGTTTACACAGACATAATCTTGTGCATTTTTACTTCCTTGTACGGAGCTTTGAAACCTCGGAAACTTAGAATTTCATATTTCAACATATATATTTATTCATCGGATAGTACACTTAGTGGAGCCCTTCTCTTATGGATCACTACATGTTTATCGAAAGTGATACTTTAAACGAAACCGTAATCGATTTTTGTAAAAAAAAACTTTAAAATTTAAACTTTTTAATAATGAATTTTAGAATAAGTCTGGGACATGCCCGACTGTAAATTTAATTATCTACATTTCTTTCTTAATAGTTCACTTGAAGGCGATCTGATGAGTCAAAAATTTCTATGCTTTTAAGTATTCCACCGTAACTTTTAAACCGCTTCACAGTGTTTCGTGATTAGTACGGGATAGGTGGAAAAATTAGTTTTCGACATTTTAAAATTACTTTCAATCAATGTAATAATAAATTTTTTTTTTAATTAACTACCAACTGAATTAAAGAGGATTGCCAGGGGACAGAGTAGACAAATTAAAAAAAAACAAAAAACGTATCTATATTTAATGCACATTTACGCGGTAGATACTAATTAAATACAAATATAAAATAATTTTATGGATACAAAGAAAAACTTAATGGAACAAAAAAAGGAAGCATGAAAGTTTATAAATAGGATAAATTATTTATTATTATCCAATAATAATACAAATTATTATAACAGTAATATTATAAATTATTAATTATTATGCAATAATAACATAAATTAGTATAACAGAAATATTATAAATAATGGACTGAACTATTTTATCCAATATGGCTAGTAGTTTTATTTCAGCACTCGTCTCTGTGACTACAATAGATTCCTTAGGTGGATAACAGGCCTGTTTTGATTTTCTTAAACAGTAATAAGATGACAAGAAGTCATCACTTGTACCTAGTATTGTAGTTGTTGTACCTTGAACTAATGGGTTGTAGACTTAGAGACAATGTAATAGGTTCATGCTTCATTTCATTTTAATTGCTTAGCGTTCTCCAACTTGAAGAATTACGATTACAATTGAAGTATAAGCTGATACCAGACATGTATTTTTATTTCTAATTGCTCTAGACATGTTTTTTTTCCCCTTCTGCACGTTCTGCTAATTCTGAAGCTGTCAATAACTCAGTAATACTGGTTGATTGAACAAGGCCATCAACTGTATTTTTTTTGTTTTAAATAATGCATCTTCATTAAAATGTCAACAAGACATTACCATAATTTAAAAGTTTCAAAATGAGGAAAAATTCTTCATGCATTTAAAAAAAAAATTATTATAGTTTGATTATCAGAAGATTTTTTTAATTGGGAAAACATAGCACCTATGAGTACATATATTATCGATATTCAACAATCGATTCATATAAAATTAGCAACACTTTAATTTTGTGCGGTAGAAAAGATGGTTTGAATACAACTGATTAATCTATTGCATGAAACCGTTCATTACTTTGGACCCTCTTACTGACGCGATGGAAAGTGCCAGTCATAAACTAATATAAGGTTTTGAAGAACTGTTTATAATAATCCAATAAAATATTTTTTTTTTTTTTTTTTTTTTAAATTTATTTATTGATATTTACAACTGTATAATAAAAATACATCTAGTAAATGTGCTAAGCGATACATAATGACATGTGAAAATGACAAGTAGAGAAACTACCCACTGGCAGTACTCAAATCATAAGTTCAACTAAGAAGTCACGGGGCCATCTTCTTTTCAGACGCCTCGGAGGATTATCGGGAATTGAAGAGGAAGCTAGGTTTAAAACCAGAGGGTTTGAGTGGAAATGAAGTTTGTTATGAAAGGATAGATAGCGGGTTCGGGCCAAATCAGCAACAAATGGGACATTAAGGTCGTTATGGATGATTTTATTCTTAACAAAATATGGAGCATTAAGGATTTTACGAAGGATTTTGGATTGTAGGGATTGGATACGAGAGGAATTCGATGGCTTAGTGGAGCCCCAAAGCTCTACTCCGTAGGTCCAAATAGGTCGTATGATGGTCATGTAGATGAGTCTTTTGTAATAAATTGGGAGCTTAGAGCGTTTGTCTAGTAAGTGTTGAAGTAGCCTGAAACGTCGAGCGGTTTCTTGTCTTTTCAGTCTCGTATGAGGATTCCAGGTTAATCGTTTGTCAAGATGCAACCCTAAGTATCGGATCTGTTCTACAGGCACCAGTGGGATATTATTAAAGGATACTGAAGGGCAGGAAGTCATTGGTTTACGACGTAAGGTAAAAGTGATTTGATGCGATTTTTGAGAGTTTATTTTAATTCTCCAGTTTTGACACCATTCTTCAAGATCAGTGATATGGGATTGGAGGCTTTGGGATGCAATAATTGGATTGGTGTTGACAGATAATACACATGTATCATCAGCATACGTGGTAAGGATAGTATTAGGATGAGTTGGGATGTCAGCTGTATAAACTGTATAAAGGATTGGACCAAGGATACTACCTTGAGGAAAATATTTTAGAATTCTAAACACGACTTTTATCCACCTAGCTTGTACTAATCGAAACATTGTGCGCTCGTGGAAATGAAGTTTAGGGTAAACAGACTTCATAAATATAGTGCATGGACTTCATATAAATATTGGGTAAATATAGTGAGAAAATCTACAAAGTGAGCCCAGATACGGGTTAATATTAACCGTATTCCAGATATTTTAAGAAGTTGAATATATTCAAAACAAATGTTTTTCATTGTATTCAATATCAATAGATTTATTATTTTATATTATTGTTTTTTAATATAAGATTTAATAATCATCTATTACAACGGAAAGAATAGTTTTTAATTGAAACATACGCAAAACACTTTTAAAACATTGCGATATCGCAAGTTTTCTTCAATGATGGACTTCAATGATTTTAATTTTGTTTAATTTAGAATTAAATTACATATAAGAAATTATCAACCACAGAACTTATAGTTTTAGAGTTATGATCGAAATTTTATTTTCGTAATGATGTTTTTCCTATTTTTTTCTCGAGAATGTATTTTATTATGGATACAGTTAAATGGCTTTTTAGGAGACATGAGTATGGTTTGGTCGAAATCATTTTAAATAATAATGAAAAGTAGAAAAATATACTATAACACTATTATCTGATCCGTTGCACTAAGATCCATCCATATCCATGTCCCATACTCAATGCCAACGTGTTGCCGCAGCAGAAATATGAGGAAACAAAGCTTAACGAACCTTCATTGCGACATAGCACTACATACCAATTTTTTTTCTACTTTCGCTATTTTATGTGGTATCAGTTTAATAAGCGCAACAAATTACATCACATTGCACTAATTATCACCGATGAGAGTAAAGAATAATTTAAAACTGACTGGGTTGGGATCTATTTATATCCTTATAGGAAAATGGAACAAGAAATAGTGGTCATATATATTTTTTCTTGTGGTATGTACAATGAATAAATGAATTAATCCTTTATTAAAAAGAGAAATATAAACAAAATAAAATGGTTTACAAAAAACTACTAATATTTACAAAAACATATACATATTTGCTCATATTACATATTTTATTATTAAAAATTTTATGTAGCCTTCCGTTATGGGAGTAAGGTCCAACTTCCCGGAGTGACTAGCTCTATTCGGAAGTGAAGTTCGACATTAATTGCTGTCACTTAACTTTATTTAACATATCAATATCTAAAACTAATTATAGATAATTTAGAAATATATAAGTTAAATTTAATTTAATATATATATATATATATATGTATATATTAAATTAATTTTAACATATATATTTCTAAATTATCAATAATTAGTTTTATATATTGATATATCTAACATTCATATTTATAATAGAGAGAAAATTGTTGACTGGAAGATCTAATGTAGGATGGAAATAGTTGGGGGTGCAGTCAATGTAAGCTATGTAACATTGAATGTAAACAACACAACAATCAATAACAATGTAACATCTTATGTAACAACTTACATTGACTGCACCCCCAACTATTTCCATCCTACATTCATATTTATAAATTATTAATAATTAATAATTAAATATAAGATTTCATATTCACATAAATTGGTAAATTAAATTTAACACAAATATTTCTAAATTATCAAAAATTAGTTTTAGATATTTATATAATTAACATTCATATTTATAAATCATTGGTAAATAACATTCTGAAATCTCTGTTATGTCCCAATAGATTTTATTTAGGCCATTTTCTTATTCCGTTACTCTGTCTTCACTTGACAGAGTCCTCACTTTGATCGTCTCTTCTTTCCTTGCGCCATGGTTTCTGCCCACTGTAAAGACTATCTCCACTGCTATCCTTTGAAGAGTTGTTTGAATTTTGGTTCGTTTTGGGACAGTATCTATCCAGGCTGTTGCCTCTTTGTTTCTTTGGTTTATTTTTCTGTGACTTCTTACCGTTTTTTTCAGGTTTTTCCTTATGATGTATATTTAGCTGAACCTCTGGTGAGCTTTCTTCACTACTTTGTCTCTTGGTTTTGTATTTTCTAACGTTTCCGGTTCTTCCAGTGTGGAAGTTTTCCATCTTATCTTCCATCTTGTCATATTTCATTAGTACTCGCGAACCTCGACCTTTATATTGCAAAAAGTATTTAAACAAACTTCGCCTCGCCTCTCTTACATCCTTAGGCAAATCTTCCTTTATTTCAATTGTTTTAAAAGGATGTAATAATTAATAGATTTAATAGTTTTGTAATCAGGAACTTCTGATAGTTTGCGTTTGTTATTTTAAGTATTTCATTTCTTAATATATTTGAGACAAGAGTTATTTTAACAGCGCTTTCTTCAGATTGGCTATTAACTATTTGAATTCTTTTAATATTATATTTTCTAACATTTAATTCGCTGGAGTTGCATAATTTAGTAAAAAAAGTCCGCTATATCCGGATTATTTTTCTTGTAATGCCAAAAACAATAACATTTTTTATTAAATTGTTATATTTGATCATCCGCTTTTGGTTATTCACTTCTTCTATAATTGATTTTAGTTCCGTTTTAATGGTTTTCACGCCTCCATCAATTTTATTTTCTAGGGTGTCTAGTTTGAAATCAAGATTACCCATCTTTTCTTCATGTATGTCAAGTTTATTGACTTTATCTATAATGGCGGACAATTTCGCATTTAATTCTTGTATTGACATACTGTTGGGCTGAGTTTGTTAATATCTAAAATTAGGTAGTGTGGATATACTATTGTGTAATATATTATATTAATTACGTTGAAAAGATATTTACGTTGGATATTATATTTACGTTGGAAAGTATACAGGGTGTTTCAGGGTTAAATGGCCAAACTGAAAATTTGAACTAAGGACCTTAAAACAAGAAAAAAATTTCCTATGAAGGTATGTCCGCAAACGCTTTGTTTAGGAGATGTTCACATCTAAAGATTTCATTGTTACGAGTTATTTAGGCATAGTAAATAAATAAAACTTATTTTATTTGTTCCAACTACTTTATTTATTAAATGTAAACCATTAACATTCATATTAAATGTTCAAAGTGATTTCCTTGAGCATTCAGACAGGCTCGGCATCTTTCTTCAACAACAGCAGTAGCAGAACGGGCCTGGATATGTTTCATGTTTCATAAGACTCAATTATCCTTCTTCGTAAAAAATTATGTGCTTTCACTGCCTTAAACAAAAAGTCTCGCATAGTTTTTTTGTGTAACATCACTCCAAACAAAAAAATCCAGTGGTGTCAGGTCTGGAGAGCGAGCAGGCCAAGCCACTGGTCCTGGATGGCCAATCCATTGATTAGGATAATTAGCATTTAGCCATTGTCGTGGAGCTCTTCCGTAATGTGCAGGACAACCATCTAATTGAAACCACATGTTCCTTCTCAGTTATAGTGGAATATCTTAAACTAAATTGTGGTAATCATTATTAAGAAATTCCAAAAATGTGTCCACATTGAGTCGAGGTGGAAAGAAATGCGGGCCTATTAAAATACTGTCTATTATCGCGAACCACACATTGCACTGAAACTCGTGCTGAAAATGATTCTGACGAATTGCATGGGGATTTTCATGCAACCAGAGATGATTATTTTTCTGATTGAAGATACCTCTTCTTTTGAAGGTAGCTTCATCTGTTCATAAAATTTCTCCTGAAAAGTGTGGATTGTAATCAGCTTGATTTAAATACCAATCTGAAAAATTTCTTCTTTGCCGTAAATCTTGCGGTAATAAATTTTTTACCCGTTGATAATGATATGGGTGACGTCCGTCTGCAGTGAGAGTTCTCCATACTGTAGTTGGCGTAACATTTAATTCTGCTCCAGCTCTTCATACACTGGCAGATGGATCATCATCAAAATATTGTAATACGGTCGCACTCCTTTCTTCATTTCGTAAAGGGGCTAAAATACCATCAGCATGTGGTACGACAGCAAATGTACCAGTTTTTCTAAGACGTTGAAACGTAGAGTTAAAGGTAGACTCACTATGTAATCTTCTATTTGGAAATCGCATGGAATATTCACGACGGGGAGCAATGGCATTACATTGCAAAAACCGTACACAAAGACCATATCGGCATATTCAGCATTAGTATAAATGGAAGGCATAATGAGTACTCTACGAAATTCTCAAACAAACTGATAAATGTTATTGATAGTTCTATTCTTATTATTATTTGATATTGATGTTCTATTCCAAACAGTATTAATCCTAAAGTCCATAGTTTATGTACTGTCAGGGAGACAAGGTCTTATTAGTATTCTATCTAAATTTATCTCCTAAACAAAGCGTTTCCAAACATACCTTCGTACGAAATATGTTTTTCTTGTTTTAAGGTCCTTAGTTCATATTTTCAGTTTGGCCACTGCTGCTGTTGAAGAAAGATCCCGAGCCTGTCTGAATGCTCAAGGAAATCACTTTGAACATTTAATATGAATGTTATTAATGGTTTACATTTAATAAATAAAGTAGTTGGAACAAATAAAATAAGTTTTATTTATTTACTATGCCTAAATAACTCGTAACAATGAAAACTTTAGATGTGAATATCTCCTAAACAAAGTGTTTGCAGACTTACCTTTATAGGAAATTTTTTTCTTGTTTTGAGGTCCTTAGTTCAAATTTTCAGTTTGGCCATTTAACCCTGAAACACCCTGTATATTTACTAGCGGTCACCTGTCATATATATAAGTTACCTGACATTGAGCTAGGGCGATGAGATAAGGAGCTGCCTGATCAAGCCAGCAATCTTGATTACCAGGGCAAGATCCGATATTTGACAAAAAAGTCCACTGTCACTGTGAGACTACAATTTTTAGCAAACTTTGCTAATCATTGCACTATCACTTACACTTTCACCGTGTCAAATATCTTTTGCGTGACTGTTATATTTCTTGACTTACAATCGAGAAACGTGGAGGCGATGTTGCTCACTCAATGGCCAAAGCCGAATATGTACAACAGTTATCATCAATAAACTGCGCTCGAAAATAAGTAATAATATACATGAAGGATAAAAATAAGCGAAAAGGATAAGACTAAAATAAATAGTAATATAAAAAAGTTAATAAATCAAAATGCAATAAATAAAAAATAAATAGGTCGTCATGAGGACTGCTAACAGAAGTGAAACCTTTTTTTATCCGTGACACTACACTCTCGATGAATCAAGGCCTTCGAGAGGCTATAGAGAGGCCTTCGAGATATGTTGGGTCCGCTTAACATATCTGTTGGCTGCTGCTGTCCTCCAGATACCTGGGATGGATCCTACATCGGTTGCCATACCATCTATCCATCGCAACCTGGATCTTCCAACTCTTTTGGTGTATATATATATATATATATATATACATTATTTTTTATTTATTGTTCTTTTCCCGTTGGGGTTATCTAGTCCCCTATTTGACGCCTCCCCAGGTGGCGGATCGGGGAAGGCTCGACAGAGTCGGGTACCAGGAAATAGGGGCGGACCAGAACTAGAACGAAAACACAGAGGCGTCTGTCCTATATTAGGCGGCCATCTGGTCTGCGTCTGTTCTCAGTGGGGCGGCAGTCAACAAACCTGGCATGAGGTATAAAATGCAACTGCGAATCCATGCGATGGAAAAAACAGATGGATCAACTACTCCAGGTGGTAATCCAGGACTCGTGGAAAATCCACCCTCCTTTACGGAGGCCGGCCCTATGGATTCTGGGGAGGGCCAACTTTCGCATATTCACCCACCTCAAGAGAGCTCAATAAATGATGATAAACGTGAACTGATAAGCGGGTTACGTGAAATGGAAAAAGTTATATCTCAGATGAACGAAAAGCTGGAGAGATTAACAAAAGAAAATGAAGAACTTAAAAACAAGATGAAAAATCAGGAGCAACTGAATTTATTGAAAATTCATCCTTTCAACTCTTCTTAAGGGATCTGAAACGTGGGCGCTAGCGTTAAAGGATGAGCAATGTCTTAAGAAATTCGAAAATCAGGTGTTGCGTAGAATATGGAACACTCGAGAATTTAGGATATTTCACAACGTGGAATTGTGAAGCATACACCATTAATTAGCATACACCGTTAATATTATTCAAGTGGTAGCTTCACGAATATTAAGATAGGCTTGTAAAGTTGCGGGGGATACTAACGAACGTACTCCTAAAAATTTAATAAGCGCTGTTCCGACTGGAAAGCATCTGAGGAGTAGACCGAGGCGTAGGGGGAAGGATTGCGTTAGGTCTGATCTGGCGATTTGGGTTTGGCTAGTGGTCCGTGGATAGAGGTTGGTAAGCAAAGATTGGTGGTATCGGCATTGAGCCTTCGGGTTCGCTAAGGCTGATTATTATACTTATAGAAATATTAAACGCCTAGGTATTTCAAAACTCTTGACTGGGAAGATGATAAAAATGAACAGGCATGTTTTAATTAATTTTTTATTTTATTTTGGATCTTGGATTCTACTGGATTGTAACATAAAATGAATTTAATTTGGAGATGTTATTGTTTTTTCCACAGATATTTTGTAGTTGTAACTATAACAAAGTTTTGTAAATGATTCGTTACCGATGCAATAAACAAAAAATGTGATAAGATTGAAAATGACATATTGTCGAAACGTCAGTTGAGAATTTAAATGAATTAATTATTCGTCCTGAATCATCTATTGAGTAATGATCGAATTAATTTAGTCACATGCAGCACTATTGTTCTTTGTTAACCTTGTTTACTAATGCGCTAAGATTCTTTCGTCAAAAGGAAATAACGTAAATGAATTGTTAATTACTTTAAATTGTAATATTCGAGGTGCATTTAATTCAATAGATTCATTTAACGATACATTAATTGGCAGGCTCAGAAACATTGTTCTGACATTGGATTGTTACACTTTAAGCAATTTTTCAACCTGAAAAATTTAGAAAAATAAGGCTGATCCATGATAAGCTAACACCGTAAGTGGAAAACTGAGTCTAAAACTAATAAAGGAAGGGAATAAATTAAAATTTAGATTCTTCTGAGTAGATAACTTGGTATCTGTAATAAAGTAGAAGCTCACACTGGCTCTTTTTTGTATAAGATCTATAAGATGAAGATATGATAATAAAATAAAAACAAGTTGTCTTGGGAAAAATTAAGACTGCATAATCTTTAAGTAAAACTGAATACCATAAGAAGGATGTCTGTTCGTGTTATATATTGTATCGACTGTAAGGTCTTATTTTTTAAATATTAATTTAAATAACAGTATTAAAATTCTACATTTCTTTTAAATCTGTGAATTTTATATGAGTTTGTCTCAACGAATTGAAGAAATGTAATGAAGTGGGTCAATGTTGCAAATAAATATTCGGTAAACATTACAGAAGTATGCGGAAGTTGTTTCTGAAATTGTTGGAGTTGAAAAATATCTGAAGCCTGAAATCTTACAATGTTCTTTTTATCTTCATCTACTTCTGGAATTTCATCAACCTCCTAAAAAAGACTTTGCCATCAAGTCCTAAAATAATCATTAAAAGACCTCTAAGTAAAATAGAATCAAGCATTTATGATTATTATAATCATTCTAAATTGAACACAGAAAAAATAATAATAAAAGATCTAACCCCAACAATTCAGGTAGCCCCGACAACAATGAAACCCAAGTATGACCTGATATTTAGAACAGATAAATCCATAATTATCGGAAAATCGTCGAGAAAAATGTTTCCGAGAAAGAAGCAATGAAATATAGATTTAACAAACTGAAGTTAATTGCAAATTTGACTCACAATGTTCATAATAAAAAGAAGATCCCCGTTAACGCAAAACTTTGGAATTGTTCAACAGTGATTAAGCCAGATGCAGAATGTCTGGAAAGGATGGTTGGGGAGCTCGAAATTAAGAGAGAAAGAAAGGAAAATACTCAGAAAAATATTGATCCCAGTTAAATTTGGAACTAAATATCAGCGAGGCCGTAACAATGATTTGTATAAAATGATAAAAAAATCACAGATAGAATCCGAAAGAAAGAAGAAAGAAAAATAAAGAATTTCATTCTATATCGTATAGACCCCAGTTGAACTGAAAAACTTTTTAAATATCTGGAAAGTCTAAAATAATGCATGGTTTACAGAAGAGGAAAAATCCATGGAGGAGCTGAAGATTACTCGAGCAGATATTACAGAGATTTATATCTAAACGAAAAATTGTAAAAAACTATTGGTTTTCAGAAAGCACCTATAAGGGAGACGTGGGCCACTTGGATAAAATAGAGGAAGGAAAACATGCAAAATTGAAGAAATTATGGAAACTGAGGAGACAGAAATGAAACAAAGTGTTGAAGAAATGTAGTAGCTAATTCAGGGGGGAAAAAGATGTAAGTAGAGAATGTAAGTAGGGGGAAAAAAGAGCTTATAGAAACGGGATATTTCAAACTTCTTTGATAATATCAACACGCACTTAAAAACTGTGGATATCTTAATTACATACAGTTTTTTTTAAATAAACATTTTATTTGCGTAAATGCAAGTTACCAAGGCTAAATATTGAAAATCGAAAATTAAAAAATCAAGCCTTCTATTATAATTGATAATTATCAAAGCAAAGTCAAATTCCAAACGATATTTTACGCTCGGATAATATCAGCCTAGACTATATTAAAACAATAGGTAATTCCATTCTGCGCCTTGAACTAGTGCCCTCCATATGAGAGTTAAGCTTCAATGGATCGACCATACACTATGAGAGTCGATAATTAGGACCTCAAAATATTTTTAACACTTTTATCTCGCTTATCAAGAGAATAACAAAATAAGAATAAGAATCCAAAGCAGTTATGCCATCCAAGAACTTTTCCTAATCTAACCTAACTAGTTCTTATAATTTAATTGGAATAATTATAATCATATGGTTACGATCGAATAAATAGGAAACAAATAAACGTAATAATTAGTATGCAATCCGAAGAAAATTAAAAAAGTAAATACAAATTGAAATACCGTAGTATAAATAAAGGTGCAAAGGGCGTAATAACCTAGATGTTGATCGCCCGTAGAAAAAAACATAATCTAATCTAATCTAAACGATCGAATAAATATTGAAATTAAGTAAAAATGTGCCTATAGTTGCATATATTTATTACAAACACCTGAGATGCTTAGGTACATAGGGGAAGCATGAGATCAATAACTTTTCAGGGTATTAGAGCTGGCTTGGAAAGATAAGAAGATTCCGAAGGATTGGGGAATCTCAATCATTATCCCAATCTTCAAGAAAGGTGATACAAGGGAATGTGCCAATCACAGAGGAATTTCATTGCTAAGTGTTCCAGATAAAATATACTCACGTATTCTAGAAAGGTTCAGGAAGGAGAAAGAATACCAGCTGGAGGAGGAGCAGATTGGCTTCCGACCAAGTAGGAGTACCCGGGACCACATTTTTGCACTACGCCAAATAAAACGGAAATTCCATCGAATACGCCAAAGAGATCTACCTATATTTTATAGACTTGGACAAGGCTTTTGACAGATTACTTTGGAATGATCTATGGACTTCATTCAGGAATAAAAAAGTATCTGAAGCTCTTATACAGAGTATTAAATCATTCTATAAAACATGGAGAAATTATGTTCGAACCTCTCATAGGGAGCCCTCTATATTCCATTACCCTTATGGATGATGTAATTATAGAATGCAAGCGGTGAACCAAGGAGACACTACTTGGATATTGGAAGTTACAACCTATAAACTGTGCATCGCTTGCATTTGCTGACGACATTGTAATAATGGCTGACAGTGAAGAAAAGGTACAGACAAATTAGATGTCTGTACAGAAGAATTGGAAAAGAGAAATATGGTTATTGGTACTGACAAAACCAAGTGTTCGGTAGTACCAGAACGAAAAAGAATATGAGTATTCAAATTAATGGGAAGACTATTGAGCAGGTCCACACCTTTAAGGGTAAGGGTTTGGGTATGACAATAAGCGAGAATGGGAAATTAAATGATGAAATCAGTTCGAGAATTTCCACTTCGGGAAGGATGTTTTCTGCTATCAATAAAAAGTTTTTAAGTAAGAAAGAAGTCACAAAAGAAACTAAATTGGCTGTTTACCGCTCGACATCGTTCCTATTCTCACTTATGAAAGTGAATCCTGAGTCTACTGTGATCGGAGCCAACTCCAAGCATGGAAATGCGGTACGTGAGGAAAATAGAGGGGAAGACCAAGAGGGGCTGGATACAAAACAAGACGATTAGGACTACACTTAAAATTGAACCGCTTTCCCAGATAATCGAGAGGACAGCTTCGATGGTTCGGGCATGTAATGAGGATGGATGACTCCCGGATGGATGACTTATGGAGATTAAGCCAACAGGAAAAAGATCCAGGGGAAGGCCGAGAGTGACCTGGAAGAGTAACTTCTAAAATATCCTTAAAGAAAAAGGGATTATACATATTACATTATACATAACGGGTTATGCCCGGGCGAGCGGGTTAACGTGCTTGCAAATGTCCACCTGTCCACAAACCCAGAGATTTTGAATCGAATTCCGGCTTCGTGATATGTTAATAAGGTCTGTCAAACTACTGGAGGCAACTCACAAGGACCGGACATCCGTTCCACATATGCCAGCCATCAGAGGCGGGCTTTTCTCAAAAAACGAGATCTAGTTTCTCATACATTGTGCGGAGCTCACAATTCTTCCTTAATCGCCTAATAATTTAATCTTATTAGCCCCTATATCATCCGTAGTATTTTCCTTTCTCAGACATCGAGTTTTCTTTTACTTTAATTCGGCAATACTCGGAAAAAATCTGTCGAAGAGGGTAAATCGTGGAGAGAGCGTATTTATGTATCGTCAAAGTGTTAATCAAGTGATTGGTTCAGGGGTGACACTTTGAATGAAGTTTAATTCATTTTTCTATGATGCATGATTTACGAAGTCGAGTTTAGAGGATCTGTTTGTTTTGTTTACTCATTTAAAGCCACTTTACGCTCCTACGGCTAACCAAACTATGCTACAGCGAAAGTTATAAATTTTGCCTGGCCAGATATGATTTGCAAGGGATCTTTAACTAGTACTGTACACCGTACATGCTTGGGACAGCCATTCCACGTCCCTTCCGAAGGACGGTATAATTAAGGATCTTCTTGCCATAGCCATATGTGTAATCACTTTCTGGATGTGGGACATATGGGATATCAATTAGCTAGTTTAGTTATTTGGAGAGGAAAACTGAGTAAGTGTTTTCTGTTAGTGCAATCAGGTTTAAGTGTCTGGATAAATGTACCTACGTCAAGCTTTTCACCAATCCCGGTTACTTTTTCTGTTATTATAAACAAATAATATTAATTAATACACATGCTTAAGTTCAAATTAAGATTCTCCTAGTTAATGTTTCTTTCAACATGGAACATAGACTTTATTAAATCGTTTACTTATCTTCCAAATCATTATGCATTCCGTGACTAACACAATCTAGCGCATGTTTGTTATCTCTTAACGATCAATAATAAATTTATCATTTCCAGATCCGAAGTTGAAGGTCGACTATCATTTGCGAAATCTATGTAAATTCAAATTCAAATTAAATGTAAATAAGTTTTTTTAAATTAATTAAGCTGATGGTATTATCTAAATTACACACCAAATTGAGTTGAAATCCATTTAAGTATAAGAATCTAAATTGTTGCCCAGGAAATGGAGGTATTTATATAGCAAAATTTCGTCTAGTTCTTATTTGTTAAATATTTTATATCTCTAATTTCGACATACTTAAATATGTATCCGGGCTCCTCTCTTCCAAGCAACTCAGCGTCTGTGGAATTAAGCGCTTATTTTTTTTTTAACAAGTACAACTAGTAGGCACTTTCTCTGCTTGCCTTAATCTCACTCCATTATTGATCGTTCGTTCTATTTACTTGGTATATTATTATACAGTTATACATTTTAATAAATGAATTTCGAGACAGTTCCAGTCACTGATCTAATAGAGCGGAACTGGCTCAGATGGTTTGGACATCTGTTACGTATGGAGCCAAGCCGCACAGCAAAATGTGCATACAATGCAAGAATAGAGGGCAAGAGAGGGAGAGGAAGACCAAGACTGAAATGGGAAGACGGGGCGAAGGAAGCTTTTAGGAAAAGAGGAATGGATTGGAACAGAAGAAGTTTGCTGGTACAGAACAGGGACAGCTGGGTCAAGATCTATAAAGGATCTCCTCACACTGCTTAGGCGGTAGGCCAGGATAAAAGATTATGATGATGAAATTTAAAAAAAATAATACCTCTCATACCTTCTTAAAAATAATAATAAAATAATATTTATTTATGAAATAATGCAAATACCATTTAGGACATATTGTATTTGTGATCATGTTTCGAAAATCTCCCCTGAGGGATTCACGTGGAAGCGTGGTAGGAGAAACCTCCCATTGAATGCACTCCTAACGTGGTTCATCTCTCAGTACTAGATCCCTGCCTCAGAGACGTTTCAGCCTTCTTGTCGGATTCTGTGGTAAAGTTTCTGTCAGTAATTTTATACCAGTAATTTGGGTGTCCACCAAGTGAGTCTTGAAATTTTTTGTAGTTTTTCTTTATTGTGCCAGTCACGAGTGGTATGTTGAGATCTTTGGGCAATGGTTTATTAATAATATAAAAGGTACAATGTGTAATATAACGAAAGAATTTATGTAGGAAGAATGTGTTTGTCACCCGCAGATTATATTGAGAGCAAATTTCTATTAGCCTATCACCGTTGTCATTCCTGGTTGATTCCCCGAACCTTCCTACAACCATGCTTTTCTCTTCAGCTCCCACTCTTGCATTTAAATCTCTCATCAACAGTAGTCCTTTTCTAGGTGGAATCATATCTAAAATTTCCCTTATAGGCCAGCGGCCAGGTGTTTGAGGGTCGCAAAAAATTGAAGAGTGTTGCATTTTTGATATGTTGTAAGGGCATGCCTGAGTAGTTTAAATCCAAGTTTGAAACCGAAACAACGGATGGGAAAACTTCTGGTGGCCAAATAGCATCGACATTTTTTGGCCTGTATCTCCTAATCGGTGCATGACTATGCGGAATCATTTGTAAAGTAGATTACATTTGCTACAATTTGAATCCAACCGCAGCTCTGTAGGTATAATATTTTCTGAGTTACGCCCCTTTGAAAATTGGTCTGTTTTTCCAAAAAGTTCAATTTTTAGGTTTTAGCCGACTTTCGTAAGGAATTAGCTTTAATTTAACCACAGACCAAGGCCTGTAGGTGTGACAGATTATGAGTTACGCCTCTATGAAAATTGTTAATTTTTTCCCAACAGTCCAAATTTTAAGGTTTGGCCCAGTTTCGTGAGGCACCGGCCGAAGGAGTGATCCTACGATGAAAGTTAAGTGAAATGGAGTTGTAGAAAATTGAATTAGCTTTAATTTAAGCAAATAACGAGACCTGTAGGAGTTACAATTTTCTTGGTAATTAAAAAAAAGAAAAATCGGGGAAAGTGTGTCTTTTAAAAAAATGACATTGTACGCCACGAATCAATCTAAAACAGCTTGTTTATTGTAAATTATAAATATTACTTGTAAATTACCTATAAAAAAAAATAATGGTAGTACTAGTAGACACTACTAACCGGGGGGGGTGGGGGGGGGAGCCACCCAGTCTCCCCGAGGTTTTTCGGCCACCAACAGTTTTCCCATCCGTTTATTTTTCGGTTGCGAACTTGGATATACACTACTCAGACATGCTCTTACAACATATCAAAAAAGCAACTCTCTTAAATTTTTGCGACCCTCAAACACCTGGTGGCTGGCCTATATTTGGACTATTTGGAAAAAATGACCAAGGGGCGTAACTCAGAATCTATTAAAACTACAGGCCACGGCTTGGGCTTAAATTTAAGCTAATTAAATTTATTACACCTTCATTTATCGTTACTTTCATTGTAGGATTACTCCTTCAGCCAGTGTTCCTCACGAAAGTGGGCCAAAACTTAAAATTTGGACTTTTTGGAAAAAATGACCAATTTTCAAAGGTGCGTAACTCAGAATCTATTAGAACTACAGAGCAGCAGTTGAGGTCAAATCATAGAAAATTTAATCTAAATTAAAAAGGGTACTAATGTTTTGTATCAAAAACGCACTAATTAGGAGATATAGGCAAAAAATGAAATAACTCCGAAAATTTCGAGATTTTTCGGCCACCAAAAGTTTTCCCATCAAGTTTTTTCTGTCCCAAACTTGGATTTCCACTAGTCAGACATGGCTTTACAACATATCAAAAATGCAGCTCTCTTCAATTTATTGCGACCTTCAAACACCTTGCCGCTGGCGTATTAGGCTTACCCAAAACTAATCTTTTTCGCAGTTCTTTGCGTTATTATTTGGAGCATAAAATCCTATTACCACAAATTCTCTCCCATATAAAGTTAAATCCATTTTATGAGAAGCGAGAGATGGTTGACTGGATGATAGATGTAAGGAAGAAAATTTAGATTCTTGATTCTTGCGTCAGCCTCCCGCTAGTACAGCCCTGAAGATGACCCACAAAGTGGGTCGAAACTTCGGCACGTAATTAAAATAAGTAACCACTTATTTAGTGTTTTATTTGACTGCACCCCCAACTATTTTCTTCCTTAAATCCATTTTAATTAGTCTTTCACTAATAAAATCACATCCTTTGATTTTTTCCCTTTAAAACCTTCTTTATTAAGATTGGCTCTTGTTCTTCTGTCAACACCACTCCACATGTGTATATTGTTCCCCATGATCTCTTCACCGTTAACTTTCTTCTTCGTCTCAGTCAGCACTATAACGTCCATAGGGTATCTTTTTAATTCTTCTGGTACAGTATACATTATTGTTGCTTTGCCCTGAACATTCCATACGCAAAAGTTTTTATCCTTAAACGTGTTCCATGTCTTCGCCAATTTGTCCATACATATGTTCGAGTATTTTATTTGGTTTTTTGGATTGTACATTTTTTAAAATGAGGGAGGAGCAAGCTACCTCATTAACCCCCAACCTGGGGGACCAGAATGAATTGTCCACGAAAGCTTATTCGTTGGACTTAGCCTCTTATTTCGCTGCTGACGTTCATATTTGAAGGCCGTTTCACCATCCGCAACCCGGTGGACGCGCCCGATAGCTTTCACCATGCCACGCGATTTTAATATATATACATTTATTATTGTATATATATATATATATATATATATATATATATATATATATATATATATATATATATATATATATATATAAATGTTATTAATACTGTTTATTCAGTTTATTGTGTTTTTTTCTGAATTCCACGAGGTGTTAAGATGTAAAGGGAGAACAGCTGAGAATCTTGTTGCATGCTGCAGACGTAGGAAAAAAAAAGTCCTGTGGTAGGCAATGAAATAAGTGCATGTGTGGCAAGAATTACTGTGAAAAGATCTACATTTTTTTTAGAAGGGTTTATGCATCAGAAATAAAATGTTCCATCCTTTTTTTTTTTCTACTTTTCTTACAATTTAAATAATGCTTCGACGATTTTTACTTAAATAATTCAACATATTACAATAGGCTTTGAAACATAACTCCTGAAATTCTCATTCTTGTCTCTTTTTAGTATTATGTTTTAATTTTTTGTTTTAATTATTGATATATATTATGAATTTAAATAACCATTAAACAAAACTAAAAAGACAAAAACAATTTAATAACGCACTCACAAATAACTCAAATGATACGAGCGATAAGAAGTGGTTGCACGAGATAAGGAAGTAGGATTCATCCGGACCTGCTAATACACAAGTACCTTTTTCTTTTTTTCTCTTTTTCTTTTATATTAAGAGAAGTCATTAACTACTCGGATTGAAATAATCGTTTTAATAAAAAACTGTCATTAACAACTAAATAATTTGATCATATTTGATCGATACCTCCATAATTAATCTTAAAAACACTTTTACTTTAATAGTAATGAAGATATTAAATTATGTTTTCGGCTGTCTGTATTTTCTAGTTAAAAAGTAGTTTGTCCAGCATCACACTTAACCGCCAGATTTCCCTCCTATTAAGAGTACCTAGGGTTTACAGGATCGATTTGTAATTTTTAACAGATTAAATTACACTGGTCTGCGATGAAAAAATTGTAGCATATTTAACTAGTGGGTTTAACAGTATTTTTCTGCTGATTACGGAAAAAATATTGAAAAAATTCCATCACCCATGGATAAGTCCCAAATTTCAGTTGAAGTTTTAGGGTCTAGACTTAAAGAAAGACATATGCTAGCCTCCAGCGTTTCATTTTCATGGTACCGATTTTGAGAAAAGGAATTTGTTCCTTTTACACAAGAGGGTGGCCTGGTTTTCTGCAACAATGTACCTGGAATCATGGAAATGTTAAAAATCACGTATGAACCAGAGGAATGGAGGCTTTTCATCGATTCATTAAACAGGAGTTTAAAAGCTGTACTTCTTTACAATGGTGACCGATATGCTTCTGTGTCTTTGGAAACTTAATCCATTTGAAAGAATGCAAGAAAAATCTTGAGTTTGTTCTTAATAACCCTGGCTACCCTGACCATAAATGGACCATTAGCGGGGATTTGGAAGTTATTTCCATGTTACTAGGTCAACAAAATGGTTACACAAAGTTTCCATGTTTACTCTGAGAATGGGATAGCCATGACAGGAAACAACACCATGACAAGCAGACGTGGCCAATCAGAAAGGCTCTTATTCCTGGAATTAAAAATGTTATAAGACAAAGTATAGTGGATCCTAAAAAGATCTCACTTCCACCACTTCACATCAAATTGGGGCTAATGAAAGTCTGTGAAAGCATTACCCAAAGAAGGAGAGTATTTCAAGTATCTTTGATAACAATTTTCTAGTATATCCGATGCTGAGATGAAAGAGGGAGTCTTTGTTGGGCCTGACATCAGAAAACTTCTAAAAGATGAAAACTTTGCCACTAAAATGGAAATGGGAGAAAAAAATAGCTAAAAATTCATTTAAACTTGTTCTCGGAAACAAGAAAGACCCATACTACAAAATTTTGGTTGCTGAATTATTACAAAACTACAAAACGTTGGGCTGCAACATGAGTGCCAAAGTTCATTTCCTTCACTCACATCCTGACTAATTTCCAGAAAATCTTGGGGCTGTAAGTGAGGAACAAAGAGAACGATTGCATCAAGGTTTAAAAGAAATAGAGCGCAGATACCAAAGTCGATGGGATGCCAACATGATGTCAGACTACTGTTGGATGTTAAAAAGAGAGAACAGCAAGAACACAGCCGAAAAAGTACCAAAAGAAGCTTTGATGGAAAAAGAAAACGTTTTTACAAAGACTTATAATAACTTTACAACACATGTGCATCACTAGTATGCTCATTTTAGCTAGGTATCGTTGTTTTTTTTTTCCTTTTACTTCATGTTAAAATAATACAAAATACAAATACAAAATTTACCAGTTTTGGTACTTTTTCCCAAAACTTCAACTTTATTTTGTAGGTACGCCTTACGTGATAGAAAAAAAACAAATTCATTTTTTAAATTAGCGCAAAAAACTACATAAAGATCAGTAAACTAAATCAAAACAATTTTTAAAAAAGTTTTTTTTGCAGACCTGTGTTCTTTATGTTCCACAGTCGGATGTGAACCTGGGACATACAGCTTAGCAACTCAGCACTTTACACAATGAGGTACAACGTATCCGTGTAATATATTGCCTTTCATTAAAAAAAAGATCAAAATTTCATTTTGGACTAACTCTCGAAATCCTATTTCAAGGTAAAAGATTATCTTTTATCTTTCAATAAGATAAGTCAAATAGTTATTTTTCCTATAATGCTGCCTATGATTTAAATTTAATTTTAAGTTAAGGCATTAAACGATTGACTTTCAGTTATTTTCCGTGCAGTTTGATTACTTTCTGTAAATATTTTATTTTATTTAATTAGTTGAGGTCACATATCTAAATACCCCAACATTTTTATTTATTTGAACGAAATCGGTTTTCCCCTCTGCTTCTTACTGTTGTTATAATTTTAAAAATTCTGTTAAATAGTCTCCTACTGATTGAAGGTGAAACCGTATCATTAAACGGTTGTGCAGGAGCCGTTGTATTGGGATGTTGGGGGTCGAGCGTAGCCTAGCCGGTGCTTAGGGAGTAGTGGCATTGTGTTCAGTCTGTTCCTAGCCATCAGCAACAGATGGAGGTCTCCTTCCAATCTCTGTCTGTGACGGCGCCCTTGTCAGGTTAGTCCTATGTATCTATCATATATATATATATATATATATATATATATATATATATATATATATATATATATGTGTGTGTGTGTGTGTGTGTTTACTTATATATAATAATAACAATAGTAATAATAATAAATTCTTAATTTTTTCTGGGAAAAGTCCTAAAAAATAACAATAGAAAAATATAATATAAACTATAATGTCTTTTATTAGAAAACAATTTCAATTAATTAATAATTACAATTTAATTAATAAATTGCCTGATAGCCCCAATAACAATTATTCTTTAGAAAACGTATAAAAAGAAAGCGAAAAAATATATTATTACATATATACAAATTTTATGAAAAAAAACAAACAATACTCCCAAAAATAGTGAAAGAAAAATACAAACAAAAACAACTATAATAACTATAATTATTTTTTAAAATATGTGCAACTGAATTCGTGAACAGTCAAATTAGAAGAAGAAAAAATTAAAACATATCTTTCATCCGTCAATTAAACAAATTTAATCTTAAAATTGAATCACTATTTCCGAGTATACAAATACACATATACACACAAACCTACATAAAAGTGGTTTATATATATTTATTATCGTGTCGAATACTTAGAGTATTTATGTACCTTTATTCAAATCGGCTTTATTCAAAGCATAAAAAAGGTTTTAATTTTTTTTAAATATATAATTATAATGATTGCATATTTAAATTACGATTAATTCAAATACAATGTTTATTTCCTAATCTCTCAGCCTCATCAACACAAAAACAAAGAAGGAAGTCCTTGTTTTTATTTAAGTATTACAAAAAAAGAAAACAAAACATTATCCTAATGATCCTTCTTTATAATTCTAAAAAAAAAACAGTTTTATTTTCTCCTACTGCACTTATGACGATTAATCAGTAACGAATACCTGCTATTTGGGTCAAAACATTGATTTCTAGTAAGTGGGTTCTTATTGACTGAGAATTTGATTTGATCTCCACCCGGACTCATTTTCTGATGCCGAAATGGTAAAAAAATATTAGAAGTCCGGTATTTATAATGCATTGAAATTTGATAGTTTAAAATCTGGTAATAAATAATGAAATAACCCGAATTTATTTAATGAAAGGTCTTTGAACTAAAAACCATTTTAATTTATAGATTATGTACCAATCATTCTATTTACTTGTTATAGTTTACTGATTACTATTAGTAGAATACAGTTGTAAATTTCATTGAATAAATTATTTTTAAAAAAATTATAGATAACCCTAATATTATCTGTAACTGTAGAACTCCGGCCAGTCAGTTGAAAGAAGAGGTTGCTTTGTTCGTGAAATGTTAAAATGAAATCGGAAGATGTGATTGAAATGAAGTATCGTAGGGTTTTCGCAAAAAAAATTAACTGATGGAGTACTCGGTTACGTTTTGAATACTCGCAGTTTCAAAGTCAATTAATGGGCCACAAAAACATTTAATTTTGTTAACAGGAAATCGTATACATTGTTTACATCATTACATCATCATATACATAGTTTTAGTAAACGCCAAATAGAATAACATTATGAATTAGGTCCAAGAATATTGTCGGAAATGACAATCAAAAAAAGAGATATGGAGAAAGTTTGAGGAATTTCCCCAAACTAATACACAGAGAAAAAAAATGAAATAATTAATTATCTATAAAATTAAGATAACTTTGTTTAATTGAATATTATTGGTAATCCTAATAATGTAGCTCTGGGTTTAAAACGTTGTTGCGCTGAAGGCCCCGAGTTAAATCCGGGCAGTAAATAATGTAATCTGTTAATAGCGACGGATGGACACTGTGGGATTTGGAGACCTCTTGGGGCCAAGACCTTTAGGATTTATTTTTTTTAAATTGTAGTGTTTAAGGTCCATAAATCATTTTTGGAAACTCCAACACTACTAATATAACGCGCTAACGTTTCTTTAAGTCTTTATCTGGAAAAAAAAGAAGAAAGATTCAAAGTATGATACAAAAAGTAAATATAAAACATATATAAGAACAAAATGAAAAAAACAAAACAAATACAAATAAACATTATTTTTCTGTTGCCTTTAGAATCATGATGATCAAGGTTATCATCTCTCAATCTGAATAATGTGGTTATCATTCAGACTATTGTTGTTTGCGGAAGTCCTGAAGGACCTTAAATCATTTTTATTTATCAATTGTTTATCATTTCTATTATTAAGAAACTATTAATTAGTTAAAATCTGCGTATAGAGCCTGTCAAACTACTCGGTTCAAGAACTATTTCCTTACTGTATCCTTCAATACTGTCAATTGAGTGACATCGTCTTGAGTCATCTAGAGCTGACAACATAGATATGCTTCGGTAGAGAAGATACCTTTTCTAAGCTTATCCAAAGTACTGAAGATAATATAACTCTCTCTGGTAACCTCCGTGGTTTATATCCAGAGTTACTTACTGATGGGCGCTACGGTCCTAAAAGGACCTGGGCCGCCTCAAGGACCTTAAGCCAGTCATTCCTATCCTTTGCTCGTTCTCTCCATCTCCTTATTCCAAGGAGCTTGAGGTCTTTTGAGATCATTCAACCCTCTCATTCTAGCCCTTTTTCTGAATCGTTTCCTTCCAATGTTTTCGTTAACAGGTATCTTGGCACCCTTGTTTCTGGCATCCGTTCCACGTGCCCCAGCCATCTAAGGCGTGATTTTCTCACTAACGAAGGTCTGGTTTTCCATATATTGTGCGGAGCTCACGATTCTTCCTTGATTGCCACGTACCGTTCTCTCTTAATGACCCAGAGTTAGCGTGTCCCAATTCCGATTCAAAAACCTAACAATATTATCCTCTAAAATATAAAAAGTATATTACCACCCTTTGCAATGTAGGCGATGGGGACTTAAAGACCGTCGGGGCCAAGGAAAATGCTTGTCGTAATTTCTTAAACCTGAAAAGGTTAAATTTTTCTTTGTACTGGAAATCAAGTGATGAAGAGCAATTTCACAGGATTTGGCTGCGTAATTGGCAAATCGAGCTCTATAAAGCTGTATTTATGTGTTTATTATTTTTCAAGGATTTCAGAATTTTTTTTAATTTTTATTATTATTTATTTATTGATATTTACAACAATCATATAACAAGTAAATAGGCTAAGTGATACATAATGACATGATATAATGACAAGTAGAGAAACTACCCACTGGTAGTACTCAAATCGCATATTCAACTAAGAAGGTCACGTGGCCATCTTCTTTTCAGACGCCTCGGAGGATTATCGGGAATTGAAGAGGAAGCTAGGTTTCAATTTCAGAAATTAAGTCATATATGTGTAACGGTAAGATTTGGGTTTAGTGCCAGGTATCCTGTTAATGAGATGAGGAGATAAGGTTTTAGGACCGATAAGCCTTTTTGTAATAAGGCCGGAAATATTTCATCAACCTGCTGATCTCAATGGAGCAAAAGGATATAGGCTCATTCCATTGGTAATTAGTAGGCTTCTGCTTTGTTAATAAAGGGAAAGTTATTGAACTTCGTGTTGAAGAGTATTCTGGTGAGGGTCAAGTTCTTCCAATAGCTGGTAAGCTGGTTTATTTAAAAGGAGAACTGCTCCTAATAGCCAAAGGTAGCATTTGACATCTACCTCAAGCTATGTACAAAAGAAGTACAAATTCGTATGTTTCGAGTTCCAATACACTGCTCAGAACAAGTTATTCATAATTAGATCATATCTTCTGTATTGATGGTCTCAGCATGATTCCTCAGCAAGAAGATGACAGCCCTTGTTCTTAAAGTTTACGTCGGGTATGTGCTTAAGATTACATTATTCAGTCATATCAATGACCTCTGATCCGTTTCTATTTGCATATGCACCTGTAAAGTGTTTATTAACGATTTTGTCGTTACCTAGTATAATTTTTGCTTAAGATTTACCACTCTAACTTGTCGATATCTTCATAGAGCTGAAGATGAATGTTGGCGTCATACAAGGCTATTATGGTGTCTTATTCTTTATTGTCTTTTATTAGTACATCAATGAAGATTACATACTCTTCAGGAAGAGGTTTTTAAGAGTCTCTTATCTTTCCCTTTTATTACACTCATATGTACCTGTTGTATCCTTCAGATATGGACTGCATTTCATGATTATTCTTATGAAGAAAACAGGTTTTGAGACGGATTGGCAAAGCAATAAATATGTATCCTGGTATTTCGAGTCCCTTTAAAAGCTATTCTTCAATTCAAAAGGTAAGGTTTACGTATTAAAATAATGTCAATTGCCTTGACCTTAATTACTGCTGTATTATCACATATGCAGCAACGCAATACGTTATTCTTTAGCGTTTCCCTCAGGGCCAAACAACAGTGTGGTAAATCAGGTCATAGGCCAGTGCGTAAATTATTTCAAAGGCACTCCTTGTTTCATAATATGCTACAATAAGTTCAAGTCGACCTATTAAGTCGTACCTTTAATACCTCAATATATTAATTGATATAAGAGATATATAATTACGTATTAATAGTTTTGGTAGTAAAGTCATCTCGGGGGACAACCAATGGTTTCAACTAACCCAACGATTATTCAGGAAAGTGATTTAACGCAACAACCGCCAGGTTTTCTCCCCAACTAAGATTACCCCCTCTATAGAGACTGGATGAGCCCAAGAAAGGTCTCCAGATAGCACAGGCTCGACTCTCACCTGTTAACTGAATAATAATTTATCTATAGAGATATAAAAAAAACAACAGCTAATTAAAACATTGAACAAAATTTTTATCGTTTAATGACTATACATGTCATTCAACTTCTAAAAATATCCCACTTCTGTTTTTTCACCTTGCAATTGTTTTGTACTGAAATATGGCCCAGCTTGTTATAGTCGTGAGCCAGGTACGTCCTTAGTTCAACAGAAATTGTCTTCGAAATATGATTTTGACAAAATTTGATTTTCGGATTTAATCAAATTGGTAAATTCTAGCTAAGGTTTTTGTTATTGTTATTTTTATGTGAATTACTATTTTTTACGTCAACATTTTAAATCCTTTATAACCTTGATTGAACCAATATTATAGTTTTCTTTTAGTTTTTTCTTATTGGCCCTACTAAGGGCCACTTCATTTCAACCATCCTTTCTTAGCCTTGATCTTTGCCCTGTATTCCTTCACATGTTGCCGGTGTTTCTCCTTTCTTTCCTCCGTCCAATAATTTAGCTTTATCAGTTTTGATTTAACCTGAAAACCCTGTTGAGCATTTAGTTTCATTCATGAATACCTCCTGTAAGTCCTTTTCTACCTCTTCGAACCAGGCTGGTTTGGCCTTCTTTTCTTTAAACTAGGTAAAAATCCGGTTCGTCAATCGTAAGTGTTTCATTCTTTGCAAGTGGTCATATAATTCAATTCTCCTTTTCCTTATGTCAGATACTTTTTAACATAACAGCTCTCTGTTTTGCCATCACCTTGAATACAGGCGAAGAATTTTCCTGATAATATTATTATATAATTTAATAATTATATTCTTACATTGTATAAGAATTCACCTCAATATCTTTCTTCCTTATTATTTCTTATTTTTATTGAGATATTAATTTTATTATTAATATCTTTAAGAAAGTAACTATTTTTTTAGATATGTTTAAATTTTCAATATCTTTTTTATCATGAATGAGCTAATGATATTATAGGATTATTATTTTTTCAACATTTTAAAAAAATTAACTTATGATTATTTTTAAAAGAATTTGTGGGGACAGGATAGTTGCTACATCAGTGCATGATTCAATGTTATATATTTCTGTAAGAAACGCATTTTTTTAGAACAATGGAATCATTTATTTCTTAAAAAATATTTGTACACATATTTTCACTTACTCAACTAATCTCTAACCAGAAGCATAAAAACCATTCTACACGGTCGGGACCAACCGCCGACCATCGTGGCCTTGGTCGACCAATTTTCGTATTCGTTCTACACGGTCGGTGGTCAGGCCGGATACAAATGGGTAAAAGGCATTTTCATCATTTCAAAGTTCAAAAATAAGGAACAATTTTTCGGCCAATTAAAAAAAAATTAATATAGTTTGATTATCAGAAGACTTTTTTATTTCGAAAAAATAGCACTTACCAGCACAATTAATATCCATATTCAACGATTGATTCGATAAAAGTAGTTGAACAACAAATTTTTGAGGTTGAAATGATGCCATGAATTCCAGTGATTTATTCTATTGCTAAGATTTCTTTGGGCCCTAACCCTCAAGCTGTGAAGTGTGTCAGTCTAATAACAAATATTAGATTACCATGTTTTGAAGTATTGTTTACAAGATTCCAATACCATATTTCAGATTCTAATCATGACTTTTGTCCTAGCTGGTACTAATGGTACAGGAAACACTGCGCGCTGCTTTGATTTTCCCGCCATTTATCAGAAATTTTGGAGGACTATTCCTCCAAAATTTAAAATTAACTATTTAGCCAATCTTGTTTTAATTTTCCTTTCAGAGTCCTCTGCAAGGTTTCTAACATTTAATTTGGTCGAAAAGAACTATAAAATAAAAAAATAAGGGTGCTTCTACCATTCTTTAAAAAAAAACCACCCTCGAAAATAACTATTCTAAAATTAAAAAAACAATGTTGTACTCGAGTGCCCAGGCTATAATGCATCTTATTATTAATGGGAGAGATCCAGCTATGAAATAGATAAAATTTAGCCTGGATACAACCGGACAGAAGTCATTTTCATCTTTCAAAATGAGGAAAAATCCTTCATGGATTAAAAAAAAAAATTATACACTTTGATTATCAGAAGATTTTTTTAATTGGAAAATAGCACCTATGAGTACATGTATTATCGATATTCAACAATTGACTCATATAAAATTAGTAACATTATAACTTTGTGTGTTTGAAGTGAAGCTTTGAATACAAGTGATTAAGTCTATTTCTATGGATTCATTACTTCGGACTCTACAACTGACGAGATGAAGTGTGACAGGCATAAACAAATATTAGATTCCTAGGTTTTGAACGATTGTTCAATAAAAAAATAACAATATTCCAATAAAAAAATTTAGAATTTTAATTTAAAGCTATTAGAATTTAAAGCTAGCTCCTACTATCCAAATCGAAACACTGTGCGTCGGCCGACAGTGTTACAGACGGTCGGGGCAGACCACGTACGCAGCATTTCGGGAAGGATACCCTCACGACCACAGACGGTCGGCGGCTGGTCCCGACCGTCTAAAAGGGGTTTAAAGAATCTCAGCTTAAAACTGTTTTTGTACAGTAATATAAATATATAAAAAATTCTTATGTATATACTCACGTTCAGTAAAATTGAAGGTTTTGTTGTTTGTATACGAGACCGGCTATGGTATTAATAGATATTAATTTATTCTGCTACTAGTCATGCTCTTATTTGTTCATTTAACGTCACTTTATGCTGCTACGGCTAATCGGACGATGCTACAGTAGGAGTTCTAAATTTTGCATATCCAGGTTTAATTAGGATAGGGATTTTTAACGAGTAGCTGACATCGTACAGGCTCGGGACCCCCCGTTTAACGTCCCTTCCGAAGGAGGGCGTAACTAAGGATTTTTTATTCCCTTTTAAAAATCCTAGGGCCACCTTCCGGGATACGAACCCGCGATCTTGGGATTAGTAATTTGTTACGCTAACCACTAGACCACAGGTAGCCCCTACCCATGCTCTTTGTCTTGGGAAATATCTAGGTGTTGAGTGTCATCAGCCAAATCATCTCATTAGACTAACACAATTACAGTTTTATTTAACTTTTGGCTTGTAAACATGTAATTCAGGAAACGTTTGCAGAACGAGTTTTATTTTATTATACAAGTTTTTATATTCCCATTATTAAACCTCCTCGGGATTTTAATTACTAAAATAAATAAATCATATGGTTTTAGATATATTAGATATGGATGGAAAAAAAAAATTACCACTCAGGTAACTGAAGTTTAGAACCTTACAATTACATTTCAAATCAAAAGTAAATGTAAATACCGAAATAGAACTCTGAACATTTCCGGTTTTTCCGAACTTTTCTTTCATATTAAGAGCGTATATTATTAACTACTGGAGTAAAAATAACTATATTTCTAAAAAATGTTACTAACGACAAAATAAAATATTACTTAAGGTATTTGTGTTTTAGGGCTGCCCACTACTGATAACAGTACGGGATATAGCAATCTTAGCGTAGCGGTCTGTTAAAAAAAGAAGTATGTAAACAAATAATATAGTTCTTCCAAAAATATTATAATCGAAATAAATAACTAATAATAATAAAATAATTATAATAATATAATAAACCAAATAAATAAATTATAATCCAAAAATAATTGTATCATGCAGAAGTTATTGTGATAGAATTATGAAAATCATCACATTTACTAAGAACTCTGCTAACATACCTTGTTACATATTCGGTCTTCAGAGCATATTTTCGATAATTTCCTTAAATGTTCTGTAATAGCATTCGTGACCTACGAACACAATTACTTGATGGTGACTGTTTCGTCCTTGGGCACATGGACGATTTCGCATCCAAAGAAGAATGTCAAGATGTTTAATAAAATTGTATGGTAGTTATAATGCATAAAACCACTACACCTGTCGTCCAGAATATCTAGGTATAGCATGATTAGATATTTATGTTGTTCACTTGATGATCAGAAAACAATGTGAATGAATCATGTATGTAAGACTCATTGAAATGGACTGTGTAATAATTTAATGTTCATTCATTAGCTGATCCTTCATTTATTGCCAGCATATTATAATCTTCTTGATTTGATTTTTTTTTAATTATCTAGAAATGTGGTAGTTTGATGAGAACACTGTTATGGATGTTAGAGAGACGTAACATATGAAAATAATTTTATTTTATTTTATAATGTAATAACATAATCGGGAATGATGTATACAATAACTGAATTTGAGAGTTTTATCATGTTTGAACTTGAATTTTTATGGGAATAATGACATGAGTTGAAATCAAAAAAGTTTAAAAATGTTCTAATAGTTAATACAAGCATTTCAATACCATCATTTCAATAAGAATAAGTTGCTTTTAACTCACATGAAACTTTCAAATACCTCTATTGAAAAATTAATTATTTTTTTACTTGTGACATTGTTCTTTTCAAGCAGCATGCCATTAATTTTAAACATTGAGACAAATTCGAGTAATGAGGTTTTTTTTGTATTGAGCAATGCTAATAAAAATGTACATATTCATTGTATTCATTTGATACCTATTTAGATAGAACGGTGAAAGATACCAATGATATTTGGTATTTATGAAGAATACCAAGTATTTAGGGTCAGAAAGAATAAGCATTTGCCTGGGAGTAACGTCTCACCGACTTTCTGAGCTCAATACACCATGAGCTGTTTCTAGGACAGAATACACTCTACTGGTAAGGACGCACGCACAGACAAAGGCACGAACAGTACACACCTAATGGTAACATTAAGTGCACATTCTGCTCTGGGGCAGATATTAAAGGGAATCAGTTTCTCTTATGAGGCAACCTCCTTACTGAATTAGGATGAGGCAGGAATATTTCCTGCTCAATCAAAACTTCTAATGTCACAAAAAAACAACTTTACACACTGTTGATGAAGATAAATTCTGATGATGAAGATTAAGGCTTATTGTTAGGGCGACTAAAGTTGTTAGAAAAGATAGAACTGTTTAGATTTTTTTCAAGGCCAAGGTCAGACGCAGGACTTTTAAGCTACAGCCTCGCCTTTAAAAAAAATTGGAAGCCTAACAACAAACATACAGGGATCTCTTAGTATTATATTACTAGGGATAGATTACAATATAATTTAAAAAAAATGGCCAGATGATTTAACTCAGATTTGAGAGGGCTATGTAGTTTGGGGTATGTGGCCAATGAGGGAATAGGAACCTTGTTGAATAGAATCACCAACTTCTTGGATCGCCGACGATTAGACGTTATACGAAGAACACGTTAAGATGTATTGTCAGCATTCGTTAACCTCGGTTGCAAGAATTAGTAGAATAACGTTGGGCAAAGTGAAGACGAAATATTTATAGGCATTTATCGAATCAGAAATTAATAAATTGTAAAAGTAGGTTATGAATAAATTTCAGATGTACAAGAATTTGTGTATTTAGGAACCAAAATTAAATTCCATAAACCGAATTTTCCGCCAATAAATCCTGTTTTGCCCTTATTGAGATATATCGGTATATGTTTGTCAAGGTAATTAAAGATTCGAATCTATAATTCGTTGGTCAAAAATGTTGACAATGACTAATTGTCATTCCTAGTTTGAAAAGAAAATTTGGGAAGAATACTCAGATCAATATTTATACTTACCTAGCCTTGAATGGGATAACAAATAATGAGTTTATGGATATTTTTTAAAATTATTATATAAATTTAAATATTCATCCTCTAGAGGTAAAAACATTAGTAAATTGAACAAATGAACATGCTGATATATGATACAAGTTATTTAGTCAGCCAGGCAATGCTGTGCTATGAAAGCAAAGTCTTAATTCAGAACGTAGCGGTACAATAAAAATAAAAAGCCTAAATAATACAATCGAAAATTCATAATAAAACATGATTAAGATAAAGGATCATGTTGTGGGGCGATCAACAGCGGGGTTATTACGCCCTTGCTTTCGAAGTGATAGCTGTGTGGATTGATAAGTATTAATACTGTACATAGAATAATTATAGGGAATAATCTTCGTATTGGCGAACTGCATTATTATTTTTTTCCTCCATTTTTTTTTTCCATTCCATTTATAATGAGGAGTTATACAATATTTTAGTATTCTGCGACATTACATCCACAATCAATAGATTAGATAAAATTCAGGTGTCTTATTAATTAACTAAATATAACAAATAATTCTAAAACAATATAAATAATAAGTAATATATATAATAATAAATACACAACAATTAATGCAGTTAGGTGCCTCTTCGCATTTATTCCCTTCGTTGTGTCTGGCCTTTCCGCATTGTATACAGACAGGCGTCTTATTATGTACATTTAATGGCAGTGTGGTTAAAGCCTAAACATTTGAAACAGCGAAGGTGATTAGGGATGTAAGGCTGGACAGGTATATTCTGGTAGCATACTTTGATTTTTTGGGGGGCTATCATTGATGAGAATGTTACAACGTAGTTGTGTGTAGCTATTTCGGTGCCATTTTTAAAAATTTTAATTCTTGTGATATTGTGAATTGTTTAAATTTAATTCTTTTTTTAGTTCTTCGATTTACAAATATTTGAAATCATAGACTTTTATGATGCCTTTATTATAGTTTAAAGTGTCGTGGGGGGTTACTTTTATAGGAAATTGTCCTCCAAAATCTTAACAGGATACTAAGGATTGTGATTGAGGTCCCTTAAATGTTTCAACTAATAGTGAGCCGTCCCTTAATTTTTTAATGTTTTTAGCTTCTTCTACAAGGCCCGTTATAAATTTGTTGATGAAAAAAGGGGACACTATCGTAACCCCCCCCCCCCCCACCGTCATCATCTCTTTTTATAATTATGAATGTGGGACTGATTTTTTTTTCTTCATGTATAAACATCCTATCCGGTGGGGCATTCATCCTTGCTCTAGGACCTAAACACAACTCCGCAATGTAAAACAGTAAAAACACAAAATAATAATTAAAGCAATTCTAGTTTAAAATTAAAAATCATGGCTATGTCGTTAGGGTAAAGATGTATATTAGGTATTTCTGTGAGTTAAAGGGTGTGATAATAGCAATAAGATTTAGCGAGCCCGAAGGGTCGATGCCGATACCACCGTTTTCTGCTTACAATCTTCCGTCCAAACCCAATCCACCAGGCGATCTCCCCACTTACGTTTATCAGTCGGAACAGAGATTATTAACTTTTTAGGAATTCGTTCATTACTCAACCTCACAACTTTACTAGCCCATCTAAATCTTCGCGACGTTATTAGTTCAAAAATATTAACCGGGTGCATGCTTCGCTATTCCGCGTTGTGCAATCTCCTAAATTTTCCAGTGGATTATCTTTTTTTTGGGCCGATTGTTCTACCCAACAACTTATATAAAGATATACGAGTTTTAATGGACGTTAACTTCAAGAAAAATCTTATTAGTCACTGAAAAAGTGTTCAAGTAGAACGACAATACAATCACATTGACTCATTTCTTATTTTCTCGAAAATAAAGTTCGTTAAAACGAACAAAAGTAATGGAGGACAGATTCCTACAACTCAAACACCACAGCTGAGGTTAAAGATCAATGAAAAGACTTGTTCTTTTTGTGTCAGAAAACTAGTAGCCGTTCTAAGCACTGTCTTCAAGGCTGTAAATGAAGATTTATTTGTGCGTCGGAAACGATACACGATCTTGAGTAAAAGGTGCATAACCTTGCTTAGTCTTTCGTACAGTAGAATCATTTATAATTATATTAAAGACGTTCTATAAAATAAAACAGCATGAAATATCGTGGTATGTCAGCTCGTGTTGACCTTCCGTCTTTATCGATCATTAAGAAAATAGCGCTGTATTGCATTTGATCGATTATCGCAGGACACAAAACGACAATTTACATCAAAGTTATTCCAACCACTAGATTCATCTACGCTAATGTATTCATATATGTAATTTATTCACGAACATTATTATATCGAGGATAGCTTCGGTATGTCTAATGGCTCATAAATTGTAATGGTCTCATATAGTTTTTTTTTTTACTCCTTCGGGATCAAGAACAGGGTGAACAAAAAAAATGTTAAGAAACCTTTTTAACTTTAATAGTTGATCTTTATAGATTTTTATGTACTGAATCTAAATCTGGCCTTAGTTTTTTTGCATCACCCATAGTTTTCCTAAACTTGGAAAAGTGTTGCTCTCTCTTCCTGTACACATAAATGTTGGTTCCGACTTCCAACAAGTTCTTTTCTTTCAGTCTCGAGCCAAGCTTTTTTTTAAGTTAAGCCAAGATCTCTAGCCAAGTCGTTAAGCTTGAATCGAGTAAACAGTTTAGGCTCTACACTTTCTGTAAAACATTGGAATTCTTCATTATCTTGTTCATCTAACTCCGATTGTACAACAGAAAATACTTCCGTTGGAATAGAATTTAAATCATCTGGTGGTTCAGAGGCCGGTAAATCTACACCGCGCCCTATAGGTCGGATGGCGGACGGAAGGTTAGGGTAGCTTATTTCCTTTTTGTTTTTTGAGTTATGAACAGTAATATCGACACTGCAAAAGTAGCAATCATCGGGATGATTTCTTGGCTCCCTCCATATCATAGGAACAGTAAATTCAATGGTTTTTTTCCTCTTTTTCGACCATTTTCTTAGATCTTCGACACATACATAACATACCTTATGCGAGGCCAAAGATTTATCCTGATCACCAAGTTTAGTTCTAAAGTATGATAGATAAACCTTTTTGACAAAGTCTGTATGTTTCTTTGGTGTTTTTAATCACAAACTCACCACAAATACAACAAAAACTGTCAGCAGAGTTTTTACAACCGCGATTAGACGTAGTACGGAGCACATGTACAGGAAACGTGAAAGTGAGGTTAGGATGACAGTAAACAATACATCAGCTGTTAACAGACAAAAGAATCAACCTTTTATGCCCAGCATATGTGTTTCAGCAGTACTACCAACTTCATCCAAACCAATAGACCTAGTTTTTCAGTTATTTATTTTAAATATTAAAGCTGTTCAATTCTTTAAAAATCGCTTAATTTATTAAATTTAACTATACAATGTGAAGAAATTGTGGGTGATACAGCTTTTTTAATATCATATTTGGATTCAGCACCCTAAAAACAACAGGAATAAGGTATTCTCAGTACAAAAGTTTTTTCATCGTTGGCCTGTGAAATCCTTCGGGATTCCTTAGGGATTCTCCTAAACACCTGCTGGGACACGTTAGGCTCTATGATTTATAGAGGACCTTGGGAAATACTGTGTTGAAGAAATAGTCCATTAATCACCGAAATTAATAGGGAATTGTGCAAAAGGATTGGGATTGCTTTAGATGAAGATGTCCTTGGAAAGGATGATGCCTTTATGGCTATTGCTTGGGAAACTATTCCGACCTTCCATAAACCGCCTTTGTTATAAACCGATTTCTCCTAATCTCTGCAGTTGGAGACTAATATATTTAATAGTTTTGCATAAACAAATGAGTATATATATGATAACTCTATCATATATAATTGTCTGCTTAATACTTATTTGTTACATTCTCATATAAATTGGTATTAAATCTGGTGCATCTGCTGCCCTCGTGAATAAGTTGTTAAGTCGAAATTGGTAAAGTAATAAAGTGATGTTAAAGAAATAAACAAACAATGCTCTAGTTATAGTTAATTTGTTTTTTAATAATGAATATTTGCAATAAAAGAAGTAAAAACATCTAACCCTCTTCAAAAAATATAAGGCTTTACTATTAATAACGATAAACCCGTATGTTTTTTATCGTCCTCGAAAGTAATTTTTCAATTTGTTTTTATAATTATTAGTTGACCATATAAATATGGTGGAAACTATAGTTGAAAAAACATTTCTTGAATAGTGAAACCATTTATTAGAACCATTTCAACCCACATTCCAGGTCATCTTCAAGGCTTAGTGGTCACTTATGAATACAATAATTTCCACTCAAGTAGACCTGCAAGGGGGTTTGAAAAGTGAAATTATTTATTAGAAGCGTGCTTTTCAACCCCCCCCCCCCCCTTGCAGGTCTAGTTAAGGACTTAATGGTCACAAATACAAGAATGAGTAGAAATTATTGTAATCATAATTGACCACTAAGCATTGAAGATGGCCTGCAATGTGGGTCGAAATGGTTCTATTAAATGGTTTCACTAGTCAAGAAATGTTTTTTTCAACTATAGTTTCCACCATATTTATATGGTCAACTAATAATTATTTTTAAAAAATTAGTTTTGAGGGCGATAAAAAACACACGGGTTTATCGTTATTAATAGTAAGGCCTTAAATTTTTTTAAGAGATTTAGATGTTTTTTCTTATTTTATTGCAAATATTCTTTATTAAAAAAAAAAGAACTATGACCGGAGCATTGTTCGTTTATTTCTTTAACGTCACTCTATTACTTTACCACGGCTAAGCAGACAATGCAACAGTGGTCATAAATTTTGTCTATTCCTAGTATAATTAGGATAGGAATCTTTAACGGGAACCTGACACCGCACAAGCTCGGGACGGCAATGTTACGCCCCTCCAAAGGACGGCTAACTAAGGATTTTTTACTCAGAAAAATGCCATATAACGCAGAAATATGCCTCTGAATTTTAAGGCCATATAATGGGCTGAAAACATCGTAATTACAGCTCAAAATCTCTAAACACTTAAAAATAAAATTTATTGTCCTTCCTAATATTAAGGTATAAACAGTTCTAAATGTCTATCTCCAGTGTTAGCTACTATCACCAAATCAGTTAATTTCATCTCCCTCAAAAAATATTGTAACATCATAACATAGTAGTATCTTCTGGTATATAAATCTCTGAAAGGTCATTTGGCGGGCTGCAAACCAGGGACCTTGGGCTTATAACTGGAGCAAATTTAGCCTTAATGTTCCTATTTCTTTACAAATAAATGAAGGTGTCATGGCAGAAGGAGGTCTTGCCTCACGCAAACACCAACTGAAATACAAGTTATTACATGCGTTGTAGTTATCCTTGCCATAAATGTATATGAATGAAAACGAAATGGCATAGATGGAATTTATACCAACCTAAGCTGCGGGTTATAACTAGTTTCGTATATAACAACCTGTAACCACAACGACCCGTGAACGAGTCTGGGGTTGAGTACATGGTAGAGACTGTACTGTTTCATGGACAACGGTTCTACAAGGAGGGGACTTGTCCTAGGTCACGCTCAACCGCCAGGTTTTCCCCCTTATTTTGGGTAATGTAGAGCTATTATTAAATAGGGTTCTTTATAATATTTTATAGAGGCTGGGTGAGCCCCAGGAGGGTCCTAGATCCCATATGATCCCTTTCCCACCGCAAACAGACTAAATAAAAGTAACTGCCTGCAGCGGGATTTGAACAAGGATTTCCGGCATGGCTACTCAGTGCTCTACTATTGAGCCACTCCGCCCCAGTTTCGTATATAGGTTTGTAAAAGTAAAATCATATTAATTGAATTGAATATTTTACAAAGGGCGCAATTAGGGACTTGCGACTTTTTTCTTTTTTGTGAGACATTAACATTACTTAAAATAATATTAACAATACTTGATAGCATAGTTGGAGAAGAATACTCAGCTAAAACGAAGCTTAATGGATTATACTTTAAATGTCGTCGTATCCATGTATCGAGAGTGTACCAAAAAAAACGCTCTAACAAATTGTTTCAAGTAATAAAAAGAAGTAAACCTATACTACTATAACCAATCATAGGTCTTGGTTTGTGCAGGGATGTGATAAGTCCGAAATAACTCTTAACCTCAGATTTTCCCCCAATTAGGGGTACCCACATTATAGAGGTTGGGTAAGCTCCTGGAGGGACTGCAGATCTAATAGGGTTCATCCGAGGCTGTTATCAGATTAAGAATTTATCTGCCTTAGCCGGATTTGAACCCGGGCCGACCTGAATACAGCTCCTCAGCGGTATACAGTGAACTAGCGAGTTCTCTTTAAACAAAAATAATATCAATTGTTCTGGTCTAACCTTCTAAACCTCAAGGTCATTGATTAATAACTGATGAATATGCAGAAATTGCAAAAATACCGAATCCATAACCTTGTTTTTTTCTTTCGAGATAATATTGATCATTTCATGTATTTATTTTATCAACAGTTCCAGTGAATGAGTCGTTCCTTATACATACTAGGGGAGCGGAATCGCGTTATGCTCGTAGCGAATAAGTGACTAAGTCAGGATTTGGCTTAAAAAGGAGTTATCACATGAATTACAACTCCATTTCTAACCAAAAAAGTACAAGAACAACACGACTCCACTTCCTTAATACAGTTAACTCTCTCTGAACTAATTTCGACTTAACAACTTATTCACGAGGGCAGCAGATTCACCAGATTCAATACTAATTTATATGAGAATGTAACAAATAAGTATTAAGCAGACAATGTTCTCATCAAACTACCACATTTCTAGATACGTAATTTAAAAAAAAAATTCAAATCAAGAAGATAATATTATGCTGGCAATAAATTAAGGATCAGCGAATGAATTAACATGAAATTAATACACTATCCATTTCAATGAGTCTTACTTACATAATTCATTCACATTGTTTTCTGATCATCAAGTGAACAATATAAATATCTAATCATGCTATACCTAAATAATCTGGACGAAAGGTGTAGTGGTTTTATACATTATAACTACCATACAATTTTACTAAACATCTTGACATTCTTCTTCGGATACGAAATCGTTATTAAACAACGAAATATATTTTTTTCTCTTTTCGGATCATGTCCTTCTTCTAATTTTTTTATCATTTGGTTAAACGTTTTATTTATAAACTAGTTGTGTTTCAAATATACCTCAATATGGGAACAACCATTTAGAATTTTATTTATGACCATTATATTTTAATTAATACGTTTAAATAATGAGCTCTAAGCCATTACTCTCGGCAGAGCCCCGAATTCTTTTCTTATAGATGATCGTGCATTTAATAATACATATTGAAGTATTGACCTTGTTACAAGAATCAATATTATGTTTTATAAATAAAAAAGTCGTTTCTAAACTTCTTCTTAAGTAGGTATACAAAGTAATTTTGTTTTTAATCAAATGTATTTGCTCAACTGAGATGTATTTCTTTGCAACGCAGCAAGGCCTACTGGGTTTGTTGCAGGTAAAAATGTTCACGCTTAATTGTGAAATTATACGTGGAAAAGTATACTGGTCTAAAAAGCCGAGCAATAAAGTTGATAACATTAATAAGGGACACACTAGATGGCAAGCAGGATTCTATCGTAAACTTTATCCTGACTATTTAAGGACCTCTATCCCGTAGTAGCTCTTGCATAAAATACCATTTGTGCAACAAAAAAAAATACAATATTCATGAATTATTTCTTTCACATCATCCATTTTTCATAAGTATTTCAGAGCGGGATAAAAAGGTCACAAAACGCGTTTACCTTTCTAAGAGAGATGTTTCCGTTTCCATATAGAAGGGATTTAACACTAACTAAAATTGCAGAAATTAGGAATCCACCAAGAAGAACGAATAGTTAAGGAATTAAACCCATTTCTCAGAGAGTTAATTTGTTTTCTTTCTTTAAATATGATTGCTGCTAAATCCGATATAACACCAGTGAAGTAGTATTTCATCGTCTGTTCGAAACATGAGTTTTATATCACTCTTTGGGATTTGGGCAAAGTTCGATATGTAAACTCAATAGATGGCACAATGTTTAAAATAACTCATGGATGCACTAGAGACATAAATAATTTTTACTCACTTCTGAGGTTTTCTTGCACTTCGAGAACACTAGCTGCAGTTAGTTTTTGGCGTTTCCTGTTATAAAATTATAAAATATCCATAAATAAAAATATTGTTTAAAAAACACGCTTTAATGTGAAATACAATAAAACAGTAGAAAATAAGTTTCAATAAATTTTAAGTAATGATAGAGCTATGAACAAAAAGGTTCATTTTATCGTTTAAAAAAAATCAGGTAATTTTTATGATATTTTCATAATGCCTTTACTCTTTCCAATATCAGTCAGTATATTACTTTTAACTTATTTAAAATTATTTTCTACTTTTTAATTTTGTTTCTTAGGGAAGTGTGTGTTTTTTTTGTAGCTCGGAAGGCTAGGGCAGCGTGTTTTTTTTTTTTAGTTTTTTGGAACAGTTTCTTGCATAATATATGAAACTCCAAGGTTGATCCTGCCAGTAGTCATGTGGTAGCCCAAAGATTAAGGCATGGATGCCTTAGAACTAGTGATGTGCCGGATCATTACCAAAATATATCCGCCGACACGCATCCGCCACTTGACGCATTGAGTGACAGACAGGACAGGTCTGTATATGTAGGTTCATGTTTCGAGTTTTCGACTAGTACTGCGCGGTTCTTTCTTTTGTTTTGTTTATAGTTTAGTGTGAAACTGGGCTGCATAGATAATGTTTGTGTTTGGTAGTGACTTATAAAATTGTCAATAAAGAAGTTTTTCTTTAAACCTTGAAAGGATTGCCTGAGTCAAATGTTAAATGTCAATAGTTTTTCACTGCTACCTAATAACCTTTATTCAGGGTTATTTTAAATTTACTGAAAATCTTTTAGGTACGTGTTAGTAACACTATAAACAACAACTTTTGTTCTGGACAAACATCGAAAACGAAAGAAAAATTTTCGTTTCTCCATACAAACTAAGATCAGCTGACCGGTCATTTGAATGGAGAACTGAATTTTTTTCATTTCGACGTTGGCCAGAACAAAAGTTGCTGTTTATAGTGTTACTAACACGTACCTTAGAGTTTTTCAGTGAATATAAAATAACCCTATGAAAAATGTAATCTATGCATTGAAAATTAATAAGGTAAGAGATCCGCTAAAAAATTCACGGATACGGATACGAATACGGATCTTTCTTCTCCCTCGGATATCCGCGGATACGGATATAGATACCGATATCCGACACATCACAACTTAGAACACGCCTTAGTACTTGACACAGAAAATTACTAGGTCTTTAGGTAATCACTAATTATGGTCAGGATAATGAAACAAACTTATAAACTTATTATATTGTCATCCGTTCTTGATAAGTGTGCAAAATTTCAATTTAATTCAATTTTTATAAGTAAACGAAAATTTAGTTCAAAGATTCCGTTAAATAAATACTTACATACAGGCGAAGCTAGTAAACGTGTAATAAATTGTCTAAAACGCTCAAAATTGCAGTCCAGTTTTAATGGGAATAGTGTTAGCGTTAAAATATTGACCATGGAGTGGTGAAGCCATAGATGAAAAAAAGTAAAACTTCTCTTTCCTACCGCTATTTTCGGAGCAATAAAAAAATATATATACTAACTAAGTAGGGGTAATTTTTTTTATTATCTGGTGCAAAGGCTCATCTCCGGGTTCACGCCGCTTCCAACAGCTTCCGCCAGTAAGTTTTTCCTTGCGCAGCACCTCTCCAGTCTCTGACACTCAGCCAGGGAACGTGCATCCTCTGCTACATTCGCCATCCATGCGATGGTTGTTAAAGACCAAACTCTTCGTGTACCATGGATTCCTTCCATGATGACCTTCTTGGTATTCTGTTGATTTTCCATTCTTGCTACATGTCCCGCCCAAGCTTCGCCGTCCTAACCAATTCTGAGGCCATAAAGAGGGCTCCACTTACCTTAATGGGTACAAGGTATATCCATAAAAAACTAGTAAGCCATAACAATACATGTGTAAGAATTACCATTCATTAGTTAATAAGAAATTTAACCTTGACTTATCGCGTGTGGAATTGATCGTCCAATATAATTGCAAGTGCCAAATATAATTGACCCTCAAATTCTATTATCCATTATTATTTTCGGATATTTGTCCATTACCGAAGAGGTGTCTGTACTTACCTGTAGTTACCATGCAGACAGCTAAAGGACGACATTACAATATAAGACAAATAGCCTTTGATAATGACAGACAGATGTCTGAAACAGAATCAAGGTTAATGGTTTGAAGTTTCAAGGTTGATTCTTCTACCTCACTCTCAACAATGCCTCAGGCCTTCGTCCGAAAATTATTATTCTCAAATACAATTCAAGAGATTTCAAACCAAATTAGGTATATTTCCAGGATAATTAAGTTTTCGGCGGTTTTAAAATCTTCTAACTGCAACTAATTCTGTAATTCTTCCTTGGTAATGAAACGATTTATATAGTCATTTTCTGTTTCTTTCTTAGCCCTGAAGATGGCTTACATCGTAGGCCGAAACGTTGTTTGTTTGTTCATTTAACGCCACTTTATGCTGCTATGGCATATATTTTGTACATTAATATAAATATATAAAAAATTCTTATGTATATACTCACGTTCAGTAAATTTGAAGGTTTTGTTGTTTGTATACGAGACCGGCTATGATATTAATTTATTCTGCCACTAGTCATGCTCTAATTTGTTCATTTAACGTCACTTTATGCTGCTACGGCTAATCGGACGATGCTACCGTAGGAGCTCTATATTTTGCCTATCCAGGGTTAATTAAGGTAGGGATTTTTAACGAGTACCTGACATCCATCGTACAGGCTCGGGACCCCGTTCAACATCCCTTCCAAAGGACGGCGTAACTAAGGATTTTTTACGCCCTTTAAATAATCCTTGAGCCACCTGCCGGGCTACAAAACAGCGATCTTGGGCTTAGTAGTTTGTTACGCTAACCACTGGACCACAGGTCGGCCCTAGACCGAAACGTTGGCACAATTAAAACGTTAGACTTATTTTGTGTTATCTTTAATTGGACCCCCTGAGCAATTCAATGCATCATAAATATTTATAGATTCAAAATAATTCTGCTAAACAAAACTGAACTTATCCGCATATAATAATTTCTATTGTATTTCTCTTTTATTATTCATCTTTACTTCAAAAAGTTAAATCTATTTATTTATCAATTTAGGCACATGATTGTGGCCTTTAGAAGTGTAATAAATATATTTAAAAAACCTGTGAATGGGTATGGGGTTCAGTACATGCTAGAGACTGTACTGTTTCATGGACTGTCCTACATACTATGTGATCCCCCACCGCTAACAGATTAAATAAAAGTCTTGGCAGCAGCCGTGATTTGAACCAGGAGTTTCGGCATAGCAGCTCATTGCTCTAGCACTGAGCCACTCCGATTGAAAATATATATATAAAATAATATTAATAAGGCTCCGTGAACCCGAATGCTCATTAACGACACCACAATCTCTGCTAATACAATTCTGTCCACGGACCAATACCCAAACCCAAAGCTGGCAGATTACTCTTAACTCAATCCTCCCAACTACGCCTCGGTCTACGTTAATGAGATAAAAAAATAACCCTTCCTTATAAATTTGATTGTTCACAAACCACGTTCCTGACCTTAAATTAAAAAAAGCAATATGTTGAAGATCTTATTATCCGATATTATCAACTGACACTTATAACAATATACATACTCTTTTATTTTGTACAAATCCTCTACATTCAAATTTTCTTCACTGAATCATAATGAAGTAATTATCTATAACGGTTTCTGAGATTTTAAAAAAATCATGCAAATTACTAGGCAGGGAAGTGTTATTCCGATTACAGTAATTATGATTTGATAATTATTGATATTATTAACCTTTAATAACAACGTTTTAATAGCTTGAGAATCGTTAAACGGTATTCATTCTGAGTTATGGAGGGTGAGGTGGAATTCCTTGAAAAAAAATCAAAATATTATCTTGGATTTATTTAATCATTTGAGATGAAAGCTGCCTCCATTTTGCGAAATGCAATCCTCATATGAAGGCCTTCATGTTCAAATGCGGATAACTCCGATATTTCAAATAATTACTTTTACATATTTTTTAACCAGTTTAGTCAAGTAATTTTTTCTAGTTCGATACTTATGTCTCTTCGTTTTAGTCTGGTTCTGAATCTAGAGTTTCGAGAGCATGAAACTACTTGACTTTACTACCAAGAATGACACTTTTTGAAGTAATCCGCTTTTGTTTCTGAACGCTTCATATAACATCTCAAGAAAAATTAGTAAACGTTTCAATCGAAATAAAAATGTAAATGATTTGTGGATCAGACAATGCCACTGTACGAGCAATGTAGTAACCATTAATATGTTCTAGGAACTACAGAAGTTCTTCCTTTGTCTTGAAAATTAGGGTAAATCATTTAAAAACCCTGAAGGGTCTAGGGCTCAGCATATGGTAGAGACAGTACTGTTTCTTGGAAAACGGTTGTGCTGGGAGGTGATTTTTCAACTATATTCCTATATCACGCTAAGCCACCAGATTTCCCCCCCTGAGTTTGGGTACCCACTTTATAGAGGCTGGGTATGCCCCAGAAGGGTCCTTAATTCTGCAGGATCCATCTCCGGCCGCCAACAGACTAAATAAAAGTCTTGCCAGCAGCAGGACTAGAACCCAGGACTTTCGGCATGGCAATTCAGCGCTCTAACACTGAGCCACTCCACCAACCACTCCGAAATTCTGGTATAACAAAAATAAGAAAGGTTAAATCTTTGGTTTCTAATGTCACATTAATTAGTTCCTGGGTCTATAGATCTGCATCTTTCTTCTTAGGGTGGCTCCTTCTCTACTGGGGGGGGGGGGTCTCCCTTCGGAGTTTTTCGATCGGGAAGGCTAGTCTGATATTTTATTGTTCTCTTCTAAACAAGTTAATAACACTCCAGGAGATTATCAGCCAGGGTATCCACCTTTATAGCATTTATTTAGCACGAATCACGAAAACTAATAATAACACTATTTAGTTATGATTTATCTGCAGCCGAGGTGAAGAAGCCGAATTTTCTCCAGAGAGAATTAATTGTATTGAGAGAAGCGGAATGGTGTCATTATCGTAGTTTTTGGCTTGAAGCGAAGGTATTATATAAGCAATAACTCCTTTTAAAGCCAATGCCTGACTTTGGCCCTTATTCATTACGAAAATAACACGGTTCCGTTCAAGGGATTTTGAGCAGTCGGTGATTTACCCACATTTCAAAGATTCGATCTCTATCGTATTATTCTTTTTATACTTAGTCGACTATTAATTTTCAGTTTTTTTGGAATGAAATTTTATGAAGGGTTATTTATTTTTATGAAAAAATGGTCCTAATATTTCCTTAATAAAAGAATGATGTCAATATATTTTAGTCTCCTTTAATTGGTTTTTCGATCCACTGGATTTTTCGTTCGACAGGAGACACCAATTTGCATTATTGAACTCACCAAAGCGAATGTGAAGAGCACTTTCTAATTAAAAAAACCTTGAGGTTGTCTGACTTTGCTTTAAAGGTAATATCGAAAAATGTGGCAATGATGTATTGGTATTCTATTGATATTGCGCCGTCACTATCCTTCCGAAATCAAGTTTTCTTCAAAATAGTTTTTTTGTTGATTTAAGAAGAATTCCGTGGTACTTCAAACACTTGTCTTTTTGTATCTGTGGAATATTAAGGAAAAAAAATGGCAGCAATATTAATTTATTTATTGAAATTTATTGCTGTGTTATAATAATGCATGAAGTAAATAATATACAATGAACAATACATAATGGCATGAGATAAAGGCAAGAAGAGGACCTACTATCTACTGGTAGTTCTCAAATAACAAATCCAACTGGGATCACGGAGGAAATCTTCATTTCAGAGGGCTCGGAGGATTATCAGGAATTGAAGTGGTTGCTCCATTGAGACTAGTGGTTCTGAGTGGGAATGAAGTTTGTTATGAAAGGATTGATATCGTGTTCGGGTTAAACAAGGCAAAAACGGGACATGTAGGTCAATTTAGAGACTTTATTTGTAACAGCACACGTTGGCACAATTAAAAATACGCTCTTCTTATTTTTGTGTTATTGTTGACTGCAATTCAATCCATCATTAGTATTATCCAGTCAACTATTTTCCACTCAAACAGGAATTCGATATCAATGTGGAGTCACATACCTGACCTCTTTAACTAATCTTAAAATAGTCGTGTATACGAGTCTTCTATAATTGATTGGGAATATAGAACATTTGTCTTGTTAATATTAAAGTAGCCTAAAACGGTGATCAGTTAATTAAAATTTGATATTAAAATTTTCATAATGACCAAATGATTGTATTTTCTTGTATCTTTCTTTACAATAAATATTGAGTGTAAAACAAATATGGAGAGATATAATAATATTTTTACATTTGGAATCATGGATGATTGATTAACAAAACGGTGTTAATAAAAATATTATAAGTGTAAAAAAGGGTTTGTGCAAGCGGGGTATGACTATTCAAACAGGTGGATTGAAATCGTGTTCTGGCCAAATTAGCAATATTGGGACATCAAGGCCATTATGGATTAATTTGTTCGTGGCAAAGTAAGGAGCGTTGAGGATTTTGGATTGTAAAGCTTTACTCCTTAAGCACAAAACGGACTTAAAATAGTTATATATATGAGTCTTTTAATAATTTGTTTAACTTAAAAGAATTATTTAACTAACAACAACAATATATATATATATATGATATAAAACAATGAGGACAAAGGGCACGCAGCGATTTCTCCACTAGAGACGTAAAACAGTGACTTGCACAAGATAGGCTGCCGTAATATAGTGACTAGACCAGCTGAGCTCAAACATCTCAAGGTTGGTCATCGATAACCCTCCCTTCTCAAGATGATCTCTACATAATTGATATACAGTTAGTCGCTATTATCCAGAAACAATTTATCTTTCCCAGGGCTCGTTAAGCATCCATGTGGTCCAATGCCGTTCCACTCTGTGTCTCACCCCGCTCCTGTATTTGGAACGAATCACCAATCATAGTAATTGCCAAAAAGTCATTATTCATCCGAATGACCTATTTATTTTTTCAAGAGAGATTCATTTAGGTATAATATTCAGTAAAACATAACTGGGAAATTATTATTTTTTATAAATGTTGAAAATGGTCGGGGGTTGCAGTCAATAAATTTTACAAAAAGTAATTATAACTAATTTTATTATTACCACCGTTTCGGCCTAATTTTTAGGCCATCGTCAGGGCAAGGGGCTTAGTGCCGAGAATAGAGAATTTTTGTAACTAAATATTTACTAAACAGTAATCATTTTTTTTTAAGTCAATGATGCAAACGTTTTACCAGATGAGTGTCATTCCTGAGTTACTTGCTACCATTCTATTACAGAGTTAAGAAACTATTTATAATACGGATTTTTTTGGTATTGTCCATTTCCAATTCTCTCGGTTCCATGGCTTCATCAGTTTCGACCCTTCGGCTTCTTCTCTGTCATCCTCTTTTCCTTCTTTCTCGTCGCACGCATTCCAGTATTCGTCTATGCATTCTATGTTGTTCCCTTCTTTTTCTATGTCTAACCCATGCAAGCTGTTTCTGTGGAATGGTTTCTATCAGAATCGTGTCTGGTTTCATCATATTTCCAATTGTTTCGTTTACACTTCTTTATAATTTGGATTTTCAGCAGGTGCGTCTTGGGAAATCCATTAGAAAATATTATACTTGAAAAAATCTTAGTGATCGTGGTCTTCTATCTTACTTGACAAAAACGTTTCGGCTCATTTTCTTGAATGATAAAATATATTTAGAGAAGGTGTAATTATGTTTTTTTTAACAGAGACATCAAGGATGTTTGATTCACAAAATTAATTGTTAAAAAAACATGATTAATGGTATAAGGAGTCTTGCAAAGTGGGGTATGACCATTCAAGCATTTATAACAAATCATAGCATCTTCTTCTTCTTGTCCCATTCCTACACATGATGAACTGCAGCCATTCTTGGTCCCTCCATAATTCCTTCTTCTGCTGGAGGGTTTTGGGTTTTCCCTTAAATCTTCAGGACATTCTCCAGGTAGAAAACTCCGGGACGTACTCGCGGTCATTGCCCAGAGGGTCTTCTAGATCTTTCTCTGGTTCTCTTTTATTCCCCGTGCGGCACACGTAACCAAACTACTTAAGCTGTCGTGATTTGAGTGAGGTCTTTAGTTCCGTCACCACAAACTCTTATTCGTACATTTCTAACGCGATTCCTTCTTTTCTGTGTTAAAAGGTTTCGTGTTAAGTGAGGTACGACTGTACAAGCATTGATAATGAATAATAATTTCACTAATAATAAACCAACTTTTGTATGTATTTAATTGATAAGCTCCAAAATTTAAAAAACAGAACGTAATATATGTCTTCATTAAAACAAAATTATTCATTGTAAGTCCCACCAAAAATACAAATTTAGTCCCTTATAATCAACTTACTGACCTCAATCAGTCGAATATATCTGCACTATTTTATTTTATTGCAGCATTTTATAATACAAGTACATACTGAAGCGAATTTTTTTAAAGATCATATTCGTGTCTGCAATTGTCCAATGGTCACGATGTTCGTGATGAAATCGTTGAAAACATAAAAGTGTAAAATGTTCTTGACCTACAGTTCTCGTCACCAGCTAAACTTTCTAAATAACAAAATTTAAGAAGAGTTTTTTGTGGGACAAGGTTCTATCTTACTACTGCTAGAAATAAAACGACCTCAAGGCGTAATATGAGCAGAAGTAGCCGAGTTACGAGCACGTATGATCAGATAAATTCTTAGTCTTCAGAGATTAATATCAAGAATGAGGTAGGGGAACATTAACGCAACTATGATGAAATTGTATTCCAATGTTTCTCTGAAAACCCTTTAAAATCTATGAGTGGCGTATAACCTGAATAATACGTTAGTGAAATCATCACATACGATTACTCGAAATGGAAGATTGCCGGTATAATTTTGGCTCCAAACGTTTATTAAAGGTTTCCTTAATTAATAATAATAACCAAAATTGAATAACTAATTTTATTACACTAAGAACAAAGATTGTATTAAGATTAACATTAATATACCACGTGATACTTTTACAATACAACTTAACTACATAAGGAACTTGGAATGAAGATTACATAACAGTACATTTAATAAAAATATCCAATACTAACTTAATCTAATAAACAATTAGATATAATGAACAAATTTTATACTAACAAATAATAACTAATTATAAATAATAATTTACAAATTACCCTACTCCTACAATGTGTTAGTTAGAACCTTAGTTGGTACACCCGAGAACATTAGAGAGATGGAAAGCCATACATAAATTAAAAAGTATTTAAAAAACAGTCAGTAGTACCTATCGCAGCAGCCGTACCGAGGAGATTGCCCTGTCCCGTTTGAGAATAGGCCAAACTCATTCAATTATTATTAAAAAACTGCCACCGCCTTCATGCCATTACTGTAAACACCATTCATAAAGTTAAACATATTTCTGACTAATCTAATTATTACCTTTTAACTATAAATAAAATAAGACTAGCCCCATATTCATCGAAGGCATTTATTCATAATGAATCTACCATCATGTTGGTATATCAGTTTTTGAAACCAAAAGGCCTACCGTCTAAATTATAGCAATATCTCAAATTGTGTTTAAATTTCCTGCATCGCCCAATTCGAATGTGTATGTGTGTGTGAAGGTGTTTGAATGTGTATGTAATTTACAATACATACCAACATGTTACCAAAGGTTTTACACCCCTAAACACCAACAAACTACAAAAACGTTGGAAAGATGGTTCTAAGGAATCCCGGAACGTTGTGGCCTCAATTCTCACTTGTGTAAGTTAGTAGAAATAATTTTGACACTCCCGCACTGGTTAATATGCAGGTCTTACCTACAGTTTGCCAAAAGGCCTTCGAGAACACACTCTCCCACCAGTACCCAGTGATGGCGCGTATCTCGCAATTCCAAAAGGTGCCAATGAAGAATACACCATGGTAGTAACGAGGATGTTATTATAACTGTGCATCCTTTAGTAGGTGCGTACGTACCTTAGTTCCGGTGGAGCCCTTCCATACTAATCGGTCATGGGAGAAAAAGTCTTTAAAAATTTAACTCATCTGTGAAATTGCTTTAAGGATGAACTTTATAAAACACTCTTTAGAAACGTTTGGGCTTCAGCTGAAAAAAAGACTGACTCATTGACAGACAGATGGCTGCATACCTGAAGTATCCTCTGAATGCGATCGATTCTTAGTAGATAACAGAACATTATAAAACCTTTATAATAAATAAATAAATTTATTTGAAAGCTAATGATTAATCTTGCCCATGAGCTTAATCATTTATGGGATTAATCAACGGTGGGAAACAATCATTTGTTTGTTTATTTTTTAATTTTGACGTCACTTTTATGCTCCTATGGCAAATCGTACGATGCTACAGAGGGGGTCTAAATTTTGCTAACCCAGGTTTAAATAGGATAGGGATTTTTAACGGTACCTGACATCGCAGGGGCTCGGGAACCCCGTTTAACGTACCTTCCGAAGGACGCCATAATTAAGGATTTTTATTCCCTTTAAGGGCCACCTGCCGGGATACGAACCTACGATCTTGAGCTTAGTAGGTTGTTATGCTAACCACTAGACTACAGGTCGCCCCAAAAAGACATTATCATACTTTTAAATGCATATTTTAAACATCCTCTACAGTCAATTAATAGAGTAGGTATATAAAATCTGTTTATAGTTTATATATATATATAGGCCTGCATGACCTTTGGCCTCCTGAGTCATCCTCTTTCACACCTCCCTGCCATGTGCTTCTCTCTTCCGATTGCGGACACCTAGCTTGTTTCTCCACCTCATCCTTACATTTGCTACTAGCTCTACTTCTTTATCTCTTTCCGCTCAAGTGCGCTTCTACTACTTCGTTCTGAACTCTCATCCTCCATTCTAACCACATGCCTTGTATCCATGTATGTACATTATTTGTATAGCTAACTTGTGACCAAACTTAGATTATAGTATGAAAAATCGCAAATTGCAACTCTACCCTAGTGTTGTTTCCTGAACGTCTTGGAGTGTATGTTGAGTCTGATTGGACTGTTGATGTCAAATGTAACTGTTTTCTTTGATATGATTTTCTTTTTCTGTTTATGTCTTTGTGTCCTGGAGATTTATGAATTGTCGAAACATTAACTGATTAGTTTTTCCAGTGTTCTGAAGACTTAAAGCTTTGCTTATATGGTTTTTCAAATTGAAATCTAATTCATAATTTATGTCTCTTTTTGAGTTTTTGTTATTTTTTATTAATTACGGCCTCACGTTGCAGGAAAAAAACTATTGCATGAAATCAGCGGACGGTTCTTACCTGGAGAATTAACAGCCATCCTTGGGCCTTCAGGAGCTGGTAAAACTACACTTCTCAATGCCATATCAGGTTACAGGTAACTTATTTTATAATTAACTGATTTATTTACAGTTCGAATAAACTTTATAAGATACTAAGAACAAAAAAGATAATCGCATTTACAATAGCTAAGAACGTGCTATGACAGCCCTACATGGATACCCTTGGGAAGGAAGTTATCTAGAGATCATAGAGGAGAATGTGGTTTTACCAAACCTTAATGACGACTTTATGGTTGAATTTTCTACAACGTAGAAAAAGAATTGTGAGGAGAGAGCATTTTAAAATAATTAGTCTGTTGTATGAAAGGAGGGAAACAATTAAGTCAGTACAGAGCTTAAAGACATCGTTAGATCCCATGAACTAAAATCATGCTAGTTGGAGAGGTTGATATCTATTATAGTTCAGATATCACACAGGATTCAAAGGATAGACATTTTCTGGCAGTTGGTACTTTTATTATCCAATAAAATCATTCAGGCACTTGCTAAGAATGAGACCCATAAGATTGCCGTATTTTAAACGAAACCGGATTTTACCTATTTATAGAAAAAGAAGGCCAAACCAGCCTGTTTGAAGAGGTAGAAAAAGATTTGCAAGAGATGGAGATAACTTACGAGGATATTCTAGAATGTAACCGTTTCAGAACGAAACTTGATGCTTCTAAGGTTTCCAGGAATAAACAAGGCTAAAGACGAGAAAGAAATGAGTGAGGCAAATATTAAGGCTAAATGCAAAAACGGGGGGGGGAAATTGAATTTACGTGTCTTTCTAGGGAAATACGAAAATAAGAGCATCCAGATATTAGATTATTTTAAGGACTTACAAGTATCCACACACTTACGGTATCATGCTAAATTATTGTACAGGATCCTTGGGATTTAAAAAAAAAAAATGCTAATTTATTTTTATTAGTTCCCTATTTATAGAAAACAACGATGGTTTTAAGAATTTGAACCTTGTTACCACACAAAAAAAGTTATAAAAATAAATATCGTGTAATTTGAAAAAATAAATCTATAGATAAAACCACTCATGTAAATCGAAATTTTGACAATGTCCGAATTCCTATCGACTGACGTCTTAACATCAACAAACAACGTCTAAACACTAAAAGAGTTTGGTTCTTCAATTATAATTAGCTTGAGGAATGATGTCATTATTGGATTTTCCACATTATTGATGCAGAATTTTGACCTATATTACAGCTCAGTTACTGCCACGTTATATATAACTCTTATGAACGAATAACCGTTAACAACATCCCGAACCGTTTTAAACAACTGTATAATAAATGATATTAATAAAGAAATAGAAGATTGAAATTTTAAGTTGAAATACCTAATTTAGAGAACAATACCAGGGCGATATCTCAGGACAATAAATACTGAAGTTGGAGTAGAGATCTTAACTAATTAATAAGCATGGATCCAGGTAATAAGCATAGTTATAGAACCAATACGTATTTCCGGACTTGGTAGAGGGGGAATTAAAAAAAGAATTATTATACTTTTATTTATATGACTCAATGGTTAATTAGTATTAATCTATGCGTGTGTTTTGAAAAGCTATAAAATTAGTTTTTCTGGATATCATCAGATTTGCTGAATTTCTAATCTCTTCAATCTGAATTTATTTTGTACATTTTTTTTTTCGCCTGCCTGGTCTTCAAACAGACTGAGCATGATAAGAAAAATCACATTGGAAGTACAAAGAACGTCGGAAGCAGAGGATAAATCTGTTTCATAATAGAATTGCTTCTTTAAATGATTTAACACAGTGAAACAACTTAAAAATAACACTAGCAACTTTTTAAAAATATTCTTGTAAACATTAATATACGAGGGCTATTCATAAAGTAAGGGACGTTTTGGAATTAAAAAAAAAAAAATGTACAAGAAAAACATTTTATTATATACATGTGAAAGAGGAACTAAATTACTACTTTTCAACATAATAACCAAACAAATTCAGGCACTTATCATAGCAGTGGACAAGCTTTGAAATCCCTGTGTCATAGAATTCTGCCCCCTGGGATCTCAGCCATTTGAGAAAATCAATAAGAAGAACACCTTGCCTGTCCCAGAACACTGTTGCCATAATCTTCCTTGCCGACAAAGTTTGCAGAAATTTCTTCGGTTTTTTAGGGGAACTTGTGTGCCTCCACTCCATGGACATTAATTTTATCTCACAATTCACATGTTTCACCTAGGTTTCGTCTACTGTTACAATTCGATCCAGTAGTGCATCACCATGACTGTGGTAGGTCTCCAAAAACATCAAAGCTGCCCCCTTTCATTGTTCTTTATGGTGATCTGTAAGCATTTTTGGCACACTTATTACACAAAATTTGTGGTAGCCAAGTGTCTTTGAAACAATTTCAAACAATAAAGTCCGTGAAACTTGTGGAAACATATAGAAAGCTCAGTTATTGCTGAATATTTTCGTTAACTTTGGCGACCAGATCGTCAGCCACAATGCTCGGACGTCCACTCTTCTCTTCATCATAAACGTTTGTTCGGCCATTTTTAAACTGGTCACTCATTACGTTGTTCCCGTACACTTCACACAGTACCCGATGAATTTCTATTGGCGTTAATTATTTTGCCAACAAAAACCGAATCACAGACCACACCTCACAACTGGCGGGATTTTGGATTGCAGCACACATTTCAAATTTGAATATAAAAAAAGGGAGTAGCGCAGATATGATCCCGTTGTCACTGAGATGTCGAGCACTAGCACACCAATGTATACGCTATTGGCGCGCGCCTGGTGGCATCAGGTGGAAACGTTCCCTACTTTCTGAATATCCCTCGTATTTTTTAATTATTTATCGATTAAGTGATCGATACATTGAGGAAGAGAGGTGATGTGCTCAGATACTGTAATAGGTTCCAAAAATTTGATAAATGGCAACATCTTAAAGAGAAAAAAAAAAGAGAGCAACGTTGTACAACTATAATAATACAATAGTAATTATAGATTCTGAAAACAAAACCTTGAATACATAGCCAATTAAGAACTAACGAGTTTAGAAAAGCACCCAGAGGGTCTTTCCTCTTACATTTTTTTTTAGATACTCATCAGGTCATTTGGAGAAATAATTTAAAAATTAAGCTAACCTCATGATACCTAACCTGGTGCAAGCCTGACGGGTTCATTATTTATTGATATTCGAGAGACTATAGGCTTCGTATTGTAGCTTTCCTATATATTAACCCAGGAATACTAACGTTCTTAGAGTAGTCGTTTAATACTGTATTGGTGACGTACACAAGATATTTTTCATTTAAGGTAAAATAAAAAGGTCAATATGTTAAAAACTAACAGTTTTTTATTTCACGAAGCACATTACAAACACAATCATCACAAAAAATTTAAACAGAAGGTCAATAAACAATAAAACTAGATAAAACTGACACTCCTTTTTTCAAATTTTAAATCGACAAATTCTTCTGATAACTCTCTTATATTTTTTCTTATGGTCCCGAATACAGTTAATTTATATTTATTAAAAAGTTTTTGAACCAGTGGAATACTCATAAACCAATTGTCCAGAGCCAAGTTCCTATCAAGTATTTGATAGTCTCGATTAGCTTTTCCACATAGTAGCGAGGATTCACTCTCTTTTCTATGGAATAGCATCCACTATATATTTGGTGCCATTGTCACATAGTATCATGATTTTTAATCCGTATTTGTTCTGCTTATTACTCATGTTTACGCGAAACTCACAACGGCCCCTAAATCCTGGCAACTGATTTTTCTTTGAAGCACACGTATCGGAGACGTACATTAGTATTCTAGAGTTAATGATATCATAAAAAAAGTAATGACCCAATATAAACTTGTACAAAAGTGGCATTGAAAAGATAATAAACCCTTTACAGGCGTTCTGGAGTCAAGGGTCGGATCGTGTCAGGGAAGAGAAGGTCGCGGTGTTACATCGGGCAAGAAGACTTTCTGGCGCCGTTCATGACGGCCGGGGAGCTGATGGACTTCGCCAGCCGCCTCAAGCTACCGCCTACCTACACCAGGACTCAGAGGGAAGCCGTAGTAAGTAACCACTTCATCGCCAAGCCTATTAGGAAGCCTTGATTGGTAGCCATAAATATTTTATTTCGTACATATTTTACTACTGATTGAATCCCTATTAAAGTGAAGAATTTCCCAATTTATTGAAGTTCCTCATTGTCTTGAATACCATCATTTATTGAAGTAGAGGAAATACGAGTATTTTTTTTAAAATATTGGAACCGATCAGTCTGGATTGAGATCTGCATACACCAGCCTAGGGTTGGGCGATAGTCGATAGATACTATCGATATATCTAAATGCCACGCCTATCGATGGTCACTATCGATAGTTGTGATCTTTTTTTACCCTTAAGTTTTGAAACTCTGCCTGTGTCCTCTGATCTGCCTCTGTCCAGTGTCGAGTTCTTGAAAAATTGAACTCGGAATTCCTAGAGCTTAAGGGTTCTCTTCTATATAACTTTGAGGCCGCTCCGGACGTGTCATTATTTAATTCTCCGAAAGTACTAAATACATTATGTAGGGTAGCACATGTAGTCTCACACTTGTGCAAACAAACCAAATTCGCGGTATTGAGCATTGGCTCTTCTAGGTTTTTTATAACCTCAACTTCTCCTTTAATTAGGGATCTTTACCTACAATTCTTATATGTTCAACTAGAAATGCAGTTTTTCTTTCGGGAAATATGTGGCTCAAGAAGCAGATTTAACTCTTGAAATTAACTATTTCGTTATTTTTCTTTTCTGAAGATTTGATTTGATCATTGTTATTGTAAACATGTAAATTGTAAATACTTTTTTTAAAATTCAAATAAATTAGTTTTTTTCTCATCTTTATGATATAATCTTATAATTTATGATCCTGCAAATTTCAAATAGTAGGTAGGTAATTGAATTTAATTAAATTAGTTGAAATTCTTTATTGAATAGGTTTGGAAAAAAAAAGAAGCAGCTATCGAAAAACTATCTATAGCATTCGATAAATTTCAGCCAATAGTATCGGCCTATCGATAGTGCTAACTATCGATTATCGCCCAACCCTACGCCACCCTCTATAAAGTGAGTACCCTTAGTTGGAGGGGGTAACCCTAGCGATTGAGCGAGATGCCGGCACAACCTTTGTCCTGAAAACGGTATAGTCTCTAGCCACAGTATAGTTTAATACTGAAAATCCCAAGTTGTACTGGTGCAGGTTTTTTTATGAGAGAATTCTGCTTAGAAAGTTATAATCCTTTAGAATAATATGTTTTTCTTATAACTTTCAAATTTTAATAGTTTTTACTGTGCGCCCTTATGTTATCTAATTTCGGAGACTTAATAGTGCTATTTTATAAAATATTGTTCTTTGAATTCCAATAAAATCGAAAAAACAAAAACCTTTAACGCCTACAACGCATGAGGGTCTTGTGTTCAGTATGTGGTAGAGACTAAATTTTTCAAGGACAACGGTTGTGAGAAGCAGTGAGTTGTCCAAGATTACACTTAACCGCCAGGTTTCCTCCCAATTTAGAGTAACCATTTTATAAACGCTGGTTCAGCCCCAGGAGGGACTCCAAATCCCTCCGGGCCCATCCCTGGCTGTTATCAGATTAAATAACTGCCACATTTGAACTCGGGACCTTCGCCGCAGCAACTCAGCGCTGTACCACTCCGTTCCCACTCCAAATCTATGTTTTCTAATAAAATTGTGTAACTTCTTAATTCTAATAAAAATAAACTTATGTACATGGTCATTTTCCGTGAGATTGGTCACCATCAGCGGTTCGAAGGAGGCGTTCTATTTGAAAATCTGAAGAAGCTATGCATTGACACCTGTCCAACATGTAACGATGGACAACGTGGAGGGATACTTAGTAGTGGGTTAACAAGGACGTAAGAGTTGTAAATGGAAATAAATTATTGAAGAGAATTCTACTATTTTATATTAAAGAAAATACAACGAGAGGCTTGGTTTTTCCTGGCGAGAATTTCTTTGAAGATGATTCCAAAGCTTTAGATGGATTAGTAGTATTTTAAAGGATTATTGCTTAGTAGCAGTTTTGATAGTGAATTATTTAAACGATATAATTTTGTGTTTCAGATAGACGAGCTTCTGCGTCAGCTCGGTCTGGAAAAGTGCATCGACACCAGAACTGAATGTCTTTCCGGCGGCCAGAAGAAGCGACTCTCCATCGCCTTGGAACTGGTCAATAATCCATCCATCTTCTTCTTGGATGAACCTACTAGGTAGTTTTTCTTTTATTATAATAATAGTGAGTGCTATCAGTCTGTCTACCAAGCTTATGCTAATCTTATCCAGCGGGCTGGACATTGTAGCAGCTGGAATGCTCATCCGCCTGCTGAGTAAGCTCTCTCAGTGTGGAAGGACCATCGTGATCACCATCCACCAACCTTCAGCAACCATCTTCGCTCTCTTCAACAAGGTGTACTTCCTAGCTGGAGGGAAGTGTGTCTACCAAGGCGGGCCTGGTGCTAACCTAGTTCACTTTCTGGTCCAGAACAACTTTATCTGCCCTACCCATTACAATCCTGCTGATTACCGTAAGAATACCGTGTCCACAAATTTAATAATAAATTATATGTTTTCAATTTTATGTCTCTCCACTGTTATTATAATAGAGGCCCATACAAGTTGTTATTTATAAATATTTTTATATGAATTTATGTGAAGATTAATTTTTGAATATTTATTTTTTTTAAATTCTGTTAAGAACAGTCATCGAGATAGTGGAAGATGATAAAAAGAATATTCAGTTCCTTAGCAATAGTATTGAAAATGGGAAAGCAGTCTGGAACTGTAAGGAAATGGAAATAGAGAAAAAACCAGAAGGTAATTAATTGAAATACTCATTTATTGTTCTCAATATTTTTTTTTACATTTTTAAAAAGAACTATAGTATTTAAAAAATAATAATATAAATAGATCAACAATAATTCTAATTTATCAATTTATTCTTAGTTTTATTGTAGAAAAATTATTTACATTATGTTTCTTGGGATTGAAAATAATTTATTTTCAGATATTTCGAGGGGATATTTCCTCCTGATTCCCTCCTCTGCAAACTCTCAAAATACAATTCTTGTTTTATTTTTAGCATAATAGTCTGAATAAAAAAGAAATATCTTGGAGAAGTTTCAGTAAATATTTTTTAATATTTTAAGATTTCAAAAATATTTTAAATGCAAATTTCCCGCCAATCAATAAGCTCCCTACAGTTACTCCATCTTTCCCGACATCTTCTAACACTACTTATCCATAAGCTTCTCATTACTTCTTTCATCTTTCCACATTATGACTATGCCTGTGTGGCATATATAGATAAACATTATAAATTCACATTTTATAATGTTTGGTGGTATTATTTATTTTATTTTTTTTTTACTCAGCTTAATTCTTGTTATTTTAGATTTTTATTATATTTTTGGTACTTGTCCGATATAGGGGCGCCATTATACTGGTAACACTGAATAGTCTAGGGACTGTCAAACAAGAATCAAAGCTCGGCTCCCTTCGGATTTCCGAACCCCTATATTAGACAAGTACCCAATTTTACGTTAGGATTCCACAAACGTGTATAACAGTAAAAGGACCGTTAATAAGAAGTATTTAATTTTAACACAATTTAATAGTAATAAAAATAAAAGGAAAGAATGATACCCAAGAAAGAATGAGTAATTTAGATATCTACTGGCCAGTTCAATGATATAATATTTAATATTTCATTACGACTGTAAATATTAATGCCTGTCCGGCACTTCCACTAAAAAACATTCTTGTGTTTCACGGCAAATACTACCGAGAACCCACTGTGGTGGTAATAAACGACCTACATTGTTTTTTCTTTTTGTATATAAGCTTTCATCAACCTCAACAATCACATTTCTCCCTCCTATTTTCAAATAACCATCTCCCTTATCTTTAAAAGCGACTGCGCACAGCTCCCTTAAACACATTTTCAAATTTATGAATGTTCCTTCGAACCAGGTTCCACTTCTGAAACCACACTTACCTCTGCAACTTCTAAGGTGCCACCTCCAAATCATTCTATTTCTACAAAATTTCATATTGTGGGCATTCTCACAATGCTTCCTTCGTAACCTGTAATGATATTTTGCGGAAAGTTTACAAAAAGTATAGCCTCCTGGGAGCCGATCTCTGCTGAGCTTTGATTCTTGTTTGACAGTCCCTAGACTAGTCAGTGTTACCAGTATAATGGCGCCCCTATATCGGACAAGTACCATATTTTTATTTGTTTGGTTTACCAGAACATATTATTTAGATTGTATTTATTGTTGTGTACTTTTGTACTCTTATAATTTTGTACCCTTTCGTTTAATTTTGTACACAACTGTTATACTTATGGGACCTGGTCCCAGAATAAAATTATTTTTCTATTCTATCCTAATTGGTCCTCTAATTTTTATATAAAACTTGTTATTAAACTGTTGATCTCTGAATGAGTATCTTATATATATATATATATTTATTTAGAATCATTTTTGATCAAACTAAAAAAGGTTCTTTTGTTTTTGTCAAAGTAACTCATGATCATTTATTTGTACACACATTCCTACATTTTACTGTTTCTTTTATAATACTTTGTATTACTATGCTCCTACATAATTAATTATGTAGAATATAACATAATATTATTTTAATATTCTCTAGGTGTAACTAGTAATGATTTTTCTTGTTCTCAAAAATTCTTTTCTTTTTTATTTCTGTAAATTAATCCTCTAATGTGATTTAAGTAATGCAGATCTTTTCTATGATTACAGTTGCAGTTGATGATAACGGCAATTTCCTTTTCCTTGCAACGGATTCATCGATTCAGGACAGATCAAGAGATTGCACCTCCTTCTGGATCCAGTTCGCAGTCATACTGAGTCGTATTATTCTTCAAGGAAAAAGAAACAAGGTCATTGCATAATATAAGCTTATTGATTATTGAAAAGGGGAGAAATTTTGAATTTTGAATTTATATATGCTATTTGCGCACATATCCTGAGCAAATGTTTTTATTCATTTAGATATAAGTATATCAAAACAAATCAAACAAGTGTTTAATTTATGATATATCTTTTTTACTTGCTGAAATTTGTGTTTCTTAAGGAGTAACTCCATTAAAAAAAGAACTAAAAAATGGATGAAATGTGCAGAGAACTCATTACATCGATATATTGCATTTAAAATATGCTTTTGATATTTTCAAAAAATATTTTAATTTAATATAACAATTTTTTTAATTGCTCAATGTACTGGATAGGCCAAAGGTAATATCGAGTTTTGAATGTCATCATCGAGTGTTTAATGAAAAATCACAAATGATTTTGTTTTCTGAACAAAAAGCTAACTATAGTTTTTATATAAAAAAATCAGAGCAGTCTTGGGTGAAGCAACTTATGTTGGTTGGCGGATTTTTAAAAATTAAGTTTTTGGATTGCATATGTCTTAAAATACAAAACCTTAGGTTTTAATGTTAAGTATAGTTTAATTTTAATTTTGCTTCTTTATAACAAGAGGGAGTGGTGTAGCTAAGGGCACTGAGTTGCTGTGCATAAAATCCGGTTGTGGCTGATAAATTATTTAATCTGCTAACTTCCAGGGATGGACCCTGTGAGATCTGGTGACCTTCATAGGGCTCACCTAGCCCCTATAAAGTGGATACCTTCAATCAGTATAAAATCCTGATTGTTGAGCATGAACTCGAACAAATCACCCACTGTATAACTGTTGTCCTTGAAACAGTATGGGTTCTGCTTCATGGGTTGTAGTGGTACAGGTTTTTTTTTGTTTTGTTTTTTCATAACAAGCCTACTCTTTAATATATATTATTTAAAAAAAAGCTTATCTTTATGGACCTTGTCTGATCTACAAATCTTATTGAAAATCTTTCAGAGGCCAACCAGAATTGGCCAAATTGAATAATGCTGATAGGATTTGTATTGTTTTCAAAATATTTTTAAGCTACTTAATTTCAATAATTAAAATCAAACAAACTTTGTAAATGAATAACTATTTTATTAAAATATATTGAAATGAATTAAGGTAGGCAGCAATTTTTTATTAACACGATTATCAATTATTTTAATAATATACATATTTATTGTTTGAATTAAACAATAATTTAGTACTATTGATACATATAAAAAATTATTCATAGATATAATATTCCTATTGACAGACTGGTATGAAGATCCACTTACTTCATTACACTCTCTGCGCAACGATTGTGAGCATTCTTTTCTACCAAACTGCGAACAATGGACATGAGTTCACCGCTCAGCTTAAGCTTTGTGTTGCTATGGTCATATTTCACGGTTACACTCAACAAATGTCACCAATAGTTTACTGTGAGTAACACTCTAATGTCATCAACCTTTAAAAGAAATTGATTTTCACTTATTTTATTTATTTATTATTTTTTAATGAAGATGTCAGATATATAATAATATGCCAGTTGTATATTTGAAGTACAAACTTTATATATTATAGCCTTATTATTGTTATTGTTATACTTGTTTTGTATAAAATTTATTGACTGCACTACCCGAAAGTTTACAACATTTTTAGGAAATATCCAGTCATCTATTTCCACATCATTAGAAATATAATAATTTTTATAAATTCAAAATTTTATAATACCTTCATTAGTATTATCAACTTATATCTAGAAAGGTTGTTTTTTTTATGAAAGGTTAGTCAAGTGATGAGAAACCTAGAGTGATTATTAAAGATATGTAAAAATTAAAGAAAATGCATTATAAAAATCATAACTATACTATCTTTTGTTAGTCAACACACGTTTTCCCATTTATTAAAAAAAATATTCAATTATATAAAAAATCTTTTGTTGAATACAGATCCTTTAGAAGTGAAGTTGCTAAAGAGAGAACACTTTAACCGATGGTACACTCTGCTACCTTATTATTTGGCCTTCATACTTTCCAAAATTCCTTATGTGGTACGTATTCGAAACTTTTCATCTAAACAGCATTATTGCTGTAAATATTTTGCTAAAACATTTAATAATTATTGCTACTTAGATCCTGCTTGTCTTGTGGCATTCTTTGATAATCTATGGAACTTCTGGCTTACCTTGGGAACTCTACAGATTTGGTCTATTCTATTTTGTCTGCCTCATCACTTCATTTGTCGCTTTCGGGTTAGGACTAACTATAGGGTCTCTTTTCAGTGTCACTGTGAGTACAATCACTATTTCCTAGAAGTAGTTACTAATTCTATGATTAATTAAAAAACCTTAGAAGAGCTAATAATACATTTCAGGTCCAATACATATTTTGGAATATTTTGCTAGGTAAATAGTTAAATTATAAAATGATTTAGTATTGAAAATAAAGATTAGAAACTGATGAATATTTGTTTATTTTTTGCCCTATCATATTGATAGATGTTTCATCATCGATTCTGGAACTTATTACACAAATTTGGATCACCTTTTTTAAATGCGATATAACACTGGACTATATATCTTAGATTTTTCTAAAATGGGAAAAAAAAACAATTTATCCAGTCTGTTTATATTCTTCTTTTATTGAGACGTTTTGAAAAAATTTATGTCATTTTCAATCTTTTTACATACTTTTTCTGCATCCTTTAACAATAAAATATAACTTGAAAAAGTTATAAGTCATACATCTTATAAAAAGCATTATTAATGTCATAAATATTTTTACAATATATATATATATATTATATATATATATTTTCCTGGGGATTAGCTATCCTCCATGGTCATTGTTAATATTTTTAAAAAATATTTTGGGTCACGATGTCGTCCCACGCTCACCTTATTCACTAGACTAATCTCCAGCAGATTCCAATCTGTCAAGAAATTTGGACAACTTCCTGAAAGGTAAAATTTTTGAAAATGATTCTTAAGTCAATAAGCATTTTCAGAATTTATTTCACTACAGAGCCCTGGATCTTTCAGTTCTGCGATTGAAAATTTGATAACACATTGGGAAAAATGTATAGAAAATGGGGGTAAATATAATAATAAAAATATTTTTATACAACCAAGTATTATAGAGAGAGTTCTGGAATGTATTTGCCTATAATTAAAAATAAAAACTATCATGAGACAATTATAATTATGATTTTGATGTATTTGATAATTTCAGTTATACTCTTTTAATAGATATAAATATATATGTTTTACATTATATTACTAGAATAAACGCCAAACTATAATTTTTTTTTTAGAATGGCTCAATCATTGGAGCGATGGCCCTAGCTCCACTTCTAGGCTTTGCAATCTATGGTTTTGATTCCATGCGGACAATTCCTTTCTTCATGGAGGTTATTGTTCGAACATCATATTTTAGATCAGGAGTCTACGCGCTGGGCCTCACCATTTACGGCCTAGATAGGAAACCAATGGTGTGTCCTGAAGAAGTAATCCACTGTCACTTCAATGACCCTAAGGTAGCTCTTTACTTTCTCAACCTCCAAGATGTTGATGTCTGGAAGCCCATTGGTGATCTCGCGATCAATTTATGTGTCTTCTGGTAAGGGTTCATGTATAATGCCATAATAATTAATGCAATGTAAGTAGTTAATATAGTTCCTAATAATCTGATTATTTCTAGGTACTATTTTTGATTGCTTACATCATGAAATTAAATAACTTGCTTTTATCTTTTAATTGCCTATTAAAATAAGTACTTGTTCAATATGTAATTGCATCAAATATACAAACTGTTTAGTTTGTATTGCACGTTGTAAAGCTCTGTCTTTCGCCAATAAGACCTAAAGTCTTCGGCTAAAGCAAAAACGTATTTAACATAATCAACTTATATTTGTTTTTAAAAAACAACACTGTCATTTAGAGTATGATTATTGAAATCTACAGTATGAATTTTAAATCTTGATTCTTCAATATCTTCCATAAAATTTTCATGAGAGAATTATTTTATCTAAACTTTATTTTTTAGACTTTTGCTGTTAAAAGTAAAGATAAAAAATTTTATTCTGCAGGCATGCCACTATAATTGTTGAGTAGTCAATGATCTTGTTTGTCAACTGCCAGCCTCCTTTGTGGAACGCTATTGTCCTCTAATTTTTGAAGCCTAAGATAATTAAAGCATAACCCATCATTAGATTCTCTATTTCCTAAACCAGCCACAATCTTGGCCTTCCTTTTGTGACTAACTTTTTAATTATGACCACCTAAGGCTTTAGTGACATTTCCTGCCCCGTTCATTCTACTAACTTTTACTACCCAAACATCAAGAGCAAGCTAGTCTTTGAATGCAGCGTTTGAACCCTTAGCAGTGTTTTTAAGAATCATAGAATCCTGAAGCATACATCAGGACTGACTCTATATTTATATAGAAGGAGGTGTTAATATTAACATGAGAGTAAAAAGGTGATAAAGTGCAGGGAAAACAACAGTACAAGTTATTACGATACGAGCACAGATTTATTGGATATAAACACTATATACATATAGACAGGCAGACACTTCACACAGTAACATCGATCCAGCCTAAACACCTGTAGGACGCCAACTGACTAGCTACAATGGTGAACACAACATGGATGACATTGTGCACAGCCAACATAATCTTAACTGTCACTTTACAGTGTTGACTGTCTAGAATACAATATAGATGATACACTGAAGAGGAATTACTTCAACAGTTGATGACACCAGGAAAGACCTGGCAAGTGTTTTGAAACCTCTTCAGAAGCTAAGAAATGTATTCATTAAAAGTAAAAATTAAACTCGCCTGTTGGATACTGAATATGCTAATATAAAACAAAAAGTTTCTGATGTTCCCTTAATTTAAAAACATTTAAAACTTTGGACATAAATAAAGTTTTCTTTTCACAATTAATTAATTTTGAAATTACTGCAGCTGGATTTCATGGAAATATGACTCAACTTTAAAATCCTGTTACAATAACTGAGGCAGATATCTCACACAATGTCCTCCTTCAAAGGAAAAGAAGAATCTGATTTCTTTTAACAACCCAGTTTAAAAAAAAAAAAAATGTTTTTAATACTCCATGTCTGAAGTTTTTTCTTTTATCTTAGCTTTAAAGAACTGAATAATGAAGCACACATAAAATCAGTTAAATTGGAACATAACGCAGCCAGTAAAATCACATCATCACGAAAATTGGAATTCAATCACTTTTTTTTGAGCTCATTAAAAAAATCATAAAAGGAACAAGCATTTGTTGAACTATAGTTGACATGCACTAATAGTTATCAACTTCTAAAAAATGAGTTCAGGATAAAAATATAAGCAATAAATTTTTCAATAAAAAAAATTGATGAATGTTGTAGAAGTTGGCAGGGATTGTCAGACATTGAAGATATGATTAAATTAGTTCTTGACGTACTATAACGTATTATTTTTCTTATTAATACTTATTTAATTTTACTTCTGATTGATTTAAAATATTTAAAAGTACAATCTTGGAGTTTTAATTAAATGGATTCATAAAAATAAAATAAAAGCAATTAAAAAAAAAAAAAACCTGTACCATTACAACCCTGTCCTATCCATGAAGGGCCCTAGAATAAGCATTGAATCTAAGACAATGGTCATGCAGGAAGGTGATTTGTCCGTGATCAAGCTCAATGGTCAGGTTTTTCCCCAATTAAGGGCACTTACATTATTGAGGCTGGATGTTTCTGAAATGAAGGTTTTCGCATCAACAGCTAATTATTGCTAAATGCCAGTCAATTATTAATATTCACATTATTACCTCAGCAATTACAATATAAGAATGCTACCTTTTATTAATAAAACTTATTGAGTTATCAATAGCACATTTAAGATTTGTTTAAGTACCAGTAAAAGCTTATTAAATTATAATTTTTAATAAACTGTTATATTTAATTTTAGTCTAATGAACATTATATCATACGTTTATTGTTTACAGGCTGGCATTCTACCTAGCATTGAAATGGAGATTGCGGAGTTAGGATGTCACAGAGAATTCTGTAAATACAAAATTTTATCTTAGAATACACGCTGCTGTGATTTATAATAATGTAGCTCATAAAAAATACTTATGTAAATATTTACTTATTTTATTAAAATTTAAGATATTTATGTTTCTACTTATTTAGATCCCACGTGCAGGCATTGGATAGATAAAAAAACTTAAAAACACTTATTTAGAGTAAGTAATAGATGGTACAAGAAAATAGTTGTATTCGTTATTTATAATTCTTATTCATAAAATGAGAAAATTGTTAAATACTAAAAGCAATTTAAATGTATTATTAGCATTTCATAGAAATGATTTCTAGTGAAATAAACCTTTTATAATTTATTATGATTAATTATAAATATGATATGTATGATTCATAAGTAATTGGAGTATAGTGATATTTGTTTTTATATTTTAACCTTTATTTTTATTCATTTTTATTCCATAACATCTGACTTTTCCTGATTCATTCAAGTAAGATGGTGTTGTTTTTTTATGTAACCATTATTTTCTATGTTTCAATAACACCTGTTTTAACACCTGTACATTAATGCATATTTGTCTCATTAGTAGGCTGATTGATGAGAGGATCTGAGTGTTGTTTTTTTATAATTTATTCTTCAAAATGATTGAATATCATTTTGACTAGTGATGATTATCGCCAAGTAAATACTAAGAGATAGATAAACCCTAAAATGCCATGCTAATAATACTACAACTTGTTCCATGCACTTCCAAAATTCAAATCTAAAAGTATTCCTCCTACTGATGTGTCAACCTACTAGTAATTTATAACTTGATTTTATAGGAAAAACATTGAATTTTTAAAGTCTACATAAGGAAAAACATTAATATAAAAATTAATTAGTTTAAGAGTGAAATATATTTTAAGAAGTATTTAAATTATTATATTAATTAGTCATGACAATTTTTTTACACCAAAAAATTACACCATATTTTGATTCAGCACAGCAAAAAACCTTAACTATCAAAATCATGGTAAAAAAAATCTGTTTCAAAATTTTTTAACATAAGAAGTTAAGTTTTAGTTAGAGCTCTTAGTCCAATCTTCCACTTATCCAAAATTAAATGTTCTTGGAATCTTCAGACAGAGGAACCTTCATCTTTCCATACTTACAAGCAATTGTGGTATTATCTTTGAAGATCTGTATAAACAGACCTGACTAAAAAATTATTTATAAAAGAGATAAATTTCCACAAAGTATATTTTCATATGAATTAAAATAATAGAAAAATCTCTGTGATAACGAAAAAAGTAATAAGAAGAAAATAAATTAAGATAAAATAAATACTAATTACAAAATAGTATCAGTCACATGGAACTTCATGATAGAGTTGAAAGTACCTCAAAAACAAACCTTTTTCATCACTTGATTATATAATACCTCATGATGTCCTTCTTGCTAATAACTAATCACTCTGTAACAAAAACATGTAAAAAAAAAAGGTACTTAATTTGAAAAGTTGTCAAAAATTGCAGTGATATAAAATGCGATGAAATAAATGAAGATATAGGTAGAAACGAGGTAATGTGATTCGCAAGGATTTTAATAAAAATATTGATACCGATTCTGGGGTAAATATGATTTACCTCGTTTTTCCGCTTTAGCCTTCAAATGTCTATGGTGTCTGTCCTTGGATTCTCATGTATCAGTCAATCACATAAATTGTGATCAAACACCTGATCACATAAATCACTTAAAGTAAAGTCAGGTCATTTTAAATATTTTAGAAGGTAAACTTTGAAAAAATGGTTTGGTTGTTATTCTTTCCCACTGAAACTGTCCTTCACAGAGCATCCAAACAACTTTTAGAACAAATGCACAATCAATACATTTCCCATATTTTCTACCACCATTCTGTGTCTCCCGAGATTGTCTTTTTGTCTCTTCAATACATTTATTTAATTTTGTCTCAATGTACTGTAGAATGGAACCAATTTTATATATTATATTTTAAATTATTATTAATGGTGATTCTGTCCATTTATTTTGTGAATATTGGATGTTTGTCAAACTATTTTCATATGGGGATTACATGCCAAATTTTTTGTTTGATAGCAACTTCATAGCTGATATTTAAATCTGAGTCTCACTCTAGATGTCCGCATAGGGAGGATACAACCCAGAGCCCCATATTCTTCGGATTTTTCAGACTTCTGTTTCCTCTTTCTGATACCTTCCATACTGGAGATCATAATCCCTAACACTAGAACTAGGAAGATTTACCATGTACCTATTTCTACCAACCAGTCAAAATGACCAGTTTGTTTGTTTAATTAAACAAAATAGTAGAATTCAAGAAATAAAACTATAAATTCATGAGATAATTTAATTTTAAATAAAATAAAATATATTTCATTCAAATATTTTAATTACATAACATAAAGAGTAGTATCAACATAGCATAAAGAGTAGTGCTGTTGCAACTATTTCGTCAAGCATGAATGATATTTTCATGACCGGTCAAAATGGCCGGTTCGTATATTTAGGTATAGCACATAGATATCTCTGAAAATTAGAAGCATAAGAACGAAATCATTTATAATATTATTGTATACACAAATTTAATAAAAATTATGACATTATTTGTAAAATATTAAATATGACTTAAAGAGGAAATGTTATAAATAAATTATGCAACCGGTCATTTTGACTGGTTTGTAGTCTAGTGTTAATTTAGCTTAGAAGTTCTGGCCAATCTTTTGGTTGTTTTTAATTTCCTATTTACTGTGATGTTGCTATCCTTTTTAAAATATAACATTTTTTAAAAATCAAGACCCAAGTTTGTGAAATAACATGTTTATGTCATTAATTTAAATATTTTTATTTATGAAAATTCCACTATCTAGGTTGAAGTCAAGTTTGTTATGTTAAACATATTAATTTTTGGCTGATAATCATTCTATTTCTGAGAATAATCTGCTAATGAACATAATTAAAATGTCATCAACATAAGCTAATATATGCACGTTATCAGGTCATTGTAGGTGTTGACCAAGACATTCAACAGTCAAGTCTATATTTCTGGTGGCCTAGCGAAAATGAACTTTGACACGAAAAAAAAAAAAGATAATACAATAATATATCAATAAATGAAATAATAAATTACAATGTAATCGCTGTCATAAGGACTGGGAAATCCTAAATGTAAATTGTAAAAAAAAAAATGGTCCTTTAAATCCCTGAGGCATTTTAGAGTTAGAAAATTACATTTTTTGTTTTCGTCATCTATAACAGCTTGCCCTTTAGATTTGTTTTGATCCACGAAATAGCATTATTTTAAATTTTGTACCTGTTTATGAAATTTATATTTATATATTTCTACATCTGAAGAAGACTATTCCGAAACAAAAAGTTCTTTAAATGAATTTCTCAGATCGAATGAAACTAGTATGGTAGATTGCTTTCTGTTAATGGCTAAGTGAATATTTGTGCCTGCTGTGTGCTGTGCTTTGAACGAAAACCAGATTGTTGACGTTTATTCATTTTACGTCACTTTATGCCTAATCGGACGACGTTTCAATAGGAATCCTAGATTTAACCAATCCAGCAGAAATTAGGATAGGGATTTTCAAGGAGTAACTGACATCGCACAAGCTCAGGACCCCCATTCTACGCCCCTTCCGTTGTTACTTCTTTTGAACGAACCAGCCATCTGGGGGCATAGTAGGTTTTTATGCTGACCACTAGACCAAAGGTTGGCCTCTTTGAAAATTTGTATCTGATTATAAAATTTATATTTTTATATTTCAATGAAGACTATTTCAAAACACATATTGCTTTAAATGTATTCCTCAGATCGAAGGAGACTAATATCTGAGTATAGCAGTATATCATATTTTGTTTTCTGTCCACGTCACCATGGCCATATTAGTGTTTTTTTTTGTGCTGTACTTTGAGTGAATACCAGATTGCCCATTGTCGTGGAGTTCGTTAAGTATAATAGCTGATTATGCGATTATGGATTATACATTCAAGAACCTTGGGAAAAGGACGCAGTAAAGAAATGGGCCTTTAAAAATCGCCAGATTGGCGGGTTTTTTATTACGGAAATTGGTCATATAAGAGAGGTTTTTGATTAAGGAGGAAAACGACATGTATCTATTGAAGAGTCAAAAATAGAACGTTCTATATAAGGAAACGTTAGTTTTAAATATTTGAAAAGAACGTTTTCAAGATTAGGTTTAGTTATTTCATAGGAATTTTGTCGAGGAGAATTTTTGTTTGTTTTTGATAAATATTTCAAAACAAGTTCACGTTCGGTAATATCTGAATAAATTCTATTCATTTTTTTAAAAACGGAATGGTGATCTACCCTTTCAAGCCTATAAATATTTTCTAATCTCATACCAATCTTCCAATAGTGATCCGTTGTTGATATGGATTATTTTAATTTTGCTAGTCATGATTGAAATCAACAAATCAATTACATAAGCTGGTAGAATTGGAATCACTAATAAATGAGTTAATTAGACAAACTATGAGAAAGTTTCGGACATGTGATTAGGATGGGGCAGGATGAAATCCCAGCCAAAGTCCTCAGGGAGCGAATGTTTGGTGTGAGAAGAGCAGGCCGACCACGACTTCGGTGGGAGGACTGCGTAGCATCGGACGCCCGGACCATATTGAATATCCGCAAAATGAGATAAAAAACATCACAATAAGAAAGAAATAATTTGGAGGGTAGGAGCACTTGATAGAGAAAACTGGCGGTCGATGCTGGAGCAGGCCAAGACTCGAATACAAGGGTCATAGAGCCAAATAATAATAATAATGAGAAAGTATTTCAAATAACAATTAATCCTTACAATCCAAAATCCTTCGGAAAATCCTCAATGCTCCTTACTTTGTCACCAACAAAGCCTTCCAAGATGACCTGATTTGGCCCGATATCAATCCTTTCATGACTAACTTGATTCCCACTCTAACCCACTAGTTTCAAACCTAGCTACTTCTTTAATTCCTGATAATCCTCCGAAGCATCTCAAAGAAGATGGGCACGAGACCTTCTATGTTGAATTCGTTATTTGAGTATTACTAGTGGGTAGTTTCTCTACTAGCGTTTAACCAATCATGTAACATTCATTACATACAGTTGTAAGTTTCTATAAATACATTTTTAAAAACAATTGCAATTTAGTGTTATATTGTTGGGAAAAAATCAATAGTCAAATTAATTTCCTAGAGTTAGATTAAAAAATTACAATTTGAATATTTTTCGCGTTCAATTTAAATCTACAGTATATATTACGAAGTATTATATATGAACCATTTCACACAAAGCTAAGGTATAACCATAGCGTGTGTAATTGATATTTTTAAATTGATCATTTGTTTACACAGTACACAATATCAGAGTATAAAACAGATTAGGCCATAGCACATCAAGATCAAACACTTGAACAAACATGAACGTTTACAATGCCATCGTAGATTTCTTTTTTAACTTATTTGAATGTAGGTTGACAAAACAATGAACTAAATAGTTCTAGTCCCACAATAAAAAAAAAAATTATATCGCAAAAATAATGAATCGAGAAAGAAGAACCATACTCGCAATTTAACAATTTTTCAAAAGATTTATTAACAATTATGAGGTAGAAAGAGAGAGATGGGGGTTGCTTAGTTACACTACAGTTCATTATTGTATTATGCATTGTATCATGATATTTTATTTTAGCCTAAACCGTATTTATTTTAAATTTCTTATTTGTTCATCTCAGTCTACTTCATTCATGTTTTTTCGAATGTTGGTACCGTTTTGATGATCACAAAGGTGATGTATTTCCACTTGGAAATTCACAAACGCCCGGCAGGTGCCCTTAGCATTTTTTAAAGGGAGTAAAACAATTAATAGTTATGCCGCCCTTCCGTGGGTACGTATAATGGCTGTGCTTAGCTTGTGTGGTGTCAGGTATTCGTTAAAGATCCCTATCCTAATTATACCTGGATAGGGAAAATTTAGGAATTCTACTGTAGCATCTTCCTATTGGACATATCAGCATAAAGTGATGTTACATGAATTAACAAACAAATGCCAATTTTATTTCTTATTACCTGACTGCTTATCTATATATTGAAGGATATAATATAACGCATGCATAGAAAGGTATCGTTGTTAATTTATTTTTTTTAATTAAACAATTCAGCTGGAAAGTTGAGAATTATAATGATAACAGAATACAATCTCCTTGTGCTAGGTATAATCCTGAGAAGAATATCGCGTGCTTAAAATACCCCCTACCATTTCTTTTTAACACGCTTTTATTAGCTTCGCCTGTATGTTCTTATATATGAATCGGAATCTCTGAACTCTATTTTCGGCCAATTTAAAACATATGATTAAATTGAAGCTTTGCACACTTCTCAACGATGACAATATAATAATTAAATAAGTTTGTCTCAATATCCTGAACAGGATCTTCAGGATTAGCGATTTTTCATATCCAAAGGCACGGTAATTCCTCATCCCAAGTACTAATTCGTTTACTGAGGGATGGATGACATAATCTTTGATACACCGGGTTTTTTAGTTAGCAAAACTAAAAAGTGGAAAATAAATAATAATTTAAATAACAGAAAATACGCTTTAATAGGAAACTAGAAAGTAGAAAATAGTTTTTAGTAATTTTAAAATAAGAATGATGATATGAAGAACAAAAAAAAAAATTCTATCGTAATAAAATATTTACAACAATTAACATCTAACACCCCACATTTTTCTACTAGAAAGTGAATTTATTTTGTTCATCACTCAATTCTTACTTTAAACCTATTGAAAAGTATTTTCTAGATTTTAGTTTTGTTTCTTATTTAAGGAGAGAAGTGGCTCAGTGGTAAAGCACTGAGTTGCCGTGCCGAAAGACCTTAGTTCAAATCTCGCACCCGAAATATTAACAAAAACAGCCCTGAGGATGTATAAGCACTTAAATATAATTGTGTTGTATAAAATTTGGCCAAACCTCTCTAATTTAGCCAAAATTCTTCAAGGTCGGAGAAATAAATTTCGTTGCAACTGATAGTAACCGGCATCTCTCTCCTGGTCATCCCCACTTCGCCTGTCTGTGTTGTGGGGAGGTGTCAGTTGAAGCCTGGCGTCATGGAGGTCTGGTTCGAGGGTTTAACCTGCTGGGCGCCCAAGTCCAGTGAGTCATATGTTTTTTTCATATAAATGAATATTATATAATTATAATTTATTTATTTATTATATTATTATTTCTAAATTAATTAAATAATGTCTGTTACATTTTGATTTCTAAGCTCGTATAATGAACGTAAAGAAATAGTTTAGTCTAATTTAAAAAAAAAAATCTAATACCTGATCTAGTGCTAAAAATTAGGAAAATAATTCAGAATTATATCATATTCAAGAATATCCGTGCTCAGATTTATAAAATAAAAATACATATTATTATTATTATTATATATATATATATATATATATATATATATATATATATATATATATATATATATATATATATATATATATAGTGTTAATATTATACTGATTTCAAGAATGTATGTGATTAAAGGTGATCATGAGTGTTTATTATTATTATTACTTATTACTAAGTCTCAAAACTAACTCCTACAACTCAAGTTAAGCATTTTTTACTCAAAGAACTCCAAGTTACTTGACGCAGTATTTGAACTATATCCATATTCGTGCACAGAAAAGTATAGCATTTTTTAATATAATAATAATAATAATAATAATAAAACCTGTACTTATCCTGGGACTTAATAAATTAAATTAAATATAAAACCAACCTTCTTGTAAATAACTTATATTAGTGATAGGTACTATGGAGTAAATTTCAAATACAATCAACGTTGTTATTAGTGTTTTCCAATTCAGTTTATATACCTTTTGTTTAGTATTTTATTTTTTTATGAAGTCCGGTTATAAATATAAAATATATGTGATCTAATTTGATTTTGGAATTTTTTATTTGAACTTCAATTCATACAAATGTTTTATAAACTCCTTCAGTTAATCAGAAATTATGTAGACATTTTAATAGCGTTAAAATTGTTTATCAATTTTAATTCAACATTATATGAAAAAATGATTTTTTTTAGTGACTTATAGAAACATACTCGAAATTTTCAACCGAAACTGAAACCTTTTTGGATATTTTTATTTATATATAAATATCTATATCTATCAATAAGAGTATTATATATATATATCTTTGATTATTACAAAGGTGATGTATTTGCACTTGGAAATTCACAGGCGCCCGGCAGGTGGCTTTTTTAGGGTATAAAAAAGTTACAATGAAACATTGAAAATAAAAATTACTCATCGTTCGTTATGAACATAAATTCATTCAAGCCATATATGATGAGAGCTACAAAAAAAAACATGGCATTGATGAATGCGACATTAAGTGGTTTAAGCAACGCCGAGACGAAAATATAAGTTTGGGCGTCTATTGCCAAGATAAAAAGCTGAACATTTTGCCAAAACATTTGGTCATTTCAGCGTGTGTATAAGGCTGGTATAATCGTGCTCAAAAATTTTAAATTGGAAAATACTGATTTTAGGAATATTTATGATGAAAAGTGACCATGATTGTTTTATCATTATTACTTTATTATATATTACCATTACAAATCAATCTATATATTTTTTACTACAAGTAACTCCAAATGGTTTCTCGTTCTCTCAAACTTTGGGTTTTGGAAGGTTGAGTGTAGGCTTATGTGAATTTAATATTCTATACAAAACCCTTTCACTAATAAATGGAAATAGTGAAAGTTAAAAACAGTTATTTATGTTTACATAAAACATAATTAACTACTCACTCCTTAATTATCTGTAGAACATCAATACTGTTTTATTACCAGCTTATGGTGAAAATAACCATTCTTCGATGTGAAATTACCATTTTCCCATACAAATTACCCTTTTTGATTAGTAGTGTACTTGAATTAACGAGTAATTTGTGATATAAAAATATACCTTATATGAGTAATAAAAAAAATTAATAAAATACCAAATGATTTTATAGTTATCTGTTAAATCACAATGAATTAAACCTAATAGGTTCAAGAAACTCTACTGCGTTCAAGTCATTTATAGATACTGCACTTTTTGTTTCTATGTCAATCTTGGCAATGTTCCTAGCAAATAACGATCGGATAAAGATAATATAAACGAATCACTTAATTAATTAAACTTTAAATAGACCGTAAATACATCACTGACTCTAATTTAAATAATTTTAATTTAATTAGATTTTTAAATACAGTTAATTTACTTGTATTTTATAAGTAAGGATCCTACAAAAATATTTTACTATTATTTTAATGATGATACTTTGCGGGGAACAACTCTAGAGGACATGTTGGTTCTTCATTCCTACCCAGAGGAGTTGAACATATATTTGTAATCCCTGAACCTTCCTAAATTTATTAACCAATATTATTCCCTTATATTAAGCCATAAAGATTATTTTTTTATTTATTTGTATTTTGCTAACAAACCTTTATTTCTTAAGAGGAGTAGAAAATTAAGTTAGATCCAATAAAAAACAAAACAAACAACGTTACATCTTTCTTCTGACACTAATAGAACTTCGTGCAGCAGTTTGTCGATGAACAGCCTTGATACACGAACACCAATCTCTTGCTATTTCCAGAGATTGTTTGTTTAAAAAGTTAAATAAAAAATAAGACACTGGCGACATAAACAGAATTGCATTACAATATTTACGTGAGTGCTCTTTAAATTTAAAGGTGACGAAAAACCACTACCGTAGTTGGAGGTATGGCTTTAAAATAACTCGGTGCCCGTGAATTTTCATGTCACGATCATGTTCTATTTACTTAATTATATAATAAATATTACATAGCTTCATCAATTTATTTTTATGATCCCACGGAACCATTTTATAAGATTGTAACCACAAAATATGAGATTCTCCAATGTCATTTTCTATAAATCACCGACCAAACTTCTGATTGGAAATATTCTGCTTATCTACCACGTCATTTAAATAAATAATTATGTTGTTGTTCTCAGTCGCAGAAATTATTTATAGATAGTTAATTGTGATTTTTTTTTAAATTTTTTTTTTTATTAAATGCACCTTTTAGTAATTATTAAAAAAAAATTAAGATTATATTTTCGCTCAAGGGCGGACTTGATGGAAAACAATAAAAATAAAAAACCTTAACACAAAGGATTCAAAGAAATTAAAGATTTATCATTAATTATTTCTATATCTGGCATGAATAGGCTATTAAGCAATTTTTTGCATAAATACATGCACACTCACATACACACACCCACAGTAATATATATATACTATTTTATATGTCATTTTAACTATACAGTGATAGAACATTGATGTTAACAAAAGTAATTATGTGCAGATAGGTGAGACACTATCAGGACGAACAGGCAGGTGTATATGTATGACCTATACTAAAAACACGTAAACTAATTGCATTAAAAGCAATCAATACTACAATGAAAAACGTATCTTAACTGATGATTAGCGATATCTGCTATTGCACTCTCGGCCTAACAACTTCATTCATCAAGAGGTTCCTGATTCATGTTTCAAGTACCATGGATGTGCAATGTTGTAATTATCCGATATCACACTCAACCTTTTTCTCCCCTATTTCGAATACCTACTTTACAGAGGCTCCAGAAGGGCTCCACTTCACAAAGAATTCATCCCCGGCTGTTAAAATATTAAATAAATTATCTGTTATAGCCGGATTTGAACCCAGAACCTTCGGTCACCCCGCTCCGTGGTAAATAAGTATATTTAATAATATTTCGAATTATAACGTCCAACTAGAAACTGAGATTAGGTATCGCTAAGTTCAGCTAACATGACCATGGGAATGATTTAAACCACAGTGAAATTGGTCCTTCAAAGTTAGGTTCGGGAGGAGTTCAAAGAAATAATTCCTTAAATAGTGATAAAAAAACAAAACTGTACCACTACAACCCGTGAACTGGTCTGGGGTTCAGTACATGGTAGACACTGTACTATTTCATGGACTAGAACCGTTGTCCATTATTATTGAAACTATTATTTCTTGATGTAATGATTACCGGAATCTAATCATTTCCTACAATTACATTCTCTTTTACATACTAAAGCTCACGCTAAATACTAAAGCTTGTATTTTTGGAAAATATTAACATTTAAACGGATAAACAGTGAAAACTTGTTACTAACCTTGAAGCAATAACCTCCGGGGCTCATTACATGGTAGAGACTGTACTGTTTCATGGACAACGGTTCTGCAAGGAGGGGACTTGTCCTAGGTCACGCTCAACCGCCAGATTTGTTCCCCTTATTTTGGGTACCCTATGTTTATAATATTTTATAGAGGCTGGGTGATCCCCAGGAGGGTCCTATATCCTACACGTCCCATCTCCGGCTGCAAACAGACTAAATAAAAGTCTTGCCGCAGGGGGATTTGAAGTAGGATTTCCGGCATGGCAACTCAGTGCTCTACCACTGAGCCACTCCGCTCCTAAATAGTGATATTTAGTAACTATTTATTATAAATCAATGTTTCAATGGATAAGGAAGATAAAAAAATATTAAAAAATTTAAATAATTTTAATAAGACAAATTATATTAAAACAAAATTATATATATCGGTGTCAAATAAGTATTTTGTCACTATTTCATTCATTACCTCCTCCGAACCATTTTTTCCCCCTTAAATATAAAATCAACTAATATTATATAAAAAAATGTTTATTATCGTGGTATCCCCAAAGAATTCTAGAGTTGAATCCATTCATTAAATGTATGTTCTGGTTTCAACCTTCAAATTCTTTCCCAACATTTCCCTAAGACGTAGGCTGATGAAGCTACGTCGAAGAACGTCGGCGAAGAATTTGACACGGTCGAAACCAGAAGAGATATTTGATGAATAGATTAAAACAATGGCTGTGGCAATCCAAAAAAATATTTAATTCTAGAGCTCTCTATAGTTTGTAGCAGTAATTCTATTGCTTAAACTAAGAAATAAAGGTTTCTTCATGCAATTTTGAAGCCTTACGATTGTTTTCCTATCAACTCAATGGCTTCAGTAATTAAGAATAATCATTAGAACTCTTAGGGAGCCTTTAAAACTCTCGAGAAAACTCGAGGTTACTAACGTTGTTATTCTATCCAAAACAAATTTGATCGAATGTAACACGGTAAAATTCTAGATAAAAGGTTGATATGAATAATTTAACTTATCCCCTAAAGTTGTTAACAATGAATTTGTTGGCACTAGTAAGATACGATCTTCGGCTTCTCTATGTGTTCTTTGAAAAACTCTTAGTCGCAAGGGCAAGGGAGAGGTTTATTAATTTTTTAATTTAATTTTTTATTAATACCTAATCTAATTCTAACATCAATTGAGGTGTTTTTTTTTTGTAAAAACTTAATCTTCAATAAAGCTAATATCGGATGTTCCACTTACAAATTAAATCTACGGAGTTCAAGGGTGATTGTTCTATTACTTATTTTATTAATTTTTTTTAATTCTTTAATTAAACTTTTTTTTTTAGTGCATATTAATACTCTATTTTATTGTAAGAATGAAAATCCGAGATGATAATCAAATTTCAAATTTTCCTTGCCACGGTACAGACTCATTCATCCACGGCAATAGGTAACATAAGATAAACTCGATAGACATTCAGAAAACATATAAAATATAATTATCAATTGAACATTATGATTTACGAAAGATTCGTTAAACCTAATTAAATAGCTGTACAAATAAAAACAAAATCAAACATGTAATAGTTTTTCTCCTAATAACAATTTATTGTTCTATTTTATCGATTTGAAGAGTTCAATAAAGTGGCAAATAATCACTTATACAATATATTTATCACTTATACAATTTATTTATTGAGACTTTTTTTTACTCTGTTTCAAAATTTAAAATCTAATCTAATTCGGTTTAATTAGTTTGGATCATTTATTTCGAGAAAAAATTGTGATTTCATAGATAAATTCTAGAAATGGACATGACACAGTACTGTTATAATTAAAGTTATAAACTGTAAGTTTTCTCTGGACTGCAAGTTATATTACACGAAAAACTTGATGAAATATGCTCATGAGGATCATATTATTGCAAAAGTTTTACAGATAGATTATTAATGGATGGCTAGTGAGACCAAACAGTAAAGGACATTAATAAACTCTGTCAAAATGGAATCATCCTCAAATATGATTTGTAATAAACTTCATTCTCCTTAGTTTAAATTACACTCGTGTAATATGAAAGGCATTAATAATATTAGTTCTTAATCACAACAAAACCCTTGGATTCGAGCTAGTGGTTTAAATAAGAAATTTACGGATTTGATCATTTTTTTTCAGAAGAAGGTGGCCTCGTGACCTTCTAAGTTGAACTTGTTATTTAAGTACTATGCCAATATGTATCATTCCTGCCATTTACTTGTTGTATTATTATAATACTGTTGTAAATCTCAAACAATAAATCAATAAAAAAAACTGCCCGCAAAATTATGGTAATTTGTATGTTTTATACATACAAATTTATATATTTAAACATACACACGAATTTTCTTGAGAAATAAAGGCGCTGTAACTGTAACAGACAAGAGACCAACAATGTTCAATGATGCCAACAATGTAACAAGTCTGAGTGCAATATTCAATAATATAGATGGAGTGTTTGCACTTCCTGAGTCAATACAAAACAATATTATCGTCTGTAAAGAAGAAACAAAAATAAAATCCTACATCATTTTTTCCTGACGTACTCCAGATATCAGCAATATTATTGCAGAGTTAATAACTCGCTCGGATTAGACATAGAAATACTAAAGGAAACTCGTGAATAATCTTGAATGAATAGTATTCATTGGAGCCTTTTTTTTTCATTCAATATACAGTTTATTTCCTCGATCCTAGTGATTAATTCTGTTTTCCCCCACCACTCATAAAAATTAGTAAAATGTAAAAAAAAAAAAAATGTCGTTAACAAATAAAAATTCCTACACATCTCATTTCGAATATTCAAGTAAAGTCAAAAGAAAATTAAACAACGCATTTGGTCATGACCGCGAAGCAAACAAATTTTCAAGATAAAAGTGCCATAAAACGAAAAGCTTTCAGGAGAGAAATAAAAAGTTACGTAATATCAAAACATTCTCTGATTTTCTTTTCCACTGGAAAAATCCCAAAGCATACCTACAACCCGAATTATTAAGGCTTGTAACTACACTTGTTTTATTCCGGAATGCTTGGTGGACGTTCTTTCACAATCAAGGATCTAATAGAGAACTTTAATACAACTACAATACATAATGTAGTTGTGATTAATTAATTAAATAGTTATAACTAATTTGACGATGTGAGCGAAATGCATTTTTTAATTATACTGTTTGATCTAAAACTGAGTTACAAATCACGAAACATATTGTTTTAATTTTTTTTTAGAAAAAAATGATGACCAGGTCCCTTGAGTATAACAGACGTACACAAACATAATAGATTACACATCTGGCCAAGAGGTTATGTTATAAGAATCATAAAGTATTTATATAAGTACTTGAACATTAATAAAAACTTAATTAATTAATGTTAAAACTTATTTAATTTTAAATGTATGTTGTGATCGATAAAAAAATTAAATAGCATAATAATATGCACTTAGTAAAAAGTGCAAAAGGAGTAAAAAATTCTTGGCTATCCCGTCCTTCGGAAGGGATGTTAAACGGGGTCCTCAGCCTGTACGTTGTCAGGTACTCGTTAAAAAACCCTATTCTAATTAACCCTGGATAGGCAAAATTTAGACCTCCTAATGTAGCATCGTCAGATTAGCCATAACAGCATAAAGTGGCGTTAAATGAACAAACAAACAGTATGTACTTGGAGTGCTATTTATTATAACTGATTAGAGAGCACCAGTTTGGGACTTTAGGAGATGTAGGAAAAACATGGGTTTGAATGTGGATAAGGAAGAAGCATGGCGAATATTATGTGGGTATGGGTCCAAAATATGGTGGAGAGTAAAAGGAACACTCGACTTTTTTGGTTTTGTTGGGACGAAAATAATGGTCGGAAAGACAAGATCTTCTACCTTGAGATTGAATAGAGGATTTGAATTGTAACAGACTGTAGATGTATGAGGGATTTTGGGAGTTGATGGTTTGGTTCAGGAATGAACCTAGTAAATATTGTTTACGGATGGGAGGGAAGAGCAACTTTAGCTCATCTTAGGGGTAGGATGTAGATTTCCTAGGGACGTCAAAGACAAAGTTGATATTTTTTTTTTTAATGGTGAGAGAACAATGAACAATATTACTGTAATAACTGTAAGGGTGATAATCAACAGAAACTTGAAAATAAAGAGGGGCAAAAAATTACTTTAGCTCAATTTATATAGAATTTAACAAAAAAGGTTTCACTTTATATATATAATTATTGATTAAAAATAATCATTTGAAGAAAACTAGCCAGCAATCACAAGATAAGAATTACCCTAAAAGAATGGACCTAGGAATAATGTTTTTTTTTTTTTTAAAGTTTAAAGCATTTGAGGAAAATCGCACGACTCGTTCGGTCGTAATTTCGTAACAAATGGAAAAACGAAATGACAAAAGGTTAATCCGGAATAACCAGCTAAAGAAGTTACTATATATATATATTTATATAATGTAAAAATTTTACAATATAAATAGAAATTATCGGCTTCGAGCCGCCGGGTTCGCTAATAAGCCTGGTAAGCCTTACTTACTTCCTAAAATTTATTAAAAACACCAATATATACCAGCCAATTTGACATATAAATTTACACGTTTATGTGTATGTGTGTATATGGGTTTATGTATGTGTGTATATATATATTGTCGGTGTGTATAATGTTATATAGATAATATAAATTTTATATTATATCATAAATCTTATATAATTATGTATAACGTTTTATTTTAATATGAACAACTTCATATAAGTTACATTTCTATTATATGTTTAATAAGTTAATATGGTTTTACTATGTGCCTAATATAGCATGGTATGTTATTATTTAAATATGTAACAATATTTTTACTAAGTGTAATAAGGTAACAAGAATATATAAATGTAATTATGTAGGTAATGTAAATATGTATATTCTCTAGTGGTAATTATGTAGATACTGTAAATATTTATATTCTCCAGTAGTGAGGGCAATAATAACCATTTGTAGTTGTTTGCCCTTAAAATAAAACAACAACAACCAGCTAAAGAAATAAAAGTAATGGTTAGAGGTTTAATAGGCTATCAAATGATGAAGCAAGAGAAGTGCACTTAGATACTTCAAGGATTTCCTTCCAATTTGACATCATTAAGACTGCAATCAAGTACAATCGGAATATTCATTAGTGATGCTATGACGTTGAAGTAATCTATATATATATATATATATATATATATATATACAAGAGTTTGGACTGTAGGTACATATTATAAGGCCAACGCGCAATAAGAAAGGATTTTGGAAAATTCATCCCTTAAGTGGGAGAAAAGGTTGAAAAAGTTTTGTAATAAAAATACGTCATTTTTGAAGCGAGCATCATGAAATTTTAGGTTTAACTTTACATCTGAAATAAAGAATCACGTGTTTTTTTATTTTTTGAAAATCAACCCCTAAAAGTGAAAAATACGGAAAATCTTTACATGTTAAGTTAGAGATGTAAAAATAGGTGAGCAGGCTTTAATTTTAAACATAATAACAACCGTATTCAAGATTTTGGAAAATCAACCCCTAGAAGCCTGCAATAAGGGATGGAAGTTTGTATGAGACTTACGTCATTTTTAATTTCAGATTTCATTTCATCATTTAAAATAAAGAATTACGTGTTTTTTTTAATTTTTCGAAAATCAACCCCTAAAAGTTTAAAATAGGGGTGAAATAATAATAATAAGGGATGGAAATTAATGTAGGACTTTTGCACAAAAATATAGAAGCTACTGTAATTACGGGATGTGGTCGAGGAGAAACTGTCTAGAAACCTCTAGAATACTATCAGAGTATACATTTTAATTCAAGAGATTACAGTTTTGGATTTCAATCGAACACACATGGAAAGTTCTGTAATTATGCCATTTAATATTTAATAGGACATTTTATAAAAATCGACCAAGGAAGGAATATAAAATTAGTTGACTGGCAGAATTCACAAATGTTTAAGTCATTGTGAATAATATGGAGTATAACTTTAATTTAAGCTAGAGTAGGTAGTTAGTTGATTCACTCTCCATTTCAACTCAACTTCAGTTTTTATTCAAAATCAACGCGGACGAAGTCGCTGGAAAAAGCTAGTTACCAATATAAGTATTGCAGGTGGAATGAAAAACCTTTAGGTTAATGAATTCAGATAACCATTTAACCAATAAAGAGAACGTCGAACTTGTCTAATCTAAAAAAAAAAAATTATATTTATTCTATGAATAAAATAATCCCCCTTCCTAAGAGCCAGGAAAGTTGTTGAGAATGGAGGAGTAAACAACTGCCCATGCTGTTATTAGTGTTGGCCTTGGGACAAACCTTGAATCAAGGAAAAAAAAAATTCCAATTGCCTCTGTTTAAAAGACAACCCCAAAATTATCTTTATTCACTCATGTGCGTGATCTTTTTTAATGGTCCGCAAAAAAAAAAAAAAAAGAATGAGAAAATACATGCGTATAATTATTACTATTCAGATAGTTATCCGAGCACTGACATTTCATGGGCTGCGTTTCAATGAAAGTTTTAATTTTGTTTTAATTTATATTTAAGTATTAAACGATACATCCGGCAAACTGCATTCCTGTTGATTCACACCTTAGTACAGCTGAAACCGCTTCTGAAGGTCAGGCTCCGCGTAGAAGGAAATCGATGTGGTGTATTCTATATCTAACTTAAACTTTTATTGTTTTTTTTTAGTAGTATATTTTTTCTTATTATACAAATCCGTTACAAAACGAGTTTAGTATTATCGGATATACTAAATTTCTCTAAATCTCCTTAATAAAAAATTGTGAGGGTCAGCCGACATAGGGGAGCCAAAATTCCTGGAGGAAGAGTAATACAGCCAAATCGTTGTAACCATATTTGTTGAACAATTATATAAAACAAAATAATAATAGTCAGTCAATGTATTACAAATAATACCGAATAATTTTACCATACCCTAATTTTATAAATAGCCACGTAGTTTGCAATTTAAAGAGGAAAGAAAGTTTCATTTGGCGAATTTAGGTTAACTAGGACATTGAATTTTCATTTGACTATTTATACTTGAGAACAAAAAATGGAAGCAATTTTAATTTTGTGATAAGATTTTATTGTTATATGTCGTTGGAAAGTTTCGTTTGCATAAAAACTTAATCTATTTATAAATATTAGAATGAAATATATTGAATAATTTATTTTGTTTTTAAGAAGATATACATCATGTAAAGAAATTATCGTATGCTAGCTCATGCATTTAACTGTTTTTATTAATTTATTTACTGTCTTTAATTGCTTAATATCTTATCGTGATTCGAACTTTTTATTTATTTTTATTCATTTACTTTTCTGGCTTTTTATAAGAACTTTATGATTTGTATTATGCAGCCTTCTGGCCAGATATATGTTATGTTTCATTTTTGTTCATGTTTGTTATTTTAAAGGGACCTAGTCCCAGAATAAAGTTATTTTTCTATTATATTCTAATATTGAAAAAAATAATAAACACGAAATATTGAGAGGGAATAGGCACTAAGCAATGATATTAGCGGGCTTTCTACCTATAAATATCTAATGCAACATTTATATTGGCATCTATTTGTGATATTCCCATAGCACTCGTAGGAGGTTGACGAGTTTATTTTAAAATACGTGGATACTTTCTATAAAATGTTTCATTTTTTAAATGTGTGCATCTTTAAAACGAAGCAGAGTTTTATAACAGTCCTACGCTGCTATAACTTGTTTTTTTTTATTCTTCATGCTTGGATTCTATTTACGTAAGGTGTTATTTCACATCGACGTAACCTTGAAGTTTTTTTTTCTACAGAAACTCTCAGCAAAGAGCTATTTCCAATTCAATACAAAAATTCGGATAGCAGGCGAGTTAACCAGTTTCGCCAATCATAGAAGCATTGTGGCCAAAGTTGCATCTTACGAATCTTTGGAAGATTCATGTGGGACAAACTGGAAGCCCAGCTACGCAATCACAGAAGTGCAATGTGGGTTTACAGAAGGTCCCTCCTGTGCTTACATAATTGTACTACAGGTTGTAGAACAGGTTAGGGAAAAGTTTAGGACCTTGAACTCTATTTGGCCTTTGTGGGACTGGAAAAAGCCAATGAGAATGCACCTGGAAAGATAGTGAGAGGGCCCTCAAAGAAGAAGGAGCCGGCGATATGTTGAATATATTCATATAAAAGGTTGCACCCAGATGACATGTACAGAATTAAGTCAGCCAGGATATTGTCTGACCCGTTGTTGATAGGATTAAACAAGAGTGTTGTATGGTTAACACATTTTTTATAATATGGTAGCGGTTGCTCACCAGTGGTTTAGAAAAAGCTGAAATATGAATATTCCAGCTGGCTTCGACCATCAATGCTGGTATTTCTTTTCACTGAAGATCAAGTTATTTAGGGGAAAGTTAGGGTGGATATGATTATAAGGCTTAAAAGTTAAAGTATCCAGTATAAAGAAAAACGGAGGGTAGAAGAATGGTGGCTAAATATGCGCCTATGGAAAGCTTCAAATATTTAGGTCCCACGTGAGGCAGAGAAAGACAAAATGAAAGAAAAAGAAGCAAACAAGCGAGAAAGACATTAAGTATTCGTTCTCACATCGATCCATCCACCATCAATCCACCATAGTCCGAAACGCTAGCACAACAACCTAAGTCTTCCTCATTTTGTTTTTTCTCTGACTGCACCCCCTGACCAATTTAATCCATCATTAGAATAATCCAGTCAACTATTTTCCACTCAATTTTATTTATAGTTCATAAAGAAAATTACTAAAAATTATTTCACTGCATCCTCTGTATTGAAATAACATGTAGCTTGTTTTATTTTTTAAATCGGTGGATTACAATTTTTCCATTTAAATTAAAAAACAATACTATATTTTGTGTAACGGTATAAATAAGTACAGTGGCTTTATGATTGTCAAACTTTTAAAAACATTTATAATTTAACTGATCGAGCACGAAAACATGACAAAAATAAAGTATTTCTCCGGATCTTTTGCTAGGCAAAGCTAATAAGATATTACGTCACGAAATTGTTTGTATACAATAGGGAGATATAATTCTTAAAAGATTTAATTTCTGACTTAAGGCCAATTAAAACAAATCCAATTATAGCCAAATGTGTATCGTAATACCTTTTCTCTTGTATTTATAATAAAACTTTCGTTTAAAATAAAATGTTTGGTATCTGTATTTAGGAGTGGAGTGTCTCAGTGGTAGAGCACTGAGTTGCCATGCCGGAAATCCTAGTTCAACTCCCGCTGTAGGCCATGACTTTTATTTAGTCTGTTTGCAGCGGGAGATGGACCATATAGGATCTAGGACCCTCCTGGGGCCCACCCAGCCTCTATAAAATATTATAAAAATAGGGTACCCAAATTAAGAGGGAAAAATCTGGCAGTTGTGCTTGACCCAGGACAAGTCACCTCCTTGCAGAACCGTTGTCCATGAAACATTACAGTCTCTACCATGTAATGAACACCGGAGGTTATTGCTTCAAGGTTAGTAACAAGTTTTCACTTTTTATCCGTTTAAATGTTAATATTTTCCAAAAATACAAGCTTTAGTATTTAGCGTGATTATCACCGATGTATACACATTTCCCATAGTTAAATTCTCTTTTACATACTAATGCGCATGATAACTTGTATTTTTGGGGAATATTAAAAGGGAAACGAATGAAAAGGTGAAACTTGTGGCACAAGTCAAAGCGACAACCTGCGGAATAATTACCAAACTTTTACTTAGGAATTTTCTCCAATATTATATCTAATTTTTGTTTAAAATTTTCGAATATGCGAAAAAACAAAACATTAAAAATAGAATCAATAATAATTAGTAAATTATAAACTACTTAATTTCCATTAATGCCTACTGTATTTATATTTTTATAAGTGAACATTTACATAACCATGGCGTGCCAAGATCGTGTCCCTGGTGTGATCCACTAGCACGCCATTTGTTTATTCTCACGCCCTACATTTATTTAAATTGCGTACCAAGCCTTTCATAACAGTAAATGTATGATAAAGCAATGTTTTCACAACACGTTCTAACCTATAATTTAACATATTGACATTATTACATTAAAAATAATAATAGGCATCATATTAAAAAGTATACATAGTGAGATCATATCAAAGATCGTGAAATACTATTCGCAAATAAAGAAAAAAATTATTTGTTATAAACTTACAATTTTACTAAAATAAAGTTTTTTCTGCACTTCAATGCCTTCTTCTCGTCACCGTACTAATAAAATATTGGATGACAAATGCGATTTAAGAAAAAAAATCTATGGGTATAGGGTAATATTAAATATATTAATTTTTTTAATTTATTTTATTTTATTTGTTACTAATTTTTTAATATTTTATTTGAAAAGAAAATATATGTCCAGGATCGGGACTCGAACCCGGTTCTTCCAGATATATAAATAAATATGTCACACACATGATTTCATTGCTTCGGTCTTTCAGTTTTTGAGAGCACATCTCCTACTTTCTCAATTACAGCTCAAATTGTATCTATTTGTTTCTATCGTCCAGTATGATAGTGTTTGTGAGTGATTTCACATATGTGTATTGCTGACAAATAATATAATCAAACATTTTATAAAACTAACCATAGGCGTTCCTAATCTAATGGTTTACGCCTTTACTAACACCTACAACCAGCAACAACATATACCTTCTCTTATCTCCTCAACTAATGTTCTAAATGTCTAATGTGTTTATAATTTATATTTTTATTCGAAGGAAATTTCATATAATGTTAACAAAAATATTTAAAATAATGCATTTTTTCCTTACACTCCATTCTCTTACAAAGCATATGTTGGACCTATTTTTTATTTTTTATATTTCCACCTCAGTGTTAACTTTTAATAACTTTTAAAATATATTTTTTCTGTTTTATGGAACGATATTTAACTTTAACTTAAACTTCAACTCTTTTATACATTACAGTAATCCATTTTTATAACTAATACCAATGAGAGATAGTTGTTTATGTTATATAAATAATAGATAGATAATAGTTATGTGAAATTAACAAAGTTTAAATTTAGAGAAGACTTAGTTTTAAATTGCAGAAGCTCTAATTTTATAAGTTCTAAGGCTAAGTCCTACCAGACTATTGATTTTAAGATCTATTTAAAGCCTAGTATGACGCTCGTAAAATATATTTTCTTAAATTTTGGGTGAAACTTTCAGAAGTTTTTCTTCGAAATCCTTTTTTGATTTGCATTTCTCTTTGAATGATTTTTATTGTTTAAGTGGGAGTCAATGTTTTCTTTGTAGAACGACGAGAGACTAGCCATGTTACTTGTACAAGTTTTATAAGTATATTAAAATTATTTTAAAAACAATAAGTAGCAAATAGAAATTTCTTTACCCAATTTTATTGAATTTATTTACTACTAGTTATAGGGCTACATAATTTGTACATAACGCATGCATTACTTCAAAAAATATTAGGGTATAGTTTAAAAATGAACTCTCAATTATAATTAAAATCTTGTGTCAAATTACTTCATCCATTAGTAATAGTTATTTTATTTAATTGCTGCTGTCACTGTATAATTTCGATAAACGGAATGATATTTCAAGCAATAACTGGGTATCAATTTTCTTCAAGGTTGTCAAATCAGCTTTATAATGGCATGGACATTAGGAGTGACGTCGAATAAATAATAGAACTGTAATAAATTAAAAAATAACTGACCAATGTCGCTAGCAAAAGTATGACCTTAGTTTCTCAGATAACGATCGATGGGTAAGGCACATATTCTTCGGTTATATTTTATATGGTTTATGATATTTTTAGTGGGATGGAAAAGGGGAAGACAGTTTACATCGAATTGATTTTCAAGACAAAAAACAACTGAATGTGATATACGGATCAAGGATAGCAAATAGAAAAAAAATCACTTCGTGCTTCAAACCTCTGTAATATAGAAAAGGAAATTCAAATTAAAAAAAAAAACTTGAATCTTGGGTTCAATACATAATGGAGACTGTACTGTTTTTAGGACAATGCTTTATAAATGCTGGAGGTTCCGCAAAGTCATTCCGTGGCTGTTAACAGATTAAATAATTTATCTGATAGCCGGATTTGAAACCAGGACCTTCACCTCAGGAAATCAACACCCTACACATTGAAATACTCCACTCCCTAGTAACCTAATAAGTAAAAAAAATATCGCCATCAATTAGAATGTTTAATTTTTTTAGAAAATTGGTCTAACATTTTTAAATATTTCTAAAAGTGAAGGTTTTTTTTTCCAGAAAATTCGAAAACTATATATCAGATTCCTTATACATAATAATTAAAATGTCAACTAATAATATATTAATTTAAATGTCAATTACAGAATAATCAAAATGTCGACAAAGTTAAACCTTAAAACAAATTTTAAATCAGAACAATATTATGTACACCAAATAGTTTTTGTATTGTTCTTTGTATCTTATAATGATAAGGAAAGTGGAGTGAGTGGGCACTTCTAATAACCCATTTCATGTTTTTTTTTAATTCACTCGTGAACTCTTAACAAGATAAATGAGTGGATAAACCGGATATTTTAATAGATCTTACACATTTTGTACAAATATATTTTAAAAAATGAGACATTTTATTTTACTAACTAATGAATTTTTACATCGTTCAGCATTACTGTAAATAAATAAATAGATCAGTGTTACCCTTCGGTTCGATCCAAAAAACGTAAAAGAATGGTCCAGTAGAATAAAGAGAACCATTAAAATATTAAGCACTCTGGAAATAGTCGAAGATATTATTTTTATAAAAGAAACAAGCTGTTGGTAATTATATGACAGGATAAATTAAAATCATTTTTAATGAATTTTTTGAGATTTAGTAAGGGAAGGAATACTCAGAGATTTATATAACCCGGTTTAATATATGCTGACACACACCATCACCTTGAATCTCGCTGAATGTTTTCGTTTTTGTTTGCCTTTTGTTGATCCAGTCAAATGTCACAAAAAAAAGCCTTCAGCGGACTCAGCCCGATGTAACACCTTAAAATACCGAAAAGTAATGGAAGGTATTTTATTTATATAGAAGCTGTATTTTTATTTTATTTTTTTACTATTTGTGAATGTACTTTCATATAATAAAGGAGGTTTCGAAAAAAAAAAAAGTGACAAAAATAGCTTTCCAAATTCAAAACGAGATTGCCACTAGTTCCATTTTTAATTTGAAGTTCCAGGTAGGTTTGTGAATGATTTATAAGATTTTATTCAATACAATTGTATACGGCGAAAGCTGACATGCTAACAAAACTATTCCAGCCATTATACATCAAGGCTAAATATTCAAAATTTCGGAGCAAACGAAAGTCTCTATTTAGAATATGTACGGAGAGACAGCTTTCTAAATTTCAAAACATCGAAAAAAAAGCTGAACTTTTTGCCAATTTTAGCTAGATAGCTCATAAATAATTTAACCTAGTTTAAAACTTCTTAAGACAACGATTACGTTTTACCATAACAATTTAAATTTTTATATATTTCGTTACGTCCAATATGTTAAAAAATAAATATCCTGTGTGGTAGCCACTTAATATAGGCTGGGTGAGCCCCGTGGAGGTCTGTTGATTCGTCAGGTTCTATGCGTGACTGTTAACAGATTTAATAATTTAACTTCCACAGCCATATTTGAACCATGAACCCTCAGCTATCTTGAGAGACTATCTCGCTCACCTATAGTTAATAGGATCATAAATTTCAGTGATTCCAAAATATCTTTTGATTTCATCTGAAATTTTTGTTGCCTAGAAAAATAGGCCCAGGAATAAGCAATATTTTATACTGTTTTCAATTTCTCAATGTGTTCCATATAAAACATATAGTTCTTTAAAAAGAACGAAGTGCTCCATATAAAACATATAGTTCTTTAAAAAGAACGAAGTGCTCCATATAAAACATATCGTTCTTTAAAAAGAACAACGACATAACTCAAAATTTGGTATTTTTGAGCTAATAAAAGAATTCGGTAGCAATTGTATTGGTTTAAGGTTTTTAATTCAGGAATGATATATCTGATATTCTATTTCCAACCTTCTTTTTTTTTAATAATGTCATATTCTGAGATGTATCATGATTGAGTTTTATAGGTTAAGTATATATATATATATATGTTAAAATACAAAAAAAAAATACAAAATTTCAAATGGGTTTCTTATGGTTGATAAAATAATTTTAATGGCATCCTTATAATAGGAATGCTTTGCTTTGTCGATTACCAAATATTTATTATTCTAACTCACACACGGAGCTTTCAAATGCCTCTATAGAAAAATTATTTTTTTGAGTTATGACGTTCTTTTGAAGGAGCGGTTTCTGAACATATTGATTTACGATACGATTGAAACAGAATTCTTATGGTTGACTATATAAATAAAATTTAGTATAACAGTTGGAATGTTTACAGGGAAGAAAAAAATACTCCTGGACGATGTGACGGGTAGATTCTTACCTGGAGAATTAACTGCTATAATGGGACCTTCAGGAGCCGGCAAGACGACCCTGCTCAATGCCATATCCGGATACAGGTAACTGTTGTTGAGATCATACCTAATAGATTCCTATATTATAATAGTTTCCTAATATTTTAATAATAGTTATTATTTTGGTACTTGTGATTTAGCTGAAAGGACTGTTATCCGCCATATAACCTAAACACTGGTATTTCTGATACTGATAACACCTACCTTCTTCTTCATATGTATGGAAATTGAATTGGTGAAAAAAAAAATTTAATAATAACAACAAAAATGTTTTCTACAAGATTTTATTTAATTTTGAGGACGAAATGCCTTAATACTATTTACAATAGCGCGGAAAAAGTCCTGTTCTGTGTGCATCCACTGGATAAAAAAATCACATAAGAATGAATCGAAGTGTTGCCTTTAAGTACCTCGATATATTTTACTCTTGAGCCCTTTGATCATTTTATGTGTTGAGTATAGGCCCCATTTAAAGGATCGACAAAGTTGTTTGGTGATTCATCTGGAAATGTTTATAGTTCGCTTTACTTCTTGGGTAATTAATCCTTTACAACAATAAGATTTTGCAATTACCTCTTCTATATTATTTTTGATACACTTTAGTAGAGTTGTCGCTTACCTATCTTTTATTTTGACATATTGGCAATCAAACACTCCTCAGTTTCTTGACAAACTCCGCCAAACTTCCACTGTTCAGGGAATACTCTCAAGTAAATAACACGTCTAAATATTATTAGATATATTCCACAAGTGAATAATATAAAAAATAATAACCTTCAGTATACTATTCGCTCATAAGAACATTAAAAAATGATTCCAAAACGATTCCATGTCCTTCGCCGTTCCCTAATGACCCTAAGGTACACCATTAAATTGGCCAACGCATCGGAAAGTTACTAAGTATCAACGTAATAGTAGCTCCAAGGATAGGACGGGTAGAAACAATTGAAAAATATCGCTACCAAGTCATCGCACCATTACAGAACAATAAGTCATTATTTAACCGTGTGGAGTTAGATTAACTATTGCTTAATCTTTTCATTAAATATTTATTATCTTGAGTTGCATCAAAGATTTGCCAAAAGACAACCGGGCTTTAATCAGTGAAAAAAATTCAAAGTAGAAATACAATAATATCACGTGAAAAAATAATGTAATCGTTTTCAACAATGTTAATATACTTCATACTGGATCAATAGTTAAAATTCCCAAATATTTACTTCGTTCAGACAGCTGGCCTTATAAAAATAACTTCTATTCCTCAGACTATTTCAGAGACTGGTTTGCGATACTATCTTCCTTAATAGTCAAGAGCTATTACAGCTAGTATTAGCTAATTTTGGATAATACAATGTGATTTTGAGCATTTCAATTTAGTAAAGCACTTCAAAAATGTTTGTTTAATAGCAAATTAATATATTAATAAAGTTTTTAATGAACAGTAGGTACTATATAAGAATTAAAATCGAAAGAGAGTATATTTCAAAAATACAGCATAAATTTAGTAATTAGGTCTCGTGATAAGCAAAATACAAGGGATGTTTCAATGCTGGGTTTGAAACGACATTGCATCGATTGCAACAACTTTCTCTACGATTTGTATCAATATTAATTAGTTTTATATTATATATAATAAATATTTATTTCATTTCATATGTGCTTTGGAGTGGGAAAGCATTAGTGTGTGCTTTGTTGTTAAAGGTTCCGGGTTCAAACACGGCTATGCCTGATAAATTATGTAATCTGTTAACATTCACGGAGTGTTATTAAATTATAATGTTTCTCAGTGGTCGAATATAACCCTGGCGAAATTCTCATCTCACTTTAATAAAAATATTATTAAATACTCTTTTAGGTTTCCACGGCCACTATTTATACAAAATACTTCAGTGGTATATCGCCAACAAAAAAGTTAGCACGGTCTAAATCAGAAGATACCACTGAAGTATTTTGTAAAAATATTATTGTTGTTAAATTAGATGGTCTCCAGGTAAACAGTATTACGGCCATAACTATTATACCACTTGTATAACCAATCTAGGTAACAATAGTCAATTGTGTGCGTTAACGTTTACCACCAATATCGTAAGAAACGGCTCGTAAGAAGGAGTTCAGAAAAAAGTTTTCTGCCCATCCTATCACAAAAGTTAAAACATCTAAATTGTTATTTTTTTGGATAGTACTATAATGTAGTAATCAACAAACATAAATGATTTCATTATAAAATGTTTTAAAACAAATGTATATAGCTATGAATTGACCCTGGGATCTGGAGATCCTGCTAGGGCACATTCCATCCTCTATAAATAATGGGGAAAACCCGGGGTTAAGCGTGATCTCGGCCAAATCAATTCCATGCACAGATGTTAGTTTTGAAACGTAATAGTCCTTTCCATGTACTTAACCCAACAACCTCAAAAAGAACCATGGTTAAGTGGTTAATGGTTGGTTTTGTGTTTTTATAGCCGTAACACCATTAAGCTTTTTTGTCTTCACACGCTATTTTTATTCAATATTTCACAAGTCAGTATTAATTTTGTAAATTAAAAAAAATCGTGATATAGGTTATATAATGGGGTGTATAAAAAAAATGATCGTATAACCTTCCTCATGGAGAGAAGATGGCAACTAATAGTATCTTTCGACACACCACACTCCTTGGCAAGTTCGCGAGTAGTTGTGGACGGATTTGACTCTACAGCTTCCTGCAGAACCTCATCAATATCCATTAATGGTCGCCCGGAGCCCTTCTTCCTTTCCAACGTCGTATCTCCACTGCTAAATTTTTCAAACCAACGCCGCCCAGTGCGCTGGTGAAGGACGCCTCCCCCTTCATATTTAATAATTTCACGAGTTGCTTCAGCGGCTGTGAAATTTTATTTTCCAGGAATGTCTTAAAATTACGAGAATTTCGTAGGACACTGTCATCTTTCTTCTTTGAAATAAATAACTAAACTGAGGCTTTTTTAGAAGAAGTCCAGTGTTAGTAAACAAGCTTAGAGAATGCTCTAAAGGGATTATTAAGTCTTAGTAAATAATAAATAGCATTCAAATATTTACAGACTTTTGAACTCTGGAATTTGATAAAACGGTCATTTTTTTTTATACACCCCATTATGTACATTATAAGATAAAATGAAATAAATCCTGTAATACTACAACCCATGAAGGGGTTTAGGTTCAGAAGATGGTAGAGAAAGTCTGTTGTTTTTTCATAGGACAACAGTATTGCAGAGATGTGATTTGTAACAAAGCAGTCTCAGCCGGGAAGCTTTTCCCTCAATTAAAGGAAATCCTAATATAGAGACCCAGGAGGGTCGGTAGATCTCGCATGGTTCATCTGTGGCTGTAACAGATTAAATATATGTCTTATATACATAATTCAACACTATTTTTTAGTATTATTGCATAATCAAGTACTTTTTTCTTTAACTGCACCAATGCATACCCCACATTTTTCTTTTCTTTTTTTTTAATCCAAGAAAATTAGTATCTAGTCAAGCTCAGATTCCCTAAACTCCTAGGATACTATTAGGCATTAATTGATATAATTACCTGAGATACAGGCGTTATGAATTTTTTAAAGCAGATGAGTTATGCAGACGGGGCGGTGTGAGCGGGAAGATGGTGCAGCCCTCCGGAAGGTCCTTCTGCTACATCGGCCAAGAAGACGTCATTGATCCGATGCTCACCCCGACCGAGTTGATGGATTTCGCAAGTCGGCTCAAGCTGCCTCCCAACTATACACCGAAGCAAAGAGCGATCGTGGTAAGTGGCAATGGATATTTTTATAAAGAAAGAATTAACAACTTATAAGTTAGATTGGCTTACTAATACGTTGGTTTCATCTTGCATTCATTTGTGTGATGCCTTACATAAGACAAGATAAAAAAAACGCAAATGGAGATTGTCTCCGGGAGTATTAATCTTTATGTGGCCCATTTAACAGAATGAACAAAATTAGTAACTTCATGAAAACCTTGAAGTATTATCCTGAAAAAAAAGCTCACAAAAAATAAATTGCATACAAGATAAACCCCAATTATAGTATACAAAGAGAGACCGTGAAAAAGGAGGGTTATTCTATAAAAGGATTTTAAATAACTTGTTTTTTCCACGCCAATTAATAAAAATTGAGTGGTTCAGACTTCATTTTAGGAAGGCACTAGAAAATTCTTCAATACAGCAAGCATCAAAAAACTTTTATTGCAGCATAAAATGTGGTATAAAATATTTCTAATGGAAATACCGATTCAAGTGGGGTTTGTGCCCAACCAAAACATTTGTTAATAAGTGCATCATTCTTGAAAATCTACATTTTTTATTCTTCAAGGAAGATACATTCCCGGGCAGTTGGTTTACTTCCAGAGTCCTCGATAAACTTAGCTTTTTTTTTCAAACTGTTTTTGGGGGAAACTTTTTGTGCCCACTACTAAACCAATGCTTCAACATTAAAATAGAAACTTAATAATATTCAGTAACCTTATCTACATAATAACTTTGGTTACAATAATAATAAGAATGAATCTAGAATTTTGATATGACCGAATACCTGGCAGTGAACTGCAGAGAAGCCGCAGACCTTCATATTAGCGGGAAAATATGCAAGCGAGTGGACTCCTTCAAGTACTTAGGGTCAACAATAGATGGGAACGGCAAGTCGGATCCCGAAGTAAGGAGGAGAGTTGGCCTGGCAAGAAGGGTGACTAGAATGTTGCACCCAGTTCTTTGGAACACAGTCATCTCAACGAACAACAAAAGGCGTATTTTTAGAAGTATTGTTGAGCCCTCCCTCAGAGACCTGGACAGTTAACCCGGGACTCTACTCCAGATTACAAGCTACAGAGATGGACTTTTGGAGGAGATACCTGAGGATCACCCGCCTGGATAGAGTCAGAAATGAAGATATTAGAGACAGACTGGGCGTGACAGAAGAGAGTTCCGGAGAGACTTGGAAGGAACAGGCTACGATGGTACGGACACTGCCAGCGGATGCCAGAACGTAGGTGGCCGAAGAGACTTTTGCTGTGGGAACAGCCAGGACGAAGAAGAGGAAGACCCCGAACCCGGTGGAAGGACTGCGTGGAGGAAGAGATGGCCGGTAGGGGACTTGAGGAGGATGACTGGTGGAATAGAGAAAAGTGGAGGGACGCTCTGACTTAACCAGGCAACCCATTGAGGGAAAAAACCTGCAAAAGTAAAGTAAGTATCTAGGATCTTACCTTTAAGAATAAGAAATATTACTCTGTCATTTGTAAATCGAAATTTTTCTTTCGGAAATCAGAATTGGAAAGCTGAAGTTTTTCGGTATCCTTTAGGGCCAACTAATTTTTCTAAAACTAACTTTTTTCTGACCTCGCATTGGCTTAAAAACTTTATAAAGTCTTGATAGAGCTAACAATATATATTTACATATGTGTGTGTATGTTTTTAAAAAAATTCTACACACATTATATTTGTATTATTAATATCTTGTATAAATTATTTATATCTTAAATAAATCTTGTATTGTTTATATAAAATATATAAATGTAGAATATAAATGTATATAACTTTAATTCGTTTAATAAATGAATAAAAAAATGACTGTCCTTTTTCCTCAACCTCTCTCACATGTTACGTGCCAACCTTTGTGTGTTAAGAATTTAATGTTGTTGTTCAATACGTGCTTTAACTACTTACTAGTACTTCTTTTAAAAGTCCTCTACATGAAAATCACATCTTTAATAGCTAAATATAAGATCATAAAATACATATTACATTGCAAGACAGTGGAGACGATGTACGAGTACGTGAACTAAATTTCCAATCTGGATTTAATCGACCGCTCATAAAATTTAAAACAACTTCACTCTTACTTTTTCTGCTTTATCATCCATTATCTAATTATTACCATAAGCAAATCCATGTTGTCAGCATCATTGTCCCAAGGCCGGTATAATGCTGAATAATTTATCACTGAGGCAAAGGTTAAATAAAGAATCAATATCAGTCTGCCCATGAAGGATTGGAGCCATGGCTATTAGCTGAAACTAGGTATTAGATCCTGGCTGATTATCTGTGATTTTGCTACGTAGATCCCCAAGGTCTACAATGACAACACAGAACAGATCAAGCATACCTAACAAATTATGTTCTCTATTCTAGCAGCAAACAAGGAGATATGTGTGGTACTGTTAACAATGCAATGAATATTAAAAGCTCGTGAAGGGTTACTGAACAGGTAGGGAAAGCCCTCATCAGGTCTGTACATTGAAAAGGTAGAAATGGGACAGTGGTAGGTAGGACGTATGACAGTCAAGATGCCAGATGATCTTTTGTAAGAATGTTCAGAAGTATAACACACATATAAGTTAACGAAGGTGTAAGAAAATTAATTTAATTATAAATTAAATTATATTAATACATAATAATGATATTACAAGCTCAAAGCGCTTTATTCCTCACGTATCAGCTTCTGGAAGAAAAACCTTTTCGAATCGTTTTACGAAATTTACACCATACAACACAACTAGAAGACATAAAAATTGAGCTTGAAAAACATGGTTAAAAAGTAAAAAATGGCATAGCATCCAAGGTTGAAAATACCACTACCTATATTTTTCATAGATTTAGAGCAATGCCCGAAAAACCAAGAAGTATTTAAACTTGAATTTTTGGTTCGCACAAAAATTACAATTTAGGAACCACATAAGAAAAAATGAACCACCGCAATTTCAAAGGTGCCAGGGTTACGGCCACACAAAAAGTTACTGTAGTCTTCCTGCCAAACTTGTCCGGTGCGCAGGACCACATCTTACAACTGAATGTAGGAAGACAAAAGAAACTCCATCCACTTGCGCTAACTGCAACGGTGTTCATCCTGCAAATTACAAAGGATGCTCAGTTTTTTAAACTTTAAAAAATCTTCGTAATATTAAATCTACAACCGCGTCAACTTAGGAGCCTTATTCTCACATTAAAAGTATTGTTGATATCTCTACGGTAAATAAAATGGTATCCTTAACAAAAGAACAAGACAAATCCGGCCTAAATCCAGTTGAGCAATTATCTGCGTCGCAGAGAACTGGAGAATCAGCTGCAAAGGTAACAGGGAGTTATTCTTCCACTCTTTTTTCCTACCCACTTTCTTTATCATTCAATATCTCTTCGATTATAACATCTTCTATTGAATCATTGCTGTCTGAGCTCTAATCCTTTTTATCACCTATTCTTGAACTTCTCGCTAAATTAACTTCTTCTGTCATTCTGAAACCTTTTTATGACTAAAACTCTTAAAATACTCCTTTGGTACTACAATGGTCTGCTCCATCGAAAATACGAACTATTGTTGCCCTATATCAGTAGGCCAGCGGCCAGGTATCAAAAAAGAGCTTTAGGTTACAACAAAGTGAAGAGAACTGAATTTTTGATATGTTGTAAGGGCATGTCTGACTAATGGAAATCCTAGTTTGCTACCAAATAAACGGATGGGAAAACTTTTGGTGGCCGAAAAACCTCGAAGCTTTGGGAGTTATTTCCGTTTTTGAATCTCCTAATCGGTGCGTTATTGATTATAAAAACATTATTAACCATTTTTAAAGTAGATTAAATTTGCAATAATTTGAGCTCAATTGCACCTCTATAGCTCTGATAGGTTCTGAGTTACGTCCCTTTGAAAATTGGTAATTTTTCCAAAAAATCCAAATTTAAGTTTTGGCTGAATTTCGTGAGGAACATCGTCGGAAGGATTGATCCTACGATGAAAGTCAAGTGAAATGGAGCTGTAGTAAATTTAATTAGCTTTAATTTAAGCCCAAGCCGAGGCCTGTAGGTCTAATAGATTCTGAGTTAGGTCCCTTGGTATTTTTTTCCAAATAGTCCAAATATAGGCCAGCGGCAAGGTATTTGAGGGTCACATAAAATTGACCAATTTTCAAAGGGACTTATGTCAGAATCTTTTAAAGTTATAGAGCTGCGATTGGGCTCAAAGTATAGAAAATTTAATCTACTTTAAACATGGTTGCAAATGTTTTTCATCAAAAACGCACCGAGTAGGAGATTTAGGCCAACAACTAAAATAACTCCGAAAATTTCGACGTTTTTCGGTCACCAAGAGATTTCCCATCGGTTTTTTCGGTAGCAAACTTGGATTTCCACTAGTCAGACATGCCCTTACAACATATCAAAAATGCAGCTCTCTTCAATTTATTGCAACCTTCAAGTACCTGGCCGCAGGCCTACAGTTATAATGATCTCAAAGTCGCATCCTATATTACTATTTTGAAAATTATTTAGTTCAATAGCTCTTAATATTTGCCTGGGATCATTGTTTGGGCCAGTGAGGACAGCAAAGGACTGATCAATATGTTTTTGTTTATTTCAGGTAGACGATCTCATCTCATCCCTTGGCCTTGACGATTGCGTAAACACGAATATTCAGAAACTCTCAGGGGGCGAGAGGAAACGCCTGTCAATAGCGCTAGAACTTATTAACAACCCACCCGTCCTTTTCCTCGATGAACCTACCAGGTATGCCAACAGTTATAACAATAAAAACATCATTATTTATTACCTGAAATTTATTACAATATGTTCCCAGCGGGCTAGACACAGTATCCACAGGCCATCTTGTTCGCCTCCTTAGTAAGCTCTCCAAGGATGGAAGAACGATCGTCGTCACTATCCATCAACCTTCCGCTTCCCTCTTGGAGCTCTTCGACAGGGTGTACATCCTGGCGATGGGCAAGTGTGTCTACCAAGGAGGAGCGGGTAGTCATCTCTTGAAGTTCCTTGCCATCAACGGGTACATCTGCCCAATCCATCACAACCCGGCAGATTTCGGTATGGATTAGTTGAAACATCTTAATAAAACCTAAAATTTTACTACAATATTGATACTCATTTTTATGTCCGAAACAGTCTTAGAGCTGACAGAAGACAGAAACAACGTGAACATCCTCTGTGAGGCAGCGAAGAACGGTAGAACGAGTAGTTATTTGGCGATAGAAGATGATGAAGGTAAATCTGGTGAAGTTTTAAGCTACATTAAAAAATAATGTTTTAATAGCTGAATGAAATGAAAACTCATCCTCTAAATATAAACTTTAAATGTCAAGAACACGCTTTTCGCATTCAAAAATATACAATGGTAGAAGAAAACTGTTTTCTTCTATACTTTGAATATTCTAAAGCATAAGGATTATTGAACAATGCCTAAAACATATAATCCCGTCTATAATACTATATCTTTTTTATCTTGATATTAATTGGTCAATAAATACTAATTGTAATTACTACAAATACTAATTGACCTTATACATATACGAGAAAAAAATGTTCAGGGTGGTCAGTGAAAAAATGTCTTAAATAGGGTTTAACTATTTATTAGTTTCGCATATAGCATGTATTTTTATTGTTAGCAGACGCACTTTAATATGTTTTAATGATTTTTTATCAAGTTGTAAGATATCGTCGCATTAGCTAAATTAGGTTTTTTTTCGGGGAGGATTTGATAAGAAGCAGACATGTTATCATCTGTGATCACGTGTGTAGTACAAATAATGCTCTCTTATCTTGATTCAATTTATTTATTTTTCGTTACTAATTATTTTATTGCAAAAGAATTATTTGAAATACACAAACAATTAATTATTTATAGAAAAAACATTGATGTGGGTAGGTTATAGTCGAAGGTTCGGCCGCTGTTGGAAACAGTCTACATCCTTCTCCCCAAGTGACTTATAACTATTATTGACTTATAAGAGTCTTAAGTTGCTATGGGACCTTGTAGTGCACTATTTTTTTGGTGACAAAGTTCTCAATGACTTATATTTTTTTCAGAATAAATGCCAGATTTTTAGCTGCATTATTTACATCACTTAAAACAAAATTAAATAAATGAAAAGAAAAATGTTAGTTTCGTCATTTCATACTTCATACCAACATTTCGACCCACATTGTAGGTCTTCTTCAGGGCTGAATAGACTGAAGATACAAACTAATTAAAATGATAAACAAAAAATTGTAAAGCATAAAAAAAAGATAAGATAAAATATAAAAATAATGCTACTGGAGTAAACTAGATGAAAAAGTAGGTGTGATTTGAATCATAAAATAAAATAAAGTCACTATTTGAAATACATGAGCTAAAATATTGGGGTACTAAAATTATTGTTTTTTTCATCATTATTGAGGAGAAACCAGGTAACTAAAAAAAAAAATAATAATTGGGTATTATCTTATAAAAAATAATCGAATAAGAGAATAAGACGAAGGAAAGATAGGTATATTTTCTTACCTGGATAATATATTTGTTCCACTAAATAAATTTTGTATCGTTCATCTGGAAAGCGTAAGAGAATCATGAAAAAGTGGAATTTCCCATGAGAAGCTTTTGAAGTTAACCTATTTAGATTTACAGCGGTCTATTTACTCAGTGATAAAACTAGTATCTCTAAAATAACAAAGAAAAAATCGTCTTTTATTTTATCGACACTTCATTCTTTACAAAATAATTTTAAATTTCAACAGCTATTCCGATTTGAGATAAAAAGCTCATATGAAATTACATTTGTATGCTAATCGATTTGGCGTTAGGAATGTGACCTTAGCTTTCTGCGCTATTTCCCATTTTCAATTTTGTATTACAGTAAAATACCAACGTGCAATTTTGTTTTAAGTGATGTAAATAATTTTAGTACCCCAATATTTTAGCTCATGTATTTCAAATAGTGACTTTATTTTATTTTATGATTCAAATCACACCTACTTTTTCATCTAGTTTACTCCAGTAGCATTATTTTTATATTTTATCTTATCTTTTTTTTATGCTTTACAATTTTTTGTTTATCATTTTAATTAGTTTGTATCTTCAGTCTATTCAGCCCTGAAGAAGACCTACAATGTGGGTCGAAATGTTGGTATGAAGTATGAAATGACGAAACTAATAAATAGTTAAACCCTATTTAAGAAATTTCTTCACTGACCACCCTGAACATTTTTCTTTTCATTTATTTAATTTTGTTTTAAGTGATGTAAATAATGCAGCTAAAAATCTGGCATTTATTCTGAAAAAAATATAAGTCATTGAGAACTTTGTCACCAAAAAAATAGTGCACTACAAGGTCCCATAACAACTTAAGACTTTTATAAGTCAATAATAGTTATAAGTCACTTGGGGAGAAGGATGTAGACTGTTTCCAACAGCGGTCGAACCTTCGACTGAAACCTACCTACATCAATGTTTTTGCTATAAATAATTAATTGTTTGTGTATTTTAAATAATTCTTTTGCAATAAAATAATTAGTAACGAAAAATAAATAAATTGAATCAAGATAAGAGAGCATTATTTGTACTACACACGTGATCACAGATGATAACACGTCTGCTTCTTATCAAATCCTCCCCGAAAAAAAAAACTAATTTAGCTAATGCGACGATTTCTTACAACCTGATTAAAAATCATTAAAACATATACGAAGGGTGTTTAAGTGCGTCTGCTAACAAAAAAAATACATGGCTGATGAATAAGTGGCTAAGTCGAATTTTCTACAAAATAAGGGAATTGCTTTATTCTTGTAGTAGAGTTATTGTTTATATAACTCCATTTCGAGCCAAAAACTACGAGAATGACACGATTCCGCTTCCCTCAATACAGTTACCTCTCTCTGAACAAAATTCGAGTTAATCACTTATTCACCAAGGCTGCAGATATATACCTACTACATAGCTCAAAAACAAAAACAAAATAAGAATGTTTTAAAAGGATAATGATCATAGTATTTGGTTGGTTATATATTGGCTAATATTATGGATATACATATATTGTTTAATATTTAATTTATTTGTGTAAGATGTAGGTGCAAAGAAAACGAACACAGAAAGGAGACAACCCGAGTTCCACGATTCCATCCCAAAATACAAACCCACAGCCTTCGAGACATTTTGGATGCAGTTTTCAACAATATTCACCAGGATATTACTTCAGGAGTTCAGAAACAAGGTAAGTCAATTTGACGATTTTATTTAAAAAACAAAACATTTTTCAGGAAATTGTTATGGCAGAAATGCCACGTGCTGGCATTGGATATATATAAAAAAATAATAAAAAAGGAAATTGTTATTAATCAAAGGAAATTGGATAATGTCAAGTAGATTGACTTTTTTATTTTTTATTTCAACAACTGATGTTTGTTTTTTCTCAAATATTATGTCATTGAGATTACCGTTGAATACTCCTGTGAGAAAAAAACTATGTCATATATACTTGAGAAACGTGCAAAGTTATTCGATATCAACACCTGCTTCAAATATTTTATTAATAAAGCCTTCTTATGATTTTATTAATTGTTCCTGTATGATATCAATGTACTCATGCTATTCTATCTCTGACGGCGGGCGCTATGGTCATTAATAATTCTCCTCCACTCAGACATACCTTTTTTTTTTTTTTTTCCACCTTTCCTGCCAGAATGGCATACAGGGTTTGTATCCAGTGGGGGTACACCGCTGGAGACACTATTTTGGGATTTTTGGCCCAGACATATCTATGGCTGCTCTTGATAACCAACGACCGAATGTAGTTGTTAAGGCCAGATGAAGTAGTAACCTTATAAAGTATTATTAGTTTTAATCATAAAAAAATTAAATCATTTTTTCTTAAAAGAAAGAACATTATCTTTACTTATTTTTCACATTTTTATTTAATATAATAATTTAAACGTTTAATTTCATAATTGTTTAGAATAATTTAATTTAAAAGGTAATTTTATTTGGTTTAGATATAAGTGTAATATTTGTAGTAAGTGTGAAAACATATGTTATTAAAGTGAAGAGAGAAAAACAAAAGAGAGTCGATCGGCTTTTGTTCGCTCCGGCTAGACCGAGCCAGTCAGTGTCGCCACGAGCCCTTAGCCGTGCGCATCGTATGCTCTCTAGGAGCCCAAAGTTGTTTTTGTGAATTTTAAGACAGTGTTGACGCGAGCCCTTAGCCGTGCACATCATATGCTCTATAGGAGCCCAAAGTTGTTTTTGTGAATTTTAAGTCAGTGTTGACGCGAGCCCTTAGCCGTGCACATCGTATGCTCTTTATGAGCCCAAAGTTGTTTTTGTGAATTTTAAGACAGTGTTGACGCGAGCCCTTAGCCGTGCACATCGTATGCTCTTTATGAGCCCAAAGTTGTTTTTGTGAATTTTAAGACAGTGTTGACGCGAGCCCTTAGCCGTGCACATCGTATGCTCTTTATGAGCCCAAAGTTGTTTTTGTGAATTTTAAGACAGTGTTGACGCGAGCCCTTAGCCGTGCACATCGTATGCTCTAGAGGAGCCCAAAATTGTTTTGTGTGAATTTGAAGAAGATACTAATTTGCTGCCCACCTGCAGGTGTAATTAGTTTAAACTTCGTCATAGATTCGACCAATTCGAATTGACCCAGTCGATCATCTCAACCTCTATTGTTTCACCATCTTCGCTCGCCCTGCCGACGAAAATCCTCTGTCGTCTCAACATCCAGCTCGCCCTGCCGAGAATCTACCATCTACTGAAAACTACTTCGACAGACAGATAAGAGTTTTCATTATTATATCATTGCAATCAGAAAACCGCATAAACATTCATTATTTTGTAATATATTTTATTTGTAATTTAATAGAGTTAAATTTACTATCGTAAGATTAAATAATATTTGTTTTCTTTTTGTTATTAATTAGTTGTTGATAATTTAGTTAATATTAGTAACTTCATTTCTCATTATAAAAGCGTTTAAATTGTTCTTTAATTTAATTAATTGTTTTTCATTCTCAAAATTATTAGTTATTTAATTTATGAAAATTGATTTATGTTATTAGTTTAATAAAAGGTTACATTCAAAATGACATGCGATCTGGTATAATTGAATCAGAAATTTATTTTCCTTATCCATTTCGGAGCTCTCATCGAAAGGTCCAATAACTATTTCGAGGTTGCTCAAACATAAAAATTGGTCCTCCGGCGGCCGGATCGCACGTCATTACTGGAACCGTTTTAAATTGATAATATAATTTCTCTATCTTCTTATTCATTTTATTTGGTCTAATTTTACTCTTTATAGGTTTTGTCCATTTTTTAAAATTTGATTTAATAATGGCCCCTAAATCAGATCAAAATAAACCCGAAAGTAAATTGTACGTTATTGAAGGCGAACTCAAGGATTTAGCTCAAGACATATCAAAAACGCGAACTATCGGGTCCAATATTTCTACCCGCCCTCAGGATAAAAAATTATTAAATGCGCGTCTATCACGATTAGATAGCACCTTCAATAAATTTTTAGAAAAAATTAATGAAGCTAAATCTCTCGCGAAAATTCCGGACGACGAATCGATAGATCGTTTTGACTCTCTCCGATCCGAAACTCGAGATAATTATTACGAAGCATTGTCTTTTGGAGTCGCTGGGGAGGGTGAAGTTACCGGCAACCAATCCGGAAGTGGTGACCACAGTCAGCACAGTGCCGAATCTCATATTAAATTTCCAACCATTAACCTTCCCTCTTTTAGTGGTATTATTTCGAATTGGGTGTCCTTCAAGGACACGTATTTATCATTAATTCACAATAATGCGAATTTGAGCAATATTCAAAAGTTTCACTATCTGAAGTCAGCATTAAAGGGTCAGGCACTTCAAACCATCTCAACAATAGAATTGACCTCCGAAGGTTACGAACAAGCGTGGGATGCTTTACAAAAGAAATTCGATAATAAGCGGATCCAAGCCACACACTACCTAGTCAATATGTTCAATTACAAAGATGGTACCAAATTCGATTTACGTTCCTTAGAAAATTTCTCCGAAGTTGTTTTAGAAAGTGCAGTTGCTTTCCGAAAATTGAATCTTCCGGACCCTTCCGGATTCATTTTGTTCACATATTGCTTGAGGCTACTCGATGCGAAAACTCGCGAGCGATTTGAAACCGACTTCGGATCCAAATCCGAAGTCCCCACTTTCGACGATTTTTTATCGTTTATTCATCGGCAATGTTTTCAACTTCAAGCAGATTCATTAACCTCGAATTTCGGTCATAATTCTCAAAGCCCTTCAGTTAGTAGGCCCCAAAATATTGCCAAGCATGTTTTTATGTCGACGGGTAGTTCTAGCCCAGAAAATATTTGTCCTCTGTGTCAGGAAAAACACCGTTTATATAGATGCCCTCGTTTTCGCTCCCTAGAGCCCAATGAACGTTTTAATAAAATAAATCAGCTTAAGGTTTGTTTTAATTGCTTGTCGCCAAACCATTATGTTGGTAAATGCACCTCCCCTAGGTCATGCTACCACTGTAAAAGACGGTATCACTCCCTCTTGCATTTTCCTAAATCAACAAGTAGGTCGACAGGTGGGTCCGATTGTCAATCTTCAGACCGCATTAACTATCCAGAGAACAACAGTAAGCTAAAAACGAGCGCGTTAATCGAAGAAAAATTAGATATCAAAACAGAAAATAACGAATCTCTGACCGGCTCGGTTTTATCCTCGTCATCCAAAACCGATGTCTCCACCCTTTTGGGGACAGCAAGGGCTAGAATAGAAGACAGTAATGGGCAGTTGGTCCCAATTCGTATTTTGATCGATAGTGGATCACAAAGATCATTTATTTCTTTGGCTTGCGTACGAAGATTAGGACTTGGGACAAGGCTTAATTCTCAGTCTATGAGAGGTTTTGCGGATAGTCCGATACAAGGAGGGAAGTACGAAACCTCGTGTATTATAGTGCCTAGAGATCGTAAACAGCCTCGGCTTAAAAGTAACGCTGTAATTATTTCCAAGATTACAGAAAAGGTACCCGTTGGTCCAGTACCGGCCTATATAAATGACCATTTCAAACACTACCCATTGGCGGATAACTCATTTGGGAAACCAGGCCAAATCGATTTCCTTTTAGGAGCCGATTTGTTCGGACATATCTTAATGGGTAAATGCGTGAGACGAAACGGATATCCTTACGCTCTCAAAAGTATTTTCGGGTGGGTCATCATGGGACCTATACGCTCTCATTCCACCGTACAAGATACATCCATTTCGCTCTTTTCATCTTGCGACCAATCGCAAGAGAGAGCATTGGACAAACCAATTAAAACATTTCAGAAAATCGAAACGATTGCTCCAGTTTTCGAACCAAATCCTCCAAATGTTAAGGGAGAGAAACATTTTAGTTCAACTCACGCTCGGGAGTACAGCGGGCCTTACAAGGTCCCATCACCATTTAAAGAGTTTTCTCCACCAGATCTGAGTTGCTCTTATTACACTCCATTACATCGGTTCCCAAACTTAGAGCACCGGATAAACAAATTTCCTCTAATGAAAGGAAACTATTCCAAATTGGCCGACAACTACCATGTTTTGTCAACCGCTGGTAAGGGTCGATATTTTACATCATCATTGTGTATTTGAAGACAACTCCTACGCAAAACTTCGATTGGTATTAGACGCATCGTCGCCTATGGAGCTTGGATTTCTAAATATCCATTTCCTGATTGGCCCTAAGTTTCAATTGGATATTAGGCACGCGTCTCTTAATTTCAGACGCTTTCGATTTGTTCTGCCCTCGGACTTATGTCCAATGTTTTTTCAGGAAGTAGTGCATCACAATGCCCTACCTTACCACCAATTTCTATTTTGCAACGGTACTTCTCAACCGATTGAGGAGTATCAATTGAATAGATTCCGGCCTTCCGGAGTAAATTTCGTCCAGGTAGTAGTGCATACAAATGCCCTACCTTACCAACAATTTTATATCGTTGCGGTACTTCTCAACTCATTGAGAAGTATCATTTGAATAGACTCCGGCCTTCCGGAATAAATTGCGCCCAGCAGCATTATTTCGAAACGGACTCCTCACCCGTTACAATGCATGTCCGTTCATCATCGCCATCCATAGATCTCCAAGGGATACTCAGGGTGGGCGGTCACTTTAGCAACAGTCCTTTGCCCAGCAATGCAAGACTAGTAACATTTCTGACTGTAATTAAACCAATATTACTTCCTCAGTTCCGATACTACATTGAACATTTATCTGATCAGTTAATTTACCATTACTGTAGAATGTATCTCCACCTCACTCCCCAACTTTTGCATTCACATCAGGAACGACATGACTGGGTTGTTTCAGCTTGCAGAATTATTCCACATAAAATTGTCCGCAAAGGTACATTTGGTACGTACCGATATCGTTCGGAGAATTTCGTTCCTCCAATTGTTAATCTCCCGCCGTCTTAATTTGAGCAAGGATGTCCGTATACCATTACTAGCATAGAATATTGTGGTCGTTTTCTTTTAAAATCGTTTAAGCAACCCAATGGCAATAGGAAAAACTCTGAAATTTGTACGTTCACAATTGAACAGAAGAGCAGTACAAAAATTTGGAGCTTCACTCACCAAAACATTAACATTGCCTCCCAATCAATATAATATTTTGTTTCCGGACTAGGGTTGTCAATTAAACTTCTCTGCATCAATGGTTTCGTGGGAACTATCATTTACCTGGAAGATCTCCAAATATCTTTCTTTTGAATTTTTGTGCAGAGACAAAAATTGGTGGGCGGTGTGTTAAGGCCAGATGAAGTAGTAACCTTATAAAGTATTATTAGTTTTAATCATAAAAAAATTAAATCATTTTTTCTTAAAAGAAAGAACATTATCTTTACTTATTTTTCACATTTTTATTTAATATAATAATTTAAACGTTTAATTTCATAATTGTTTAGAATAATTTAATTTAAAAGGTAATTTTATTTGGTTTAGATATAAGTGTAATATTTGTAGTAAGTGTGAAAACATATGTTATTAAAGTGAAGAGAGAAAAACAAAAGAGAGTCGATCGGCTTTTGTTCGCTCCGGCTAGACCGAGCCAGTCAGTGTCGCCACGAGCCCTTAGCCGTGCGCATCGTATGCTCTCTAGGAGCCCAAAGTTGTTTTTGTGAATTTTAAGACAGTGTTGACGCGAGCCCTTAGCCGTGCACATCATATGCTCTATAGGAGCCCAAAGTTGTTTTTGTGAATTTTAAGTCAGTGTTGACGCGAGCCCTTAGCCGTGCACATCGTATGCTCTTTATGAGCCCAAAGTTGTTTTTGTGAATTTTAAGACAGTGTTGACGCGAGCCCTTAGCCGTGCACATCGTATGCTCTTTATGAGCCCAAAGTTGTTTTTGTGAATTTTAAGACAGTGTTGACGCGAGCCCTTAGCCGTGCACATCGTATGCTCTTTATGAGCCCAAAGTTGTTTTTGTGAATTTTAAGACAGTGTTGACGCGAGCCCTTAGCCGTGCACATCGTATGCTCTAGAGGAGCCCAAAATTGTTTTGTGTGAATTTGAAGAAGATACTAATTTGCTGCCCACCTGCAGGTGTAATTAGTTTAAACTTCGTCATAGATTCGACCAATTCGAATTGACCCAGTCGATCATCTCAACCTCTATTGTTTCACCATCTTCGCTCGCCCTGCCGACGAAAATCCTCTGTCGTCTCAACATCCAGCTCGCCCTGCCGAGAATCTACCATCTACTGAAAACTACTTCGACAGACAGATAAGAGTTTTCATTATTATATCATTGCAATCAGAAAACCGCATAAACATTCATTATTTTGTAATATATTTTATTTGTAATTTAATAGAGTTAAATTTACTATCGTAAGATTAAATAATATTTGTTTTCTTTTTGTTATTAATTAGTTGTTGATAATTTAGTTAATATTAGTAACTTCATTTCTCATTATAAAAGCGTTTAAATTGTTCTTTAATTTAATTAATTGTTTTTCATTCTCAAAATTATTAGTTATTTAATTTATGAAAATTGATTTATGTTATTAGTTTAATAAAAGGTTACATTCAAAATGACATGCGATCTGGTATAATTGAATCAGAAATTTATTTTCCTTATCCATTTCGGAGCTCTCATCGAAAGGTCCAATAACTATTTCGAGGTTGCTCAAACAGTAGTCTTCAATATTCTAGCAGCCAACGAAGTCCACCTCTACTTCTTCTTCCTCCCGAATGACTCTCCATATTGTGGAGGGAGGTGATTTGTCCAAGATCACACTATACCACAAGGTTTCTTCTCAATTAGGGAGCATACCCTTTTATAGGGGCTGGTTGAGCTTCAGGAGGGGTTCCAGATGCCACATGATCATTTCCAGGGTCCTAACTTATTAAAAAATTATCTGGCCATTCCAGATTTGTAGCCGGGACCTTCAGCGCTCTACCACTGAGCTTCAAAGGGAGCAGACTTTTTTTTAAAAAGTTTTGAAATCTTCTTGTATTTTCATAAAAATTAATATATTTTTTTCTTGGAATGCAAATATAGGGATATATGGAAAGAATTGCCTTAGAGTAAAACCTACTCTGGGAAAAAGCGGATGATAAATTAAATGTTATATACTTTATATTTTACAAAACTAATAGGTTTAGTTTGGAGCATTTTAATATCCGTTTTCATTTATCCACATCTTATGTTTTCAAAAACATAAAGTCATTGAAATGAAGTTCAGTATGTGGAAGAGTTTCAAAGCCAGCGATTGTCTAAGGAGGTGATTTGATTGAGATCATGCTCAACCGCCAGGAATTCCCCAAACCAACTTTATTGATGGTGAGTGGCCCCAAAGGGTTTACCTCGAGACCTTCAGCTAAGTGATCCAGAACGGAAAATTGAATGAAGTAATTTTGCACAATTATTACTACTATCACTTGGCTAAGGGTTTTATTACTGTATTATTATTAACTAAAAATTTGTCGATGGCTGCAGGTCGGTCTCAAACTGCAGGCTTACCACCACCTGGGCTGCAGCATAGCCATCGGCATCATGTTCTTTAAGAAGGCCAACGATGGATCTGAGTTCGTATCTCATCTCAAGCTGTGCATGGCGATCACCGTCTTCCAGGCTTACGCGATGCAGACTGTACCAATGCTTTATTGTAAGTGCGATTATTTATGTCGAATATTTATTTAGTTTTATTTAATTTAAAGATTATTTCTTCGAATCGCATGCCAAAATTGAACCATTTATTTCGGAAATCTATCATGTGCATCTGTTCAAGTGTTCTGGAAATAAGGCCCTTCTATCTTTAATATTTGTATCATTTTTACATGATAACAAAACGATGTATCTACTGCCCCGGTGAATAAATGTTTAAGTATAATTTTCTCCAAAATGAGTTTGTTGTACTCAAGTAAGCGGAATCGAGTTATTTTCGTAGTGAGTTATTCTCGTAGTTTTAAGCCAAAAACTACGAGAATGATACGATTCCGGTTATCTAAAAGCAGATAACTCTCTCTGGACAAAATCCGACTTAACCACTTATTCACCGGGGCTGTAGACATATTTTAGCATAGGAGAAAGAATTTCTACGCTTTCTAACTAGACTAAAAATAAAATTGAATTACATTAATTTATTCATTTTTAAAATAAATTTGAAGTTGATTAATTATAATTTATGTTACAGATCCTTTTGCGATTAAACTCCTGAAGAAGGAGCACTTCAATAAGTGGTACAACCTCTTTCCCTATTACCTGGCTTACACGGCGGCCAAAGCACCATTAATGGTAATTCATCTCTTGTTTAAATGTTGTGTAACCGTTGTCTTTACGAAAATAGGTGGTCAACTTTGCAATTGTACTTGAATTGTTGCTAAACATCGACGGATAGTTCATTTCAGACCTCAAAATAGTAGTAATTAACGATTCCCACCGTTCTATTAACTTTCCCGCCATAATAAGGCCAAGGGCGGGTACTCCCCATCTTCCGGTAGCGTTCTCCGGACCAGCCCTTTTAATCTACGCTTCTAAATTGTAGCGGGCAGAACACATTTCCATCTTCCAACCATAAATAAACTCATAACTATGAAAAATTTAAAATTTAAAAGCGAGAAAATCCAGCAACCTGTGGCTTTATCATCCATGGCTTAAATAGAATACAGTGCAGGTCGTGACATTCTCACCTGTCTCCGAACACCTTTAGCATGGAATAGAAGAATTATGGCCTAGTTATATTATATAGTTACACTAAACAAGCCCCATTACTCATATGCCAGTGTGAATTCCAACAGTATGCAAATAATCGACTCTATATTGCGGGAAATACTTTCGCAGTATTTGTACTCACTTTTTTTGTCATTAACTATTATTGGTGACATTCTTTAATTATAACCTCCCGGATTAATTTCATCTAATTTTTTAGGCTTCTTGTAATTACCACCTGTAAATTATCTGGAAGCCAGAGAGCCTTTAATCTTGTAAACATGTTAGATAACTTCTTCCCTCAAGAGGAGGTCGAGAGACGACACTGTTTCATGAGGAATACACTTTTATGCTCTAATAATACAATGCAGTATTTCTCACTGTGTTGAATCCGAACGAAAAAGGTTACCATAACTTAAGGTTAGTCTATATAAACAGTAATTGGCCACCTGAAGCCTCATATCTAACACTTTACACATGGATAGCTTATTAAATCACTTCTCGAACAACCCTGTATTGCCAAATCAATAAATAGCAGGAGAGAACAGTTACAATTGAGGATGACCTGTGGTCTTGTGGTTAGCATAACAATCTAATATTCCCAACATCGCGGGTTAGCGATTACTATTCCCTTTAAAAAATCCTTGGTTATCCCGTCCTTCGGAAGGGACATCAAACGGAAATCCCGATCCTGTCAGGTTTAAGCACTCGTTAAAGATCCCAATACTAATTATGCATGGATAGCCAAATTTTAGGATTCCCAGTGTAGCTTCTTTCGATTAGCCACAGCAGTATAAAGTGGCGTTAAATGAATAAACAAACAACTATAATTGAAATCTAATGATCCTTATAAGATCAAGAGAAATTTTCTCCATAATCCTAGATACTTTAAAACATTGTTAAATTTTAACTATTTCAATTACGTTTAAACGAATTAAAACAATATTTTGAAAACAAAAACACTCCTCAGAATTAATGAATGCGTTTGACAGTATCCCCTATATTTCAAATTATATTATATTAAAATTAATAAATAATTAATTAAAGATAGATTTAATATTAATGGATGACTTTACTTTTTGCAGCTTACATTGAGTATGGCCGACTGCCTTGTAGTCTACAGCTTGGTTGGGCTTCCTTGGGACTTGGACAGGTTTCTCTACTTCTGCCTAAATGGTCTCACTGTTGGGCTCGTTGCCGATGCCTTGGGTCACACCATAGGCTCTTTGTTATCGCCGACTGTAAGCATTCTTAATTTCTGGATAAGTATTTTTGGTTTTATATAAGCCACAATATACATATACATAATTTCCTTCTGCAGAAGAGCTGTGCTATTGGTCCTTTCACCCTGGCGCCGTTCGTCGCCATGGCAACGTACGGATATGACTTCATGAGGGTGATGCACCCCTTGATGGACGCCTTGGTGCAGTTTTCCTACGTGAGATCGGGAGTAGTGGCCAACATCATGATAGTGTATGGATTGGGGAGGAAGAAACTGTACTGCCCAGACTACTGCCTCTACCAGGACCCCAAGGAGGTATTCCACTACTTGGCGCTAGACAGGTTCAGCGTCCCACTCATGATGTTGCACCTGTTTATCAACCTCTTTCTCTTCAGGTAATAGTAGGAACTTGTCCAAATTGGTTAAGCTCTTGATCAGGAATCAGCAAATGATTTCACTGTGGTTATAAGTACTTTCTTTCGAGATAAATTTGTATTTGATTCATCAAATCTACGTCCCCATTGAATTAGTGATCAAGTCGAATTTTCCCTTTATTGATTTTAATGCACTCAGGGTAGAGGTTATTTTTGTAGTGGATATGGTGCTAAGTCAGGGATTGGCTTGTAAACGAATGATTGCTTATATTACAACTTCATTTCAAGCCAAAAACTACGAGAATGCCATGATTCCTGCCCGCTTTAAACAATTAACTATCTCTGGGCAACATACGACTTAACCACTAATCCTTCGTGACTGTAGAGATAAACTATACAATTCATATGGAGAATAGTCGCTTAGGGATCAAAAATTAAGCAATAAGTAATAAGTAGGTCTTAAAGAGTAAGCAAATGTATTTTTTTTAAAGTAACGTTTCGACTGAGATTGGAGGTCTTCATCAAGGCTTAATAGTCACAAGTATGGAAGTTCCTCTAGTACGTTCCTTTCTAACAAATAGTTGCTTTCTATTTAAGATTTTATTTTTGACTTCCACATAGGCCGCTTTCTTCTTCATGATATTTATACGTTCAACTAATTATTAATATTAATTATTCACAATTTATTTCAATTATTTACGAAATAAATCTTACCAATTCAGAAAACAAAATAAATAAGGGATAAATCTACTGTTAAAATAGTGTATATAAATAAATATTGTTGAAGAAATTCACTCGTTTTTCTAATTAGTTAGGCACATCGGAAATTCGCCTTTAAAACATATTTATAATATATTTATACTCTTCACTTCGATCCCTCTTGGAGAAATGAAATACCTAAAAAATTGTAATTTTAATAGAACCATAATGATTATATCTACTTGTCAATTTGATATCTATACACATTATAAAACCGCGTTTGTTCGCGGTAAACTCAATAACTACTGCACGGATTTTCATGCGGTTTTCACTATTAGATAGAGTGATTCACCAGAAAGGTTTGGTATATAATTTTTCGAGGTTTTGTGTAAACGGGTTGGAATATGGATGGGTTTTTGTATTTAAATAGAATGCATTGATTTAAAAAATAAAGCAAGCTCCATTTTTGTCTAACATTTCGAATTTATGATTGTTATTTCAATACAGAGAATTCAGAGAAATAAGATTTTTAAAAAACATTTCATAATTCCATTTAAAGCAAAATACTCAAGTTCTCTAGACTATATTGAGTTCTCATATTTTAAGAGGCTCACTTGGGAGATACTAAACTGAACTTCAATTTCTTAAATAATACCAGGGTGCTTATACTGAAACTTTAAAATGGGGGTTGGTCCATCGTCAGGTGATATATTTTATTTTTTGCAAGTATAAAAAATATTGTATAAAAGTATTGATATAAAATTATCTGTAGTAAAGGCATATATTTAAGTGTATTTACTTTTTTTTCTTCAGCGCCGAAAATTTTAACCTTGTTTTAAACCAAGTTAAAAATACAAAAATTATATGACACTTATAAATTTTTTTCAGGTTAACATTTTACTTTGCGCTAAAATGGAGGCTGAAGAAATGAGTTCGGCAACAATGAAAATTTCCAGATTATTTTACCTCTTCAATTAGCGAATATTAAATATGTAATAAAACTGTATTCAGCTATGTATTGCTAGTATTATTTGTGATCTTGTGATATAAGTTAGTTAAAAAAATAATCCATCTACAATGAAAACTTTAAGAGAATTTGTTTAACTCGTTAAAGGGTTGTTACTTAAGAGGCTGCGTGGGTTATGTTATGAGAATAGAGTAAATACTTTTTATTTAATGCAGGTGAAATATATTGTTTATAAATATTATATGTATTATATTGTATTTATTTTATGTATACATCGTAATTTTTGATTGTTAATAAAAAGGTACTAATTAACCTACTAATAAATGAAGGTACATTAATTCTACTAGTAACAAACCATTAAAAAATCTGAATACAGTATTTACTCTACCCTCATACAACTATAAAACTCACACATTTAAACTCAATGATTGGAAGGAAGAAGGTTACATATGTTATATTTTCTACTACCTATTTCTATTATTATTTGTAATATATGTGATATAAATTAGTTTAAAAATAAATAGTTACCTTATTTTTTGTTATCATTTGTTATATTAATTCTCCTATTCAAAAAATATTGCGCTTGTGTAGAATATATAAGTAAATATAAAATTATCGACATTATTAGCAGTAGAAAGTTTGACCACAATGAGCAGAAGAAATAACTTGGCAAAACATATCGAGACAAAATGGTAACCGAAAGCTGTAGCTCAATTTTGAAATTTCAATTAAATCCGAACATAATTTTGGTATTAGCAGCATGAAAATAATTGGACGGAATCGTTTTAGATAATCGATGAGTTATTGAGGTCCTACAAGATTCTTAAGGATTAAAACTTATGATACATAAGTAAATAAAACTTATTTAATATGCCGAACGTGATTTTTTATGAAAACAGTAGAAAAATTGAGAATTTCCGAACGCTAGTTAGTTGAATTTGAACTTAAAAATTTAGAGGCAATCTTCAAGGTAGGAGTTGCAGAAAACGAGAAAGAAATTTCTTGCTATACAAATACAAAACTTTACCTTTGGCAAGAAGCAAAGGTAAGTCATTTGACTTTCCTACCACAATAAAACATAGACAGGAATATTTACAAGACTTAAACTATTTCATCCTAGCAATGACATAAGTGGGAGTTAAAGAAGAAGAAGAAACTATTTCACATAATTTCTCAGGAAAATACATTGGAATTTAAAAAAACAAAAACATCCAACAGGTGTTAATATCCGACCCCGTGTCAACAATGCCGGACTACTTTGATTTATAAAATTATTAATATGCTGTTAGAAAAAAAAGAGATTTAATCAGTTTAATGAGCGTTAACAATTATTGATATCTGCTAATCCAGGTATATGACTGATAAACATTCCCTGTGAATCTATTGGTTTTAAGGAGTTCTGTCAATTGTATAGAATATTTAGAAATAATTCTAAATCAGTGGACTTTAATATATTTTATACTAACTTTTTGTTAAACTTTAAAAAATTAATTTATATTTAAAAAATAATACACTCAATAACAAATAAAATTAAATAAATTATAAAAAATCTTTATTATTGTAATAAAATATATTTTAAAAAAACATGAACCTTAACTAGCATATGATTTTCAAGATTATCACAAAACATTTAACTAATTGAATAGTTGCCTGGAAAAAGGGCGAATGTTACATTTTTCATTTTTCGTTTTTTTGTGTGGACCAAGGTCCGTATGATGGCCCCTACCGCTTACGTTAGTTTTTAGTTGCCTAAAAAGTCAATAGAGGTCAGGGATAGCACAATCGTTGTCCATATCAGAGGATTATCGGTCTCTCAAGAGACTAAGTTACAATGGAAGAAAGGCCCATGTGAAGATATCCTAACCTTGCTATTGTTTCTTACAAGGGGGTAAAATTATGCAAAATCTATATATCTCTTATACCTGATGATTCTAGCCCAAAATATTAATCAAAAGATCTCATATGTGGTGCGGTTCCTGCGGAACTTAATAGTTTGGGATTAAAGACACAATAATTCGAAAGAAGCCTGGCAATGATTTAATCCATTTCGAACAAGAATATTATACAGGGTGTTTCAGGGTTAAATGGCCAAACTGCACAACGGGCCTGGATATGTGTTATTGTTTCAGAAGACTCAATTATCCTTCTTCGTAAAGAATTAAGGTCATTCACTGGCCTTGCATAGACTTTCTGTTTAATGTCAGCCCAAACAAAAAAATCTAGTGGTGTCAGGTTAGTAAAGCGAGCAGGCCAAGCCACTGGTCCTGCACGGCCAATCCATTGATTAGGATAATTAGCATTTAGCCATTGTCGTGGAGCTCTTTCGTAATGTGATGGATAACCATCTAATTGAAACCACATGTTCCTTCTCAGTTGTAGTGGAATATCTTCAACTAAATCGTGGTAATCATTATTAAGAAATTCCAAAAATGTGTCCGCATTGAGTCGAGGTGATAACAAAATGCGGGCATATTAAAATATTGTCTATTATCCAGAACCACACATTGCACTGAAACTCGTGCTGAAAATGATGCTGACGAATTGCATGGGGATTTTCATGCAACCAGAGATGATTATTTTTCTGATTGAAGATACCTCTTCTTGTGAATGAACCTTCATCTGTCCATAAAATTTCTCCTGAAAAGTGTGGATGGTGATCAGCTTGATTTAAATACCAATCTGAAAAATTGCTTCTTTGCCGTAAATCTTGCGGTAATAAATTTTGTACCCGTTGATAATGATATGGGGGACGTTCATCTGCAATGAGAGTTCTCCATACAGTTGGTGTAACATTTAATACTGCTCCAGCTCTTCGTACACTGGCCGATGGATTATCATCAACATATTGTAATACGATCGCACTCTTTTCTTCATTTCGTAAAGGGGCTAAAATACCATCAGCGTGTGGTACGACAGCAAATGTACCAGTTTCTCTAAGACGTTGAAACGCAGAGTTAAAGGTAGACTTACTAGGTAATCTTCTATTTGGAAATCGCATGGAATACTCACGAAGGGCAGCATTGGCATTACCATTGCAAAAACCGTACACAAACACCATATCGGCATACTCAGCACTAGTATAAATGTAAGGCATAATGAGTACTCTGCGAAAGCCTCAAACAAACTGATAAATGTTATTGATAGTCCTATTCTTACTATTATTTGGTATTGATGTTCTATTCTTAACAGTACTAATCCTAAAGTCCATAGTTTATGTACAGTTAAGGAGACAAGGTCATATTAGTATTCTATCTAAATTCATCTCCTAAACAAAGCGTTTGCAAACATACCTTCGTACGAAATATTTTTTTCTTGTTTTAAGGTCCTTAGTTCATATTTTCAGTTTGGTCACTGCTGCTGTTGAAGAAAGATGCCGAGCCTGTCTGAATGCTCAAGGAAATCACTTTGAACATTTAATATGAATGTTAATGGTTTTACATTTAATAAATAAAGTAGTTGGGACAAATAAAATAAGTTTTATTTATTTACTATTCCTAAATAATTCGTAACAATGAAATCTTTAGAGTCAGTTAGTTAGTTGTTCATTTAACGTCACTTTATGCTGCTATGGCTAATCAGACGATGCTACAGTGGGAGCTCTAAATTTTGCCTATCCAGGTTTAATTAGGATAGGGATTTTTAACGAATATTAACATTTTAAATACGAATATTATAAATGTGTGTCTGATTCCAAGGAGAGCTTGAGTCTTGGGATTTCAAAAAAACGTGAATTTGTTTCCAGTTTTTGGCTTACAAAATCAGAAAACAAAACATTGCTCATTAATTTTCTCTCTTAACTAAATTATAAAAAACTAGCTTTTGCCCGCAACTTCGTCCGCGTTGATTTTGACTAAAACTTATTAAGTTTAGTTTAAATAGAAAATAATCAACTAACTACCTACTCCAAGTTATAATCCATATTATTCCCAATGAATTGAAGCATTTGTGAATTCAGCCAACCTAGTAATTCTTATTCCTTTGTTGACCGATTTTTATAAAATGTCCTATTAAATATTTAATGGCACAATTACAGAACTTTACGTGTGTTTTCGACTGACATCTACTAATATCCAAAACTGTAATCTCTTGAATTAAATTGTATAATCCGGTGGTATTAGAGGTATCCTGGGAAAAAAACTGTTTCTCCTCGACAACATCCCGTAATTACAGCAGCTTCTATATTATTGTGCAAAACTTTTACCTACAGTCTAGTCCCATTGTAGAATTTTGAAGGTTTTATATCTCGGAGTAGCATTATAGGTTCCCCAACTTTATCTAAAAGTTTATATGTTGGCAGACCTGATGGATTTAATGTATTCGAAAATTCTGAGGGATAGTGCAGGGCTTCTTCAATTTTAAATACTGAATCTAATGACTTGTTTTCAATCGGCTCGGCTTCAAATGGCCCTAGTAGCATATCATTGATTTTAGATGGACTCTAATTTCTACCCATTTAATAATACTTTATTATTATTATTATTTCATCCCCTTTTTTAAACTTGCAGGGGTTAATTTTGGAAAAAAAAGAGAAAAAAAAAGCACGTTGTCCTTATAAAATGTACCTACTATCCAATATCTAGGTCTGCATCTTGTGCCGTTATGGCTCTGCGATGGTCTGTCATTTAGGACCAACTGTTTTATATATATAGATAACGTACTTTCAATAGTGAAATTATCAACTTAATTCACTACTATCAGCAATTCTTATTTAAAAAAACACGTTTTTAAACGAGAAATGTAGGTAAACCTATAATTGTATGTCACTCGCTCTAAAAGTGACGTAAGTCCCACACGAATTTCCACCCCTTATTATTATTATTATTTCATCCCCTACTTTCATGAATTTTCAAAAATCCTTTCTTAGTGCGCGTTGGCCTTATAAAGTGTACCTACTGTCCAAATTTCAAGACTGTAGCTTTGAACGCAGATTTTGTTTGCTTTAAAAGTAATTACTATTAAATAGTTTGGCTAGAATCGGTAGTCAAATATAAACAAATTTTCTCATTTTACTGAAATGTTCTGCTCAGCTTTAGAGATATGTAAATCAAGTAAAAACTCTTCTATGCCAAATCCCATTATCTTTAATTTAGGTAAACATTTTCTGAATGATGCATTCTGCCTGCTCAATTAATAACCTAAAATCATTAAACAACAAGAGAAAAACTCGTTTTTTTTTTATCCCCAAACATTTAGCACACTGATAATGTTAATCAAATCTAATTAATAAGAATCTACCCAAAGAGGAAACCTCAATAATAAAATTAAATAAAAAATAATATAAGGAGTACCTATCTTGAGGTTATCTTCCAGATGAAGTAAATATTTTCTTTGGATGTTGACAGCATACAATGCTTAAACGTGCTCTTTCACGTAAGAGCTGTATTCTTCCTCTGCGGAAAAGTGGAATCTGTTTACGCTAACATTTTCTTCAATTCATAATCCTCATTAATATTTCATCTATATTCTTTATATAACATTTTATTTTTTGTCCACTTGGTATAAATCCTTATGGTAGGGAACATATCGTCGCTGTCAAAACAATACCGGCTATCTACAACTTTTGGTGAAAATGAGTTAGTAACAGTAATGCATTCTACAGGTTGAATTACACACTATTAAAAAAAGTTTTCAAGGTTGGACGAGCATCTTTGGGCAAGCATCTTATATATGGTGCGTTTTTTTTCTCTCCTGTAAAAGTGTACATAGGCGGTATTGTTTTGACAGCGCCGATAAATAATGTTTTTTAATGTAAATTCGATCCCTTATCTATAGGGTGGTGCAATAGAACGTGCATATCTTTTTTTTCCGCGGAGTGCAAAGCGCGCGGGGGGAGGGGACCCTACATCGTTTGATAGGCGGGCTCATGGAGTTTTAGTCGCTATGAGTCACTTCGACGGGAAGCGTCGCGCATTTTGCGTACGCGCATATTACGAGAATCATCAATGGTTTCGTAAACCGTCAAAATTGTCGTTACTGGTACAGTGAGAATCCTAAACTCAAACATCAGAAACCACTGCACAGTCCTAAAGTGACAGTATGAACCGCAATCTGTGGCAGAGGAATTATTGGTCCTTTTTTCTTTGTAAATGCGCGGGGGCAAAACGTCATTTAACATTATTGAAGAAAGTTTTCAATAATTTCCGTTTGCGGTTAGAGGAGTGCCGTCCAAGAGCAGGTCATCATTTGGATGATGTAATTTATAAAAAATAAACTTCAATTATTATATTACAATGCCTCATTTTTATTTTAACTATACCTTTTGTATTTATTTTTTAATATTTTTTTTAAATTTGCACGTTCTATTGCGCCACCCTATACTTCAGAAATATAATTATTTTATTTTATTTTTTTATTAATTATTATAATTTTTAAATATTTTTATTTTGAAGAGACAAGATTTGTCCCCAGGCCGGAATTCGAACCCGAGTCACCCACGTCTCTAGCATGGTGCTCTAACCAACTGAGCTAACCTGGCTCGTAACACGACCAGACAAATCCATTCTCTTCACCGATCCTATATCCCCGTGTTCTCGCAATTTTGCGATGTATACAAGGGGAAGGATGTTCATTTAACATTACTTTAATAAGGATTTTGATGACTTACGTCATTATATTATTTATGATTTATTTTATTTTATGTTTTATTAAGTGTTATAATGTTTAAATATGTTTCTTTTATGTTTGGTCGAATATCATTATTGCTTTCTCGACTAAGAAACTATTGCAAGGTTTCTTATATTCAGGACCAGGAGTCCAACGTTTGTTCGAACTTAACATGACACGCTTACTACACGAACTTGAGCTTTGGCCAATTATTCTCTTTTCTATGTATATAAAAAAGTAATTGAATTAATAACAAATATACTTTTTTTTATTCTAAAAATAATTTATATATTATTTAGCTAAATATTTGCCCTTATCATATTTACTAGGTATATAAGGCTTAACGTTTGTACAGATTCTTCCCAAGCAGGCGGGTCTCCTTTTACTGACTAGTATCGTGCCTGGAGGTGACAAGTGAATGTGTTGCATGCATACCGCAATACCTACTATGCATTTATACTAAGGAAATACGCCATTAATCAATACTTGGAGAATACAAGAGCAAAATGTTAAAGAGAAACAGTCAATTAAAAACTAGTTGTAATTACATAATGTTTGCTAATTTGACTCCATTTTAATGTTTGCTCTGAACAACTAATTATTGTTGGCGGTTATCCAACAAACAAGCACGGGATTGGCATAAAATAAATCTATATACAATGAAACCATAATTGCATTTTAAAAGCAAAAAAAAAATAGATAAATAAAATATTTATTAGAAGTTAAATAAATAAACAAATACAGAAAGCCTTCATTCTGGGAGATGCTACCCGCATAGCAGGTCCAGTCAGTTGCCTTTTTGAGACAGACGGAACTGGGTGCAAAGATTTATTTAACTATTCACTTAATCATTATAGCAGTAATGCTAAAATTTTCACATTATCCATAAAGTGGTCATAAAAATATATGCATTATTTTTTGCATTCCATATAAAAATGACGCTGAAAGCTTAGTAGTTTAACACCTACTATTATTTTTAGGAAGCTGCATCCTTTTATATACATGTATGCAGGTCAGTGATTTCATATGTCCATATGACAGTTATTTACTAAGATAGAAGAAAAATTGTATAATAAAATATAATATTTTTTTTGCACCAAAATCTCTTAGTGAGTCGTCATTCTAACATTTGTATCTGTTCCGCAGGGTGTCGCTTCGAGTTGAGTTACAACTAGTTTTAAATGTTTATTCGTATCAATTTTAATATTTTCCAATATTAACATGAGAGCTACTATGGAAAAGAGAATATAATTATGAGAAATGTGTATACTTCGGTAATCATTCCATCTAGAAATGATGATCAACAAACATATATCATCTATACTTCGAAATATTAGTTGAAACATTTATTTCTTTATGAAATGATTACCGAAAGCTACTCATTACCTGTGATGAAAATGGAGGAAGAATGAATTACCCTTAGAAAGGTTTTTATTAGCTTAAAACAACAACTGTAGAAGAATAGTGAGTTTACAAACATATAACTGGTTATCTGCCAGGTTAGACAATAGTAGGGAAAGTTTCCCACACATGAGTGGGATTAAAAATCACCACATTCACCCTGAGTTTTTTTCTTAAAACTTTTGGCATAATTTAAGTACAATATATGAGATACATAGAAAGATTTAAGAAAACATTTGGCAAAATTTCAGAACAATATTTGAGGCAAAAAAGAAAGATTTAAACTTCATTCAAGATTTGTAACACCAGGATTGGTTTTCAATTAGTAACATAGTCTTTGAGGTAAGATGGAGCCTTGGTCACCCGTTGAGGTCTTGAGGGGCACACTGGGATTCCAATTTCATTAGAGAGAGAGCCATGAACAGATGGAGTGGCAGAGGGTTCTTCCGGATGTACCATGTTAGAGGGCTCTAATATTGGAGCGGGTTCATCACCATCAGGGCAAGGTTTCTCCAACATCTCATGAGTTCCTTTAGGTGCTAATTGTCTCAGGGACACGGTTGATTCTGATCCATCCTTCTTGCGAATTAGGGCGTACTGTGGGTTAGCTTCAAGTAATTCTACTTCCTCGACAGGGTCTTCATATTTGCTGATTCGCACGTTCCTTTTGGCAAGCACAGGACCAGGGGTTAACCAAGACGGCAAGGAGACTCCATTGGCTGTACGGCGAGGATGAGTGAAAAATCGTTCATGAGGAGTGGAGTTAGTTGCTGTGCAAAGTAGAGATCGAATAGAGTGGAGGGATTCCTGTAGGACCATTTCCCAGTTCTCTGTCCGCAGTCCTAGAGTCTTCAAAGAGAGACAAATGGTTTTCCACAGAGTTCCATTGAAGCGTTCAATTTGCCCGTTTCCTGCCGGATTGTATGGTGTTGTTCTGCTGGTAGCTACACCATTTGAATGGAGGAAATCCTTGACTTCCCTAGACATAAAGGAAGGTCCCCGGTCTGAGTGGACATAGGCTGGCATTCCAAACAAACAGAAGAGATTTTTGAGACACTCAACCACAGTGGCAGCAGAAACATCACGGCAGGCGTATGCGAAAGGGAAGCGGGAGTACTCGTCAATGATGGTAAGGAGGTAGAAGTTCTGTGTCCTGGAAGGGAGAGGGCCCTTAAAATCTATGTTGATGCGTTCAAATGGAGAGGTGGCCTTAACTAAGGTTCCAGATGTTTTCAAGTACCTAGGTTTTACTTCAGCACAGATGGTACAGCTTGAAGTCATCTTCTTGACATCTTCAAGTGAATAGGGGATGTTTTTACATTTGAGCCAATGATACATACGTGTAACACCAGGGTGGCACAAAGATTGGTGAAGCTGGAACAAGTCAGTAGAAGTGGACGCATTACAGACACGGGAGAGTGTGTCTGCCTTGGTGTTGTCCTCCCCGGGACGGTAAGATATGTCATAAACGAACGGAGCTAGCTCTATTCGCCATCTAGTGATCTTCTCATTTTTTACCTTACTCCCATGTTTTCGGTCAAAAATGAAAGACAGAGCTTCTTGATCAGTTATGAGGTGAAAATGCTTGCCAAGGAGGAATGATCTCCAATGTTTCAAGGATTCAACAATTGCCGCAGCCTCCTTTTCGATTGGTGGATGTCCACTGATTTCAGATCTGCTTAGTGATCGTGAGAAAAATGCAACTGGCCGTCCATCTTGACTAAGAGTAGCTGCCAGTGCAAACTTAGAGGCATCGGTTTCTACTACAAGCGGGCGAGATTCATCGATGGTTGTGACGACTGAGTTGGCAATATCCTTTTTTAGATTTTCGAAAGCAGAAGCAGCAGATGGATTCAGCGGAAATGATGTGGCATCAATCAAGACACGGATTTTATCTGAAAATTTATGTATCCACTTCGAGTAATGGGCAAAGAAACCAAGAGCCCGCTTCAGTGATTCAGAGTTATGTGGCAGTGGCATATTAAGCAACGGGGCAAGCCTTGCTGGGTCTGGCTTGATTGATTGGAATGAAACAAGATGTCCCAGAAGTTTTACGTTTGTGAGGTCAAATTTACTTTTCTCTTTGTTGATTTCAATGCCGAGCTTATCGAGTGTCAATATAAGCTTGTTTAGATTTAGGTCATGGTCGGATTTATCCATCCCACACACAGTGATGTCATCGAGGTAAGAATACACTCCAGTGAGGTTTTCGGCAGTTATTATTTGGTCTATTGCGCGTTGGAAGCAGGCTACTCCATTAGTCACGCCGAAAGGTATGCGTGTAAACTGATACAACTTACCCATTGCTTCAAAACCAGTATATTTCTTCTCGTCTTCACATATTGGGATCTGATGATATGCTTGCCGTAAGTCCACAACACTGAAATGTTTGTAATTAGCAACTTTTCTGACAAGTTGGTCAACATTTGGTAAGGGGTAGGCATCAAGTAGAGTATACCTATTTATCGTTTGAGAATAGTCCACCACCAGTCTCTTTTTTTCGTTGTTATTTACAACCAATACCTGAGCTCTCCATGGTGAATTGCTGGGCTCAATTACTCCTTCGGAAAGCAACCGGGTGATTTCTGTCTTAATAAACTGATTGTCTTCATTACAGTATTTGCGGGACCTCATGGCAATTGGATGACACTTAGGGGAGAGATGATCAAAGAGACGTACAGGGTCAATCTTAGCTACAGTATGCGAACAGATTGTGAGAGGTGCCTTGTCACCGCCAAATTTTAGCAGAATATTTGAGTGTGCTTTGAGTATGTCATGTCCAATGAGAATATCGGAACAGAGTTCTTTCAGAACAGTCAACTTACATTTAGTGTAAGTGTGTTCCGCTATTTCTAGCTTTACAAGAATAAATCCTTCAACTTTGGTCCATAACGACGTAGATGCCATTGATACTCGTCCCTCCTGAGGCATAACTTGAATGTTGTGTTCAGAGACAAAGTCAAGGCTGACAAAGCTACCAGAACTCCCAGTGTCCACGAGGCAGTTACAGAGGATTCCATTTACAAGAGCAGAGGTAACAGCATGGCTTAACTGAGGCAGAAACCCATTATTCAGTGATGCTAAAATAGCTGCAGATACAGGTTTGGTTTTCTGAGTATTTTTCTTAGCTTTCCGACATACACGGGCATAGTGGCCCTTGATTTTGCAATTGGCACACTCTGATTCAAGAGCAGGACAAGCCGAGCGCGGATGGCGACTAAATCCACAAAAGAAACAATGGCTGCCCCTCTTCTGACTTGTTGCAGCACAAAGATCGTGATCGTTCCGATCATATGATCTGGGGTTAGCGGATCGAGCACTAGGGCGGGAGGTACCAGGAATTGAAAGTGATGAATTCGAATCACTGCCAATTCCAGCGCAAGAGAAATCATTTGCACCGTTTAAGTATCCTTCAGCTTGTTTATGGGCCAGCTCGAGTGCTTGGGCTCGTTGGATGACGTCATCGAGGCTCAATGTTTTAGACTCTTCAAGTATTCGTTGGCGGATTTGAGAAGACAGTAGTCCGTTAATAAGAGAATCGCGAATGTACTGATTTCTATTATCTTCAGCAGAAACAGCCTTAAAATTGCAATCCTTTGCTAACAGCCTTAGAGCCTGAACGTATTGGTCAACACTTTCGTTTTGCTGTTGTTTACGTATAGCCAAAATGTGACGTGCAAATATTTCCCCCTTTTCCTTAACATAGATTTTAGTCAGGGTTTCAACTGCTTCAACATATGTTGTGGTCTCTGAAATCAGATCATAAACACTGAATGAAAGAAAATTTTGGAGTACCTTCAATTTGTCAACGTCTTCCAATGATTCAGTAGATAATGAGATGAAATTTTCGAATGTTTTAAGCCAATGTGAGAACTCCTTTCCACTAGATGGTGAATCTGGACTTGCGCAGAATTTGTCGGGCTTTAAATACTTGTCCATCGTGGATTACAAGAGTTTTGTTAATGGTTAAAAACAATTCACATCCACGAAATAAATATAACAACGGCACTCCCGTGATTGAATCTCCGAACCGAAATTTAAAATTTTAAATGACATGACGAACGAAAGTTTTAAGCTAATAAAATTGTGATGAAAATGGAGGAAGAATGAATTACCCTTAGAAAGGTTTTTATTAGCTTAAAACAACAACTGTAGAAGAATAGTGAGTTTACAAACATATAACTGGTTATCTGCCAGGTTAGACAATAGTAGGGAAAGTTTCCCACACATGAGTGGGATTAAAAATCACCACATTACCCATAATTACACTCTTTTTCCAGATCCTTTGATCTGAATAATATTTAAATAATAAAATGGGATGCCACCCTGAGATCGTGGGTACACAGTGTATCATAAAGGACTTAAAACATATCCCTTTCTTTTCCAAAGGTTGACGTGATTGGCTGACTAGGAGTTGTTTATGAAATAAAGATTTTTTTTTTCATTTCATTAAATAATATTATAGTTACTGTGTGCTGATCATTGTTACAAGTTAACTCATATATCTACTTACAAAGAAAGAAAGGGGGACCGACTATATAATTACATAGTTTTATATAATTACATACGATTTTATATAATTACATAGTTTTATATAATTACATACGACTATAACATATAATTACTATATGTTTATTGCCCCAAAAAAATATATATTGATGTAAAATGATTATCGTTGATAGTGACCAGCCAAAATAATTAGTTTTGGTTTTTATCTCTTCCCTAACAATTATGTTTTAAAAAATAATTATTAATTTTCATTCTCAAAAGCTGCTTCCAATGGATATTCCATAGTATGGTAATTATTGCGCAGGTTGTCGCTTCGAGTTCAGTCACAAGTTTTAACTTATCATTCGTTTCCCTTATAATATTTTCCAAAAATATAAGTTATCGTAAGCTTTATGGATAATGAGTAGATATCGGTAATCATTTCATCCAGAAATAAAAGATTTATCTAACATCGAAGTATAGATGATATATGTTTACTTAAACTTGTGGTTCAACTTGAAGCGAACCTATAGAAATAATATACGAACATTATATATTCATACTTTTATATTTTACATTAATAAAATATTGAATAATTCTTAAATAACAAGAAGACATTTTTAAAAAGAAGGTTTATTGAATGTATTGCAACTTGTCAAGATGGAAGAAAAGATGTTTTCCCGATTTCGAACTCATTAAAACGTCAGACGTTTCCCGCTTCGTTAGGGAAACTGATAATCGAGAGATAAACAATAGAGCAATATCAAATAAGTTACGGATCAGAAATTCTATTTTATGGTAACAAGTTGTTTTCAAACTTTACTCAGTATATTCTAAAACAAATCGCAGCCGCCACCTCCTTTCAATTGATTTGTGATGTTTTTGTGACATTGATAAAAAGAATATAAAAACTCAAATTTAAATTTCGGTGTTAAAGGAAATAATGATTTGTTAAACTCCTGGGTTTATATAAATTAAATAAAAGAAACAATAAAAAACAATAGCACAATTAAGTATTTTTTGTGATCAAGGAAAAACACTGTACCCTTACGTATCCTGTTTCTTCTGAAGACCAGAAAGAAAAATAAGCCTTCATTATTCATGCGAACGACCCCAAATGATAAGGTTTTTTTTTTGATAAATTATATAAAATAAAATTTTGGAAGTCCACTAGTTTGTTTCATGATTACAAATAATAGCACTATTATGTAGCTTAAAACTCCTCCTTGAGTAAAAAACAAAACACATGGAGCATGGTCGGTCTGTAATTTCGAATCAAGAGGGAGACTAGCAATATGGTGATGCTTCAAGCTTATGTAGGGCCCCATATATAATATTAACCGCAAAATACTTGTCGAAATCCTTTCAGCCATTTTTTTAAGGAAAAAATATTCAACAAACTGTTAAGCCCGACAGGTGATCTAAACATTCTTAAAGGGAGTAAAAATCCTTAATTATTCCATACTACAAAATGGCGTAAAATGGTGTTCCCGTGCCTGAACGATGTGAGGTACTCGTATAGGATTCCTTTCCTAATTATAATTGGTTAGACAAAGTTTAGGGCTCCCTCTGTAGGAACTTCATAGTAGCCGTATGAAGTGGTATTAAATAAAAAATACAAACTGATAACAATTCACATTTATTAAATAAACCATAAAATTTTCTAAAATAGGGATTGTTTAAATCGCTCGTAGATTCAGAGTCGCCCAATATGCTTGGGCGTGTTTAAACAATTAAACCTTTTCATAAAACAATTAAATGAAATAATTGAAGCACATCCATCCTACAGACTATTGGAGGGAAATTGATTGTCTGATTTGACAATGGCGGAACTCTTTAGCGCTAAACAAGAGGATTATGGGAGAACCCATTGTTAAGGAAGTGTCCCTTTGTTATTTCTTCACCCAGTCTTGAGGTATCTGATTCCCGTTTTATTTTAGAGATTTTTTACTTTTAATGACAATTAAATCAACTATAGACGGACAAACAAAGGGCAGTATTAAATGATTACTGAATCTAAACTACACAGTACACGAAATTTATTCAATATCTCTGGTACTTGCATGGAGCAATATACCTTCGTACAATATCTGAAATAAAATATCTAATATGGACAAACCATAACCTTAATTAATAAGTACCTTCCTCAAGGTAGTATCCTTTGCCCAATCCTTTATAAAGTTTATACACCTGACATCCCAACTCATTCTAATGCTATCCTTACCACGTATGCTGATGATACATGTGTATTATCTTTCAAAACCAATCCAGTTATTGTATCCCATAGCCTCCAATCCCATATCACTGATCTTGAAGAATGGTGTCAAAACTGGAGAATTAAAATAAATTCTCAAAAATCGCATCAAATCACTTTTACCTTACGTCGTAAACCAATGACTTGCTGCCCTTCAGTATCCTTTAATAATATCCCACCTGTGCCTGTAGAACAGATCCGATACTTAGGGTTGCATCTCGACAAACGATTAACCAGGCATCCTCATACAAGACTGAAAAGACAAGAAACCGCTCGACGTTTCAGGCTACTTCAACACTTACTAGACAAACGCTCTAAGCTCCCAATTAATTACAAAAGACTCATCTACATGGCCATCATACGACCTATTTGGACTTATAGAGTAGAGCTTTGGGGCTCCACTAAGCCATCGAATTCCTCTCGTATCCAATCCCTACAATCCAAAATCCTTCGTAAAACCCTCAATGCTCCTTATTCTGTTAAGAGTAAAGTCATCCATAATGACCTTGATGTCCCATTTGTTGATGATTTATCCCGAACCCGCTATCTGTCCTTTCATAACAAACTTCATTTCCACTCAAACCCTCTAGTTTCAAACCTAGTTTCCTCTTCAATTCTGAGGCGTCTGAAAAGAAGATGGCCACGTGACCTTCTTAGTTGAACTTGTGATTTGAGTACTGCCAGTGGGTAGTTTACTTTTTGTATTATTGTAATACAGTTGTAAATATAAATAAATAAATAATAATAAAATAAATTAAAAAAAGTAATTAGTCCACCGATTGACCTCCTTCCTCTTCCTCCAACTCCTGTGTGCCGTTAAGCGTGGAGTTGCAGCCATAGTCCATCCTGTCTCTTAGCAAGTCTCCTTCCATGCCTTCGCATTTTCAGGATTGTACATCCATACTCCTGGCTGTGACAAATGGCACACTGTGGCTGACTGAATACATACTCCTGGCTATGTCCTGACAATGTCTAACCACCTCAGGCCTTACGGGTATCATCCATTCTGTAAACGTGACCATACCATTATGATTGCCGCTTTTCCAGGATATCATGCAACGATCGTACTCCTAGGTCCTCACAAATCCTGTCGTTTCTGACACAGTTTATCTTGGGCTTGCCCACAATTATTCGGCGAAATTTCATTTCAAGCGCCGAAATCTTGAAACTTTTTTAACCCATACAGCAGCATTGGAAGGAACAACGATTTATTCATATATCCAGAAGACATATTTAAGCCGAAATAAACAAGTAAAAAGATAATTTTCAAAACTGATTTGACTCCACGGGAAACAAATTCCAGCGACTACTGAAGAAAGTCCTATATTTCATCACCAATCTAATGACACTAATGAAGATGACAAAGCCTATCTTTATGGTACTTTTATAAAACATTGTTTCTTAAAAACGTTATTAGTTAAGTTTTTCATACTAAAAATATCTACTCACATGCACACTACACGCTACACAAACCTACGATGCACCTGGTTTTGTCCTTATGTTTCTTTCAACGACTCTTCAACAATTCGGGCGTTTAGTTCGTGAGATAAGGTTTATAACAATCCCCCCTTTTTATTATGTGTAATATACACGTAGACGGCATAAATTAAAATTACAAGAACAATAAAAATTAAATAATTTCGTTTAAGTGGTATACTTACATTATTATATGTAGGAAAACAATCATAAATTTGTAATAAAATGCTTGAAGAAGTATGAGATAAAGAAGAAGTATACACATAAAAGCAGCATTCCGCTTCTTATGCACGCTCGGTTCGCCGTTCCATCTTCGCCCTCTCACGACTCTTTTAGAAGCTTAGGAGTGTGTTAACGGGAATGGAACTGAGAACAAATACACTTATAGTTCTTATAGGAATCCAGAATTTGTTTTAGTATGGTTCAGCCCTGGATGCTACTTATAGGCTAAGCCTTAGCGAATGATCATATGTGAAGACCAACATCTTCATTATTAATGCTGTTTTCCAATCGATTTGTTCACATTTTAAATCAATCGTTTGGTTAGAAATGTTTTGAGAATCCGATTTTCCACTTTTGACGTCAATACGTCTTTACTATTGCTTCAATAGTAAAACGAATGATAACAAAATCGGGAAAACAGTTTCGTGTGCCAGCTACATATCTATCATCTACTAAAATTCAATTAGACTGCTGGATAGCTAAAGAATCAAAGAATTCATTACGATAACTGAGGACTGTAATGCATCGCGCGCGGTGGAGAGGGAAGCGCAGCTATTTTGAGGTCATTTTGTAGCATATCGAGATTTCCATTCACTATAACTTTTGACTCAGAGAAGCTACGAAGTTCGTTTAGGTTGAAATCGTCAGCTGTCGTCAAAATCTATGGGTCGAATACAAAACCATTTCAATCCATCGATGGTATTTCAAGAGCGATCGAACGGTAACAATTAAACACCATATGACCGAAACAAGCAGTGCCTGGAACGTAAAAAAATGAATCCAGCCGATCGGATCAACGACGGTGCCAGTATATCTGAAGCCGGGGCGGTTGAAATTATGCAAGTGGATGATGAAATCGCTTCTATAAAGGACTGTGTAGGCATCGATTGTGTACGTTCGTCCATCACACATTAGCAGGGCAGTAGCTAGTGGACGTTTCACTACAACGTTTTTCAATTATCCATTCGAACATAAGTGTGATGTCTGTGATTGTCAATAGTTTCTGCGCTCATTGAAGCCAACCAAAGAAAACACTTACTGCAACTTTGTAATACTGTTGTTACTTCTAAAAACTCAATGAACTTGGACAAAGTACCCATGCTATTACTTACGAACGGGTTTGTGTAACCACTAAGCAATGTGGGTTATCCGATCAATGCACGTATAGTATCACCGCGGCTGCCATTAATGCAGATTCCTAGGTTGCGTCACAGGAGTCTCTATGTGTCTGTCAGTATCTGCGTCTGTCTATTTGTGCCTGAATATCTGTCTATTTTTACCTGTGTCTGTGTCTGTTTTTACTTGTGGAGTCTGTTTGTACCTGTGTGTGAGTCTATGTGTTCGTGTCTCTCTATCTGTCTCGTGGTCTATCATTGGAATTAAAGTTGAGTTATACTATAAGGCAAAACAAAGTTTCAAATATCTTTTAGAATCCAAATTCTTTAAATAATTTAAGAGTTAATCTGATACAGAGTAAACAATATCACCGAACTCCTCGACGTGTTGAGAAGTATGGGAAGGATCCACTAGTGCTACGGATCGTGCAACCTCAAATAAAGGTTTTTTTTTTATTGGTATCGTATCTTGTATAATTTATTACCATAACAATATTTAAAAAATGTACAGGATAACATGGGGTGTGGTGTATTTCGAGTAGAGTAATTGTTACTGTTTTTCTACCACTAATATTTTTCCCGATTTCCAAAAATGTAGGTTATCGACTTGTGACACTTTAGAATAACTTGTGGTATATGTCCCAGCAGTTTACGAACTTTTTCATGACATGAACTGATATAACCTTTAAATTATAATTTAAAAGCTATTGATGCGATATTATTAACAACAAATCAAATGATCGACTCTTCGCAGTATCGATACATCGAATTGCAGGCGCGCCTGCCCCACCGCGCGGAGGAGAGCTCATTGCTATGCCCGACTCCGGGATGACTTGGGAGCGAGCGCCGGTTATCGTTGTCATTATATTTTTCATAATATTCCTCACCATCTTCTTCTCGAGGTTGGTGAGGTGTGACAGGGTCTACCCGACCACAGGTGAGTGGGAGGACGTAGCATGTTGGTGTTGAGCGGCCAATGCATGTACATGTTGGGGGGAGGGCAGTGATGTATCCGGGGGGACCAGGATACCATATCGTTTAAAAAATTATAAATATTCCTAATTAAAAAAATTAACTTCTGTATTAATCAATTTGTCCCCAAGTTCTAAGAAGAGATTTTGTGACCTCAGGTTTAAAATTTCCTTTTTATAAATTTAATATTTTCATTAAGTATAAGGGTTAATGGATTTCTAAAAAAACAACATAATTTTATCAGATTTGATAATAAATACTATGAAATGATAGATATAAAGAAAAGGATACCAAGAAATAAAACGATTGATTAGCATTCCTTTTTTACAGTCCAGTATTTTATATTCCCACATACAATGAATAAAATATGGCAACCAACCATACAGTAGCAAACATATGTTTACAAACCTGGGGGTTACAAATGAAATAGACTAAGTGAAAAACATGATTTTGAGCTATCGCTGATGAAAAGGCTAGAGTACTTTACTTAGTATGAGACGTTTCTACTGATAAAACACACAAAGTAAGTTTTAAGTTTTTCGTAATTGAAAAAAAACGTACTCATTTTTGTAACTGTCACAATATGTACTCAATTCTTTTTATCGGATTTTGTTCTCAAAAACATGTTTTTGACCTAGCGTGTTTCAGATGTAACCCCACGATATATAAATTAATTTGCCAATTGATTGCCATAAATAATTTTACATTATTGTTTTTTTTTTCTCTTTCTCTTTATATTTTTATCTACACCTGTCAAAACAGTGACAATCAGCAGATAGATATTGTTTTGAATATGTTATTAGATATAGATGTTATTAGATACATATGAAGAAGAGGCCTAGTTTAAGAAACAAAATGAGACAATTTCAAACATATCATAATGACTTTTTCGGTAATATGTTAATAGCCTACAGAATAATTTAAAAATCCGTTCAGCACGATAAATATAAAATGGCATGCCTAATTCTATATCAAAGTTGGATTTTATACATACAATAACCAACGTTTTTACTTCTTTAAAATAATCGTAAAATAGAACTAATATTGAATGGAAAAAATTGGCCTTGGCGATTGCCAGTGTCTTGTTGGCGTATGATGAAAATTGCCAAAAATAAGTATTTTTCTTAAACTATGTCCCTATCACTACATTCCAATGTAATGCCAGCGGTTAAGACAATTAAACAGGGATTAAGAAAATTATAATTTATATTTCATTTTCCAAGAAACCGTTACTAAATAAATGTTTGTTAGTAAAAAAATTGAAGTAACTAAATGAAAATTAGTATTATCCATCCATATATCCAGATATCCAGATTTTTAAACGACAATTTTTTTAAGTTGGTTTTTACTTTTTCGACAAATCAAGAAAAAAAGTATTGTAATTTTTAAAATATTAACAAAACATAAAATAAAACCAACGTCATAGGGTGTTTCTATTCTTAAAATATTGTCCTTAAAAGAAAAACATTTTTTTTTTTCATAACACTTTGATCAAGACATTACACAAAACTTTTTACAAAACACAGAAAAACACATTTACTTTCTTTAAAAAAAAATAACTTTAAAAAAATTCTTAATGCCTGCCTGGTCAGATAAACAAAACCATCACGATTGAAACTTGAAGAAACATTTTATAGCGTTGTTTTATTTTTAATTTTTATATTTTACACTAAATCCAATAAAATCATTAAGATGTAAAATTGCATACATCTAATAATATTTGCATTAACAGTAGGGCAAATCTTCGTACGTACAAAATCTTTTTCGTTGTATCCTAGCTCTTTATTTTAACTGAAAATCAAGCTACAGTACAATACATGCTCCAATTGTTGTATTTTTCTTATTTTTCCAACACTTCTTTTATTATATATTTTTTCAAAAAAATTGTAATCAACATGAAATTGCTAACTAAAATGAGTGTCAGGGAATTACTATTAAAAATAAGATATCATCTATAATACATTATGAAAGGTCAAGCAGCCATATTCAAGAGAAGTAATTTATTACATTATGGTGTGAGTTTCTATTTACTCCAATCATGCAGAATTTTGAAAAATAATTTAAAATTTGTATAAATAATAATAAAAATAATGTAGGTAGACCATTAAGATAAAACTTGACATATAAAAATTATAGGACAGCCAAGATTAAAAGTATAACAAAGTTAAAAGAGACAAATGAATTACTATACTAACACGTTAGTTACTGTTTAAAATCATTTCATTCAGTCCTATCTAATGGCTAGCCTATTTCTGAATGTCTTGTACCTTTTTAATTAAATGGACCAAAACGGAGTGTTGGAAGAAATAATTTGTTTCAAATTTTTGTGAAACCCATTGCAAAACCGAATAATGGTGTTAATTTAATGAAATTCTGTGCCACCATATACATTTTAAAAAATAATTAAAATAAAGATAGTAGCAATAAATGTTGAACGCCATGAAATCCCATGGGTAGGTACAAAACACTATCTAGGATGCTTTTGGATGTTTATTTGACCAATTTTGTATATTTAATTGTGGTAATGCCATTAATTTTATTTTGATGATTTTAACAGGATGACAAACTTCCTTCCAATACATGCAGAACTGAAATACATAATAAACTGAATACTCTTGCATTAACACATTTAAATGATAAAAGGCAGGAGTTCATTGAAAATAAGGGAAAACATTCGCTACATAAATATTACTGTTTTAACTTATTTTCTTAACTATTGTATGTTTTATGTCATGAAGTGAGTATATCGGTCACTCTAATCTATGATATTTCTAATATGATTATTCTGTACAAAACAAATTAAATTATTTTGACATAGATACATAGAAGTATCCAGAGGAAGTTTCTTGGAACTCAACATCAATACAACTAGGATCTTTAAACCCTATCCCTCGTCTACTTCTTTTTCTTTCAATCGTTCCTAACCGACACTTTTGTCTTCCTTCGTGCTTCAGAGTTTTGAAATATCGTCAATCAGGAAAGCACTAGCAGAAGTACTTAAAGAATTTATACGTGTCAGATAATCCCAACATACTGACAGCAACATATCGATACAACATAGCAAGAAATCGGGATCCTAAAAAGACCTCACCTATGTTACACGACATTGATCTCATTACATCACAAACTACTTGACTGGTGGGAATACACGGTTAAACCATGAAATGTCAACAATTCACTTTACGAATATGACACATACAAAGACTCTACACATTGTAAACTAAATATTTAGTATTACTATGCAAGCGCCCTTTGTATGTTATAAGCCAACTGATATGACTAAATGTAGTGATAATGATCATTATAATCATGCTTGGCATCAAGCAGAGACTGAAAAAGTTCGTGAAGGAGAGACTTGCTAATTTATTATTACTGTTACGGGCTACTGGTAGAGATTCATTATGAGGTAAAGTAGTTCCATATCGTAGAAGTAATCAGACGCCTCTATTTTATTATTAACTATTTGTTTGTTTGTTTATTTAACGTCACTTTACGGAGCTTTGGCTAATCGGACGATGCTACAGTGGGACCCCCAAATATTGCCTATCCAGGTTTAATTATGAAAGGTGTTTTTAACGAATACCTGACATCGGGGAAGCTCCCATTTAACGTCTCTTCCAAAGAACGGTATAACTGAGGATTTTTTACTACCTTTAAAATATCCTAGGGTATTTGATGGTCACAAAAAGTCGAAGAGAGTGGCATTTTTGAAATGTTGTAAAAGCATGTCTGAGTAGTGTAAATCCAATTTTGCAACCGAAAAAACGGGTGGGAAAACTTTTGGGGGCCAAAAAACCTCGACATTTTTCGGAATCATTTAAGTTTTTGGCCTGTATCTCATAATCGGTGCATTTTGAAAAAAAAAAAACGGGAGAAACTATTTAAAAGTAGATTAAATATTCTACAATTTAAATCCAACTGCAGTTCTGTAGGTCTAATAGATTTTGAGTTACGTCCCTTTGAAAATTGATCTTTTTTTCCAAAAAGTCCAAATTTTAAGTGTTGGCCGACTTTCTTGAGGAACGCCGGCCGAAGGAGTGATTCTACGATAAAAGTCAAGGTAGTAAATATAATTAGCTTTAATTTAAGAACAGACTAAGGCCTATAGGTGTAACAGATTCTGAGTTACGCCTCTTTGAAAGTTGGTCATTTTTTCACAACCACTTTCCCCGATTTTTTTTTAATTAACAAGAGAAGTATAACAACTACAGGCCTCGGTCTACGCTTAAATTAAATCTAATTAAATTTACTACAGCTTCATTCCCCATGACTTTCATCGAAGGATCACTCCTTCGACCGGTGTTCCTCACGAAAGTCGGCCAAAACTTAAATTTGAATTTTTGGAAAAAATTACCAATTTTCAAAGGGACGTAACTCATTATCTAGTAAAGCTTTTTTACACAGCTGCGTATGAACTCAAATTATAGTCAATTTAATATACTTTAAAAATGGTTACCAATGTTTTTTTATCAAAAACGCACCGATTAGGAGATATATACAGACGCGGCGGAGGACTTCCATTTATAACATGTATGGATGTCTAAAGCGTTAGGTTGAGTCAAACTAGTGTAAATTATTTAACGCTATATGAATAATATCTCGGATTACAAACTGATGATACATAATACAGCACACATATAAGAGGATTATTGTATGATGATTGTAGTGCATTAAATAAATGCAGCTAAAACCACTCAGATTGGTAAGCCCAAAAGCCAATAATGATTTATAAAAACAACTTCAATAAATTTCAACTTGATTAAGTTGGGATTCCCAAAAATCACTCAAAAATGTTATTTTATCCTCGATGTTCAAATCATCAACTTGTGAATTGATGCATATAATTTTTAATGTGAAATAAATAAAAAATTTAAATCTGATTACAAATTTATTATCTCTGTGTGGTACGTTGTTGAATCGAGTGCCTAATGTTGGTGAAATCAGTACATCTTCAGATTTGTTATATATCTTCATTTTTCTGTAAATTTGCAGCCCCTGGTTATTGATAATGAGACTAAAATTAACAATCGATAAGAAAATTTGATAAAATCAAAACTACATACTGAATATTACTAATGAGTATCTAAATAACAGATTAAATTCCCGTCTGATTCTAAAATGTCTGGAATATTTCAGAAATATTTATAACACCGAGGAGTAAATGGGAGGATAGCTTACACGATTATCTTATAAAATAGTGTAAAATGGTCAGGGAATATATTGTGTAGTTTATTGACTGCACCCCATAATCATTCTACAAGCTTCTTAGAATTATCCAGTCAACCATTTCCATTTTAATATGATTATCTTAATAATTTGGGTAGTTACTGTTGAGAGTGGAATTTAAACAGCGATTGATGGGTATCTTTCAAGTTCGTTGCTTTGGTTACTCAGTATATAGAAACCAACAAGAAACAAGAGAAGGCAAGGAACAAATTAAGACAGCTGTGATTCCATATGTTAAAGTCACTAAGGAGAAAATTTCAAAAATCTTATAGAATTACAAAATAACGCCAAGTTACACCACTGAGAGAGAAAAAAGTCAGGTTCTGCGTAGTGCAAAAGATGACTTAGGCCTAAAGATGCCAGGAATCCACAGAATTCCATGTTCCTGTGAGAAGGAGTATATTGGACAAACAGTAAGATTACTATGTACAAGACATGCAGAACATATCAGAAGCTTAAAGAACATGGATAGAAAATCATCAGCATCGGTAGAAAATTTTGTGAACACAAACCATACTATTGAATTTGACAAAATTAGAGTAATTAAGAAGTGTAGTTGCGCGACAGAAAGAAAGACATTGGCGGCGATCGAAATAGTAAAGGACGTCGAAAATTTCAACTGAGAAGATGGTTATAAACTATGTAAATTGTGGCTCCCAAACATACCTTAATGAAAACCCAAAAATCTTAATGAAAAGACAAATCAAGCAGAAGTCAGCCATTCAAGGTCCACCCGGTCGGAATTCAGCCCATCGGAGAGCAACCAATCAGATCACTGGAAAAATAGGCTCTGCCCCCGGATAACTAAAATACCGAAGCATCGAAAAAACATTTTCAGTCTCTGAATAGACCCTGAGGAAGCTTGCAGTATGGCCAGCGAAACGGCGGTAAATAATTTGGCTTAACGGTCGAAGCTAGAAGAAACACGTGATGAATGGATTACATATATATACCTGTTTATTGAAAATAATTATTATCTTTTCTAAAATGGATGATTATAGAGTCAGACAATTGCGAAGGTGGCACTGAAAATAAAAAGTCTTATTGAATAGGAACGGAAGTAGGATTTTTACCATAAGAGGACGGGGCGAGCTTAGGTTTCACCTTACCTTTAATAGGAAAAAGCAGTAGTAGTTTAGGTTAAGATGAGTAAAAAGAAAACATGGGTTACATTGGGAAAAGTGAATTTTTTATATTTTTTTATAATCTAAAAACACTTTTATATAGATAAGAATCTTTTGACTATCTCCTCCTGTGTATGTGCCGTGGTGGAAACCAATAAAAAAAACGATTTATTTAATATTTATGGTTTATTTTTTAGACAAACCTATTGTACGGGTCTTGTATAAGATTAATACAATTTCTTTCGAAATTGCCACCCTCAAAATTCTGCAGTCTAGGACAAGTCCCCATTTGCCAGTCCTTCAGTTGAGAGAGTGAAGCGACGGTTTCTTCAGATCACTCGATTTTAATACCTGATGGTATAAAACTTTCGAAGATAAGGGATGCAGTTCATATTCTGTAGCGAGCAGTTTAGCTCAGTATTTAGAGTACTCAGTTGCTATACTCATGGTCCCGGGGTCAAATCTGGCTATGGCAGATAAATTGTTTTAGCCACGGAACACTGGGGTCTTTAGAACCTCCTGGGGCTCACCAACCCACTATAAAGAGGATACTATTAATTGGGAGAACACCTAGCAGTTGAGCGTGATCTCGGACAAATCACGTTCCCAGCCATCCGTTGCCCTTGGGTCAAAACGTTGGCTTACCAATAAAGAGTTGTCCCTATATAAGAGAATTTTCTTGACCTCTACCCGGACCATTTTTTTCGTTATACATACAATGTCAACTAATATTATTTAACATATATCCTATACCACGTGATAAGCCCAAGAACCTTCATAGGATGTAGCACTACAGGTTTTTGTTTTTTTTCTGTTTCTTTGATAAGTGATTTTATATCTGTCGTTATTTCCGTAGATTACAAGGTTTTAATAACTATATCTATCTAAAGCTAAGTTGCTGACACAATAGGACCAAAATACTAAGTATGTTTCCTTCATCACAGCATTTTTTTATTGTTTCTTTGGGTTAAATTTATCTTATTCTTTATTAAACCATAAATTTTCTTTCAGTAAACTTGATTAAAATTAAATTTGTCATCTTCCCTTTGATATTAATGCTCTCTTCAATATAAAGTTTAGAATTTGTGTCAAAACTAGTGGATTTAAATAAATTGCCAAAAATCAAGTCAAATTAGCGACCAACAAATCGTCGTAAATCTAGTCATCCAGTCTTTCTGTATCCTTTAATAATGTTCCACTGATTCCTGTAGAACAGATTATATACTTATAACAACTTAAAAACGTTTAACTTAAAACCCTCATACTAGACTGAAACGAAAAGAAACAGCACGCCATTTCAGGCTACTTCAACACTTAATTGGCAAACGCTCTAAGCTCCCAATTAATTACAAAAGACTCATAGACATGACTATTACAAGACCCATTTGGAAACCTTTTAAATCCAATCCTTACAATCGAAAATCATCAATGGTCCTTACTTTGATACGAATAAAGTCATCAATAATGACCTCAATGTCCTAATTGTTGTTGACTTGGAATGTTCTTATTTACCTATATGGCATGGTTTCTTAATACTCTTCTCTACAAAATAGTTGAGAAGTTTGGAAAAAAAACATCCTCTGCATGATTATATGCAAGATATTTATACAACTGTTTAATGCAATTTTATGGTTTCAGTATACAGAAATGACGACATCGACATCATATTCAGCGGTTTGGACATCGTTCATAGCCGCCCCAACTACGCCCTAGCTTACGTCATCGAAGACCGGAGATAGCTAGAGCTCTCCTCCTTCTACTCGGAATACGACCTAGGAGGTAGAAGAGAATGAGGAAGTTGGAAGAGCCAACGAAGTATCTTAAGTTGGAATAGGTGAGGAGGAGATTCATCAAGTTAGGTTCAATAAAGGCATCAGAAATCCGTGTCATTCTAAAATATTTGGATTTGGACATTACTGGATTGTTTAAATTAGAGTATCCTTAAATTTGAACACCGAAATTTATATTTCTTTTTTAATCATAACTCCTATACTATCATAACTATCATAACTTTTAGCTTCAAAGTTGTGGATAAAATTTGAATTAACATTATGAACAGTAAACAAGATTAAATAAAAATAAATAATTTTTCATTTCATTTTAGACTCATTATTGGTCTTATTTCTACCATTAAGAGGAGGCAAAATGTTCGAATACAAAATAAGGTGCATCACTATGCCTTAAAGATGCATCACTTAGTGAATAAAAGATACATAAAATACTTTTTTAAGAAATGAATGAAAGAAAAGTTTATTTACATGGGATCTGTGGTCACCCTGGACAAATTGAGGTAAGGAGAAGAGTTACAGCAGACAACAGACCGTACAGTGGATTGAGGAAACAGCTAAGCAGGCAGATAATATCCGGGCAGCCCATGCTCCATCTTTATAATACATTATTGGCGCCCATAATTCTGTAGGGATCTGAGTGCTGGACTCCTACTTCCAACTGTGCTTCAAAAACCACAGTCAGAAGTAGGGAGGAATTAGTAGTAAAGGAACTAATAATTTTTGAAAGAAAAGTTTTCTGTCGTATTCGAGAAGGTTGTAAAGGTTGGACAGGAGCGCAAGCGACGCATGAACCAGGAAATGTAAATGCTTTTATCCTGATGCCGTAAGTATAATGAAATTGAGACGCTTGAGATGCAGGGCATATTGCCAAGATGGCAGATGGAGAAATGACAAAAATATTGTCGACCACTCCAATTTATAAAAAATAAATTCCTCCTGGAAGAGGAAGAACCGAAATAAGGTGGTCAGATGGTATGGATGGTGATGCTCGCAACATCTTGGGAGTAGTAATTTTCTTTACTGTTCGAGTGTCAACAATTTTTAATTAAGTAATAAAAATTGCAAAAAAATAATAAAATCTCAGATTTGGTAGCACATTCTTTCGATATTATCGAAATATTAATACTTGATTCCAATACATCGCAAAAGGCTGATAAGTATATTTTTGGGTATTGGAAGAATCCTGTCAAGTACTCAAACCGTCGGAGTATTATTCAACAAATAAATTAAACAATATATATATAAATATATATATATATATATATATATATATATATATATATATATATATATATATTGGTTTCTACTTATCTTGACTGTTGTAGAAATATATTGTTTATGGTTCTCGAGTTTCAGTCGAAGTTGAAATAACTGACTGAAACTCGAGAACCATAAACAATATATATATATATATATATATATATATATATATATATATATATATATATATATATATATATATATATACATAGTTTTTGTATATTTCTTTTTATATATATATATATATATATATATATATATATATATATATATATATATATATAAATGATTACATAAGTTTGAATATCGGCCCCAAACTTAGCCATCTGACGCAGACGTCAGATAACCTTCAGGGACAGGTGTGAGCGAGTATAAATTAGACATTGCTAGCTGAAAGACTCGCTCGTGTAAACATTTGTTTAAGTTAGTTTATTGAGTGTTATTACGGAATATTGACAGTTGTGTTGATTCGGGTTTGTAATTAAAGATACCTGGTATTATTTAGTTGGTTATAACTTAGTAAGTATGTTTTGTTTAATTACAGTTATTCTATTCACCTCCTTGGTTATGTCGTTGAATATATATATAAAGGTTATGATTGGGACTAGGACAGTATTACTCCTAATACCATGAATGTAAATACAAACATTGTAAAAGATATAAAAGCAGGATAAAGAGAGAGAATAAATTAATATGTTTTCAGAAGTCAAACAGTGTGTATCATTTCAACCTTTTATTCTCTTTGTTGTCACTTACGTAAGTTAGTGTTACATCGCTTAACTAGTGCCAAAACCCAGGACGGAGCGAAAAAAGAAGAACAGTAATAAAAAAAAAATGTTTTTTGTTTAATTTTTTCCGCTATTATTATTTGGCTCTACGACCCTTGTATTCGAGCCTTGGCCTGCTCCAGCATCGACCGCCAGTTTTCTCTATCAAGTGCTGCTACCCTCCTATTGCGGATATTCAATATGGTCCGGGCTTCCGAAGCTACGCAGTCCTCCCACCGAAGTCGTGGTCGGCCTGCTCTTCTCACACAATACATTCGCTCCATGAGGACTTTGGCTGGGATTTCATCCTGCCCCGTCCTAATCACATGTCCGGCCCACCTCTGTATTGCTAACTTTATAAACTTTACTACATCCAGCTCCTTATAAAGTAGTCTCCTTATAAATTTTGTCCGCTAAAGAAGAAAAATGTCCGAGCCTGGACTAAGCGATATCCTGAGGCCGGCGATACTCACAGTGGAACAACAACCACAACCAGCACCCCAACCACCTCCAGAACCTCAGGAGCAGCCGCAATCAATAAACCCGATCCTGCCGAAGACTACGCTGGCATTTGCACGTGCGGACATAGCCGCAAGAGAGGCAAATCTGCTAGAGCGCATGAAATTAAGGAAGAATAATGCGCGCGATCTGAGGAGGGAGATCAGCGAGCTAGAGAGGATCGATTGGGAAGGTGTGCTGAACCGCTTACTGAAAGATTATGTATTATATTCAGATTCAGGCCGAGGCGAAGGGCATGGAGGAGTTGTATGCCACCATGCTAAGTGCAGCCTTAGTGTGTCGAGTCAGGAGGAACATCCTCAACCTAATCCAGCCCGATGAAGAAATGCCCTCACCAATCACTCTGGGCGGCCCATGCAAAGTGGAGGGAGAAGAATAAATAATAACTAAGTATCGAGATTAATCGGTGGACAGGGAAACGGAGAAATTTGAATGTCCCCGTGTGTAGTGGGTGGGATGACCCGGCATTACCAGGTGATATAGGGTGCGACTTGATAGAGCAAGTAGGAGCGGGAGTAGGGAACAATCGCGGGAAAAGGGGCATAAGAATTGGGACGCACGCGTATAACTGTAAAGGGATCGAATGGGGTGGAGAAGCGCAAATAAAGGTGGTGAACAAAGTTGAGGATTGCAGGGGGGCCATTCACAGAAAGTTCCGAGATATTTTTTTTAACGACGGGAATATTCTGGGGGTAACGGGCCGGACGGTCCACGAAGTTTCTTTGCGACAAGATTAAGTAACATACGTCAAGGAACGGAGATATCTGCAGGAACTCCAGCCCCATATCCCATATCCGCGAAGAATTGGATAGCCTCAAAGAACAGGGGATCATCGTCGATAGCACTTCGCCGTATAACAGTTCTCTTTGGGCGGACAAGAAGAAGAGGTACCGGGGGACCGAAAAAAACGCTACAGAGTAGTTGTAGACTGTAGAAAACTGATCGAAAATATTATTGACAAAAGGGTCTCCATTTCGAGGTTCGAAGATATTCTAGATAGGCTGAGCGGAGCAACCATATTTATTACGCTGGACCGTAAAGCGGGCTATCACCAGATTAGGATCCACGGCCGCGATCAACATAAAACGGTATTCAGCTTCGAGAGAGGCCATTATGAGTTCACGCGCATGCCGTTTGGCCTAAAAACTGATGGACGAATTCCTCAGAGGCATAGGAGAATCTTTTTGCCATATATAACTGGGTGACATCCTTGTCTTTAATAAGACCGAGATGGAACACATAGAGAATCTGCGCAGGGTATTTGTGAGGAAAAGGGAGTTTGGCCTCAAGCTGCCGAAAATATTGCTATAGAAGATTTATACCAGATATGGCAGCGTATCTAGTTCCTCCCAACAAATTGCTCAATAAAGGGTCGAGAACCTTGGAAAACAAGATCAGGAAATGCATGTAAAGGTTACAAGCAAATCCCGTCCTAGCATTCGCAGACTTCCAGAAAACTTTCGCGTTAACAACAGATGCAAGTGAATACGCGTTGTGGGCGGTGCTGTCGCAGGGAGAGGCTGAGGGCGAGCGTCTGATAGCGTATGCAAGCAGAGGGCTGACAGACGCGGAAACTAGACAGCGCGTAAGAAAGGGAGCGTATGGGCAGTGGAGCATTTCGTCGGACGAAAGTTCCACGTACATACTTACCATTGGCCGCTTCAATGGATAGGGAAACTGAAAGAGGCATCGGCGAGATTGTCCAGGTGGAAGAAGTTTTTGGCAAAATACAACAGTCGTAGCTGATTGATTGTCTCGTGAAATCACAGAGAACGCCTCGGAAGAAGTGGGTGAGTCGTCGAGGGAAATGTGTCAATTTCTGAGCGAATGGACACCGGAGAGGGAAGGGAGCGAAGTAACGGGGATACACGGGATACCATCGGATGATAGTTCGACAGAAGTTAGACCCGATAATATGGAAGAAATCGATGACATTGTCAACGACAAGCGGCGTCAGGTCATCTGGAAGAAACGTACATCGGGGCTAGTAAAAATCGACTTTGCAAAATATGGGACGCGTAGTGTTATTCCGGTCTGGTCTCAGCGTGGGGGCGGGGATGACCAAATTTTTTAGGGTCCTAAAAGATGGATCAAAGCCAGGGAAAATACACCACATCTACGTGGGAAATGCCACCATTTGGGAGAAGATCCAAAAAGTATGGAGGTCGGAAAGGATTGGTGCAGACCCCAGTTTCATTCGCTGCAAACGAATGGTTGAGACAATTCAAGAGATGGAACGCCAAAAATGAAATAACCTTAGCACATCACCAACGAACTACCTCAGATACTCTGGTAGTATTACGGCAGAGATACTTCTGGTGGGGTGTGAAAAAGACGGTGAGCGAGATCATCGGGACCTGTGAAGTGTGCCTGCGCACAAAATATGGCCAACATCCACCAAAGGCCATACAGGAAGAGACCGCCACAGCAGAAGCGCCCCTCATAGATGTCCAAATCGACAGGTTTACGTGGAGAGGATACTAATGGGTGGGGATGGTGGACCTCTTTAGCAAGGCCGCAATGGCATACCAGGTGCAGGAACGATCGGCAGATGCGGGGTTAGGAGCGTTGCAGCGATTTTTTCTTCTTTTTTTTGTCATTTTACGTATTACATCGCTAAACTTATATATATATCACACAACCCCCACTAACATTTAAATGAACCCTTAGGCATTTAAATAAAATATTGCATCAGTATTTTTTAGTAATTAAAACAACACAGCCAACTAAAGAGCTAACATTATAACATAGGCCCGTTATTGTTTAGGTAGGAAATTACCACAAGTACAACTAGTACTTGGTAGGATCTCAAGATGTTGCATTTGGAAAAGTATTTAGTAATATAAAATCTTAATGGTATATAAATAAATTTCAAAACATTTCTTGACACTAAAGATATTCTGTCTAAGGAAATGTGTCACCAATATATTTTTGAGGGATTTATGATAGTATGAGTGTTAATAAATCATTCCCAGCTTTAAACTAGTTCCTGTTGAGACTTAACCCTTCCATATTTGTAGAAGAAACGTGCAGTAAATGTCATATCGATATCAGTCCTTTTATTTCATTATTTAAAAATTATTTAAGTTTTATATGAATTAATACTTCTAAATTTAGTTTTGAAATTAATTATATAGCCAGTTCTGCAATAACATGATAACCACTAGGGCACAGCTCAGCTTAAAAGGCTGACAACCCTGCCAAGTTATAGGCATCTTTTGTCTAATGTAATAATAAATAATAGATGATATTAGTCTAATCGCGTAAGTATTGGAAACATTACTACTTATAACACTTACAGAGAATGAAAGTACTACTTATCAGACTTACATAACTCATTACTTATTTTAAATTAGTTGACTTAAAGGCCAAATATTGAAACACTGCTAGTCAACTACGAGTTTAACACCATCAAAAAGCCAGTTTTTTTGTCTGGTTTTAGACTATAATTTTTTTAATGGATCCATTAAAAAAAAAGTAAGATAGCACCATCCAGGGGACTTTAGACATACATGTACTATTTTGAGGGGGGGGGGGGGAGAAGCAGATCCAACCGGGGAAAAAAAATGTTTCGCCACAAACAGCAAATTACGCCTTAGTCGTTCAACATTTTTTTTTAATGGATTTTTCCAATTTTGTTTTATTTATTCCTAAAATATTCAGCTGGCCGAATGAGATGGATAAATTGGTAACCAAGAATTATGTCTAAAATATCAGACATTAATTTCTTTAGGAATACAAAGCTGAAACAAAAGAAATGGAAAACAGAAAAGTACCACTCTTCTGTCAAAGTTCTTTATTCAGACAAACAACCACAAGTTATTAAATAAGCTATAGTAAAATACAATCATCATTATACTTATTTGTATCATAATTTATGATATACAGTCATAATTATTTGTAATTTGAAAAAATTGCAAACATTTAAAAGTTTATTGTTGTTGAAGAAGAATTAAACGTAGCAACAATTGAAACGGTGCACTTAAAAAATTATCAATATTTTTTACTTACCTGCCCATAATAATTAATCCATTTTTGGTCTTGGTTGGGTTAAAGCTATTAAAAATCACAGATAAAACTTTCAGACGGCCTTCGATTCATTCCAATTGATTTTTTGGAATTTAGCTTTACCCATACCACTTTGGGGATAAATATGCTTTCTAAGACACGTCCAAAAAGAGAAAAAAGCCTAATGACGTAGACAAAATTGTTGCAAAGGGTGGAAATATTAAAACAACTTAAGCAGTTGAAGAACAAATTTTTCGACAAATAGTTACTCAAGGTTTTATAATGCTAAAAATGTTTTAACTTTGGTGCAATAAAATATTTAAGCACGTGTACAATAAATATTTTGTTCACGGTCTTGCCTACGTATTTTACCGAATTTAAGCATCTTTGTTCTAGGCTTCTAATTTTTTTTTCCTCTGTTGATGTCAATCAAACTAATGACTTTTTTCTCTGAATAATAATTTCCAAGTTGTGTATAATATAAAGGGGACCGAAAGTAATGTCGTTTCGGCGCTTGTCGATATTTGGATGTCATTTGTCAGCTCATAATGTATCTCGAAGGCGAATACCAAAATCATTGAATGGTAAAGTCATTGAATCGAAGGTTATTGTGACTCGTTCAATTCTAAATAATTCAATATTAAACTTTCTTTTTTTTTTTTGCAATTTGGGGCGAAATGGCCAGCCAAATACCAGAAGGGCATGTCGTATGCTTTTTGAGTTCCGCAAGGGTAGTAACGCAAGAGTTGCGACCAAAAATATTTACGATGTTTATCCAAAACGTTCGTAAATGCCAAAGATGGTTTTCCAAATTTTTAATCTCTCTGACTCCTATTAATCAGGAAGACCGACAACATTAGACAACGACATGCTAATAGCATAAGTGATAACAAATCCATGTCAAACAATTAAAGAACTGTGATGAAATAAGATCAAACAATCTTAACTAACCTTGGTCGACCATCCAGGAACATTTACAGCATAATGGAAAAATAAGCAGTACAGGTGTTTAGGTTCCCTATAATCTCTTCGATGAGACCAAAGCTAACCGATCCATTACATGCAACGTATTGCTTTAATGGCACCATACACGACCGTTTTTTGATAGTTTGATCACTGGAGACGAAAAATGGGCCCTATATGATCATCAAAAAACGCAAGACCCTCTCTAAATGAATCACCACGAATTACTGCGAAGCCGGATTTACATTCCAAAAAAGTGCTTCTGAGAGTTTGGCAGAGTATTCTCGGAACTGTTCACTTTGAAGTTCTGAAACCTAGACAGACTGTCAATGCAGACCTTTATTGTGAAAAACTGGATCGAGAGAACCAATGTTTAACCGAAAAATATATGGCGATTGTCGACGGAAAGGGCGTCATTCTGCAACATAACGATGCTGCACTGTAAAAGGAAAACCCTGGAAAAAATTAATTATTGGGGTTGGAGGTACTGCCTCACCCTCAATATTCACCCAATACTGCACCCTCGGATTTTCAATTATTCCAATCCCTACATTTTCTTAGTGGCAAACAATTTGAAAATCTCATCGCATTAAATGTCATCTCGATTTATTTAACTCAAAAACCAATTGATTTATATTGGAAGGCATTTCGAAACAGTTCCAGTCACTGTACTAATACTGAAGATGAAGATACTTATGAATTGGACATCTGTTAAGTGTGGATTGAAGCCGCATCGAAAATGTGCATACAATCCTAGAGTAGATGGAAAGAAAGAGAGAGAAGACCAAGACTGAAGTAGAAAGATTGTTTCGGAAAAAGGAGAATAAATTGCAATGCATGATATGAGCTGGTAAAGGACAGAAATAATTGGGCCAAGCTCTACAAAGGAAGAAAGATTATGATCTATCCTATTAGTAAATATGAGGAAGGAAATGGTCCGGGTAGAGGTCAAGAAAATTGTCTTATATAGGGAGAACTATTTATTGGTAAGCCAACGTTTCGACCCACATTACAGGTCTTCTTCAGGGCTAGTTGGTGGGCAGGGGGTTTCCACTAGACTGACAATGTGGGCCGAAACGTTGCCTTACCAATAAAAAGTTCTCCCTATGTAAGAAAATTTTCTTGGCCTCTACCCGGACCATTTTCTTCCTCATATATACATAAGGTCAACTAATATTTACCAACAATTAGTAAATAGTAGATCAGTCGATATCAATAGAGGCCCAAATAAATACGTGAAAGATTATAATTAGTAAATGGGCGTGCCTGCTATTGATTGTTGTAGAACCTTGTTTATAATGAAAATAAAATACATTCCAATGACATCAGTGGTCTTGACAAAAAGCGACGGCTCTTTGTATTTCTAACAATCCCCCCACCGTCTGCAAATTATATTCTAGTAAGTAGAGTGAGTAATCAAATGGCGGGCCCTGAGGTACAAACCCTTCTCCGAAAACCGTTGCCTTTCCTTTTTGATCCTAAGAACAAACTTTACCCGATAACAATGGTCGCAGCAACTTGCTTATTGGCCCTTTCTACCTTTACAACCACGATATGCCTCTTACATCCTTATCCTGGACTCACAAGCAGCGCTAAGAACATAACAAACGAAGAAACAGACTACTTAGTCAACATTATTAGCCTCATAGTCGGTTTGAGCCAAAGTCTCCTCTCAACAGCTTGGATACACTACCACAGAGGCTTAATATTTTCAATCAAAACAAAAGTTTACAAACTGCAGAAGGGAATATGTTGCAAAAAAGAGCTGACATGGTTCTCAAAAGAAATACGCATTCGTTATTCATTAATTGCGCTAATTACAATATCTCAAGGAACTGTAGAAATTGAATCATATAGGATATTATTGGGCTACATAGGATTCCTAATAAACATAACGTTTTCATTCGCTATCAGCGGCCAGCTCAACAACTTGTTAGTCTACTTGGGTTCGATTTACAACAGCTTACTTGAGATGAAAAATTATGAAAGCTCCATCAAGTGGTATCGATTTTTATCCAGCATATGCGAAGACGTGTGGAGATTGTACAAACTGCCAGTTCTTCTAATAAGCTCATGGAATCTGCTCACATCCTTCACACATCTTTATCTTCTATTCTACCCAGCATTTCCTGGACGAATTTTTTTGAACATCCTTTATGCAGTGTGGATCTACTTATATTTTATTCCAATAACGTCCATTATAAGATCCTGTAACTACGTAAATCGGAAGGTAATTAAAATTTCGACATCATAACCATTTCTCAATTAGGACAAGCTTTGACTGGGTTAATGAGTCTTTTACAGCACAACAATTCCTGTAGCCCGAACAGGCATCTACTTCCCTCCGCTATACGGGCCTTGATATCCTTTTAAAGTCTGTTCTCTTACATGATAATACAGCACAGGTGCTTATATTCTTCGCAGATCTTGAATCATCAGTTCCTTATTTGTATTTATTCTTTTTTTATTCGTCCAGCTCTTAAAACTCGCATGTAAAAAATCATTTTTTTCGTGCATTTCCAAGACCAGATATCTAGCTTCCCTGAGAAATCCTTAAGGGCACCTATAAGTGCTGGTCCCATCTGTTCTATAAAGACCACATCATATGCATGTAACTTTGTAAATTGTGTTTACACCACTTGTTCTTATTTTCCTTTAGGCAGCTTATACGACTAGATTGGACAACACTGTTGATTGTGGACCTCCTTGCTTAAGTTCTTTTCCTATTTTCAATATTCGTGAGGATCATCCATTTATCATTACTCTACTGTATGTATTTGTCAGAGTCACTGTATCCAGCTGTATTATTTTCTTTGAAACTCCCATCTTATCAAGGCACTCGTACATTTTTCCCCTTTGGCTGAATCATATGCTTGTCGGCTCACGAGCAAATGATATAATATAACATTGTTTTCTTATACCTTCTACATTTGACTCTCTGAAAAAAAAATCCGGTCGGCGTTTGACCTTCCCTGTCTAAATCGACACTTAATCGCCCAGATCAGTTTCTGACCAGTCTGTCGGTCTTCTGCTCATATCGATAGGCCATACTTTGTATACCTAATTTAGCAATAAAGGTCCCTGTAATAGTCGATGGCTTTCCTATTTATTATAAATAATTGAATGGCATCATTTTACACGATATCATTTCGTTTTCTAGTATGTTTTCACCTCTCTTCTATTAGAATCGTATCTGTAAAATAGCAGACCAATCGATATCAATACAGGTCGAAATATAGAATTATATTTATATTATATTACATTATAGTGTACCCAATTATAGAATAAATGGGTACACAATAATAATTAGTAAATGGTATTATTGTTTTAGAAGGTTGTTTGTAATGTAAATAGATCTATTTCCAACGGCATCAGTGTACTTGACAAAAAGGAAGGGTTGTTTGTTTTTCAAACATAACTCCGTCGTGTGAAAACGGTCCATTCCTTTGCAAAAGCTATTGTAGTAAGTAGAGTGAGTAAAGAAATGGCGGGCCCGGAGGTACAAGCCCTTCTCCGAAAACCGTTGCCTTTCCTGTTTGATCCTAAGAACAAACTTTATCCGATAACAATGGTCGCAGCAACGTGCTTATTAGCCCTTTCCATCTTTACAACCATTATATGCATCTTAGATCCTCCTGGGCTGACCAGCTACAATATGATCAGTAGAAACGAAGAAACTGACCACTTGGTCACTTTTATTTTCGTCAGTGCCGGTTTGAGCCAGAGCCTTCTCTCAATAGCTTGGATACACTACCATAGAAGCTTAATATTATCTATTAAAACCAAAATGTATAAGTTACAGAAGGGTGTTTGTAGCGACAAAGACTTGACATGGTTCTCAAAAGAGTATCGCATTTGTTATTCATTAGTATTGTCATTAACAATTCTTGAAGGAACTTTAGAAGTTACGACATTGAGGCAACTATGCGGCTACCTAGGATTCCTAACAAACATAACGTTTTCGTACGCAATCAGCGGCCAGCTCAACATCTTGTTAGTCTACTTGGGTTCGATTTACAACAACTTACTTGACATGAAGGATTACGAGAGCTCCATTAAGTGGTATCGTTTTTTATCCAGCATATGCAATGACGTGTGGAGATTGTACAAACTTCCAGTTCTTCTAATAACCACATGGAATTTGCTCACATCCTTCACACATCTTTATCTTCTATTCTACCCAGCATTTCCTGGACGAATTTTTTTGAACATCCTATATGCAGTGTGGATCTACTTATATTTTATTCCAATAACGTCAATTATTAGATCCTGTAACTTCGTAAATCGGAAGGTAATTAATATTTTCACTTCACACATTTCTGAATCAGGATTACCTTTTACTGGTCCCAACAGTCATAACCATAAAATATAAACATTAGCTTTTTATTTAGCATTACAATATTATGAACTAGCGACCCTCCTCGGTTTTGCACAGGTAGTAGAGCATATTATCCTACATGCTTTGTCAGTCGGAGGATCGTATCAAATTGTTGCGTAGAATAAGTGGATTAGATTTATGTGTAGTTAATAAAATATTTCTTTATATACTAATTTATTTTCGCACGCGCTCATTGTTTGCGATATCTTAAGGTACTCATTTAAAATGCATAGTGTAATAATCTGTATGAAATGCTAAAGGTAACTTAAGTATTTAAGTTGATAAGGATTAATACTGTATTCGTCTAAATACCTTTCCAAATAACGCTTTACATAACCAATTTTTTAGAAGATATAACGGGTATAGTAAGCTATCCTTAAAAGATAGATATCTGCTATAACGGACTTTTTGTAGATCTCTAAAAGAGGAATGTCCACTCATGCATGTTTTTTTATATCTCAAAGGGATTAGGCAGCGTCTTCATTAAATTCTCCCAGACAGCATGAATTTTTCATACAATTATCGTTATATTCCAACCAATTTACACATAACCTTGACAAATTATATACAAAACCTTTCTCGTGAATCGCTCTATCAATTGGTAAGAACCGTATGAACATCAATGCAGTAGTTACTGAGTTTAACGCGATCAGACAGACAGACGCGTTAGGCGATGTTGAAACAACGATATTGACGTGAACGTGAAAACAACACACTATCGAAACCTCTTGAAGTGGCATACGTGACTAAAAGCGATCAGTTGGCTTGTTTTCTTGCGATCTGAATGCGATGCTAAACGTAACGATTCACGCCCACGTAGGACCGCCGCCGCGTCACTTCGTTTCGTAATCGCGTTCGCTTTGAACCACCTACGTAGGGCGTTGCGTTAGATTAGATGATCCGGTTTGGCCAGACAAGCATTTCCGCCTATTTACATTGGACAAACGGTATTTAAAAAAATTAAACATTTTTCAAACCAGGCATTCATGAAATAATAATAATAAACGCCTTATATGTTTTCTTTTCTTTTCTTTTTTTAAACAAATGAACATTTTTTTCAGTCAAGAAAATTTAAAATCATTTGTTACTTATCCAACAGTTTTGGTTGATTCAAATGAGTGTTATTTACGATTAACTATGTGTGTTGAATACTCGGCACAACAATAGATAATACTTAAATAAATGCAAATGCAAATTCTTTTGGACTTTAGTTAATATATTTAATATAAAATCATGGGACACTCTAGGGTTTGCGGTGCCCAGGGCAATATGATATTCTGGATGTCCCAATGGTTAGTAGCAGAGAGATGTCAAAGCGTTCGGTAGGTATGAAATAACACCTAAGAAGGGGAATCTCATGAGCTCCTGTAACTTGAAGTTCCTAACATATAAATAATCTATTTTATTTGATTATGGAACGGGACTCCGGCGGTGACATTTTTACAACCCCCCCCCCCAACATATGCCTTGGGATATGAAAATACTGTTCTTGTCTCACCCATTAAGCATCAAGATTGCCTTTCTTCTTTAAATAACCTTCTTGTATAACCACGTTATTTATGTTTGAGAAGATGATCCATTAATGAACGTGAGGACGATCTTTCTTCCTCGATTTTTAAATGGATTTTAAAGCCAGTGGCCAGGTGTTTGAAGGTCGCAATAAATTGAAGAGAGCTGCATTTATGATATGTTGAAAGGGTATGTCTGAGTACTTAAAATCCAAGTTAGTAACCGAAAAAACGGATGGGAAAACTTTTGGTGGTCGAAAAACCTCGAAATTTTCGGAGTTAATTCAGTTTTTGGCTTGTAGCTCCTAGTCGGTGCGTTTTCGAACATATGTGGCCATTCTTAATGTAGTTTAAATTTTCTACAATTTGAATCCAACCACGGCTCTGTAGCTCTAATAGATTCTGAGTTACGCCCCTTTGAAAATTGGTAATTTTTTCCAAAAAGTCCAAATTTTAAGTTTTGGGCAACTTTCGTGAGGAACACCGGTCGAAGGAGTGATCCTACGATGCAAGTCATGGGGAATGAAGCTGTAATAAATTGAAGCAAAGACCGAGGCCTGTAGGTCTAATAGATTCTGAGGTACACCCCTTGGTCATTTTTTCCAAATAGTCCAAATATAGCCCAGCGGCCAGGTGTTTCAGGGTTGCAAAAAATTGAAGAGAGCTGCATTTTCGATATGTCACAAGGGCATGCCTGAGAAGCAAACGAAAAATGGTTGGGAAAATTTTTGGTGGCCAAATAACCTCGAAATTTTCGGATTTCTTTCAGTTTTTGGCCTGTATCTCCTAATCGGTGAATTTTTGAAAAAACAAAACATGGGTAACCATTTTTAAATTAGATTAAATTTTCTACAATTTGAATCCAATCGCAGCTCTGTAGGTCTAATAGATTCTGAGTTACGCCCCAAAATTTAAGTTTTGGCCGACGCTCGTCAGGAACACCAGCCGAAGGAGTGATTCTAGGAGTCAAGGGCGTAAATTTAATTAGCTTTAATCTAAGCACAGACCAAGGACTGTAGGTATAACAGTTGAAAATTGATCTAAAACAGCTTTTTTTATTGTAAAGTATACATATTTACTTAAATTACCTATTTTAAAAAAAAATAATGGTAGTACTAGTAGGCACTACTATGCAGGAGGGGAGCCACACACTGGGGCCGAATAGCCGAAAAGCGGAAAAAATTCAATATCTCGAGAACGGATTAACATAGAAACCTGGGGTTGGTTTCATTCGACTCAGAGCAAAAAAAATACATCAATTTTAACTGTTTTTATTGAAATTTTGCGGACAATTAAAAAACTAATGAGGAAATGAAAGCCTAATGGCAAGATAAAAGTGTCTGACATTTTCGAAATAGGTTATACCCATCAAAACAAGTTGCAACAAGTATTTTGAGTGTATATTTAAATTAAATAATGCTTACAATTAAAAATTCAAGGAAGCTTAAAAACTGGAGAATTTTGTAAATAATAAAATTAGGAATTCAAAGTCAAAGGTTGTTCAAAATGAAAAGAAACTTACGATTTCAAATTCAAGGAAATTAGATTAACAGTTCCTTAGCTGCATCACTGATTTCCAAGTGCTTTTTCTTTAGTTCGGGTCTCATGTTCGTAATAAAAGGATCCGAAGTCTCCAGTAGCTAGTAGCGATAGTCTCCAATAGCGTCTTCGTTGGTAGATATACGAGACATTTTCCGCGAGTTTCTGATCCTAAAAGTCTTGTAATCCTTATTTCTACTTTCCTGAGCCTCTTCCGACAATATAAGACTGGGGGAATCGACTTCTGCACTATTTCAGCGCCATGCAACAAAATCTTATGTACCGTGGAGGGCATGTGGTACCATGGATACTTCTCAATGGCCATCTCTGGTGTTTCTGTTGAGAAGAGCCGGAATTTTTCTGGGTCGATCATTGGTATTTATGACCTCCAGTAAGTTAACGATCCGGTGGATTAGAGTTTCGTCGACTCCCGTTATTGTACTTGTGACCTTGCAATAATTGAAAAAGCGTCTGTGTTGCCATTATTTGAAGATCCGTATCCCTGCTTATTGAAGTCTATTTTGATGCTGACTTTCTCAAGAAACTCTTGTTGAATAAGTTTCTTTTCGTTTTCGTTCATGACTCGCGTGTCTTTTGTAGTCCTCCATTTTTCAAGATTTTTCTTGTAGGCAATGTGAAGGATTATTCTTATTATGTATTCCATACACTTGATTCTTGCGTGTAATTGAGAGATACCAAATTCGAGAGCATTCTACACATAAACAGTTTTATGTTGGATTTTTGCTAAGTCGTTCATTTTCGAAGGTAAAGCACTGCATATGTAGCAAGCACTTGCAGACTTCGTATTTGTGATAGCTTGAGCTACCTTTTGACGTGGAGACATGTATTATTTGAGCCAACTGGGTAAACAATATAATGCAACAAACAAAGGCGTATTCTATTCCTTTCCTTTCTTTGCTGTGTTATATCGGATAGGCAGATAAAGGCAGATGATGTTTGTTCTAATATTTACTTTAACACGTCTAGATTGAAAAGTGATCATCCACATATACGAGGAAGCCGGAGTGTTTTTTGTAATCATAGCTGTTCTCAATAATTATTCCGTATATCAAAAATTTGTAACTTATACCGTTGTTAAGCGCTCTAATTTTTTTTTGCCCAGTTTGACTGATGTGTGGCTTAGTTGACCATCGTAGAGCAGGGAAAAAATTTGATAATTTTTTCTCCCTCTTTTACAATTATATATCACTCATTTAGAGTAGTGGGTAATTTCGTCAAACTTCCATTATTCTGACAGTGGGTCTAAATTATTGGGAATACCCTTGAAACAGGGGAAAAATCATGCTGTTCCTAAATCCTGTAGCTTATATAGTGTGAGAATCACAAACTAGATAATTGAAAACAGCGCTTTCCAAAATCGAATTTTTTTCGCTCTGGCCCCACTACGAGCCATTGTGAGCCACCCAGTCTCCTCTAGGTTTTTCGGCCACCAAGTTTTCCCATCCGTATGTACGTTTGCAAACTGGGATTTACATTACTCAGACATAGCCTAACAACATATCAAAAATACAATTCTCTTCAATTTATTGCAACCTAAAGCCCTTTTTTGGTACCTGGCCGCTGGCCTAGTTGTAAGCCCAAATACAGTTACAAACATTGAAAAAGATCTAAGGTCGACCATAACGTAAGGTCCTAAAAACTTTTGGTTATTTACATAACAGTGAATATAAATATAAATATGGACTACTCATAACTTCTTGTACATCTATTTAAATGATTTAATCTCAGTAGCTCAAAAAGTGATCCTAAACCAAATTAAATTTGCGTTTATATTATTTAATAAGATATAGTTTGTTTGAAATAAGTAAGATATTAGTTGTAGGTTAGATGAGAATAAATAAAATAATGTATCTACTATTAAATGACATTTGAACAGGCTAAAAAATTTAACGAAGACATTTACTGGAAAATGGTGAAGGACAAATCTAATGGACTCCTTAATAATGTAAGTATTGAGCAAATTTTTATTTCTTTTTTTATAGCGCAAAATAACAAACAGTCTTATTGTGAAAGGATTTGTTTAACAGGAGCTACTCGACTTCCATATCATCGCCTGTGAAGAACCTAATTTTTCTGCATGTGGCTTTTTTACTCTCGATAACTCCTTAATATGCTCGGTAAGTCGTTTTATATATTACACTATTATCAATGTGATGCTAAAACCCAGTCCTGGCTTCCACTAATTGTCACGATACCCTGCACTTGTCATCCAATTTCTGACACCAAGAAATTTGAATTGAATTGAATTTGAGACCATGGAATTATTTGAGTCACTCACACTCCGTCAATACACCTTAGGCCTGCATCTTTTCCTAGTCTCATGAAGTGGCTATTTAGGCATTCTCTACGGTATTTCATTTTCTTCCATCGGGGGCAGATCTTCCGCCCATCACAATCTGTCTAATTTTAAAATCTGGACAATGTCAGGTTCTGTAAATGCTTGGTATACTTCTTTTTAGTCTGTCTTCTCCAAATTCCATCAATGAACACCACCAAATATTCTTCAGAGGATTTTTCATACAAAAAGATCTGGTTCATTTGCTTTTCCCTGGGTCCAAGTTTCCCATCCATACAGCAGAATACAAACCAATGTAATATACCATTGTACTCAAATAAGAAAAATATATAATCAAGAATAAATTTATGTTTGTTTATGTTGCACTGGTAATGGATACAAACAGATAACAAATATAATATTCTAAAAATAGCTTGTAAATAACATACTGAAAATGAGGATTTCGAATGATTCACGACCAACCAAAGTTTTTGTCAACGCCAATTCTCTAGAAAAACTTATTGAGTACAATTTAAAATTTGCAACTAAGAAATGGGTGAGTGGCAAGATGGAGGAATTTGATCTAAAGCTTTAAAGTTTAGATATTTAGAAAATTAATATGTTTCAGCTTGCAACTTGTTTTAATTATATTAGAAACAATATTGAAGCAATCGTGGTTAAAAAAAGGTCACAAATATTTTTTTAAACCTATTTAAAGTCCATTTTTTGCTAACAACCCAACTCTTTTGGCACAATTTTTACAATTGGCAGGAACATTTAAATGACAAGGTACACAATTTTTTACTTTTCATAGATAATCGTCCATATGTGATTCTGTCAAAGCAACCAATTTATTAGATGTAAGTTTGTCTAGTAACTTCAATTTTGACATTTTTCAGATAATCTCTCACATAACAACATACTTGGTGATAATCCTTCAAGTAGCCAGAACTAGTCCGATGACTATAGACCGAGCATAGAATAATGACTCCATTTAGAATAAATTTAAGTACAAAACTATTCACATATGTTCCATTGCAATCATAAATTTAGGTGTAATATGTTTATAAATAATCATGAATGTGAGAACAATGTTTAGGAAAGTAATTTTTCTTTAGAAAATGTAATACATTCATTACTTTTTTTAAGTATTGTTATAAATGTATTAAAGCCATTAAATGTTATTGTTTTTTTTTTCCAAATGAGTGTTTTAAAATATCGATTAATTGCTTGAAAGTTTAGCAAGATGAATTTTTTTACACTGTCATTTGCAACTATCAATTTAACAAGAGGACAATGTTAACTGAGGTGAAGTAAACATTACAAAATAAATTCTAGGCAACTGAATTGATATGATTTCAGGTATATTGATAATTAAATAATACAAAGTGTAAAGAAAAGTGATGGCGTCCTTGGGAACAATGTTGTTTTGTCGATAAATTCTTTAGTAAAACTAAAATAAATAGCAAATATTGTTTTGTTTTTTTATGAAGTTTACAGTTAGGACTAGTTATTGTTTGCCAAAAATATGCGAGAGGGTTTTATTTCAAACATTCAACGTCAATCATTTGACATTACGTTCGTTTGTTTCTAACCACCCTTTGAAAAAGACCTATAAGAACACAGTGCTTAAATAAAGAAGGCTAACAGAGAGCCAAACACACTCTCTTGAAATAATCATAGAAAAGAAGAGGGATATGATATAGATGTATTTATATATCTACTTTTTTTTAATCTTGAAAACTAAAAATGAGAAATATGGAAATATGCATTTTTTTTTTAATTGATGGACTCAATAAATGCAAAAAAACAGTGAATGGTTTTCAATATCAATCAAGCAGATTTACTCACAAGTAATCTAGCAATTATTTGTGAATAGCATGATTTTATTAGAATTATATTTTTCTGTTTCTAAATAATATGTAAATATGAAAAACTTGAGTTTTACTTGAGAAATTATGATTTCTGGAGATTATCCATATCTAAAGCAGTACATAGAATACGCCTTATTCGGAGAGTAGAAAATTCTACAGGTAAATTAGGGCACGGTTTAACAATTAATCACAAATTAATTGTCAAACCTACTGGTGAACAATTTAAATAAATTGCAGTGATATGAAATATGGTTTCAATAATTAATGAAATTAAATAATTTATTCCAAGAATCAGCTCTTATTCTAGAAGTAATACTTTCTTATTTTCAATATTTTGACACATCATACAAAGATCATCAGGCATATAATCGACGTAAGTGGCTCAAATGGTTGAGCACTTCTCTGAATTTTAAACTCGCTCATGCAGTCATCTTAGCAACTGCAGCTGAATAGATGCAACAGGCCATCAGGTGCAAGTACCTTAAAAAGAAATGAAAGAATGCAAATTTTCAAGTAATTTTCCAACCCCATCTGCTTCCTTAATTTCATTTGCACATCCAGTTGTTTTAAAATTCCTTGGTTGAGTAAATCCAGATTTTCTTCTCTGTTAGCTAAGAGATTACAAGATTAAACTTGATCTTAGCTCATAACCATTTGCTAGGCTTCAAAAGCTCAACAATCTTGTTAATGTTTCTATAACAGCTGATTCTTGATAAGTGCTCATAAATTAATGAGTTATGTATGTAGAAAACCAGAACTAAAAGAATAGAACTTTTCAAATCTGCTAGCTGCATTTGAATTTCTCTGATTAGATGAATTTCTAATTAATTTCCAATATAGATTGGATTTCAATAGAAAATAATGTTTGATCAATAGCTTTAAAGGATAAATTCGGTAAAGCGGCTTTCTCATACAAAAGTAAGAATAGATTTCAAAACTTTGAAAATACATTGGCCTCTAGGGCTAATATGTAAAATAAAATTAAGCATTTTAAAATTTGATGTATATTACTGGACTAAATTATAATTTTTCTTATAGTTTTTATTTAATATCTTATAGTGATTATACATTTTACAAATAAAAATTTAAAATAATTATCCTTATTTATTTGTTTATTAAAGAATTAAAAAAAAAAATTAACCATAATAAATATTATATAAACTTGGCTAATCTCATAGGTTTAATGTCTCAAATCAATTTTGAACAGGTATGTGGACTAAAGGGAATAAGTATACCCTACATATTAAACAAAGGAAAAAAAATGACATTTAAAATTGAAAAAAAATTTATGAAGCTATCTATCCTCTTTTAACTATTGTTTTGGACCAAAATATTTTTTGTCTTGGTTTTTTTTGCAGAAAATTCTGGCTTTTAGCTTATGTATTTATGTACAGTATGGTTTTTGATGCATAACACCAGAAATTATTTGTGATTGATGTTTGTTTGTTCATTTAACGTCACTTTATGCTGCTATGGCTAATCGGACGATGGTACAGTGGGAGCTCTAAATTCCATTTGTGATTGAAAATGACTCTGTAGTCGAAACGTCTCAAGAATTAATAAATGAAGAATTTCTTTGACTAGATAATGGTTTTTTCCTTCTTATATGAAAATTAGTCCCCACAGAATTTTTGAGCATGCTTAAAATAAATTAATAACGACAAATACATACTTAAAACAATTGATTAGGAGCTGGCCTAAAGGAGACTGAGAATTGATGAGGGGTTTCAAGGAGTATTGATAAGCCACCTGACACTTCTAAGAATACATTTGAAGAAGCCAAATCATAATTGGTGTGCTTAAACATGATAGCGTTTAATATATAATGCGCTAAAAAGAATATGGATATTACTAATTGTTTAGTATATACTTTGTCTAGCATTTATATTAATTTTTACACTTAAGAATATTTAATGTAGTATAATTTCTAAAAAGTATTAATGCATTTTATAATGAAAATAATATTAAAATGCTAGGAAAAGTAAAGATGACAAAATTAGCGTTACCCCTATTCATTTTTGTGCAGTTTAGATAGGTTTATATATTTTGCCTTTAAAATAAATTCTGAAGTCTCAGATTTATTACCATAGTAAACATCCACTTACACATGTTCTAACTGTAAATATGAAATATTTTTTCATTACACTCGCCTTAACTAGTAATAGAGTGGACATATCAGTCCCACTTGAGAAGCACTAATAAATATTAAGTCCTCAGTAAGTCAGATACCTCTTGCAACACTTATTTAAAAAATATAAAGATGTAGACTGGAACAACAGGTAAAATGTGCTAATTATTTCAAGTTTAAGTGGTTCACATATGTAATCCACATTAGTTAAAGGAGAAGGCGCACTAACCGCGAAGTGTACGAGATGTTCGGGGAACTGACATCATTAGTTGAGTAAAAATTAATAGATTAAGATCAGCTGGCCATGTGGCCAGAATGAGTAAGGAGGATCCAGCGAAGAGGCTACAGCATGGGAAGTTGGACCAGAGGAAGAGGAAGACCAAGGCTCTGATGGGCAGATGGAGTAGCACAGGATGCCAGGGGCAACATTTGTGGCTGGAGGACAGCTGTATTGGATAGAGCCGCCTGGCGAAGGCTCCTTGAGGAGACTAAGACTCACACAGGGTTGTAAGGCTATATAGTATTGCTTAGCTATGTTGAAATCTTTTAAAAACATTTTCATATATTAACACTTAATATTTTATATATATATATATATATATATATTTATATTTATATCTTAAAACAACAGAACAAGGAGGTCTCTCATGCAAACATACTTGTTTTATAATTTTTTTTTTCATATTCAGTATAAGCCCAAGCAACTACTTGACTAGAATTTTTTTTTTTTAATTTGACCAAAAAGTAGTTCAAAAAATAAAATAAAAACGCTTACACAAAAATTTGGTATTTAAACTTAAGATATTTAAAAACTTGAAATTAGAAAAAAAGCCTAAGTGGGATTAAAAAAAAAAAATGGTATAATTACTTACTCATTTCTCAAATGTGTCAATTCATTTTACACATTTATACAAATTTTTAGCATATTCTTTAATAAATTATTTAATATTCTTTATTAAAATTGTTTATAAAGACATCTAACTTCACTTTAAAAAAAGTAACCTTCATATTCTCCTCACTGAATCTATTAATGAAATTTGTCAAAGATTAATATTTTCATATCTTTATAACTCTTTAAAACTTTAAGAAAAATAAAAATAGATATGATCAATAGTTGACTGCATTGAATTGTTTTATTACAGATTACTTTGGTTTTCAAACATATTTATTAATAACATTGAAATGTTAAATTTATTTTATTTGGTATTATTTTTTTTTTAACTTATAATTTTTTTTTAAATGATTAGAGTTATAGTTGACTTATTTAAACATTGCTTTAATATTCTAGAGTTCTTCCCCTTTTCCGAACCGTACTTATCATATATCATTTAAAATTTAACATTTGTTTTTAAAAAAATTTCCATTTCAGCGATAAGTACAGTAACCAACAATATTGCAATGCCAAGAAAAAAAATGAAAATTTCATTTTGCCGCATTATCAACTGCATACTACTCCTTCTATAGCCAATCATAAAAATTTTTAAAAAAAGTTTGTTTCAAATTTCCTCCTTTAAAAAAAAACTACATCTGAATTTGTAGGTGTAAGAACTTATTTAAATTTTTTCTTCAAAATTTTAAATGATAAACGTTGCTGGCTTAACTATAAAAAGAACTGTACAAGTAATGTTACCTAATGAGAGTTAAATTACATTTATCGATATGGAGAATTTGATCACTTCACATTAAAGCCATTTCACACATCTACAGTCAATTATCCATGTATCTATATTTACAAAATCGAAATACAGAGTTAAATTGATAACAAAAAATGAATCACACAAAATAAATGTTTTATAAATCAAGTGTTATACTGCAAACTGATAAGGATGAAATGAATGGCTTTAAAATAAATAAAATTATTTATTTGAGAGGCTCGTCAGCATATGGCAAAAATGCCACGTGCTGGCATCGGACAAATAAAAAATAAAAAAATTGAAAATTTGTATTACAACCATAAAAGATTTACCTAATATATCAATTGTTTGACAAGTAAAGAATGGAGGAAAATTATTCAAATAACTGATCATAATAAAACAGGAGTTATTAAAGGTAAACAATGTTAACATAATATATACTTATTATATATTTGTCAACTCCCAAGTTTATGTACCAACAAGCACACCCAAATGACATTTATATAGATAAGAATGATATTAAAGTTGTTCACTCATGGGGTTAAATAAAATATCAAGTTTTTATTTTCAGTTTAGTGTTTTTATTAATAAATGATTTTTTAAACATTAAAATATATTTGTTACCCTACATAGAAATCATTAAAAATTAGGGTACAACTCCAGCATAATGTTGCAATGCCTCACTAAATAGTGTTTCTAGTAAACATAAAATACAACAAATGAAAAATGAACATTTGAAACCAGGATCTTAAGAAATGTATAGTATTTCCTCTAATAAGCAAAGAAAGTTATGATTAAGTCATAAAATAACTTCTCTTTCCATCACTAAACTTCAACATAAATCACCAATGTAAAATATTTTTAGAACATCTTAAAATTAACTCACAGCTTTATGATTTGATATTGTTTACTTAAATTTAAAAATAAAAATTAAATAAAACAATAGTAACACTAGTTTAACAAAAATCCTTTGGTAAAAAAGATACTTAAAGTAATCATTTTTAAAGCTCATGTTAGCCACTGCAATGTTGATTTTATTTAGTACCCGAGGAGCCAAATCCACCACTTCCTCTTGTTGTTTCATCTAAAGTCTGTAATTATAAATGTTACTATAGCAAAGACAAAAATAAATAATAAAATAACAAGGTATACCATAAAAATAAATATACATTAACTTCCTCCAAGCAAGGATAGGCTATCTTCTCGCATATCAGCTGCGCTATCCTATCACCACTTTTTATTACAAAATCACAATCTCCATGATTAAATATCACAACTCCAACATTACCACGATAGTCTACATCAATGACACCAGCTAAAAACACATATCATGCCAACCACATATTAAAATAGAAAACGATAAAACCAAATTAAACTTAAAATATTAAGCCATGAACAAGCTATATATACCTCCAACATCAATAAAATTTTTCCAAGCCAGCCCTGACCTTGGTGCGATTCTTCCGTAGCAACCATCTGGAACCCGAACTTGTATATCAGTTTTCACAAGTTCTTTTCCATGTGCAGGTACAACATAATCGTAGGCACTGAAAATAAAAATATATGTTCAAATATAAATTAATACATAATATACAAAGCTATTTTGGATATTGAGAAGCGAGGGATGGTTGACTGGATGATCGATGTAAGGAAGAAAATAGTTGGGGGTGCAGTCAAATTATTTTGGATATTATTAGTGATTAGTATCTGTTGTTAAGGTTTTAAGAAAACGCTAACCAAGCAAATTTTCAAGAGTTTTCTTTCATGTACACTAAACATATGCGGGCCCAACATCCTTTAGTAGATGTACAAACCATAATAACAGGATGTTCTTCATACTCCTCAGTTATGTGCGGATCCCAAAAATATTCTTTATTCCCCTTTAATATTTCTTTAAAAACCTACATACCAACAACCATTTTAATAAAATTGAACTACAAATTTAACTCTTTCAGGCTTAAAAAGGTATGAAGAGCACAACTACAGCACTAAAGAATTTGGTAACATGATATGTACCTCTCAATTAGTATAATTATTCTTAAAAAATCGATTAATCAACCAAACAAGAAATGTTTAAAAAATGTAAATAGATCAATTTTTAAGTTATGTACCAATGTATACATTACGACCATCGGCACGAAGAATAAACAATATTTTAAAAAGATTCAATAATTTGATATGGTTTTAATAAAACACAAATCAAACTAAGATTTAAATAAGACTGTTATACCTACAAAAATAAATAATTACTATCACACATATTACCATATTTTTAAATTGCTGTTAACTTAAGAATTACATTTCATATGATATGTACCAATAAGAGTTAAAGAAACCACCAAAGAAATAATTAAAAAATATTCCCTTATTCATTTAAACAGGAATACATATATGTGTAATTTATTTTAGGTATCACAAAGATATACTTAAAAGGTTCGATGTATCAAACAGTAGACTTATCACAGTCTTATTGTTTCATAGATTAAAGATTCTAGTTTCCAAATCTGAGATAAATTTGTTAAAATAATTTAGAATGCCTTGATTCAGCTTATTTATAGTTCAAAAGTGGGTCACGAACTAACCATCCTCAATTCATAATATTACAACAAATACTCCTACAAATAAACATGATATACATTTACCTTTTTAAATCATATCCAGCTGCATATTCAGAACCCCTTGCAGGAGCATGAGCTTTTTCAGTAAGCTTGGAATACTTCAACACACAGATTTCTCCCGGCATTTTGTGGCGACTCTCAGTTGAAAAGTACAGCTTTGGAGTCCTGGAGGGAAAATTTTGGCGGGTAAGGCGGTTGCATGATCCAGGACGATTGAGGGTGTTGAGAACACCAGGAAACAACGGAAAATATTTTTTAAATTTAAATAAAAACATTAGTTTATTGATATGATATTATTAATAAAATAAAACGAATGAAAACATGTAATGATATGTATGAATATCAGACAGACTTCTGAAGCAACAGATAACACCAGCGAGATAGAACCAATCGCCTCAGCAGGAGTTTATTGTAAACTTAAAACATTCAGTATTCAGCAGAATATCTATTCAGTCATAGACAGTAGATATATACAGGATTAGGGCAGAAATATTTTCCATTTTTTGTTTCAAAATAATTAGTCTTAAAGGTAATATAAATTGTGGGCAGCTCCCTTTGTAAGCCAATACGACAAAAAAATGCTAGGGTATAACCACGAAATCTTCCATCATATAAAAATCATCCATTATTACTTTCATTTGCCAAAATAGTAAAGGAAATCATGTTCTTGAAATATTTTGAAACGTATTCTTAACAAAAAATATACGTTTTAAGCAGTGGCGGATTAAAGGTCCAGAGCGCCCTAGGCAATAACTTTATCGGCGCCCCTGTACCGGCCATAAATGGCCATCTTAATTTTAACTGATTGTCAGCATCATAGCATCATGCTTGTATTATATTATAGATCAGCATTTAGTTCTTTCTTTCTTTGTCGATATGTTATTTTTTTTATTTATTTAAAAATTCTGAGCTCGCGCGCCCCTTGTAACTACGCGCCCCTAGGCACGTGCCTAGTTTGCCTTACGGATAATCCGCCACTGGTTTTAAGACCCTCTGGATCTAACAATATTGCGTTGGGATGGGAGTGCAGTGAAGGTTCTAAGCCCAATTGGATGGAGCAGTTGTTAAATGGATTTGTCACTGGCTCAATCATTTATAATATTTTATTTATTTTCTACATTTATTTCTTATGCGTTTCCGAATTAATATTCATTTTCTCTAGAAGCAACGATAAATAAATATACGGACAGTGCAATCTTTAAAAAATCATTTTGTTACTACGGTGGAAACCACATACTTCTTCGTGAGTGGGATTTCTACCTACTAAAACCTCCTACACTTCATTGCCACTCGAAGAAGCTACAACCCCATGGAGGGCTAGAGGCTGAGTAACGTTTCGTTTTACTAAGCTACTTTTTTTATTAGAATCGGCTCTTCATCTTTTCCTTCCGCTGCTGCTTGATAGCATTTATCATTAGATGCTGGGCCGTCATTAGTTTGACAACGGGCAAACGATCGTTCCGTTCTGATACACGTTATAAAAATTTCTCCCTCTCTCCTTAAAGCGGAAACGGCAATTCTATACGTCTTCTACGCTCTGTTCCATTCATACACATACTGCACAGCCCAGTTAAAAGTAAACTGGAAGAAACCAAACCCAGTAAGCATAAGGGTGAGGTTGTTGTCAACTTCCCAGAGTTGGATTTGGGAAACTAGCATTTGAGTCTATCTCCCATTAGATGCGAAACACCACCGTCGTTTCCAATATTTGACTATTTTCTTTCTTCGGAAAAATACGGTAGACTACGCTATACGAAGGCTGTGATGATAAAGAAGAAGAATGTTTTACTCTTAGAAAGTTTTTTATAAGCATAAAACAACAACTGTACAAGAAAGGGGAATTTACAAAACATATCAATGGTTATCTGTCAGGTTAGACAACAGTAGGAAAAGTTTGGGATTAAATCACCACATTCACCCTGAGTTTTAAGAAAACATTTGGCAAAATTTAAATACAATATTTGATATACAAAAGAAAGATTTAAAAGTTCATTCAAGATTTGTAACACCACGGTTGGTTTTCAATTAGTAACATAGTCTTTGAGTTAAGAAGGAGCCATGAACATATGGAGTGGCAGGGTTTTCTACCGGATGTACCATGTAAGAGGGCTCTAATATTGAAGCGGGTTCATCACCGTTAGGGCAAGGCTTCTCCAACATTTCAGGAGCTCCTCTAGGTGCTAATTGTCTCAGGGACACGGTTAATTCTAATCCACCCTTCTTGCGAATTAGGGCGTCCTGTGGGTCAGCCTCAAGTAATTCCACTTCCTCGGCAGGGTCTTCATATTTGCTGATTCGCACGTTCCTTTTGGCGAGGAAAGGACCAGGAAGTTAACCGAAACGTGTGGTGAGGATGAGTAAAAAATCGTTCGTTGGAAGTGGTAGTTAGTTGCTGTGGAAAGTAGAGATCGAATAGCGTGGAGCGATTCCTGTAAGACTTTTTCCCAGCTCTCCCTCCGCAGTCCTAGAGTCTTCAAAGAGAGACAAACGGTTTTCCACAGAGTTCTATTGAGGCGTTCAATTCCCCGTTTCCTGCCGGATTGCATGGTGTTGTTCTGCTGGAACAACACCGTTTGAATGCAGGAAATCTTTGACTTCCCTAAACATAAAGGAAGGTCCCCGGTCAGAGTGGAGATAGGCTGGCATGCCAAACAAACAGAAGAGATTTTAAGACCCCAGTGGCAGCAGAAACACCACGACAGGGATATGCGAAAGGAAAGCGGGAATACTCGTCAATGATGGCAAGAAGGTAGAAGTTCTGTGATCTGGAAGGGAGAGGGCCCTCAAAATCTATATTGATGCGTTCAAATGAAGAGGTGACCTTTACTAAGGTTCCAGAAGTTTTCAAGTACCTTGGTTTCACTTCAGCACAGATGGTACAGCTTGAAGTCATCATCTTCAAGTGAATAGGGAATGTTCTTACATTTGAGTCAATGGTACATACGTGTAACACCGGGGTGGCACAAATATTGGTGAACCTGGAACAAGTCAGTAGAAGTGGGAGCATTACAGACACGGGAGAGTGTGTCTGCCTTGGTGTTGTCCTCACCGGGACGGTAGGATATGTCATAAACGAACGGAGCTAGCTCTAGTCGCCATCTAGTGATCTTCTCATTTTTTACATTACTCCTATGGTTTCGGTCAAAAATTAAAGACAGAACCGCTTGATCAGTTATGAGGCGAAAATGCTTACCAAGGAGGAATGCTCTCCAATGTTTCAAGGATTCAACAATTTCCGCACCCTGCTTTGTGGTCCAGGTAAGTGGATGTCCACTTATTTAAGATCTGCTTAGTGATCGTGAGAAAAATGCAAACGGGCGTCCATTTTGACTAAGAGTAGCTTCCAGTGAAAACTTAGAGGCATCGGTTTCTACTACAAGCGGACGAGATTCATCGACAGTGGTGACGACTGAGTTGGCAATATCCTTTTTTAGTTTTTCGAAAGGAGAACCAGCAGATGAATTCTGCGGAAATGATCTGGCATCAATCAAGACCCGGATTTTATCTGAAAAGAAAGGTAACCACTTCGAGTAATGAGCAAAGAAACCAAGAGCCCGCCTCAGTGATTCAGAGTTATGTGGCAGTGGCATATTCAACAACGGGGCAAGCCGTGCTGGGTCTGGCTTGATTGAGTGGAATGAAACAAAATGTCCCGGAAGTTTTACGATTGCGAGGTCAAATTTACTTTTCTCTTTGTTCATTCCAATGCCGAGCTTATCGAGTATCAACATAAGCTTGTTTAGATTTAGTTCATGGTCAGATTTATCCATTCCATACACAGTGATGTCATCGAGGTACGAATACACTCCGGTGAGGTTTTCGGCAGTTATAATCTGGTCTATTGCGCGTTGGAAGCAGGCTACTCCTTTAGTCACGCCGAAAGATATGCGTGTAAACTGATACAGCTTACCCATTGCTTCAAAACCAGTATATTTCTTCTGATCTTCACATATTGGGATCTGATGATAAGCTTGCCGTAAGTCCACGACACTGTAATGCTTGTAATTAGCAACTTTTCTGACAAGTTGGTCAACATCTGGTAAAGGGTAGGCATCAAGTATAGTGTGATGATTTATTATCATGCTATTATCATTATAACCTATTGTAACCTTTATATAGGATCCATATGATCATACTAAGGAGTTTAACATTTGTTGTGAATAATAAATTGTAATGAATAATAAAGCCTAGCTTTGTAAAAGGTTTATTTTCATTACAATTAGTATACCTATTTATTGTTTGAGAATAGTCCACCATGAGTCTCTTTTTTCCATTGTTAATTTTACAACCAATACCTGAGCTCTCCATGGTGAATTGCAGGGTTCAATCACTCCTTCGGAAAGCAACCGAGTGATTTCTGTCTTGATAAACTGAGTGTCATCATCACTGTATTGGCGGGGCCTTGTGACGATTGGATGACAGTTAGGAGAGAGGTGGTCAAAGAGACGTAAACATTGAACGAAAGGGAATTTACCTTCAATTTGTCAACGTCATCCATGGTTCAGTAGGTAAGGAGATGAAATTTTCGAAAGTTTTAAGCCAATGTGAGAACTCCTTTCCAGCAGATGGCGAATCTGGACTTGCGCAGAATTAGTAGGGCTTTAGATACTTGTCCATTGCGGATTGGAAGATGTTTTTTTAATGTTAAAACACAATTCACATCCACGAAATCACAAACTAAACGACGGCACTCCCGTGATTGAATCTCCGACCCGAAAGTTTGAATTTTTAAAATGAAATGACTCGTAAATATCGTAGAATCCAAAACTTCAAAACACGAACGAAAGACTAGATTGTTTCAAGTTAATAAAATTGTGATGATAAAGAAGAACGAATGTTTTAGCCTTAGAAAGGTTTTTATTAGGTTAAAACAGCAACTGTACAAGGAGGGTGAGGTTACAGAACATATCAATGGTTATCTGTCAGGTTAGACAACAGTAGGAAAAGTTTCCTCACAGGAGTGAGATTAAATAACAAAGGCTTCCTCTCTTCTGTGGTCAGCTTTATTGTAGCATCTTGGCCAGCAATCAGGCAACTTCGTTTTTAACTGAACGAAAGTATCACTTTAATATCAACATGGTCTTATCTTCATCTTATTTATGTAAAGTTGGACGGAGCTGGGTAATTTGAAATACTTCTTTGTTTAAAGTATTCCTCTCCTCTATATTGCTTTCACCCATGAGGACCTCTATCTCTAAGAACTTCACCTACATTAATGGTTTTACAATTATATTTTCAATTATTACTCTGGGAATGAAACCACAGATTCCCTTTTAGAAATTCCCTGATGCTCTCCACAGTCTAGGGACACCTTCTAAAGTGTGCGCCACTTTCTATCCCGATGGCCTCAGGAAGTGAACATCTTGCTTTTCGTAAATTTATTGATATTGGGTTCATATTTCACTGTGGGAGCCTTAATATCAATCGATTAGTACATTCAGGTTGGATCCTTCCACAAGATAGATGAAAGAATTGGGCACCTCTCCGAAAGAAGATAAATTCAGCGCACATAAGTCTTTAGTTTATTGTCCTTTGCCCTTCCCAAATTGATCTCAAGATGAGCTGATTGTTTACTACTTTCAGATACTGCAGCATAAAATTTTTGAGGATTTTATCCATCCCATTTTCATGATTTATGCATCGCATTCTGGGCGATAAGGTTTTCTCAAAATATTACTACTTATCGTATCTAATTCCATTGCTTTCCCTGGATGGAGTCTTTCCAAGGCATGCTTCACATCCTCATCTCTCTTCAGTTTCCGGAGGTTTTCTCAGAGCAATCTTCTTCCGCATCGGATCCTCAGTATCAGAAGTTTGGTCATCTTAAGGGAAAGATTTCTACTGCCTCCTCTGGGGTTTTTTCCTACACAGGTAATCCTTGTAAAAAAAGTTAATGCAATATCTCCTCCAGGCTTTACCAAGAACTCCCCAGCAAGCAAAATGGGTTTGTCCATGACAAAAGTCCATGATAACTTTATATAGAACCCATTGTTTATGAATTCATTCTCTTATTTCGAAACAACCAAAAATTGTTTTGTATCCTTTGACAAAAGAGCAATGCACAGGAATCAAATGAAATTTTTCCCCTGTCTTGCAATAATTGTACAGAAATTGTATAAACAATTTAAAAGGTTTTAGGCCTGAGTTTTTGTAATTGCTAGGCACGTTTTAGTTTTTTACTACATTAAAATCCTGTGACTAGTTATAATTTTGCAACAGTATAGTAACATTTAAATAAAAACAAAAATAGATAACTGTTCCAGTCAAGATTCAAAAGATACAGTAATTGAATGGAAAACATCTCATGGCAGAAGCGTACTGGTTTAGAGAGGGCCAAGGGAAATAGAGAGAAACTCTAAATTAAGTTTTCCTCTGCAACAACACTACATGATGTTGGGCTGATATCAACATTTATTCCTAATATCATTTTGAACAGCATTTACTTAATATTTATTGAATGCACCCAAAATACATTCTAAAATTATTATAATAATTAGTGTTATTATGCAACAATATTAAAGACTATGTTCATCAAAAAAATTGTCTGAATGATCATACCCTCCTTATCTCCTTCTCCTATAGGCCTCCTATTTCAAACTCATAGGCCTTTGGTCAAAATACATTTTAAATCAGGCCCTCGATGTACATTCAAAAAACCTGAATGGGTTTGAAAAAACTCAATTTTAATCAAAATATTAAGCTTTTTATTTCAGGAAGTGTTATTACTCTTTTAAATTATTAATGCATATTTTGGCTTTTTGTCTGATTGAGTAAGGCATGCATTAAAGATAATTTTATTTAACATGATCAGTAAATGAAAAGCACTCAATGTACAAGAGTGCATTAACAGAAGTTAAATTTGAAAACGGGTAAAGCTGAAGTACTAGTCATACTTGTTCTTAATTTTATCCTAAAAAAGAAACATCAAAGCATAGGTAAATTCCTAAGAAATTATGTGTAGAGACAATAAACATTTGCTATGATTATTATTTTAGCAAAAGGCAATAAACAATTGTCTATTTTTATTTTTAGCATTTTTCAAATTTAATGTTTATGATAAATGGCAGAATAGGCATTGAAAGGTGCAGAATCTTACCAATGCTTTATTTACTTATTTATTAATTGTTACAGTATTTTTCATGTTTATATTCTAAGAGTGTTCTTTATACTTACAAACACATATTCAGACAATAAACAATTGCTTATTGTAAAGTTTTTTATTTGTTAGCATTTTTCAAATGTAATCTTTAATGATCAATTGTGGAATAGGTATTGAAAGCGGAATCTCACCAATGTTTCATTTACTTAGTTATTGAGCTTATAGTCCTATTGTTTATGACTAAGAGTGTTCTTTACAATTAATTTCACTAACATAGCATTAAGATCAAATTTCTATAAAACCTTTTATTAATGAAATGACTATAAAAGTAACTAAAATAAATGTCCAGTTTAAGTTACATACTATAAAATAAAAGTTTAGAGTAAAATTACTTACCTGTAGGCGTTGGGGATAGGCTACCCGCAAAACAGTTTGCTCTACATTATGCTCTTAATCAAAATAATAGTACAAAAGTATGGTAGAATGCTTCCTCCATTATTTCAACTTTTCTCGCTTAAGCAAGTAACTATAAAGAAATAAACAACCAGCTCAATAATTTTCTTCACACTTTATCAAATAATAATCTTTCCAAGGAGCTACAAACGGAAGATGTTTTGATCAGATTGTAGAGAGTACGTGAATAGGATTCCAAGATTTTATTTTGATTAAGGAAAGTAAGCAGATAGAATAAAGGGAAGTCTTGTATCTCATCTGTTGAATGGGATGAATAGATTAGTTTATAATTATGAAATAAACAGTCAAGTTTTCGGTTGACTATTCTGAAGTTCAACATACTAGATTTTTATTAATTGTTATGTTGATGGTAATTATTTTTAAATATTTTTGTTTTGAAGAGAAAAGATTTGCCCTGGCCGGGGATAACTGCTCTAAACCACTGAGCTACCAGCGGTCGTGATTTTAAAATTATTTAAAAATAATTACCATCAAAATAACAACCCGGCCATGACAAATCTTTTCTCTTCAAAACTAAAATATTTAAAAATAATTAGCGTCAAAAAAGCAATTAACAACCCCTGGTAGCTCAGTGGTTTAGAGCTCTGCACCGGAGATGCAGACGACCCGGGTTCGAATCCCGGCCAGGACAAATATTTTCTCTTCATGAGGGCTAATGGAAGTGGGATTTGAATAAGATAGAAATAGGAAGGAATTGGTATTAATTTTCGGGAAACAATTCTAATAAGTAAGACAACAGGATATGATGGATGGGTTGGAATGGAACAGTGGATAGCTCAAAGAAGGATGATCTGGGATCTGGGAATTCAGCAGAAATACAAATTTTAAATAATATTGAACCAACGAAGTAATAATTCCAACGAATATAAATTATACAATAGAACAAAGAAATAATCAAAGTAATTAATATTAAATATACAATAACTTTTTTTTTGGACAAGGGACTAGACATAACGGCATTATCTGACATGTCAGTGGGCGACAGTAGAAATACTTATTAATGAAACTCGTTTACTTATTATTGTTATAACGTTTAAGTGGAAAATAGTTGACTGGATAATTCTAATAGTGTAAAATTGTCAGGAGGTGCAGTCTAAGATTACACAAAATAAGAAAACTTTTATTGTACCAATGTTTCGGCCTAAGATGTAGGCCATCTTCATGGCTGGAAAAGAAACAGAGAAAGACTATCTTATGACGAAACGTTGGCCCAATAAAATGAGTTTTTTATTATTTTGTGTAATCTTCGACTGCACCCCCTGTCCATTTTAATCCATTATCGTTGTATTGGATTGAATGGTATGAAGGTACTGCTTCCAAGCAATGGAAATCATAATTATACAACAAAAATAAACTAACCTCTCTCATTTGAACCTAAATGATAATCAGTGCCATGTTCTGTCACCAGAATTTTTTTTCTACACAATCTCGATCTGTACTCTAAAATAGACATTTGGTAAATGTCAATATTTTCTGATCAACCTGTTTTTAAAAAATCATTTAGGTTGGACAAAATTAAGAAACTCAGTGAAATTAATTACTTACCACAACCACTTTTGTTGCCAAAAAATTCAATAGCATTATCAAATTCGTTTATGTAATTTTCATATCGGTGATATTACAGTTGAATATAGATGGCTTTCACATTCCCGTAACATCATGGCGCCAATGATTTTTTTGAAGTATCGCAATTTCATTTGATTTATCTCTGTTTGCCTCCTAAACAATTGACGTTTATCATCAATGAGTAATGGAAATACTTTGTTCTTACAATACCTGGAGACTATTCATACCATTGGTGTTAACTCATCACTACCTATGAATGAAGTTTACATGATTTAGCTGATTTACTGTACCACCGGTGAAAAACATATTGTAACACTATGGGTCTCATACTTTCAAGGTTTAGGGTAAGTTTCTCCAATTCTGAAATGGTTTTTTAGAATCTATTGTCACGATAAGCCTTAAAATGGTGTAGAGCTTCTAACATAACCTTAAATATGTGATGGCAGATGTAAATGTTTTAAATTAAAAATAGGTTTTGAGCCCCAGAATAGAAAAGTTATCAGTAGTTGAGCTAGACAATATCCCTGGGCCTACAAGAAGGATGTTTTTTTTCCAAGATATTTTAAAGTTTCTGGTAATGAATAGGATTATCAAGTTAAGATGAAGACTTGAATTGAATTTTATGCCTGTCATAGCTATTTATTGTTTGGTCTTATTATATTATTTTAGCTCTGCACTTTCATTTACACAGCAAATAACTACTATTATTTGAGTCAGTCTTATTATTTGTTTGATTTTGCTCTTACTTTGTTTTATTTATTTTTTTTAGAGAAAAAAAACTCCTGATGAAATACTTGAGGAAATTCAAAGTGTAAGTACTGGTATTTCTTTCTGCATGAGTTGTAAATATTATAACTTAAATAATAATAAAAAAAAAAAACTATCCTATATAGTGGTAAAATTAATTTTGTTGTTTTTTTTCCAGGATATACAATCCCTTGAAAGCGATCGGAACCAGGTTTTACAGCGCCAAAACTATGTGGTTGGACGATTAATAATTTATTCAGTCGTACTGTATGTGATAGCAGCAGCTCTCTTTTATTTTTGTTTTTTTCCTGCCTCTTTGACAGATCGGATATTTTATATGATACCGTTATTAATGTTCCCACTTCTGTAAGTGTAACGAGTTTTATTGTCTTAATAGTTAAGTTTCACATTTATTTATAGCTCTCATTGGTAATCTTTTATATGGTTAGTTATAGTTAGTTTAATACCTGTTGCCTGTGGCTCAGTTCTCTTATTGCATAGCTATAAAGTCATTAGTCATTGGTGCTTATTTAATAATTATTGCTTACTTAAACTTGATCTATTAAAACATAACATTTTCCAATTGCTCATAAATTAAAACTTTTCAACAACTGACATCAAAGAGTCAAATGACTTTTCTGTTTTCAAGGAGTTCTCGGTTTACTAAAAAATTACATTTATACATCTATTTAGACCAGTTTGTTAATTTAAGTGAAAGGAGTTTATTGGTACAATGGTGTGGTTTAATCATAATTGTGATAGAACTTTATATTTTTGTATGTATTTATGTAGTAATTTAATGAGACAAAATATAAACTTAATACACAAGGTGCACAAACAGCATAAGTACTATGTTACATGTTTTTGTAGTATCTGTTAATGGCTCTTAATGGATTTAAATATTTTGTCTAACAGAAAAGTTCTATTCCATTGAAATTTGTAGTCTCATTTTTCTTTTACTACGAAAATTTATTTAAAATCCTTATGTACTTGGATAAAAATCAAAAACGGATGGTATTTATCGATAAGAGGAGAGTATTAAATGTAAGCGATGAATGGGAAATTGCATCATACTATTCACAAGTCTTTTCATTTCACTTTTTAGAATAACAGAATTTTTTGTTCTGTTAATTGATTTAAAAAAATTTAAGGTGTGTGTGTGTGTGCTTAGTATATAAATCTAAAACGTTTTAACATTATTTTCTTAATTTCAAACATCTTGTAAGTGTGTAAATTCATTTCTCTGTGACAAAAATATGACTCTTGAACATTTGTTAGAGGTTTTGGATGTACAATAAAGAGCATATATTCTTGGCCAATGGGTATAAATTATTATACTTACAGACTGTGACATTTAAAAGTTGACTTAAAAGGAGTATCCATTGTAGAATTATTAGGAAAGATTTCTTTCTAATTTTGCTGTTGAATGGATTCACTGAAATAATTTCAAATCTGTATCATTCAAATAAATCTGTAAGGTTAAAATTAAAGCCATATTGATGTTATTTAATAATACAAACATTTATTTGTATTTTAAAAGATTCTAAAAAACAATTCGATAAAAATATTCTAGAAACATTTTGAGATGTCAGCAAAGGTATTAAAAATTAACAATCAAGCATTTCTCAATTGTCCCAAATTTGATATTTTAGCTTTTCATCGCTAATTTTTAGTAGAATATTTAATCGTCTTTCAGAAATAAAATTCTAGAAATTATAAATTACTTTCCTCTCTTAATTTATTTATTTGGTATCCTTCCTTTCTCAAAAATTTATTTGGTACATTAGTGTAGGACACATTTTTTTGTAACATTTTAAATTGTTTACATTAATAATATTCATTTCCTTCATTTGGTTGCCAAGATCTTGAAACATCATAATTTCATATTTATATATATATTTTTTCTAAATTTAGTTTTTTAAATATCAATGTCTAGTTTTATCATATTTTTTCTTTCTCTTTGTTCCCCAAAGAAATCAATTATATTGACTTACATTATTTTTTTTTATTTGCCTGGATTGACTAACTGCCGGAATTCGTAATATTAGTGTTTTATTTTTATCAATTTAAAATAGAAATGGTTCTTACGGTAATAATGGTTGTGTCAAATAATGAACTGTCCAACATTGATCAAAACCTTAAAAAATTAATAATCTATGATCTTTATGGAGGATGGAAATAGTTGGGGGATGCAGTCAAAATAAACACCAAATAAGTGAGGACTTATTTATTAATTGCGCCTACGTTTTGACCTACTTTGTAGGTCATCTTCAGGGCTATGAGAGAAAAAACAGACAAAACAAAATTAACTATAAAAAAACATTTCAGTACCAAGAATATAATAATATATAGAGTATTAGAAAAGTAGAACAAAAAGTAAAAGATAATTATTAAGGATATATCAATTAATTATGAAGGAAAAAAATTACAGACGAGTGATAATGCAAACAAAATACAAATAGAAAGAAAAATGAGAAGGTAAAACGGAAAGTAAAATAATTCCCAGAATAAAAAAAAAAAAAAAAAAAAAAAAAAGAGTATGGCACTGAATAATGAAAATAATAACTATTTTATTTTATTATTTTCTAGTAATATATGAATAATTAAATTTATTCTACTTCTATAACATAATAAATAAATATAATAAATTTAATGACTTATAAAACAAATAATTACTAAATGAAAAACATATCTAAATTTTTAAAATAAAAAATTGAGAAAGGAAAGTTATTTATAACTTCCAGAATTTTATTTCTGAAAGATGATTCCCAGGGATGGAAAGTTAAAATATCAAATTTGGTACTATTGGGAAATGTTTGATCACTTATTTTCAATAGCTTTGCTAACATCTCATTGTCAAAATGTTTCTAGAAGATTTTTATCGGACTGTTTTTTTTTAAAACTTGCTTGGTAAGTTGGTTCATGTAACTTAAAGCTTTATTTGTACAAAATAACATACTTCTTAGTAAGTGACTCGGATATAGATAAAGTAAGAGTACAGACAAATACACACCGAGTTTTTAAGCAGCCAACTAGAAAATTCTAACAAAATATTTAAAGCATTCTGATATAAGTGAAACTTTTTCATTGGCCCGTTAAATTAAGGATTGTTATAAATGTAGCATATATTATCTATCATGTTATTTATCTTATTCTTATTTTTACTAATGATTGATTTAAAAATAAATAAATAACTGATGAATATCTATTTTTTTTTCAGTATAGTACTGTTAAAGAAATTTATTACTTGGTATTACAAAAGGGAGATCATACATAACAAAGACAAACTTTCGGATTTGAAAGCAAAAAAGAAGAAAATATTAGAAGATGTTATGAACACTGAAACTTACAAAGTCGCCAAAGAAATCCTTGAGAAATACGCGCCTGAACAACTGAAAAAATCAGGGCCTGTATGTACTTTATCTGTAATATATTTTGCTTTCTCATTCAGTAATTTCTTAATCAATATCTATATCATCAACTATGGTATTACTTTGAAGGGACTTTTTCTTTTTACTATTTAATTTTACCTAGCTATAGTAGTAGAGTGATTTAGAAATAACATTGCTAAAAATTATTTTCATTTAGACAATATTTTTCATATATTATTATATTTAATTTACTAGTTAAATATATTTTACAAAAATAAATTAATACAGAATATCATTTTTACATCTTTATGATCCATTGTATACATGATATTGAAATAATTTTTGGTTTAAATTTTCAATCATTTATTTTGTAATTAAAAAAAATCTTACCGTTATTAAAATTTGAGGTTTTAATTTATGTAGAATAAAATAAATCTGTCTACCCATTGTCAGCACCTTTATCTGAGACTCGTGCACCAATTTTCTTGAAAATTAGCATCAGTCACATACGATCTCAGGGTGATCCTCGCCATTACCCCATGCCTTTTCTTTCAAAATGGCAGCTGATTAGAGATTTAATATACCAATAATTAAAGAAGAGGATATATATAAATAGCTTAATCTGTAATTTGAGGTAAGGAAATAAAATAAAATAAAATAAATTATTTTTAATTATGAACCTTTGTAATCACTAAAGAAAACTGAATTCTAACCCCAGCTTAAAATTTTATGTTTTAATTTTCATGATAAGTGGGATACAAAATTTTCTATTTGTGTCGGTTATTATTGCCTGTCGATAGGTTATGGAATTCCTTATTAAAAAAAAAAAAATCGAATTCGAATCAGTATTACTTGAGATTTAGCATTTTGAGCTTAACTTTTACTTTAATTGAATGTCTGCCTTATCACATATCTCCCTTCTGCATGCCTCTGGAAAAAATTAAGGAACTATGCCGAATAGCAATAGGAAGTATAGGGACATAAAAACGGAAATTTTCCTATGTTAAAAAAGTCTTTCTGAATATCTGGCAGGTCGTTCTACTGTGAATGACACAGTGGAAAAGGGCAGGCAGGAAAATGTTTACCAACAGCACATAAAATTCTTTCCAGGATCATCTTCAACCATTATGTTCATTTTCCAGACATTTAATAAAAAACTGCCAAACTATCCTTAAAAGGCTAATTAGATTTTAGATAAGGGAAAACTGAATTTATGGAAACATATTTTTGTAGGCTTCAAGAATGTACAGCAGTATTAATCTAAAATAAACAAAGCACTGTAAGGATGAGATGAACAGGATGGTTGTTATGTCTAAAAAAACCTTTGTATTATTTATTGATAATTTGTTGTTTAGACTTTAACAAAATCAGTATAATTATCTAATGATTAATAATCAGTATAAAGAAATCTGTTTAATTGCCGATATACCTTATTTTTAATGGTTTTTCTGGCTAACTTCTAATATTTATTATTTTTTTAAAAACATTGAGGTGATGATTAGTGTTATAGAAACTTGTTATCATTAATTTATGTATTTTTATTTAATCCTTAAATTTTCTTACCTAATACAGGAGCCAATAGTTAAGCCTCTGGCATCATCTGGCACCAATCTCAAAGTTCCTGTTCCTAAGGATCCTCAGAACAGTCCACCCGGACCTACACCACCTCAGCAACTTCAGGTGCCAAAGCTGCCAGCATTACCGGCACCTCAGCCTGCCGGATTTAGTCCTGTACATCAAAAGACTATGGCTCCTATGATACTTCAGCGTAGGCAAAGTTCCCCTCAACGCTTGAGCCTTTTGGAAGGTTCTCCTCAGCGTATGTATAATATGTTTAATGAGCTTTTGTGTATTACAAGTTACCCATTAAATTACTTTAGAATTTTTAAAATTTTAATGAAGCAACCAGTCACTGAGACCAAAGTTTTTTTAAACTGTGAAACCTTTTCAGCAACTATTGCTTTTCCGTCAAATGAAGTTCCGTTTAGTATTTTAGTATGTATGTGATTTGAAAAACTTCCAGTATAAAAAGTATTTTTATAAAAAGAATGGTTCACTGTTCATTATGTGCAATCAGAAGGGGAGGATATTTTTGCATTCCAAAACTGTCGGTTAGTACATTACGAACAAATAGTATTTCTGATTGAGACTAGTAAGTAAGGCATTCCAGAAGATGAAGAATGAGGTGAATAATATCACACTTTAAGCACCTCCAATAACTTGAGGAAGAGACAGGAAAAGCTGTTTGACAGAAGTCAGTTTCTTAATATTGGTGAAAAAGCACTTTTACCTGGAAAACGGGATCAAATAATCTTGCACTCCCAAGAGCAACAGCATAGGAAGTGTAACCAAGAAAAGAAGATTTATTATCTGGTCAAGCTCAATTTCATATCTTTGGCTATAAATTTATTTGCAATCAGATTCTCAATTGGCCTAAGGCGTAAGAACTTGATGTTAATGGAGTCTGAATAATATTTAGAAATAGGGTCGCCTATATTTTGTTTTTTTTTATGCCATTTTTATTTAGGTAGCGGTACCCAACCAATGGGCCGCGGCCCACCTTAGGGCCTTGCGCTTTATAGGACTGGTTCGTATGGAGTGGGTAAAAAAAAATTGCCTCACTTAGTTGCTGTTAGTAACTACTGGTTGTATAGCTTTATTCAGGAATGGATGAGATAGCTACTTTTATCCTAAGATATAAGCTAATTTGCAGAGGCGCTGAAGTAGGTAGTGATCATTACCTAGTAAGAGTGAAGTATAGGCAAAAATTGGCAGTAACAACAAAAGGAAAAAATAGGAAAAGTACCCATAAGTATAATATAAAAGCCTTAAAAATGCCAGAGATCCAAAAAGAATACGAAAGGAAAGTGGAGGAGAATTTAAGAAATGTAGAACTAGAAGAAATAGAAGGCATTGAGAATAAATGGGAGAAAATAAAGAGAGCTGTTGTAAATGCTGCGGAGGAAACAATAACAGATGGAACAAATGGGAAAAACTGCCACTGGTTTGATCAGGAATGTCAGGCTTCAGTTGATGAAAAGAAGAAGGCTTACCTGAAGATGATTCAGAGAAGGACTAGGCAAACTGTTGAAAACTATACAAAAAAGAGAGAAGCCACCAAAAAACTGTGCAGAAGCAAGAAGAGGAAGAAAGAAGAAGAAGACCTAAAATCGATGATAGATGATTTTGAGGGTAAAAACAGTAGAAGCTTCTACCAAAGGTTGAAAAGGCTAAGAAAAGGATTTCAACCCCGGATAGGTTTCTGCAAGGATAGGGATGGCACTCTATTGGGAGACAGAGAAGATATAGCCGAAAGATGGAAAGAATATTTCAATGATTTGCTTAACCCCGGCAAAGAAAATTCTCAAGAAACGACAACAATAAACTTATCGGAGCCAATAGTAGATGATATGCCTCTAGAACCACCAGACCCAGAAGAAGTGGAAGAAGTTGTCGTAAAATTAAAAAATAACAAGGCACCAGGATTTGATGATATTCCCGCAGAAATGCTTAAATACGGCGGTGACCTGTTGCACCGTGAAATTTATGAACTAATCCTGGAAATATGGATTAAGGAAGAAATGCCCAAGGAATGGTACAAGGCCATTATTGTGCCGATACACAAGAAGGGAGATAAATTAGAATGCCAAAATTATAGAGGGATAACACTGCTTTGTTCAATCTACAAAGTGTTATCAATACTACTCTTGGGAAGATTAATGATAACAGCAGAAGCAGTTTTGGGCGACTATCAATGTGGGTTCCGCCCTGGAAGATCTACTGTTGACCACATATTTACCATCAGGAATATGCTTGAGAAATGTAACGAATGGAACTTAGAACTTCACCACCTCTTCATTGATTACAAACAGGCCTATGATAGCATAGAAAGAAATGAGCTCTACGAAAACTTGATGTTTCTTGGGTGCCCTAAAAAACTTATCAGATTGATAAGAATGACACTGCAGAATAGTAGTGGTGTGGTTAAGGTCCAGGGAGAAATGTCCAGAGACTTCCCTATTAAAAAAGGAGTTAAACAAGGAGACCCTATATCTCCAGTGTTGTTTAATTTGGTGCTGCATAAAATAATAATAACAACGAAAGCAAGAAGAGAGGGTTGTATTTATAAGAGCATGACCCAACACCTCGCATATGCTGATGATGTGGTTATCACAGGAAGAAATGAAAATGTGTTCTTGGAAGCATTATGGGAATGGGAAGAGGCAGCTAGGAAGGCAGGGCTCATTATAAATATGGATAAAACAAAATACATGCTCTCATCCAGGAAACGGCCGTCCAGTGGATATCTCCAAGGAAGAGGGTGCAGATTTGAAAATGTTAAGACATTCAAATATCTTGGCACCATTATTACAGAAGACAACAGACTGGAACATGAAATAAAGGCAAGGATTGAAAACGGTAACAGATGCTATTGGTCCCTCAGAAGCGTGTTCCAAAATAGAGCTGTACCCCGTAGTCTCAAAATAAGGGTATATAAGACGATACTTCGTCCTGTCGTTGCCTATGGTGGGGAGGCGTGGACTCTAACCAAACAGCATGAGAGATTATTGAATGCATGGGAGAGAAAGATTCTTAGAAGAGTGTATGGTCCAACCAAGGAAGGAAATTGTTTCCACATTAAAAGGAATCAAGAACTTAAGGACCTATATGGAGAACCTGACATAGTTTCTTGTATTAAAAAAGCAAGATTGAGATGGTTGGGGCACGTTCACAGAATGGACAAAAAAAGGCTCCCAAAGCTGATTCTGGAGGGACGTCCAGACGGAGAAAGACGAAGAGGAAGGCCTAGAATGCGATGGCTGGACGATGTGGAAGCAGACCTTAAGTGCCTGGGGGTAAGAACATGGAGAAGAGCAGCGAGAGATCGGTCAAGGTGGAGGAAAATTGTTGAGGAGGCCAAGGTCCTTCATGGACCATAGCGCCATGTAAAAAAAAAAAAAAAAAAAAATAAGCTAATTAGCCGTGATTAGTGTTCCCTCTCTACTACAATCTATTGGTGTTGTGTATTTATATTTAGTTAATGGGCCTTGAAGTTAATTAATCTGATTAGACAACATAAAAACAAAAAAAAATTTCCCCGAAACAATGCGACTTTTATCATTGCCTAAGCAGTTTAAAAAAAAAAAAAATGTGAAAATGGAACAAAATTTAACAACACAAAAGTGAAATATTCCAAAAAAGTTTCTAAACATCTAATGATATTACCGTCGCTAAGCCAGGCATTAATATCTAATAGATTGATTCTTTACACTTCTTTTTTTTTGTTTGATTTTCTCAAAATCATGAAAATGTTATGCCATTTCTGCAATAACCAATTCAGCTCTAGTCAATCCCGTGATAAGAATTCATTTCAGGTTCAAATCAGCTCTTATGGGTCTTTAAATATGTTAAGATTTTCATAACTATCTGTTAGGTCCTCGTAAACATTTTCCATATGTAACAAATGGAAAAAAAGGGTAAAGGGGATAATTATGATAAGCAATAGTGGTGATATTTTTGTATTAAAAAATAAACATATATTTTAATCTGATTGAAGGAACTTAATTATCACCGACTACTACGTTTTTTGTTTTTTTTAATGAATTGTTTACTCTAATCTTGTTTCATTAGGACGATTGGTTAGACCAATCATCCCAAGAGAGAGGAACTGGATTGACAGGATAATAGAGTCAATAGTTGGAGATGGGCCTAGCAATAGGTACGCCCTCATATGCAAGAACTGCTCCTCGCACAATGGAATGGCTCTCAGGGAAGAATTTGAATACCTAGGTAGGTTTTTCTAGTTATCTTATTTAAAATAGTATATTTCTTACAAATAAAAATTTCTATACTATATAGAATATTTCTATAGTATGTCTAACAATTTCTATAGTATATTTCTTTTCAAATAAAAATAATTAAAAATTAATAAAATCAATAACTAATAAAATAAAATAAATTATAATAATATGTAATGACGTAAGTCAACAAGATCAAAATTAAATAAATGTTCAAAGAACATTCTTCCCCTCGTATACATTGCAAATTGCGAGAACGTGGGGACATGGGATCAGTGAAAACAAAGGATCTGGCCATGACCGGGGAGCGAGCCAGGATAGCTCAATTGGTAGAGTTCCAAACCAGCGATCTGGGCGACCCGGGTTCGAGTCCCGGTCCTGGACATATCTTTTCTTTTCAAACAAAAATATTTTAAAATAGTATAGTAGAGATGAAGATTATTAGTTATAATGTAATTTAATTTTGGAGTTGCAAGCATTAATATTGCAGATCTGTTTTAAATATTATCAAAATCAGCTAGATCAGATCAATCTTCAATAATAAAGATAAATTGCATAAAAAACTTACATAAATAGCATTTATTAACAAAAATATGTATATTAATTAATTAAAAAAACTTGAATTATCTATAATACATTAGTGGAAAAATTCCAACTAAAAACCTTAAGTCTCTAAACTAAAACAGGAAATTAAAAATACCTGTCCACTTTTAATTTCCTGTTTTAGTTTAGAGACTTAAGGTTTTTAGTTGGAATTTTTCCACTAATGTATTATCATTTATTTGATGTCTCTGTGATTGTACCCTTTTGAATTATCTATATTAACCTGTTAACCGGGGAATTCACTTTTTAATTATGCAGCATATAACAGGCGCGAGCTCTTTCACTAGGATGTGTCAGTACGTCACGCCCGGAGAACGTAATTTCATATTATTATTTTTTTTTATTTATCCTTAAAATAAATGAAAAGACTATGAAATATATACCTTTTTGTTTATTTATATATATATATATATATACACACACGTTTGACGTATTTATACATCCTGCCCGGTTAACAGGTTAATACTCATAGTATATATTTATACATATACTTATACATCAGACTCTAAAATGTAATCTATTTATTATAGCATTCCGCTGTGCTTATTGTGGTTTCCCTAATCCTTCTCATAAGGTTAAGCCAGCACCATCACGCCCTAGTAGTCGCTCTTCTTCAGTGGGTAAGCACCTTTTTTATTTTAAATTATTTAAAGTGTTAATAATATAGAATAACTATATATAATTAATGAATTGGTCAGAGGTTGCTGCCAAAGATAACACAAAATAAGCAGAACTTATTTTGTGTTATTTTTGACTCCACCCCCTGACCCATCCATTAAAATTATGCAGTCTAACTATTTTCCACTCATATATTTTACTAACATGGTTTCATACTTGTGCCAATAATATACATTATTTCACTAATTTAATCAATGTGTAATGTGTCCATTGTTTCTTCTTTCCTTTTTTTTTCTTTTTTATTTATGACATTAGAAATATTCATAATTTATAAATATTTATATTATGATTCCAGAGAGGAAAGTTGATAATGTGGTTAAAGAGCAATTGGAAGATAGTGAAATTTTACAAAAAGATAAAGAAGATGAAAAAAAAATGGACATTTCTCTAAAAGATGAAAAAAAAATGGACATTACTCTAGAAGATAACAAAGAAAGTGCGGTGGCTACGAGCCAAAATCCATTAGGAGATTCTGAGGAAGATGCTACAAAATCAGACGCTGAATCTGATGAAAGCAGTAATCGCTCTAATGGCGTCCGACCTCGAAAGCCCCTTCATGTCACTGACTAAATTTCAAATCATTCATCTGATTTATTTTTTCTTTTATTTCCAAATTCATTTTGAAGCAATTACAAAATGTGATGAGAATCTATTGATGACTTCAATCAGGCTTTTAATGGCTAACTTATTTTCCTAATCGATAGATTTAAAAAAATGCCTGGGTTTTGTTCATTGCTCAAGGTTATCTATGCTTGATTGCTGATCTTCCTTATGACTTAATGTTCTAGTCTATAATAAGCTTTGACTGACATATATATACACATATATATTTACATAAATTTGTAAAAAGGGTAGCTTAGGTGAGGGATGTCTTGTTAACTTTTGCCAAACTATGTAATGCCTTGATGGCCAAATGCCTTATGTAATCAGTTGATAACCTCAGCAATAACTTACAAACTATTTTACTCTATTTATTCTGTTGAATTGTGTTCAGTTGATTACGATTTTTTTTTAGTGGTTTTTTTTTACAGATATATGGATTAATGTATATTTGTAATAAAATAAACATAACTTAAAAACTGCACAATAGATACTTATTTAATTATATTTATAGATCTAATATATCATTCTTTTAAGTCACTTATTTGTGAAAATTGTTATGTTATGTTCATTATTAATTTAAAGCAAGATTTACTATTGTTTATTTAATGTTAATTGAAAAAATATTTTTATGATAAATAAATCCTAATTATAAACTTTTAAAATTTGAGTGATCATGACACCATATTATTCTTATATTCTTACTTATTTTTTTATTGTTCATTTATATATTTATATATACACTTTTTTTAAGTTTTGGAAGATCAGGAGAAACGAAGAATAGCATTTAATTTAATATTATTCAACTTAATTTGTTTGCATTTATTAATTTGTTTTTACTGTTGTAAAAACCATAATGTCTTATTGAAAAAATGAATATTTATTTAATTATATAATTCTATTTATTTTTTATAAGTTTATATATTTGATATACAATTGAACATTAATCGCGGGAACTTAAATTGTATAAATGCATGAATTGAATTGAAGGGATAAAGTATGATTTTTGATTCTAAAAGCTGTGCCTTTAATTTTAAGAACAATTCTAATCATCTGTTATAATCCAAATGAAAGCTAATATAAATGTCAATATATTTTTAATACAATTTTTGTTTCTCCTGTCATAACTAGTCACTAGGAACAGTCTTTACAAGGTTGTGGTATGGCAAAAAAAAATTACAGTTTTAGTTTTATTTCTTATTTACTCCATCCTTTTCAACACCTTGAACGCTGCATGCAATTTATAGCCCCATCTTAATTGATGCCATAGCTTAATTATATTAAAAGGGCCCATGCTCAACAATTCTGCTAGGTGGAATCGTTAATTCGAGGTGAAATATCTTTGTAATACCTTTTATTGAATACTACAAGAAGTCGTTGATCTTTTAATGTTGGTGGCCATAGAGAATTAAAGTTTTTCCTATAACTTTTATATTGTTTACATTTTCTATCCACCAAAGGTAAGTATAATACTCTTTGTAACTTTGTATTTGAAACTATGCTTATTTCTTTGATTTCTTTAAATTACCCTATTTTTTGATGTTCATTCGACTTTATAACCAACTATACTTAACTCATTCAATTTCATATTTATTTACCGTCTCTCCTCTCTTGGACTTCTTCTATGGTTCTAACCCTTAATTTTGCTCAGAATGTTAAGTCCCCTATTGAGAAGGTCCCAAATCCATATTTTCTATTCCTCCTGGTCGCCTACTACAGATATAGGGTCTATGCAGGAATATCTGTATAATATCTCGCTCATTGCTTTGGAATATTATAAAGACAAAAACCAACATCATCTCTTTGCTACTCTAAACAGTTTTTAACCACAGTTAACTAAGGTCGCACCTCATCTCAAGTCATAAACTCAGTCCTGATTAACCCTTTAGTGACCATGGATTATTATAATAGTTTTGCTTCTCAGGCTTTTCTAAACCATAAGCTACTATAGCAGTTCTGTTCCCAGCGCCATCTAGTTTTCCCCATCACTAGCTTTAGTACTTATTCTTGACAACAGATGTTATGGGAATCCATTTTTGTCCATATTAATTTTCATTTGTTGTGTCTGCTACCGTTACTTTCGGCATTTATCACACTCAAAAGAAATTTTAGCTTTTGAAAAAATTAATATTCATATTTTAAAAAATAAGCTTAGATAAAAAAAAAGTTTTTAAATCTACCTGCGCCGGTCCAAAAAGGATGATGGGAAACTATGAGGAATTAAAGAAAAAAACACGATTGCAGAGTCAAAAAGTAGTAGGTCCAGCCGGCCAGCTCAAACCCGCGGTATTCGGTCGCTAAAGGGTAAAGGATCTGCTGTTCATCTCCCAATGTTTACCTACTGAAATTATTATCAAGGGTTGGTCGACTTGCAATTTCTTAGTAGCCATTTTGTTTACCTACAGTTCATTGAATGATCATGTATACATCTCAAAGGATTCCTATGATCGAAAGGGGTGTCATGACTCCATTCTATCATGAGCTTATTAGGTACCATCGTTTTCATTGTCATCAACTTATCCCTTCATACCAATGAAGGAAGTATCAGTTGTTTGCCTGTAAAGGTAACCAATAGACAAATGGTGACTCATGCTCTTATTTAATACAATAAAAAAAAAAAATATTCGCGGTTTACTTGATGGTATAATTAAAGCACATTTTATGTGTAATCCAGAAACATTAGCACCACGTATGATTTCAAGTAAACAGTAATATGAACAATTTTTGTTTTTTTGTAAATAGGACTTGAAGAGCCATACTTCGCGGCTAAGGAAATTTTGCTTCATCTTCATTGCTCTTCATCGTTTAGAAATAGATACAGGCGGGGCTTAAAAAGCTCGAATGAATTTAATAAAAAAGTTATCTCCTCTCTCTATTTTAATTATTAACGGATTGCCAAACAAGCTTGTCATTCTGTAATAATAAAATTAAATTCGTAGCAACAGTTTCCTTAGCAACAACTCTGTTATGAAACCTTCAAGTTTAATAACGTTCTGAAATGCAGAACAAATTAGAAAAACCTCAAATAATCGCACTTGTCGAAAAACCAGTGACTTATAATCTTTTCGATGGAAAATGGATTCCTTGCTCGGCCAAATACATCGTCATGGGCTGCAAACCTGACAACAAAGGCATCGTCCAGATTTACGAACTTACAGATTCCTCATCATCTCTTATATTGGAGGCAAGTTGTTTACTTTATTCGTATTTATTAATTTATTTTTACTTTATTTATCCCGGATTTTTTCTGTTATGGTGTTTTATAGAGAGAGAAAGAATCATCAATGAAGTGCTGTACCTTCGGTGCATCCTCCTTGACACAGCGACATCTTGCAACTGGAAGTTTTACAGGAAAATTGGATATATGGTAATCATGTTGTTATTTGGGAAATTGAATGAATTTTAATTATTCCGTATATGCTAGGCTTTTTTTAAAAAAAATAATACCAGAAGGGCATATCTATAATAATTAAATAAAACACTCAGTTCTATAAAAAAATATATTGTCCGATTGAAATTAAACAAAATAAAACAAATAATGAAAAAGTTGATAATTACATATGTACAAATGAAATGAAACAAAGGAATCCTATTACATAAAATATTAAAAATTCATGTTAAGACTTGAGTTTGATATTAATTTTATGTGATATGGCCCACTTGATTTAAGCCATGAAACGAATAAAATAAATAAATATCCTGACCTTTTTTGGGAAGACACATAAATATAAAGAAATATTTAAAATCTGCTAACGAAATCTCTCAGTACAGTTTTCTTATCCACTCATGACATTGCAGACTCACCCAAGCTTCTACTTTTTCGCCAGTTTTAAAAAGAAATCTTTTTTCTTGTCAATATAAAAAAATATTCGAATATTCACTTGATATAATTCTGCTACAATTCGTTGTTACTTAATCTATTAAGAACTGTTTGATTTCATCATTTTGAATATGTGTTAACCCAAGTGTATTTGGTACCAGCAGGGAGCTCATGCACTTCCCTAAACTTGTTAAGTTTTAATATCTTTACCCCAGAGGTAAAGGACACCATGTCAACAAAATAAGTACCTAATATTTTATGTAAATTTCCATAAATAAAAACTATGAACAATACTTCCATTGTCTATCAATGCCAATACAAATGTGGACTTTAATTCTTTAAGAGGAAGAAAATGATCCGGGTGGAAGTAAAAAAAAATATTTTCTTATATTGGGAGAACTGTTTATATTTTAATGTTGTTTATTGTTTATTTGACCTCCACCCCAGTGGCGGATTAAAGGTCCAGAGCGCCCTAGGCAATAACTTTATCGGCGCCCCTGTACCGGCCATAAATGGCCATCTTAATTTTAACTGATTGTTTTTGTAATTACGGTGACGTTGTATCGTCACATCCTAGACTAGTAGATCAGGGCCCTTGTACTTACGCTAATGCGCGATATGTTATTTTTTTTATTTATTTAAAAATTCTGAGCTCGCGCGCCCCTTGTAACTACGCGCCCCTAGGCACGTGCCTAGTTTGCCTTACGGATAATCCGCCACTGCTCCACCCAGACCATTTTCGTCCTCATATATATAAAGGTGAACTAATATTATTCAACTTTAATTCATTAAGCTCTTTCTATAAGTGATGATTAAACAAATTTCAATCGTTCATAGAAATGGAAAATCGTAGGAAAACCTGATCAAATACAAAAATGGGACGTAATGTCTTTTACCTCTGTGGTACAGAGATTCACGTAACCAAAGCATTTATAACTTTTCCGATAAAAACAACAACATATATTCAGGCATGTAAATGAGAAAGGAAAATAGACAAGTGAAAGAAAAAAGGACCTTCAGAAAAACCAATAATTAAAGTTTCGTATAATCATTTTACTAATGGGCTTGGTGGACTTTTTGACACAATTGTAATCCATAGATGACCTTGTCAAATGAAGAAATTTCTTTCATAAAAGGACCCCTTCAGTTTCAAAAGAGCCTTGGCTTCCTCCAAGCCGTTCTTCCACCACTTCCTGCCTTGTGCCCTATTCCTCCAATTAGGTACACCTGCAGCTGCACCATCCCTGTCCACCTGATCTCTCCATCTAGTTTTTGGCCTTCCAATCCTGCATAGACCAAGAGGCTTGTACTATAAGGAGTTCTTGTGGCATCTCACTTTCATGCATACTCTATAGCTATATGCTCAGAATGTAAACGGTTAATTTTTTTCTCTTGAGGCTAGGCATTTTGTTATAGACTTCATGGTTATGTTGGATTCTCCATTCCCTTCACCCCTGACTGTAAATTAAATTTTTCTGAGGATCTTCCTTTCAAAAATGATGATGGGGATTTCTCGGTATCCAGTTCTCAGAACTGTAGGTCAGCCCAGGCCTAATGAGGTTCTTATAAATCAGAACCTTTGTACTATTTTTCAAACAGTTTGGATTTAAAACATTTTGATAAGCCATTAAAGCATCCATTAGTAGCTAATATTCTTCTAATATCTTCTTCCACATCATGACAATTGTTTATCTAGGAACCCAAGTAAACAAATCCTTCTACTCTTTCAAAGGTGTAATTATATCATATTTCATTATTAATTTTTTTATTTCATAAATAGGAGCGTTATTTATATTATATTCATATCTCCTTTTGGCAGGGATATTGAGTCCATGAAAGATGCTTTATATTCAGTAGATGCCCATAAAGGCGTTGTGAATAGTTTAGATGGTTTTGGAGGACAAAGGGTTGGTTATGGAGCACCAGAGATTGTGACAGGCGGCAGAGATGGTAATGTTATGCCTAAATAGTTACATAAATTTTAATATACTTATTGCATTAAAGTAATTTAAAAAAAAATGAGACTGTAAGTTACTTTTTTATTTTGTATTTATTTATTTTCCATATAGAAAAACCTGTAGTATATAATTGATGGAAATATTTTATGAATGGGGATCATTTTTTAGATACATTTCTGACTGAAATAATAAATCAAACTTTCTTTTTTTATTAGCTGTGCAATCATTATTTATATTTCATACTTTAACGTCATTGTGTCCTTACCAATATTCCAATACATTTCTAATTATAACTATAATTAATAGTTATTATCTTTTATATTATAAATATAATTATAATATATAAGAATAATATTAGTGAGGGTTTAACATTTCTTGAGGAGTAAATTCAAATAATTTATAGAAAATGTCTAATAATCTTATCTCTTTATTAATTATTCTTTAATAGACTATTTATGTGAAGATTTGTAATTTAATTTATTAAATAAGGGTTATATAGCTTCTCTGCTTATTACCAATTTTATATGACTTTTTGGTTCTCGGTTATTGTAAAAAATTATACAAAATCAAATTCCAAATATTCCTTTTTTCTATGTATGTATAAATTACTTATAATTTTTATTTTCATTAATTGTTATTATTTTTGTTTTGAAGAGAAAAGATTTGCCTTGGCCGGGATTCGAACCTGGGTCGTCTGCTTCTCCGTTGCAGTGCTCTAAATCATTGAGCTACCAGGGGTCATGTCCAAGTCAGAAAATCCGTTCTCTTCACCTATCAAATATTCCCGTGTTCTCGCAATTTTTGTGATGTATACACGGAGAAGAATGTTCATTGAACATTACTTTAATTAGGATCTTGTTGACTTACGTCAATATATTATTGACAAATAATTTTTATTTTTATTAATTGTTATTACTTTTAAATATTTTTGTTTTGAAGAGAAAAGATTTTCCCTGGCCGGGATTCAAAACAAAAATGTATAAATTAATTTTTTTTTTTTTCTACTTCTTTCAAGTTTTAAATAATAATAACTAATGTAAACCCTTTTCACATATTTAAAGCTTATACATTTATAATGATAGGGGAGTGGAGTGGCTCAGTGGTAGAGTGCTGAGTTGTCATGCCGAAGGTCCCGGGTTCAAATCTAGCTGTGACAGATTTTATTTAATCCATTTACAGCTGAGGATGAATCCTTTAAGATCAGGGACCCTCCTGAGGCTCACCCACCCTCTTTAAAGTGGGTTCCCAAAATATGGGGAAATCTGGCAGTAGACCTTGATCGAGGACAAATCACTTCGGTGTACAATCATTGTCCAAGAAATAGTACAGACTCTGGCACTTACCGTACCTAAGATAAGTACTTATGGTTTGTTAGTAATACAGATATACTTATAATGATATTAAAAAATAAGAAAGATGTTTGTGTTTCTTTTGCTCAATATAACAAACCAATTAATAAGAAAAACTTGTAACACACCAGAACTGTGCATTTAAATTGTAACCAAAGGAAAAGTAGGAATGAGTTCTTATTATCAATATAATTATTCTTTGCAAGATTAAACTTTTAAATTGTGTGCCTTTCAGGCTTAGTGAAAGTCTGGGATCCAAGACAGAAAGATAAACCTGTTGTCGTTATGGAACCGACTGACGTTAAGGAGAAACGAGACTGTTGGGCTGTTACATTTGGTTAGATATGATTCTGATCTATGGTGAATTATTTTACTTAACATTGTGATTACTTAAGATAATTTATTTATCAGGTAACTCATACAACAATGAAGAAAGGATAGTTTGTGCTGGCTATGACAATGGTGATATTAAAATGTTTGACTTGAAAAATATGTCAGTAAGATAGGAAACTAACATAAAGAATGGAGTAAGTCGGTTTTTATTATTTTTTTAACCTTTGTTTTATTTTTAATTGGTAAAGAAATAGATGCCGCCTTCAAAGCATGGAAACGAGGTGTCTGAGGAAAGTAGTGGGGAAGAACCAGAGAGACCGGATAGATAACAGGGCGATAGGGACTTCACTCAAAAGTGAACATCTCAATTAGTTAATTGAGAAAGGACAGCTTAAATTGTTCGTTCTTTTAATGAAAATCGATGACTATGGAGAATAAACCAATATGAATAAAACCCAAGGGAAGTCCGAGAATGACTTGGGAGCATAAACTCCAAAATATCCTGAAAGAAAAAGGGATTGGATGGGCTGAAGCCAGGAGAGCAGCCACTGATGGACAGGTAGCACTCCTAGTGGAAACATTTCTATACTGTTTGGTAGAAGAGATTATATAATAAGTAAAGAAGAAGAAAGAAATAGATGCTTTTTGTTTTGATATGTTTGTCAATCTATTTTTATTTAAGTAGATTAAATAATCTTTCCTAATTATTTTAAATCACCTAATCTATTTCCCTCTTGAATTTGAAGATAGCAGTAACTCTAACTACTTGGTCAAGACTTCTTTCTTCAGTTATGATAATTACTGTATGTACTAACTTAATAGGTAATACAATTGGAATATTTATAAAAAAAAAAAATCCACTGACTTCAAGATGAATTTTTTTGTGAACTCTGTCACCAAAATGTTCCAAGGTCAAATTTTAAAGTAACATGTCCAGTTAACTCATGTAACAGTGTGTATTGTGGCTCTAAATTTTTTTTTTTTCTAATTTTCATTACTCTAAGGGAAAGAGCTGATTAAAAAATAAAATAAATTTTTGGTTAAAATAATTTCTACATACACTATTAATACTTTTAACACAAACAAAATAACACTGGTCCATTACTTTTAAACAATTTACTGTCCTGTATGTAGGTAGCTTTTATAGTTTATTTACTAAAACGTTGTGGAGACCTAAGTCAATTCAGTTTTATGAATAATTAAAATTGCTAAAGTTTTATCATATTAATGAATGTTGAATACTATACCACTGTTGCATAGTAAATAATACCTAAACCTTTTAAATCACACGATATATTACTCATCATTTCACTGGCTTATTTTATTTAATTTTTTTTATTTAAAGGTATGTTGTATAGAATTTGACAGAAAAGAAGTAGAAATGAATAAAATGGTAGCTACAACTCTCGAGTCTAAGTTTTATGTCTGGGATCTGAGGACACAGCATGCCTCAAGAGGGTTCACATCTTTGAAAGAGAAGGTAATCATAACATTGTAGATTTTTTCATTTTTTCCATATTTTTGGATTGAATTAAAATTTATAATTAATGAATTATAAATAGGGTTATAAGATGATATTATATTATGAATTGAAAATTATTAACAGGCTCACAAATCGACCGTTTGGGCTGTTCGCCACTTACCATTCAATAGGGATATATTTATGACATGTGGTGGAAATGGATCTCTCTGTCTGTGGCAATAGTGAGTATAGTATTTTTTTATTTTGTAATTTATTTATTTATTTTATTATTGATCTATACTAATATTGCATTTATAATTTTTGTTTTGATAAATCTGATGGTAGTAAATTAAGTTGGGAGGGAGATGCATTGAGAGGCAAAAAAGTGGTTATCCCTTATTATTGTTTACGATTAATTTCTACAAAGACTATTAGATTAATTAACAGAGGTCATAATGAATGATTTTTTTACATAAATAAAAAATATTTTAAAAAATTACTTTATTGTGTTATTAGAAAAAAAATTTGAATTTAGATATCACAGAGCTAACTGTTGTTTAACTACTTCTTAAATTTGTTAGACGTTAGTGTATCAATGACTTAGGAAGTACTTTGTAAATAAATAAATTTAAAAAGATATAAATCCATGTTATTGTTCATACACTTAATATTACATTATTAATTCAATCATATTAGCAAGTAGTTACCTTTACAACTTCTTTAAGAATTATATTGTAGTTAAACTAAAACTTTTGTGGAGTTATTTATTAAGGATTGCTATTCTGTTTATGTTGACTAAAAAATATATTTAATTTTAGTTTTTTTTTACATTGTTTAATTTTTTTATTATAGTAATTATCCTGATAAGAGATGGCGGGATGACGCAGAAGGAAAACCAGTGGGCGTAATTGGTAGTTTATCACTCCTCCAGAACGTTACTCTCGCCACACAACCCATATCGAGCTTCGATTGGTGTACTGAAAAGAATGGATTAGCTTTAGCCACATCTTTCGATCAGATTCACAGAGTAATCATTGTGACTAAGCTAAACTTATACTAAATAAATAAAAAATTATATAACGATACTTGATTTTACTTAATTGTGTACTGGTAGTGGTGATTTTACTGAATTTTTATTTTTTAAATAAGCATTTCCTTACACTAAAATATAAGATAAGCAAAATAAGCTGTTCCCAAACTGGTATCTATGGTCCATTGATTTTCAATAATTATAAAGATAACCTGCCAACATGTTCTAAATAACAAATAAATCATTGGAGGATTCTGGAGGATATTTCTGGGCGATAATTGAATAAATGTATATAGGCCTCACTAAAATACGCACTGCTCTTAAAATGTTTATTTTTTAAAAGGGACTTTATACAATTAATTTCCAACTTAACTCTTAATTCAAATTTTAAATTTAACACATGCGAGATTTTAATTTTAATTACCATAAATAATGGAAATTATATAAACATATAATTATATATTTACAGGGTGACTGGTAATTAGTGATGGAGCTGTGAAGGGGTGATAGTGGGGCAATTTCAGTTGATATTACTATGAGACCTACTGTCCTAAAGTTAATCCTTTCCAAGATATTCCTACTTAAAGAATTTTACAAAAAAATCCTATTTAAAATCTTAAAATAGCTATAAATCCTAAAAATTGGTCTTTCTACCCCATTTTAATTTTGTTTTGCAACAAAGACATTCTAAATACGGAATATTAATAGTCAAATCTTCGTAATTGTCGGTATCTTACGCGAAAATCGTTAAACAATAACATTAAATGAAAAAAAAAAATAAGGTGACTGACTCTAAAACGTCGATTTACTCAAAAAAGTCCCCCTGAATTATTACTTACATAATAATTAAAAAAACATCTACGGTTCATTACCTTTCAAATGAGGTGTAAAAATCAAAAACCGGTGAAGAAACCGCGAAGATATGATCGATGGAAAACGGAAAATGGAGAACCCGCGTAGAGCCCGAGAAGAAAGGCTCCCGAGAACAAAGGGCTCCGAGATTTTCCGTTTTCCATCGATCATACTTTCGTGGTTTGATGTGATAACATCACTGTTGCAACCTTCAATGTGTTATACTTTTGATAAGACGTATGTGCTAATGTTTAGTTAAATTCATTTTGTAAAACGTGTTAAAATACTAGTTGGAAAGGACATGTAATTTAATTCCTTAATGATATAAAGAATAAAATCACGTTAAAACAATCTTACATATATACACACACACACGCATATTATAAAGCTACATGTATTTTATCATACTCACCCTCAAGTGTAACACCTATTACCAACCTGGTGGCAGGCTTGGACAACTCCTGTAGATTTTTTATGGAATTTCTAACCTCTATTTCCAAAAGGAAGTTTTAAGATTAAATTGTTTAAAGTTTTGGAATAATTCTTTTCATTCTTAGAGAAAGATATTTCAGATATCTAAGGATTCACTTGTGGTGCCAAATACTGTACATCTGGCATATGAGTGTTAGGTAAAACCCTGATTTTATCAAAAAAGTACTTGTCAGATGTTTGTATATCTCATGAGCAACCCAAAGTCGGAGTTATGGTATAATTAAAGCAGTAAAAATTGTAATAATACCAATATAATATCAGTAAATAAATTAAAAATGTTTGTATTATATAGAAAATGGTATTAGTTTATCAGTATTTCAATTAAATTTACAAATTTTAGTCTGGGGCCCAATATTCAACTCAACAACAATCCCACTCTATTGTGGGTTTTTTTGAAGAGAAAAGATTTGTCTAGAGCCGGGATTCGAATCCGTGTCTCCCACGTCTCCCCGTCGTGGTGCTCTAACCAACTGAGCTAGCCTGGGTCGTAACACGGCCAGACAAATCCATTCTCTTCACTGGTCCCGTGTTCTCGCAATTTTGCGATGTATACAAGGTGAAGAAAGTTCATTGAACATTACTTTAGTTAGGATCTTGTTGACTTACGTCACTAATGGACAAATCTTTTCTCTTCAAAATAAAAATATTTAAAAATTATATAACAATTAATAAAAAAATAAAATAAAATTAATTATAAATAATATATTGACGTAAGTCAACAAGATCCTAATTAAATTAATGTTCAATGAACATTCTTCCCCTTGTATACATCACAAAATTGGGAGAGCACGGGGATACGGGACCGGTGAAGAGAATGGATTTGTCTGGCCGTGTTACGAGCCAGGCTAGCTCAGTTGGTTGAAGCACCATGACGGAGACGTGGGGACCCGGGTTCGAATCCCGGCCATCGACAAATCTTTTCTCTTCAAAATAAAAATATTTAAAAATTATAACAATTAATACTAAAATAAATTAAAACATGTTTATGTTAGAAGGTTTGATGACAGTGACCTGCATACTAATCAGTGAGAATGGACTAGAAAACCATATTATCTGTGGAACACAAATGCAGTAAATTAAACGATGCGCTTCAACATACATGTTTCATAAATTTACATACCATTTAAACAATCCTTTCAAAACGGTAATATATATTTTTTTATTCATCATTTAGAGACTGTCTGTATCCATCAAGTTTATAGGATAATACAATATTGATTAATACACATTATACAAATAATACAAAATCGGTAGCTTATGCAAAGGCCTGAGCATTGATAAATGTTGCTGCATAGTTATCATAGACCTTCAAAGTTAGGTCATACCCATTTTTAAGATGTGTCAGCCATTTTAAATTTTAATTTGGGAATTCTCTCATTAGTTACAGACGAAATTCTACAACTTTGTAGATTCTCCACCTCATATTTCATCTAGTTACGTGAGACTAGTTGCCTCACTTACTGAGCGAATAATTAAGCTGCACAACCGTTTTGAGTATTCTGATTCGAGATATGAACAGTTATTCTTTAAATTTGATAATCTTCATGTTTTATCTGTAAGATTTTTAATTTAGTAGAGCCGTTTCCATGGTACACGTCATTTAAAAAAAAGGTCCGAAAATAGTAAGTTTGGTTGGCCACCATTTTGTAATCAAGAAGCATCATGACGGCGTATCGCTCCTTAACAAAAACGGTGTCATGGCTCAAAAAACCTAATTTGATAATACCTCTTTCAGTAGAAGTATTTGATAGTTCCACGTGAGTTTTAAAAAATAAAAATTTGGGTATTATTAAAGCAAAGTATTCCTATTGATATTTTTATTAACCATTAGAAATTTTTTAATTTATTGATTTTAACTTATATCATTATTCCCATAAAACTACAAGTTCAAACATGCTACAACTCAAAAATGACTTTTATATTACTTAAATTAAAAAGCTTCAACCAACACATTGGCACTGAAGGCTTTACTTAAAAATGCCATTTTTTCAATTATGTCGTTCTTTTGAAGGAGCGATATTTTAATTATTTTTTTATTTTTCTTCAAGGACTAAAATTAAAAGAAATAGGTGAATATTATCGTAAAATAGGCCACGTTTTTCTACAAGGTCTCTCGGATTACATGGTGATAGATCGAGGAAATTGAAAATAAAATAAAATTAATAAAATACATTTTTGTCAATCAACCCAATATTTTTACGAATACTTTGATTCTTCTAATAACGATTCAAACCGTTGAAGATGCGAATCTCTTCTTTTGAAATAAACAACAATGTTTCATTCATAAATGCGAATTCTCGACTATGAATGACTGATAAATTTCCACATTCGGTGTAATATAGTAATGACTCATCCTTTGATTCGTCATGTTTTCATTTCGATGTAAAGTACCCCTCCATTCAGTAAGATTTCCGTTTTTTGACATATCATAATTTCCTGTCCTATTTTCAGGTTTTCCCCATTATTAACTTTTATGTAACGTGATCCATAATTTGTAAAACTTTAATTTTAATTGTTATTGTATATGTATATATATATATATATATATATATATATATATATATATATATATATATATATATATATATATATATATATATATAATTTAACCATATAAAATCTTATTTATAAACCTATTTGAAAGAGCTATGTGTGTCGGACGTTTATTTGTATAGATATTATTAGAATTAGAATTACACGAATATATTACTTACATAATATAACAATTATATAACACTCGTATTGTAATAAATATCTTCAATAAAATTGAAAAATGATTTCATTCTGAGACCAGATCCCTTAATAACAACATATGTGTACAAAGTTGAATGAATATACATCTGACCAAAGGGCTGAATTTTAAGAATGATAAAATATTTACATAAGTACATTAAAAAGCATATGTAAACAAAAAGGTATGTTCTGGTAAATGAAAAAAATGGAATAAAAATCTAAAATAACAAGAATAAAGCTGAGAGAAAAAAATAAATTAAAAACCCTAACATTTTAAAAAACAGTATCGTTAAGGATATAAGTGAAGGAAATTGACAGTAATCATATATTACTGCTGACGGACATGAGTTATTAATCATATCTAATTAGAAAGCATCTGTTTGGGAATTTAGGAGTTGTATGAAATGATTGGATTTGAGTATGGATAAGAAAGAAGCATGACGGATATCAGGCGGTAGTGTTCCAAAGTGTGGTGGAACGGGCAAGAATATATAAATATATATCCTTATATATCAGTTATATAGGTAAAATTATTCTTTAGTTCATTAATTAACTATTCCTACTTGAGGTATATTAGAAAATAAGGACAAAAGTTATTATGGAATTGTCCCATTTTTGAAAATCTAGAAACGGCTAGGCTTTCATCCAATTTTTACTAGCTCATATGATTTTTTCGGAAATAAAATGAATTAATTTTTTTTTTTCATTAGGAAATGCCTCTTGAGTAATGGAGGTGAGTGTGCAAATATATTTTAACAATCATTTCGTTTTTTGTTTATCATTCAATTACGAAGGTTAAAGTTAGTTGAAAAGAAAAAACAAATGTTTCGTGTTTTAATAGTAAGTGAGACTCAACTGCTTATATTGATAATTGGTATCTTGTGAGTGTTTGCCTTTCAGCGTATATCTTCTAAACTAATATGTTTACATGTTTTGTAATTTACCGCAAAGCGAATTTGTAACTCTGAAATAAGTTGTCTCATACACGACATTTGTGTCATCAAAACTACAATACATTATATTGTTATAACCTGAATTAGATTTAACCTTTTAGTAATTACTCATAACGTTTGTCGTGATATTCAACATTAAATATTGCTGACAATGGCTTAAGCACATTTTTGAAAATCTTGTATTAAAAATACATAGTTTTCAATGTTGAAAATTCAAAATTAAAAAATATATATCTATCCATCGATAGAAAATAATAGAAGCAAAAATGAAAATGAAAGGTTCCATTAGAAAATAAACCAGCGTTCAAAGAAACTAATCTACTCAAAGCTTTGTCTTAATCTTCCTTCTACTCTTTGGGGACAGTTAATTACTACATTTGCTATAAAAAAACGAAATGATTTTTTTTTTTTACATATCACTTTTTCCATGTTAACGCCTCAATTACTCAACCAAGTGACTAGAAGTTGTAACCCAAATCCATTACCAACAACACAGAGAACAGTAAACGATATTGCAGCGTTACAGACAGTACCTAGGCCATTTATTCGTGCATGTACGAAATTATTTCATGCTAAATTGTTTGTCACAGTTTCATTTTTTGAGGTTTATTCGAAATTGTTATACTGGTTTCGTGGCTAGTATGGTCATTATTCTCGATTTAATTCACTAACCCCCTGCCCCATTAAAAAAATAAATAAAATAAAAATTAACATTCACATTAGACTTTTTAAATGGATTATTGGGACTCAAGAGTGTATAGATTTGTTTAACAACTGTCAAATTTTATTTTAGTTCAATACTCTCCTTACCTAGGAACGATGACAATGTAAGAAGGTAATTTACATATACAAAATATGAACTCGTTAATAACTAACAACATATTATCATCATACTTTAGATAGCCATGAATGGGTTCTACAGGCCTTTTCGTCAAAGGAAAGGATAGATAAAACATGTCGGTGGAGCAGAACCGTTCAGTGGAATCATGAGGCCCGTAGCTGTCAAGTCTCTCTCTAAGTATAGTGGTGTCCTTTTCGGACAGTTATTGAAAAGGTGAGCTGTTTTAAGGTTTTATGACATGTGGATAGTGAAACAATTTAATCAGGGAGCGGAGTTGCTCAGTAGTAGAGCGCTGGGTTGGCGTGAGGAAGATCCCAGTTTCAAAACCGGCTGATAGTTTATTTAATCTGTCTAGGGCCCGGTATGGAACCTGTGGGATCTGGAGATGGGGCTCACTCGGCCTTTATAAAATGAGTACCCTTAAAAGGGGTAAAACCTTGCGGTTGAGCGTGAACTCGAACAAATCACCTTATTTCATACTGCCGTCATTCTTTTTTTTTTAATGTATCAATCAATGAAGATTACTTTGTAGACGCCAAAACTACCATTGACCTGACTTCTTAAACGTAATAATAAAAAATGAATAAACCGTAGCCTAATATTCGGCTATTGTAAATATAATAAAATAAATATATTTGCTTTCAGCATCGTGGTATAAGCAATACTCGGAAGGACTTCATTGCAAAGAGAAAAAACTTAACAATTAGTCAACAAATTTGATCATGAGAGCTTTTAGGCCTGCAATGTTATATGATGAGTGATGGCGGGATTCGCTAGGTTACACAAAGTGGAATCATGGAGCAATTTGTTAATGGCATCAGGATGATCGAGATGGGCTTGTAAAGTTGTTGGAATCGCTAAAATGTTTAAAAAATGTTCAGAAGACTTGTAAACGCCAAGGTGTTGACTGAGGCGTAGTTGGGAGAATCGCGAGAATGATCTTGCTGAAGTGAGCAATAATCTGTGAATGGAGGTTTGCAATTGGTTGGTAGTATCGGCTTCTAGTCTTCAGGGTCCTTACTTTTATTTTCACTCCTTCACCAAAGGAGCCCTATGATTTTTTCCCAACTTTGTTGCAAACATTTTTGTAGTCGGAACAGATGGTGAAGTGTAGGGAACTTTATTTTTTGATTTAAGTCCAAAATATAGGTTTAACAGCATTAGTGTATTAAAAAAAAATCTGTTTGTTGGATAGTTACAACCAAACGCACTGGTCGATTTTTTTTTTCAAGTTTGAGTTGCTTATGCCTCTATAACTGTATTTTGGTACAGCTTTATGTAATTTTTAAATGCAGTTTGAGTCTAAAGAAAAATCTTATGAGTTGAATTTTCAAATTTTTATTAAGACTTCCAACAGTGGTATCAAGTTGAAATGGTGGACAAAATAATTTTTCGACCTGACTAATACTTCTTTGATGGTGATCACTTTCTAAATAAGACCCTCCAAGGTGTCTTTGAGGTTGAAAAATGGACTTTCCTAGTAGAATGGTCTCAATTAGTTTCAAGAATAGTCTCCATTAATTTCAAAATGGACTCTAACATAAATCTAGTGGCTTCCAATATTGCCACTCATACTAGGTAGATTCAATGGTTTCCATCTCTTGTCTTTGAGATTTTTTGTTAGAGATGGAAATTCCATAATTTGTGCAATGACGGAAAATAATAGCTTGTGACATTCTACTAGTGTCATATAAATGTATTTGGAACTAGTTTTATAATGTGCCCGGGTGTTAATAAAAAATTCAAATTTATTGGGTATATATAGTTTTGATAGGGAAAAACTACTGGAGTACCGTTTTAGAATAATGAAAGCACCTTGAACCAATGTTTCTTTGATTCCTGAGGGCATTCAGAGATTGACTGCAAAATAACATGTGTGAAAAAGTATATTGGTACTCATTTCATATTTTTGTTTGTATATGTTATATTTATAAATATTCATTATTCTTTATATTTATAAATAATCTTTTCTCTTCAAAATAAAAATATATAAATGTTAATTTATTTTATTTTATTAGTAATTCATTTTTAAATATTTTTATTTGAAAAGAAAAGATCAGGATCAGTGAAAAGAAAGGATATGACCATGACCGGTGAGCGAGCTTGATTAAGCCAGGATAGCTCAATTGGTAGAGTTCCACTTTAGCGATCTGGACGACCCGGGTTCGAGTCCCGGTCCTGGACATATCTTTTCTTTTCAAATAAAAATATTTATAATATTACTGTTTGACCTACATTAATATTTCATAAAAAGAACAATTTTATTTCTCTAGAAAGGAGTTGGTCAAAAGGCATTGGTTAGACACTAAGACTGACCAATATTATGAAGTGGTGAGTCGTATTGTGATACCAGAATGTAAAAATATTGCATCAGATGTACCAGGATATCCGGAGAGAATTGAGAAGGTATCCTTTTTTGAAATGTTTTTTAGTATTTTTTCCTCATGATGAATTATAATGAAACATTGTGTAATCAGTTATGAAATTCGAGTCCCTAAGAGAGTTGAAGTAAAGTATTATTTATGAATATATTTCAAAAATCTAATAATAATAAAATGGCACAATTATAAGCTGCTAGATGATGAAATGATTTCAGTATTGTGTATATAACTGATTATAAACAGAAGTTTGTTTTCCTAATTACTGGGCTCGCATGTGTTTATTTATTTTTTTTATTTTTTATTTTTAGTTATCATCATCACATATGCCCTCAAATCTCATAAATATTTAAATTTCACTAATTACATAAAACCTAATGGGGAACGTAAAATACATTGGGGATTTGTTCAAAGGAATAATAGACATAGGTGAAGATAATTTTCTCATTGTGGTTATATAATTAATAGTGTGCTAAAGTAAAAGGAAGATAAAAAATATGTATTTCACCCCTTTTTTTTTTCAATAAGGATGAAACATAAATTAAGTGAAAAGATAAGTTAATTTCAGCGGGCATACGTAGATCTTCTTTTGCAACTGGTTTTATCCATAAATAATCTCCCCAATAAAAACTTATGTGTATTATAATAATTTAATGCACTGAAACATTCTGCAGACCTACAGGGTCTATCTGTTGCTGCTAATAGATTAAATAATTTACCTGCCACAATTGGATTTAACATGACACCTTCACCAAATTTCAGCAGATCAGCGCTCTCCACACTAAGCTATCTCACTCCTATCCTTTGTAAACATTCCACAGTTAAATAATTCCTGAACCTTCTAAGCTCAACTATAATCTCCTTCACCTTGCTGTTGTACTCCAACCTTTAATGGTCAGAATATTTTAAAAATGTTTCTAAATCATTGAAGTCCTGTCCTGGAAAGTAGTGGTATAATACAGAAACACCAATTTAGCTTCTGTTCTCATCATTACACTGTGCAAAAATGTCTAGTAAAGGGTATTTAATATTTGCAGGTTTTAAGAAGAATTTACATTTTCATGAGAGTGTTGAACATAATATGTTTTTTTAAATTTTATTAATCTGTTCATTTTAAACAGTTAGGAAAGCATGAAAAACTAAAAACTATGCAAGTCCATCAACAAGTGGGAGGGGGAGTGATATTTTACCACTTCTTCCTCAACGGTTTCATTTTTTATTTATATAATTTTTCTCTAAAGAAATATTTTAACTAGAATGAAATGGAAATAGATCGTTATAACTAAGATATTTCCATTATTTAAAAACAAAATAATCTTATTATCTATTAATTTTCTTATTGTCTAATACTTGTTTCAGTTCATAACTTACACCAATCCAGCCTTCAGTGATGCTTGGAATTATTCCACCGAACTGGTTTATAGGACTGTAGCTGATAAAAGCCATCAAACTGATGAGAATATAACCAAGATGTACCTAACCAGAGCTGCAATGGATTTGGTAAATTTAGATTCAAACTCGAAGCTATAATTACATTTTTATAAGATTAGTTGGAATTTATTTCTCTTTATATTTTTATCCAAATCTGTAAATTACAAATAGTTGGTAAATAGCAGATTGTTCACAAAGGCTTCCAAGGTCGTTCATATTCTTCTTATAATTTTCTTCCGGGATCCTACAGAATCCCACAGACATGTTGGGACTACGTACCCCAATCATTATATAGTGTACCCTGTTCCTGCGGCAAGGTCTACATAGGACAAACGAGAAGGACTATCCAAAAATGAATCAAAGAACACATATCTTACATCAAGAATTTCAAGAAAGAAAAATTGGCTGTAGCAGATCAATTCCACAATATTAACCACCACATACCCTTCGAAAAGACCACCATCCTTGAAAAAGTAGCTAATTACCATCACCATAGCACAAGAGAGACGATTATCGAAATCGTCAAAGAACCCAACAATTTCAATAAGAAAGGTGGCTATAAACTTAGCAAAAACTGGTATCCTGCCATCCAACAAAAGACCCACACATTACCTTACTATTCACACACAGGTGAAACCCACCCCATCGAAGAGAAACGAACACATCCGAACACAACACGACCAGCACAGGCCAGCCAATGGGAAGGCCGACTTCAATCGAAACCAAGCCCCCCCAGGTATAAATACACCGACACCAACCATCCGCTCTTGATTAACTGACTAGCCCTGAAGAAGGTCACAGCATATAATAGTTTCTTCAAGAAAATTACATAACTCTCACCATAATCATCGTTTAATGACTCAAATACTACACAATGTGATCAGAAATCTTAGAAGATTTTAACTATCAAGATCATGTTATATGCAAAGGTTATGGATTACATTGAGAGGATCATCATAGGCTGATTTATTAAAAGCAATAGAAATAAATAAGAATTTATTATAGAAATCTATTTATTTATTGTATATATATTTTTTTTACATGTTCCTTTTCAGCGGAAAACCAGTCAATTGAAAAAGAAATTAAGTACTTCTGTTGACTAGTTTAATTATTTTATGGAATTTTTTTTCAGTTGTTTACGATGTCAGCAGTTTTTGACGATTGCTCAGATAGGTCAGATTACAGGAAAAATAAAAAAAGTTGGCATACCATCTGCCAAGGTGGTGAAAGTACTGCCATATATGATGGAGCACAAATGGGTCTGTTTCCTCTCTACCTTCTAAAAAGGCATTTCAAAAATGATCCTGGTTACATACAATTAGTAGAAACTGTTCTAATGGTAAGCATTTTTTTTATGATATCTCAAAATTTTGTTTCCATCAAACAGAAATCACATAACTTCCAGAATTTCAGTCAAAATTTTGGTATACTGAATTGAAATTTTACAGCTTTTTAATGTTTATACACCTCTGTAGTCAACCATTTATCTATAGGTTAAAATTTAATTTTTAAATTGTTTCGGTAATAGTGAAGTGTTTTTATAGGCCTCAACTTTTTTATCTCACCACTTTTTGTTGAGGGACTAAGAAATCTAGATTTATTTATTTTATATATAGTAAAATATAAATCTGTTTCATGACATGATAATGGAAGTTTTAGAGATGTATTACATTATATAGAACAGTTATATCTTCTTTGCTTCAGCGTTGTTAATATAGTTTTTCTGTTTTCTTATTCTCACCCCTAAAGATGGCCAAAAAATTAGGTCGAAACATATTTACAAATAAAATAAGTCTGACTTATGTAATTTATTGACTGCGCCACCTGACCATTTTAGACTCTTCTAAGATATATCTTTTCCACATAAACATTACATTATATGTTGGTGATGCAGACCATGATGATCTGTTGGCCACATGATTCATGATGTAATCTTCTTACAGATGTACTTCACCTATATGAGAACAGACAGCTAGAAAGGAGTCGTTCATCCTTGCAAGCTGCCTGAAACTCCAATACTGTTTCACCAGTTCCTTCACCAATGAACTGTATGGTTTAAGGACAGTGGCATATCAGTACAGATCTCTAAATTAAAGTGCTTAACACGCTTCAATAAATCACCATCAGCTGCCCTTTTTGGTTGTAAAAAAAAAAAAAATCTGTACTACTATTACCCGTGAAAGGGTTTGGGGTTCAGTACATGGTAGAGACTGTACTGTTACATGGACAATGGTTGTGCAAGGAGGTGACTTGACCTAAGGTCACGTTCAACCGCCATATTTTTCCCCCTTATTTTGGTTACCATATTTTTATAATATTTTATAGAGGCTGGGTGAGCCCTAGGAGGGTCCTAGATCCTATATGATCCATCTCCCGCTGCAAACAGACTAAATAAAAGTCCCTTTTTTCCCTTTCCCTTTTTGGTTGCACCTAACTTCGTTATGTATGGTTGCTTCCTATACAGAACAATTTCACAAAAGTGGAGAAAAATCTTGGTTTAAGAACCTTACCTTATTTTGTGTTTGAGCTCCTAAGCAACTTTGGTGCAAACATGAGCACCAAAACAGGACATATGAATCATGGATACAGAAGCTTTCTAATCAGGCTTTAAAGTCAATCATATTTTGAGTGAAAAGTTTATCTTTTAAATTAAGTACTCTCTAAATCAATTTTACTTGGACTTATTGGAACGGATAGAAGGGATCAGCCCATCAAGCAAATGAGCATCAAAGGAGAAATCAAGTAATAATAATTACTACAAATGGGATTTAATATTATCTAAAGAATAATTTAGAATAAATTTATTTTTTTTATTCTAAAATAATAGTGAATGAAATATCCTTTTTCATGATATAGTGTTGCAACAATTAACACATCTTAACATTTCAAGGGTTTTTACCCTTTTATCAGGAGTCAACATTAAATTCTTCAAATCTATATTATAGACTTTCTTATATCTTACTAAAACCTTTTCACTACATTCTATAGTTAATTTATTTTTAAAATGATGTAATTTAATAAATAAATTTAAATCTTTACAATAGTGAAATTTTCATTATATTGAACAATGTAGTTGAAAGCATTTATTTCTTAATGTAGTTTATCTTATCAATTAATTTTTTTGTTTGCATGGTAACAGAGTTATATAAAGCTGATGATTGGACAAACAATAGACGTTCTGGGACAGTTCAATAAATCACCAGTAATGGCTGATTATAGGCATATAAATTACTATAAAGCTGGGCAATTCGTTGCAGCTGGCTCGGCACTCGGAGCTATACATGTAACTTATCTAATTAATTTATATTTATTTTTAATTACTGATTTTGAGCTTAGGACTAAGATAGTATTTGGTATAATCCGATTATTCCTTACCATTACACAAGATATATGTGAACTAATTTTGAAGATAATTTTTTTTAGACTATTTTAGCCCAAGACTGAGAGTAAGGTTATCAGTAAGAAAATATTATTTTAGTTGTGAACAAATTAAAATAAATTGAGTCAGCGATAGCCTAAGTTTGTTATTAATATATAACATTTATTAAATGTAGAATTATTGACGCCTTTGAAGGAAGAACCTCTCATATGAGGCCATGATTAAAAAAAGCACTAGAAGGTCAGTTGAAGAATATCGACAGAGAAGGAAAGATAAGATGAAGCGACAGAAGGAGAGAGAGGAGATGGAAAAGATGGAACTGCTGCGCTGTAACCAGGAAAGTATACATTTCTTCCGATATGCCAGCCAAGAAAGCCCTTCACGAATAAACTAAAATCATGCAAGGACAAAGAGGGCAACTTGGTCACTGACAAGTATAAGTTCTTGCAGAGTGGAGGAACTACTTCCATGATCTTCTCAACTACGGAGGAGTGGCTAGTGAAGAAGTGGGAACCCAAGACCAGGACAAAGAAGAAGAAAACAGGATAAGCCATCTGGAAGAATTAGATCTCGAGCCCCCTGATGAGGATGAGATTAATGATGCCATCCGCAAGCCCAGAAATAATAAAATATAATAAATAATAAAAAATAATGATGCCCACTGACTGGATCAAGTTAATAATATGTCCTATCCACCAAAAGGGTGATAGATATGCCTGTGATAACTATCGAGGAATCTCGTTGCTCTCATGCGCGTATAAGATACTGTCCCAAATACTACTTAAATGTCTCTTGCCATATGCTGAAATGGAACTTGGTTTGTACTAGTGTGGTTTTAGGAAAGGAAAATCTACATCCGACCAGATCTTCTGCTGACCATTTTGGAAAGGGTCCAAGAATATTAAAAAAAACGCATCATTTATTCATAGACTTTAAAGTGGCGTATGACAGCATACAACGTGAAAAACTGTACAGTGCCCTCAGGGAACTTAATATACCTGAGAAACTTATATGAATGATTAAAGTTACTATGAGGGATGTAAGATGTGTGGTTAAGATGAATGGCGAAAGGTCAGAAGAATTTCATGCAAGAAGGGACTTCGGTAAGGTGATGCACTGGCACAGGCCAACAGTTATTGTTTAACCTGGCTCTTGAGAAGGCTGTTCGAGCAACCTCAAAATAGTTATAGGACCTTTCGATGAGAGCTCTGAAATGGATAAGGAAAGTAAATTTCTGATTGAATTATACCAGATCACATGTCATTTGAATTGTAACCTTTTATTAAATTAATAAAATCAATCACTTTAATGAATTAAATAACTAATATTTTTGATAATAGAAAAAAAAACCTTGATTAAATTAAAAGAAAAATTTAAACGTTTTTATAATGAGAAAATGAAGTTACTAATATTAACTAAATTATAAACAACTAATTAATAACAAAAAGAAAACAATAATTATTTAATCTTACGATAATAAATTTAACTCTATTAAATTACAAATAAATAAATGTTCAAATGAAATCGATTACAAAATAATAAATGTTTATGTGGTTTTCTAGTTGAAATGATTTAATAAAAAAAAAACTCTTTTCTGTCTCTTGAAGTAGATTCCAGTAGATAGTAGATTCTCGGCAGGGCGAGCTGGATGTTGAGACGACAAAGGATTTTTGTCGACGGGGCGAGCGAAGATGTTGAAACAATAGAGGTGGAGATGATCAACTGGGTCAATTCGAATTGGTCGAATTGATGACGAAGTTTAACTAATTACACCTGTAGGTGGGGAGCAAATTAGTATCTTCTTCAAATTCACAAAAAACAACTTAGAGCTATAGCTTGCGATGTGGACGTCAAGAGGCTCGTGCCAACACTGTCTGGCTTCCTATAGCTGAAGCAAACAAAAGCCGATCGACTCCGCTTTAGTTTTTCTTTCTTCTTGTGTAATATATGTTTTCAAACTTACGACAAATATTAGATTTATAACTAAACAAATAAAATTACCTTTTAAATAAAATTATATTAAAATAAAAATATGAAAAATAAGTTAAAAAAATGTCTTTCTATTACGAAAATAATGATTTAATTTATATGATTAATGCAAATAATATTTTATAAGGTTACCATGTCATCTGGCCTTAACAAAGGCGATAAGAGATGCGGGCTTATGCAGAGATGAGCGAAATGGGAACATATAACAGGCTTCTCCAATTGTTGGCATACGCCGACGATGTAGATATTGTGGGACGCTCCTTTCAGTCAGTGAGTAAGGCATTTCTGGCCCTGGCGAGATCAGCCATTAAACTTGGACTACATGTGAATGAGTCCAAAACCAAATAAATGGCTACAGAAGAGGTTTTCGAGACAAGGTGTGACAGTGACCATAGCACAGCATAAGTTTGAAAAGGTCTCTGAGTTCAAGTACCTGGGATCTATAGTCACACAACAAAACACCCTCAATGTGTTATTACCTAAGCTAATAGATGCTACTTTGCAATGCAACTGCTACTAGACAGCTCAGCAAGAGAATACTCTCCAGAAAGACCAAGCTTCACCTATATAAAACCTTAGTGTGCCCCCTATTCCTGTGTGGATCAGAATGTTGGACAGCATCCAAGGTAGCCGAAAAGAGTTCATGATTTTTGAATGAAAAGTTCTCTGAGGTGTAAAAGTTGGAGAAGAATGGAAAAAAACGGACAAATCAGGAGATGTACACGGCCTTTGGAGAGGCCGAAATCGTTACAACAATGAAATTAAGGCGATTAAGGTAGGCTGGGCATATTTCCAGAATGGCTGATGGGGATATACCAAGGCTACTACTGAGAAAGTAGCACAATTTATTTCTTTGGGCTCAATGGTGATTGAGGATAATGCACCTGAGGTCGAGGTAAAGAAAAGAATATGCCTAACAGGTATTATTTTGGTCTATGCAAGGAATTCTCCTCTTACCTTCTATTATGGCAGACCAAGCTCCATCTGTACAGAACATTAATCTGCCCAGTTCTGTTGTATGGATCGGTGACATGGACAATGACCAAGATAATTGAGCATGATCTCCTAATCATTAAAAGAAAAATCCTCTGAAAAATCTTCAGTGGAGTTTATCTAAATGGAAACTGGCGGGAGGAGGACAAAAAAGGAGAACATACTACGAAGTCTACTCAATATAAAATGAAGCGGATGTTGTTTACACTTTAAAGACCAGAAGGCTGCAATGGGCTGGTCATGTGGCTATAATGGAAGATTAGGCCATTCCTAAAAATGTTTTGACAAAACCTCTCTACAGCACAAGAAGAAGGGGGAGACCAAAGCTGAGGTAGTTGGATAATGTGGAGATAGACGCGAGAAATATCCTGGTAGTTAGGAGCTGGATGAAGGCTGGAAAAAACAGAGAAGACTGGAAAAGGACTCATCGCCGAGTTGTAGCGCCGTAGAGTCTTAGTAGTAGTACATTGGATTAGCCTTGATATTAAGAGCATTCCTCTACTAAGTAATTCCTCTAATAAACCCTTCCCAACTGATCTCCGTGTTCTGGTCTTAACTCACCTGTGCATTTTTCCAATATTTTTGATTATTATTTGCTTATTTTAAAGTATATGTTTCTTGCTAGAAATTTTTTTTTTTAAATGCAACTTTGTTTTCGTATCAGGCGTAGCTTCAGAATAATAATATTTTTCTATTTTTATTCTATTCTATTTTATTGTTATGCCAATATTGCTTTCAGGCTGGAATATTAAACCAAGAATTGATTGACAAAACTTTGGAGATATTTACAATTGCTGGTGAACTTATACAGACATGGGTAAATATATTTATTATGCTAAATTTTAATATGCTTTTGAAAATTTTTTGAAATTAATTTGTTGCTAATAGCTCTTGTAAAAAATTATATTAGATCGGATGTATACATGTGAGACACCTATATCCCACTTATAAAAGAAAGCTGCTAAGTTATATGAAATTATCAATGTAACGATGCCAGTGGACTTTACCTTTCCTTTTTTTTTTTATTTGTATATATTTGTTTAAAAAGGTGAAATGTTAGGAACCGAAATAACTCAACTCAATCAAGGACAAAAGAAACTAATATTATCTAAGATTTGTTTAGACTTATTTTAAAGTATAGAAGAAACAAGATGTTCTAGAATATAAAAAACAAAAGTGAATAACATTTATAAAGGGATATCAGGTTGACTTTGTTGTGAAAGGAAATAAATTAAAAGAAAAATACTCTCTTTAAGAAATCAAATAATATAAAAATAAAACTTAAAATAGGTAGAACACCAACAGTATTTTCTTTGAATATCTTTATTAATGCCCTGAAATATTAAATGAATGAAAAAAAGATAAGTAAAATTTAATTTTTTAAAAAGGGCATGCTTGACATAATATTATTTCATTTCATGATTCATGTCCTATTCCATTTTCTTTCTTTTATTTGATAAATAATAATTTAATTTATTCACAAATCAAATACTTTTACGTGTTATAACAAGTTTCAGCAGCAATTATTGAAAAACTATGGTAAATGAATCATCTATTCTTTTTAATTTTTACTCTGTTATCATCCAATAAATCAATGCCATTAATAAACCCTATGTCCTAGATTTTTTCCTTTTATATTGATTACCTTCAATACTTGATTTTTTGTTAATTTCAAGTATTGAATATTTAACTCTCATGATGTACAGAACATCAAGTTCCTCGAAAGACCTGCAGACTCTTGTGGTTTGTAAGCACAAGTTGTACATCATTTTTCATAATCTTTACCTAAAGATTTCTTAGAGCCAAGCCAAATTTTAACCAAATCTTTTCAAGTCAAAAGTACTTGGGATAATATTAATTATTTACTATTGTAATTTTCTAGGACGACTTCAATGACTATTATTGTTCGACAGAGCAGAATGGCAAGCCGTCGTGTGATTTAATCAACGCTGGAACAACTTGGGTGAGCGCCAAAGCGATGGAAGTCTTTACTCCCTCTCAGGCTGTGCAATTTATGGTAACTAGAATCAATATTTTTTTATTAAACCTTACTTAAAGATAAGTAAGGTGTAGTGAAAACATAAAATATAGACTTTTATCTTCTAATTTAAAGTTGTAAAAGGTTGTCTTTTCAGAAAAATTAATAGATTACAAAAATAGGCTAATTTATTGTAAATTAGCCTGATAACACTTAAAATTAAACTAAGCAATTTTTGTCTAATGATGCATGAGACAGAAATAAATGTAATCAATGAATATTCTGTTTATATACAAACAGTATATATAATAATAATAAATTATAAATATAATTTTTATGAAATTTTCTATTACATTATGAAAATACTAAACAAATTTAAAATTTTAGCATTGCTATGGCTCTGCTGATGAAGATAAGATCAAGAAAGTACAAGAACTTTATGATGAGATTGACATGCCCAACTTGTATATTGAGCATATACTCGAAGGTTATAATCGTTGTCAGGATCTGATAAAAAAACTGCCACATGAGAAATTGCAGGAGGCCTGCTCCAGTTATTTCGAATGGCTTGTAGTTCATGAAACTCCTGATGTGGAACTTGGAAATTAAAGTTTGTAATGCTTGAACATTAATTGTTGAACAATTTTTTAGGTTATATTTTGTGGAATTAATTAAAGCCCTAGTTATTTATTATAGTATCTTTGTTTTCATTCTTTCCTTCCTGAAGGTGTATACATTTTTATTTTATTTTTTCAAAAAAATTCCACTTTACCTAAACATTTCTTTATTGAAAAAACAAAAAGTTTTTTTCACATAAAGAAATGGACTACCAAAGCTGTGGATCTAGGTGGTATTATTTAATAAATGTACCATGTATAGTTGATTCGAAGTCGGAACAAATATTAATAACCCTTTGTTTTGCCTCTAAATTTGCATCACTCCCATCTTAATTCACTACCATCAAATTTATTATTAAAACAAGAATTATATATCTTATATTAATAATAGCCTAAATTTAACAATTAAAAATTGAAAAAAATGCAATAATTACCACGTACAGAGGGATCCATTACTACCACTTGACATAAATACATTCCCAGTAAGTGGTCAATATAAGTTTCAATACATGATTTAATATCTTGAAGCATGTAAGCATTAACCTGTATCTTTAACTCCGGAGAGGTTTCCTTCATTTATGTTATGTAACACAAGAAGTGTCCCCTTGAGAAATCGCCTTACACTGTGATTTCCATCACTATTTCTTTTTAATTTTAACTTATGATTATTTAGGACACAGGACCAAGGAATAATTGCTATATAAATATCATTAGAAGAATAAAATATGTAACAATATTTTACACTTTATTAAGAAATAAAAATCAGCTGCAGTGAACATGTTTAAAAAGTTAGTATGTAAAGAGTGTAGTCTTGAGGGAAATCCTGCTTTCCATATCCCCTTAAAGATCTTGAAACTATACCCTGTTAATTATATCTCTCAGCCTAGAGGGTGAATATGACAGTTTTGATTATGTCGAGCTGCGCTCCAGCTGTCATAGAGGAAAGAGCCATGTTAGTCGAGCTCCTGAGGATTAACCCCACCACGTTGTTGAAAATCTGATGGCAGTCGTCTTCCAACTGTCTCAGAGGTGAGTTGGGTTTATCCCCCTAACCAAGTGTAACCACGACCTGAAGGTTAAGTGTTGGCTGGTTGAGACCCGAGGGACATTCGTGCGAGTCGGGACTATCTAGGATATCGAGAGCTCACCTAATTGATTAAATATTAATTAGGTAGCCCGGTGTGGACTGGTGTTTGTTTTAGTTTTTGTTTTTTAATTTTAGTGGGGTGCATTAGTGGTTTTGGGCAGGAGTTTTTTGCACCCTTATTTATTTAGGGTGGGTAACCTAAACCCAAAACAAGAGAAGAAACGGATAGACAGGAATAAAGTAATAAATAAAGTAGATTTACGTAAGAAATTACGTAAAAATGGAAAAAAATATGGATATTGTAGGAGTTGAGATATCGGGAAAAAAACAAATAGGCAATAAAGAAGAGTCCCAAAAACCATTTTCACATGGACATGGGGCCTAGAAAACGGTTTTACAGAGTACCAGAGAAAGCGAACTAAACGAAGGGTGGAGACATACGGGGTTATGATATTTAGCCCCAAATCGAAAAAAAAGAAGAGGGAGAGGGAGGTGACTCCCCCTCCTCTCTAACGAGGAAGGCCCAGGCGAGGAGGCAAGAGATTTTCAGGAACGTATGAGGAAGTACCTGGATAAGGCAAAAAACACCATTTCTAGGGGGAAAAGAGGAGTACATTAATGGGAGCGTCGCCAGCCTTCGGGATATCATCCTCGGGCTGGAGGCTGAGAGGAATACTATTCCAATGTTGGTGAAGCACGTAGTGAGTGAGGTGCTCTTCACAGAGGAGCTCCACTTACTGGTGGCCCAAAAAGTAGCGGAAATTGTAGCCCCAACGGTAGCTAGTGGGCGTGCAAGGAACAGGGGGTCCCCCAGACAGACGGAACCCAGTACGTCAAAGACTGAAAGTAAATACGTCGGAGAGCAACCGGCACAGATGCCACAAAGGGCCAGTTTATCCCCTTTAAAAAGCACTACGGAGATATGCAGAGGCCGAAACATTACGGAGAAAGAATCAGATGGCTACATATACGTTGAGAACAAGAAGAAGAAGAAGGGGAAAAAGGAAACCCTAAAACCGGAGACCGAAGACAAAACGATAAAACCAAAGACTATGGCGGAAATACTCAGGTTGTTACCAAACCAATCCAGTAGCACAAAGGCGCCGTATTACATCACAATCGGGGAAAACCTCATCAGAGGTTATAGAACAGCTACCGTCGCCGGCGGAGCTGGGAGTACAGGTGAAATTAATAAGGGCCACTAGGGCCGACGCAGTGCTAGTACGAGTAGAAGATAAGGAAGCCGGGTAAAAAATTGTGGCTTGGTAACAGCTCAAGGACAATGGCCTTGAGGCTAAGGCAGCCAGCAGAAGGTGGCCGAGAATGGAGGTGAGAGGGGCGCCTAATATGTGAAATGAGTTAAAACTATCCGAGGTAATAAAGGACAGGGTTAGATCCAAAGGGATAGACATCCAAGAAGAACAACTTAAAGTATTATACGGATGGCAGGCAAGAGTAGGCTTCACCAAAAACTGGATGATCGAATTGGATCCCCACGTAAGGTATGCACTGCATAGTGAGGAGGCTGTGGTCTGAGGTGGTGGGTCCTCACCTTCTTATAACAGAAATATGTTATAAAGAAAGATACAAAATACCGAAAGACACTAAGGGTACACCTACATCGGATCCGATTCGGTGCGACGCGATTCTATTCGATTACATACGGTGCTGGGGTGAGCAAACAATAGACTGAAATTTATGAGAGCGCCGACACTGAATCAGGTCCGTCATGATTCTATTCTTTTCAATCCGATAGTGAACTAGTCACTGCCTTCCGAATAATATAGTATTAATTTTATTCTTTTATTTCTTATATTTTATATATGTTATAGTTAAAAATAAGTGTATTAAAAATAATTGATAAATAATCTTAATTTTATAAATTTAAAGAACCAAATGTTATAACAATGAGGTAATATATTAGAATATGTTTGTCTTGCTGTTTGGCTATAAATAAATAATTTAGTTGTTTTTCAATTTCATAAAATATAGTTTATATTTTTTAGATATTCATGTTTTATATATTGATTTCATTTATTTATGGAATATTAGTGATCTTTTTAAATCTATTTGGTTTGTAATTAAATTAACGATTGCAATTAAATCATATTTAGTCTGAATTATTTAAATTTCAAATTTGTAAATTTAAATTATTAACACTAATCTGGTTTTTACATACATATATTGACTTCGAACAATAACTATATATTTACAAAAGGCTTCAGTGGTTTCTTCTGGTTTAGACTTTGCAGCTGAATTTTCCACCAACGTTTCGCCAGACATTCTGCTGCCTTCCACAAAGCTTTGTTGAGACTATACATAATAACTATATATATTTCCAAGTAGTTTATTTATTCATCAAAACATGTGATGGGCAGCAAAAGCTCAATTCAAAATATCAAGAATATAATTGAAATAATAATAACTATATACTCATATTCTTTATACCTTGTATTTGTATCTTCATAATTTTTTTTTTTAATTTTTAGAATTATTATCACCGTTAAGTTCAACAATACTTAGATCATTTGTACTTCCAATCATTTCATAAAACAAGATATTTAAAAATTACAAATAAAATCTTTTAGGAGAAACGAAAAATCCAACTAGTGAGTGATTATTCTTTTACCACCGGAATTTTAACCTTTAAACTAAAGTTGATTAAAACAAGTTATATAACTCGTGCACAGGCCGCTAGGTGTCAACATTCTCGAGCATGTTGGAGACGCGAACCCACAAGTTTATCCCCCACCAAAAGTCGCTAGACGAGACTAATGAAGTTTTCACTTCAATAATTACCAGTAAAATAAAATAAAATCGGACAACGAATAAATCATTCTGCCATTTAGGGAAAATTCAACTCTCTGTTTTACTTTTGATCTTATACCACACTAAGTAATTATTGAATAGGAGGGGATAGGAGATAACGCGACCAGAGGATTGAAGACAGGAAGTAACGGAAGGGAGTTTTCTCTCAATTTCACCGACTAATGGCAAATTAGCCTTAACAAGTTTATTATTAGTAGTTGTATGAACAACGTTTATTTTATTGCCCATTAAATTATTACTCTGTGCCCAGGTATGAAGACTCTCAGATTAGTACTTTCATGAATGTTAGTATAGGCAACTAAATCTTATTTGTATCTTACTTATCGTATAGCAATGGATTTACGAAAATATAGAACATTTTCATAACTAATTGAAATTATAAGAGATGAAAGTTTCATAATATAGCATCGAAACAGTTTCTGATATGCATGTAACATATCAGGCATTTAGATAAATCCGAAGTTGCAAAGACAGTCTTATTCATATTTTTCGCTCATTTAGTCAAGCAAATTTGTAGCCAAAGTTTCAAGTTCAGAACCGGACTAAAACCCATGAGAAATAAGGCGGTAGAGTGTCTCGTTTTTCTTGGCTAAACTAGCGAAAAAATAGGGTTTTGAAATTTTGGAGTTATCCACTTTTGGCCCCAAATGCCTCATGCAACTCAAGTATATTTTAGAGCTTATATTTTTTATTTAAAAAATAATGTAATCTGTGGAATTCCAAAGCAATATGTATTGAAGGTATGAGAATACATCACCCCAATAAATAGTGAGAAAAAATTAAATAAAAAGTAAGTATATTAACTTGATTAAATCACTATACAATTAAAATAAATTATAGAAACGTATCGTCGCTGTCAAAACAACACCGCTTATCTACAATTTTTGGTGAAAATGAGTTAGTAACGGTAAGGGACGTATTAAGGTCAGCAACATAGGAGAGTGTGATTATTTGATACTTCTCTTCAATCTTTTTAGTAACGGTTCCAAAATTGTATACATGAAAAATAGATTATAAATTGCCAAGTCTACAGTCGGCGCGTTTTTTTTTCTCTCCGGTAAAATCGCCCAATGCGTACTTATTATTGTTTTGACAGCGACGATATGTAAGCTCTTAACAAAACGACAAAAATGTGCTGGAATTCAATTGGAAAAATACAAAAATATAGCCTCATGCCTTTAAAATACTAAAAAATAACTAACCGTAATAATCATCAAAATATGCACAATACACGAACTGAAATTTACATAAATTCGTTATTTTAATTTGGCGTATGACCTAGTGATGTCTGAATAGCGAAACGTTGACCGAGTTTTTCCATTATTCTAGAGCCTAAAGGTTTCGTTTTTGGGCTTTTCCAATAATTGGATCTCTTAAAACTACACCTCCAAAAATTCATCTCCATTGAAAGCAGTTTTCTTGCCGAGTCAGCTGAAACAAACCAGGTTTCTGAGGCATATAGGGCAGTACTTATAAGATATGAACTGCAGAGTTTCTTTTTTGTTGTCATCATGACGTATTACTCCACAGAATCATGACGTCCTTACTCCACAGAAGATCATTTAGCGTCCTAATTACTTTTCTGCCTCTTATTACCTTTTCGTCGATATCTTTTCTGCTTCTGCTCCCTTTCGAAAGCCACCTGCCTAAATATTTAAATTGTTCAGTTGGGGTCAAATCCCATTCCCCAACATTGAGTGAGGAATTTCCACTGCTATTTAATGCCATGTACTCGCTTTTTGTTTTACTGATTTCCAGGCATCCTGCCTTATAGGCTTCCAACAGTTTCCTCATCATAAAGGAAGCGTTGCTTTTAATATAACAATTTTATATTTCGAGATAAAACTCAATCACAAAAAATTAAAAAAATCAAACAGTTTCTAGGAAACCACAAAAAGCTTACCCCTTTTAATATCCCTGATTTATATTTCATGATAAAACTCAATCATGAAATATTAAAACAAGTTACAAAAAATTGCGTTACCTCAGTAAATGTCCGAAACCTCTATAATATATGAAGCAATTTTTCAAGAAAATTCAAGAAAAACAAAGAATTTCGAGATCCAGCGGAACTACCATATGTTCAGGTAATTCTTTTAATTTAATTAATTTTAAGGTTTTTTTTTTTAGGAATAGTGATTTCTATCAATAGAATTTCAACGCATAAAAAGATCATTTAGTCTAATGTAATCTTTTTATGTTAACTTATAAACATAAACTTTATGAATTTGATGAGGCAATGGTTGTACTATTGAAGGAAATGGAAATGTTACAATCTTATCGCCACTTTTAGTAAAAATTCAATTTTACTCCTCATAATATTTTCATACCGTGGGCTAAATATGAAAATAGTTTCTTAAGGAGTAAACTCCAAAAACAACTATAAATTATTTTTATATATTTCTACTTTAATGATAAATATAAGTGATTTAAGCATCAGAACATAAGTTCAACTTACAAACTTGATTGCCCAGTACTCCAAGATTGGATAGTGATAGCTGCCAACACCAAGTCCCAATCTCCTGAATTAATTCTACCCGTAATGAAAATTAGCGAGGAAAACCAGGAACGTAAGATCTTCTTGTCGACAATAAAATTCTTTATTTCGAGATAAATATTTATTAGAGTTTTTTACAATTAATGTATCCCGATACCCAAAATCATTTCTCGCCAATCCTTTCTATCCGCCCATTCTTCATCTTCCTCACGCAGCCCTCTTGCTCCTTCTCTTACATCCTTCATCGATATCTTCCTATCTTTCTTCTATAATTTGGCGTATATATAGGAAGAGTTTCTTTGGCCATCTATTGTCGCTTATTCTCATCAGGTGGCCAAACCATTAAAGCCTCCTGGTCTCTATTTCGTATATTTTTCTCCTCCCCTATAGTTTCTCTAACAGCACTATAGGGTATGTGTTTAAGCTTTGAGGTGCCGCAGCTATGTCTTAAAAAGTCGAGGTAAATAAAACCCTAAAAATATTTTGTAGGATTGAAAATATATTGTATAAATATATTGTAAACAGAAAATTATAAAAAGTTTCCAAAAAAATGATATAAACCTGTTAACGCCTGTTAATGATGGCCATTCTAAGAATGTTATAAACGTTTCTGTTTTATTAAATTAAAAGGAAGGTAGATTGATTTGTAGTAAAAAAATTAATAGTGGTTAATATTCTAGAAATTTTACAAGTTTTTTTTTTAATTCATTCTACACTAGAATCAATCGGACAAACCTTTATATATTTTTCTTTCTTTTTTCTTTTTAAATAGATTAATCATGATATTTATTATTATTTACTACTTATCAAGCAATAATGGTAAAAACCATCCTTAAAAAGATCTCATCTTCAAAACCAAAATAGCTTTATAGTTAAAAACTAAATCTAGATAAGATCAATACTAATTAAATGACGGAACTTGTTTAATTTGATAATCACTTAGATGTTTCAATTTTGGAATTTTGAGGTTATACAGGGTGTTTCAGGGTTAAATGGCCAAACTGAAAATTTGAACTAAGGACCTCAAAACAAGAAAAAAATTTCCTATGAAGGAATGTCCGCAAACGCTTTGTTTAGGAGATATTCACATATTTTCTCCCTAGCCTCAGGCTAATGGAAATTCCTGAGGCAAAAGGTTAAACGAGGCAGAACGTGCAGACCAACCTGAGGGTAATGTGGTAATTCCACCACCTTACATCCCCTTTCAAGCCTAATAGCCTAATTGAGGAGGTTTAAAAATCTTATATAATGGATTTTAATTAATGGATACTATTAATAAATAATAGTTAATAAAAATTTAAGCGGTAGATTGACCTCCCTGGAGAGCATCTCTTTGGGATGTCAAGAGATCTTGGAAAAACAAGGATTTAAATGAATCGCCTCCTCTAAGGGATTCTCGTGGAAGTGTGTATGGAGAAACCTCCCATTGAAGGCACTTCTAGCGCGGTTTATCTCTTGGTAGTAGATTCCTGCTCCAGAGACGTTTTAGTCTCCTTGTCGGATTCTGTGGCTATGTGTTAGACAGTAATGATTGTAAAAGTACGTTAAGGAGTCCAACAAATGTACAAGTTGTATGTTGAGATCTTTGTGTAATGGTTTATTAAAATTGTAAAAGGGGAAATGTTTAATTACGAAGAAATTTTTATTGAAAAATTTGAATGCTCTGTAAGTGAGATTTTTATGAGATAGCTATGCAGAAATGCGATTTAGCTGTGATCACGCTCATCCGCAAGGTTTTTCCCGGAATTAAGGGAAGCCACGTTATAAAGGCTGGGTGAGCCCCATGAGGATTTGTAGATCTCACAGGGTCCATACATAGTAATTAACTATGTAATTAACTAATAAGGAATTACGAAATTATCTTCCACAGCCGGATTCGAACTAGGAACCTAAGGATAATTAAGGATTAAGAATAGCAAGTCTCTACAATACTCGAAAATAACCATACATATAATGTTACTCCAATTTAGGTATCATTATTATGTACAAAAAAAAACCTGTACCACTACAACCCATGAAGGGTCTGGGGTTCAGTACATGGTGGAGATTGTACTGCTTCATGGACAGCGGTTCTGCAAGGAGGTGACTTGTCCTCGGTCACGCTCAACCGCCAGATTTCCCCCCTTATTTTGGATACCCTATTTTTATAATATTTTATAGACTAAATAAAAATTATGGCCTGCAGCGGGATTCGAACCATGATTTCCGGCATGGCAACTCAGTACTTTACCACTGAGCCACTCCGCTACCGTTATTACCTACAAAGAACAAAATAAATCTTCATGAATTAAGATCAAACGTAGCATATCTTACATCAACAGTCCAAACAGACTCATCAATCACAGACAGTAACCTTACTCGAAGGAGTTCAATAAAATACATTATTTTAGAGCAGTGGCTCCCAACCAGGGGGGGGGGTGTAATGATAAGTCAGGGGGTCGCGAGACCAGTTGAAAACAAAGAAAATTCATACTTAGTTTTCATTATTTTCTCTTACCGGTACTTGTTTATCTTAAAATGAAAGTTATAATGTTGTATTTGTGATAGTAAAACATGTTGTTTTTATCATTAACTCATACAAACTTTGTCCAAGACTGAAGTTAAAGTGGTTTCATAGGGCTACTGATTGCATTAGCATGGAGCCATTCCTGGTACTGGATTCAGTGAAGCGAAGCATCCACTATAAAAAATGGGTAACGAAACCACAGGCAGAACCTCATGGGTGGTTTGGAATCCTGCCTATCCCATAGGTAAGTATTTTCTTCTTCTTTTAATTCCTCCAAGTTCCTTTCTCCTATATGATGAGATAATGGTCTACTCGTGTAATATCATAATGAATTTGTAATATACATCCAATAAAGCTAAAATTATTCTGTTAATTATGAAGGTGTAATGTATTTGATAAACTTGATCAGTTAAATACATATTTTATTTCATACAGCCTACACTGGATCAGATCAGGTGTAATTCTCTTCTATTCAAACTGATAATGATACTAGCCTTTTGAATATATTGATATTAATTTTATTATTTTATTTCTTATTTTCTATATAAATTATTGTAAAATATAAATATATTAAACATAATCTTTTATAAATTTAATGAACCAAATGTTATGAAAATGAGGTAATATATAATATTCTTGTCTTGCTGTCTCACTATAAATTAATAATTAAGTTGTTTTTTAATTAAAAAAATAGAAATTATTGTTTATTATCATTATTTCATAGATCCCACAATGGAGGCTCCTTTCGAACTAATTCTATGAGTAATTTTTGTTTATTTTGTTGTTCATCTTTGCAAAGGAGTACAAAAAATCAGAAAACCCCTTACCTACCAATGTTGCTAAATGTTTAACAAATAAATTTAACATTAAGGTGATAATTTTATCAAAAGTTAATGTTTCCAATTTTCTTTGACGAATTAAAATTGTATTTAGGTATATTTTTTATGGAAATTCTGATAGATATAATTTTATTCAGCGGAAAAATAACCTTCGCTACTAAATTTAATGGTACATGAAGTTTAGTAATAAAATATTATAATGAGAATTGAGAATATTTAATTTTGATTTATGACGGATATTTAAATAACAGTTAATTATTAAATTAAAATGTATATTTTTTAATAAACATTTTAGACAATAAAGGTTAAATTGCCACATGGTAACGGCTGGCTTATCGGATTGAAAACTAATGATTTCGAAATGTTAAAATCGCACCTGATCGTACAACATCGCGCCGGATCCAATGTAGGCGCTTCCATATAAATAAACTATTTTGTTTCCGTGAGGGACTAAATCGGTCTGATTTTTCAGATAAAAATGGATCGGTTCAGACTGGATCCAATGTAGGCGGAGTAATTATTTGTTTCTGATGGATCCTTGCACTACCTGTGCTCTTTCTCAACAAAATTGATCAACTTTTAGATGAGTTGAAGCCCTTTTTGCTACCGAAATAAAAACAAAAGAAATAGTGTCATAATAAATTAATATAATGTTGCAAAAATATTAGAAATGTTCAGAAGAAAACGGGAAGTTATGAGTTGAAATTAGTATTATCTCATAATTAATTACAATATCCCTTATTGTTATATATTCTTTAGCCACTTTACGCTACTATTTCTAATGTGAGAGTCCTAAATTTTGCCTATCCACAAATAAATAGGATAGTGATCTTTAACGAGTACCTGACAATGTGCAGGCTCAGGACCCTATTTCCATTATGTCCAAAAATTGGACATGTCTATTCTGAAGGACGCATGATCATGGTTTTTTACTCCCTTTAAAAAATCCTAGAGCCACCTGCCGAGCCTAACGTTATTTAGACTCCTGCTTTATTATAACTTTTTTTTGTATGACCTAGTTTGTGACGAACTATATTTAAAAATTAAAAGTTTCAAGGTTAGATTTCAATTACTTTTTTTAAATGTTTTAATAACCATTTTTTAGGCTGACTGAGACTTATTTGTATTTTTTTATCCATTGTTGAATCTTATTCAATTATACACATACAAATTATTTGTCTCTTCTTTCCCGAGGGAACGTGTCGGCCTCTTCCTAGTTCGAAAATTGCTGCTTTATAAATAAATTATAACATAATATACTGATGATTGATTAACTCAGTTATTCTAATGAGACAATGCTGATGCTCAGTCATCACTAAAGCTGGAGTCCGATGTTCCACTAACGCGTTATACACATTTATATGATCAGGAGTTACAAATGCAGTACAAACGGTTTCGGAACAAGGATAGAATGAACGTATTATCAGAAAGTTATAAGTAAATTCTAGACGATAAGTCAAAATCTATTACAAGTGGACGTAAGAAGAAATGCTGAAAGTAAAATAAAAAATACGTAAGAAAATAGTCCGGGGTGGATGTCAAAAAAATTATTTAAATAGTGTTTTTTAATAATTTTTTATTAATTATTTTAATTTTTAAATCTTTTCTCTTCAAAATAAAAATATTTAAGTAGTGATTGACGGTTTATTAAAACCGTAGATGTTTCGACCCACTTTGCAGATATTCTTCAGGGCTTGTTGCGTATGTCATCCTAGTGTAACCTAATGTAAATATTTATAAATGAACAAATTATTTATCCAATAAATAATAACACACACATTTATTTAATAGTTAATTACTAATCATTTTCTAGTTTAATATACTGAAATCGATAAATCACATGAAATAATTTTATGATAAGGGATATGTATTTTGTACTGTATAAAAAATATCTATGCAGGATACAAAAATGTCTATCCAGCCCTGAATAAGACCTGCCATGTGGTTTGAAACGTCGGCTTCTAATAAATAGTCTATCACTATCACTATTTAGCGAATTAATTCTTTTTTTTACCTCCACCCGAACCATTTTCTTCCTCAAATTTATGAGGCCAACTAAACAATAATCGAGATAAGATCCTCGTAAAACATATTGATTGATTTTTTAACCTATTGAAATTATTATTTTAACGTTTTAGAATTTCTAGACAGAGAAGAAATGTCACCAGTGGTTACAATTTAAAAAAAAAATATTATAATTAGATATGCGCAATAGATAGATATTAGATTTATTTCATAATATGAGGCGTTCAGGATCAGAAACTCGAATTTTCACAAATTGGCTTTTTCACATTTTTCGCTAGTTATTTTAGTAATAATTTTTATAAAGCTGGAATAAAAAAAATAATAAACTGGTATAAAATCATGGTAAATAAGGCGCCAAAGTGCCTTGTCAGACAATAATATTGCTTATCTAAACTAGCAAAATAAGTGAAAAATCTATCCGCTTTTGATCCCGAACATTTCCTAAAATATTTTACGAAAAAAAGGCATTATCTATACATGATCAGGAGTTACAAATGCAGTACAAACGGTTTCCGAACAAGGATAGAAAGAACGTATTATCAGAAAGTTATAAGTAGACCTAGACGATAAGTCAAAATCTATTACAAGTGGACGTAAGAAGAAATGCTGAAATTAAACAATTTTTTGTGAATAGGACTTGAAGAGCCATACTTCGCGGCTAAGGAAATTTTGTTTCATCTTCATTGCGCTTGATCGTTTAGAAATAGATACAGGTGGGGCTTAAAAAGCTCGAATGAATTTAATAAAAAAGTTATCTGCTCTCTCTATTTTAATTATTAACGGATTGCCTAACAAGCTTGTTATTCTGTAATAATAAAATTAAATTCGTAGCAACAGTTTCCTTAGCAACAACTCTGTTATGAAACCTTCAAGTTTTTTAACGTTCTGAAATGCAGAACAAATTAGAAAAACCTCAAATAATCGCACTTGTCGAAAAACCAGTGACTTATAATCTTTTCGATGGAAAATGGATTCCTTGCTCGGCCAAATACATCGTCATGGGCTGCAAACCTGACAACAAAGGCATCGTCCAGATTTACGAACTTACAGATTCCTCATCATCTCTTATATTGGAGGCAAGTTGTTTACTTTATTCGTATTTATTAATTTATTTTTACTTTATTTATCCCGGATTTTTTCTGTTATGATGTTTTATAGAGAGAGAAAGAATCATCAATGAAGTGCTGTACCTTCGGTGCATCCTCCTTGACACAGCGACATCTTGCAACTGGAAGTTTTACAGGAAAATTGGATATATGGTAATCATGTTGTTATTTGGGAAATTGAATGAATTTTAATTATTCCGTATATGCTAGGCTTTTTTTAAAAAAAATAATACCAGAAGGGCATATCTACAATAATTAAATAAAAAACTCAGTTCTATAAAAAAATTGAAATAAAATAAAATAAAACAAATAATGAAAAAGTTGATAATCATATATGTACAAATGAAATGAAACAATGGAATCCTATTATATAAAATATTAAAAATTCATGTTAAGACTTGTGTTTGATATTAATTTTATGGCCCACTTGATTTAAGCCATGAAACGAATAAAATAAATAAATATCCTGACCTTTTTTGGGAAGACACATAAATATAAAGAAATATTAAAAATCTGCTAACGAAATCTCTCGGTACAGTTTTCTTATCCACTCATGGTATTGCAGACTCATTACCCAAGGTTCTACTTTTTCGCCAATTTTAAAAAGAAATTTTTTTTCTTGTCAGCTTCGAATATTCACTTGATATAATTCTGCTACAATTCGTTGTTCCTTAATCTATAAAGAGCTGTTTGATTTCATCATTTTTAATATGTGTTAACCCAAGTTTATTTGGTACCAGCATGGAGCCCATGCACTTCCCTAAACTTGTTAAGTTTTAATATCTTTACCCCAGAGGTAAAGGACACCATGTCAACAAAATAAGTACCTAATATTTTATGTAAATTTCATAAATAAAAACTATGAACAATACTTCCAATTGCCTATCAATGCCAATACAAATGTGGACTTTAATTATTTAAGAGGAAGAAAATGATCCGGGTGGAAGTAAAAAAAAAATTCTCTTATATTGGGAGAACTGTTTATATTTTATTGTTGTTTACCTCCACCCGGACCATTTTCTTCCTCATATATATAAAGGTGAACTAATATTATTCAACTTTAATTCTTTAAGCTCTTTCTATAAGTGATGAAGAAACCAATTCAATCGTTCATAGAAATGGAAAATCGTAGGAAAACCTGATCAAATACAAAAATGGGACGTAATGTCTTTTACCTCTGTGGTACAGAGATTCACGTAACCAAAGCATTTATAACTTTTCCGATAAAAAAGACAACATATATTCAGGCATGTAAATGAGAAAGGAAAATAGACAAGCGAAAGAAAAAAGGACCTTCAGAAAAACCAATAATTAAAGTTTCGTATTATTTTACTAATGGGCTTGGTGGACTTTTTGACACAATTGTAATCCATAGATGGCCTTGTCAAATGAAGAAATTTCTTTCATAAAAGGACCCCTTCAGTTTCAAAAGAGCCTTGGCTTCCTCCAAGCCGTTCTTCCACCGCTTCCTGTCTTGTGCCCTATCCCTCCAATTAGGTACACCTGCAGCTGCACCATCCCTGTCCACCTGATCTCTCCATCTAGTTTTTGGCCTTCCGATCCTGCATAGACCAAGAGGCTTGTACTATAAGGAGTCTTCGTGGCATCTCACTTTCATGCATACTCTATAGCTATATGCCCAGCAAGTAAACGGTTATTTTTTTAATCTTGAGGCTAGGCATTTTGTTATAGACTTCATGGTTATGCTGGATTCTCCATTCCCTTCACCCCTGACTGTAAATTAAATTTTTCTGAGGATCTTCCTTTCAAAAATGATGATGGGGATTTCTCGGTATCCAGTTCTCAGAACTGTAGGTCAGCCCAGGCCTAATGAGGTTCTTATAAATCAGAACCTTTGTACTATTTTTCAAACAGTTTGGATTTAAAACATTTTGATAAGCCATTAAAGCATCCATTAGTAGCTAATATTCTTTTAATATCTTCTTCCACATCGTGACATTGTTTATCTAGGAACCCAAGTAAACAAATCCTTCTACTCTTTCAAAGGTGTAATTATATCATATTTCATTATTAATTTTTTTATTTCATAAATAGGAGCGTTATTTATATTATATTCATATCTCCTTTTGGCAGGGATATTGAGTCCATGAAAGATGCTTTATATTCAGTAGATGCCCATAATGGCGTTGTGAATAGTTTAGATGGTTTTGGAGGACAAAGGGTTGGTTATGGAGCACCAGAGATTGTGACAGGCGGCAGAGATGGTAATGTTATGCCTGAATAGTTACATAAATTTTAATATACTTATTGCATAAAAGTAATTTTAAAAAAAATGAGACTGTAAGTTACTTTTTTATTTTGTATTTATTTATTTTCCATATAGAAAAACCTGTAGTATATAATTGATGGAAATATTTTATGAATGGGGATCATTTTTTAGATACATTTCTGACTGAAATAATAAATCAAACTTTCTTTTTTTATTAGCTGTGCAATCATTATTTATATTTCATACTTTAACGTCATTGTGTCCTTACCAATATTCCAATACATTTCTAATTATAACTATAATTAATAGTTATTATCTTTTATATTATAAATATAATTATAATATATAAGAATAATATTAGTGAGGGTTTAACATTTCTTGAGGAGTAAATTCAAATAATTTATAGAAAATGTCTAATAATCTTATCTCTTTATTAATTATTCTTTAATAGACTATTTATGTGAAGATTTGTAATTTAATTTATTAAATAAGGGTTATATAGCTTCTCTGCTTATTACCAATTTTATATGACTTTTTGGTTCTCGGTTATTGTAAAAAATTATACAAAATCAAATTCCAAATATTCCTTTTTTCTATGTATGTATAAATTACTCATAATTTTTATTTTCATTAATTGTTATTATTTTTGTTTTGAAGAGAAAAGATTTGCCTTGGCCGGGATTCGAACCTGGGTCGTCTGCTTCTCCGTTGCAGTGCTCTAAATCATTGAGCTACCAGGGGTCATGTCCAAGTCAGAAAATCCGTTCTCTTCACCTATCAAATATTCCCGTGTTCTCGCAATTTTTGTGATGTATACACGGAGAAGAATGTTCATTGAACATTACTTTAATTAGGATCTTGTTGACTTACGTCAATATATTATTGACAAATAATTTTTATTTTTATTAATTGTTATTACTTTTAAATATTTTTGTTTTGAAGAGAAAAGATTTTCCCTGGCCGGGATTCAAAACAAAAATGTATAAATTAATTTTTTTTTTTTCTACTTCTTTCAAGTTTTAAAAAATAATAACTAATGTAAACCCTTTTCACATATTTAAAGCTTATACATTTATAATGATAGGGGAGTGGAGTGGCTCAGTGGTAGAGTGCTGAGTTGTCATGCCGAAGGTCCCGGGTTCAAATCTAGCTGTGACAGATTTTATTTAATCCATTTACAGCTGAGGATGAATCCTTTAGGATCAGGGACCCTCCTGAGGCTCACCCACCCTCTTTAAAGTGGGTTCCCAAAATATGGGGAAATCTGGCAGTAGACCTTGATCGAGGACAAATCACTTCGGTGTACAATCATTGTCCAAGAAATAGTACAGACTCTGGCACTTACCGTACCTAAGACCCTTTATGGTTTGTTAGTGGTACAGATATACTTATAATGATATTAAAAAATAAGAAAGATGTTTGTGTTTATTTTGCTCAATATAACAAATCAATTAATAAGAAAAACTTGTAACACACCAGAACTGTGCATTTAAATTGTAACCAAAGGAAAAGTAGGAATGAGTTCTTATTATCAATATAATTATTCTTTGCAAGATTAAACTTTTAAATTGTGTGCCTTTCAGGCTTAGTGAAAGTCTGGGATCCAAGACAGAAAGATAAACCTGTTGTCGTTATGGAACCGACTGACGTTAAGGAGAAACGAGACTGTTGGGCTGTTACATTTGGTTAGATATGATTCTGATCTATGGTGAATTATTTTACTTAACATTGTGATTACTTAAGATAATTTATTTATCAGGTAACTCATACAACAATGAAGAAAGGATAGTTTGTGCTGGCTATGACAATGGTGATATTAAAATGTTTGACTTGAAAAATATGTCAGTAAGATGGGAAACTAACATAAAGAATGGAGTAAGTCGGTTTTTATTATTTTTTAAACCTTTGTTTTATTTTTAATTGGTAAAGAATAGATGCCGCCTTCAAAGCATGGAAACGAGGTGTCTGAGGAAAGTAGTGGGGAAGAACCAGAGAGACCGGATAGATAACAGGGCGATAGGGACTTCACTCAAAAGTGAACATCTCAATTAGTTAATTGAGAAAGGACAGCTTAAATTGTTCGTTCTTTTAATGAAAATCGATGACTATGGAGAATAAACCAATATGAATAAAACCCAAGGGAAGTCCGAGAATGACTTGGGAGCATAAACTCCAAAATATCCTGAAAGAAAAAGGGATTGGATGGGCTGAAGCCAGGAGAGCAGCCACTGATGGACAGGTAGCACTCCTAGTGGAAACATTTCTATACTGTTTGGTAGAAGAGATTATATAATAAGAAAAGAAGAAGAAAGAAATAGATGCTTTTTGTTTTGATATGTTTGTCAATCTATTTTTATTTAAGTAGATTAAATAATCTTTCCTAATTATTTTAAATCACCTAATCTATTTCCCTCTTGAATTTGAAGATAGCAGTAACTCTAACTACTTGGTCAAGACTTCTTTCTTCAGTTATGATAATTACTGTATGTACTAACTTAATAGGTAATACAATTGCAATATTTATAAAAAAAAAAAATCCACTGACTTCAAGATGAATTTTTTTGTGAACTCTGTCACCAAAATGTTCCAAGGTCATATTTTAAAGTAACATGTCCAGTTAACTCATGTAACAGTGTGTATTGTGGCTCTAAATTTTTTTTTTTGCTAATTTTCATTACTCTAAGGGAAAGAGCTGATTAAAAAATAAAATAAATTTTTGGTTAAAATAATTTCTACATACACTATTAATACTTTTAACACAAACAAAATAACACTGGTCCATTACTTTTAAACAATTTACTGTCCTGTATGTAGGTAGCTTTTATAGTTTATTTACTAAAACGTTGTGGAGACCTAAGTCAATTCAGTTTTATGAATAATTAAAATTGCTAAAGTTTTATCATATTAATGACTGTTGAATACTATACCACTGTTGCATAGTAAATAATACCTAAACCTTTTAAATCACACGATATATTACTCATCATTTCACTGGCTTATTTTATTTTATTTTTTTTATTTAAAGGTATGTTGTATAGAATTTGACAGAAAAGAAGTAGAAATGAATAAAATGGTAGCTACAACTCTCGAGTCTAAGTTTTATGTCTGGGATCTGAGGACACAGCATGCCTCAAGAGGGTTCACATCTTTGAAAGAGAAGGTGATCATAACATTGTAGATTTTTTTCATTTTTTCTATATTTTTGGATTGAATTAAAATTTATAATTAATGAATTATAAATAGGGTTATAAGATGATATTATATTATGAATTGAAAATTATTAACAGGCTCACAAATCGACCGTTTGGGCTGTTCGCCACTTACCATTCAATAGGGATATATTTATGACATGTGGTGGAAATGGATCTCTCTGTCTGTGGCAATAGTGAGTATAGTATTTTTTTATTTTGTAATTTATTTATTTATTTTATTATTGATCTATACTAATATTGCATTTATAATTTTTGTTTTGATAAATCTGATGGTAGTAAATTAAGTTGGGAGGGAGATGCGTTGAGAGGCAAAAAAGTGGTTATCCCTTATTATTGTTTACGATTAATTTCTACAAAGACTATTAGATTAATTAACAGAGGTCATAATGAATGATTTTTTTACATAAATAAAAAATTTAAAAAAAAATTACTTTATTGTGTTATTAGAAAAAAAATTTGAATTTAGACATCACAGAGCTAACTGTTGTTTAACTACTTCTTAAATTTGTTAGGCGTTAGTGTATCAATGACTTAGGAAGTACTTTGTAAATAAATAAATTTAAAAAGATATAAATCCATGTTATTGTTCATACACTTAATATTACTTTATTAATTCAATCATATTAGCAAGTAGTTACCCTTACAGCTTCTTTAAGAATTAAATTGTAGTTTAACTAAAACTTTTGTGGAGATATTTATTAAGGATTGCTATTCTGTTTATGTTGACTAAAAAATATATTTAATTTTAGTTTTTTTTTACACTGTTTAATTTTTTTATTATAGTAATTATCCTGATAAGAGATGGCGGGATGACGCAGAAGGAAAACCAGTGGGCGTAATTGGTAGTTTATCACTCCTCCAGAACGTTACTCTCGCCACACAACCCATATCGAGCTTCGATTGGTGTACTGAAAAGAACGGATTAGCTTTAGCCACATCTTTCGATCAGATTCACAGAGTAATCATTGTGACTAAGCTAAACTTATACTAAATAAATAAAAAATTATATAACGATACTTGATTTTACTTAATTGTGTACTGGTAGTGGTGATTTTACTGAATTTTTATTTTTTAAATAAGCATTTCCTTACACTAAAATATAAGATAAGCAAAATAAGCTGTTCCCAAACTGGTATCTATGGTCCATTGATTTTCAATAATTATAAAGATAACCTGCCAACATGTTCTAAATAACAAATAAATCATTGGAGGATTCTTACTTAGATATTTCTAGGCGATAATTGAATAAATATATATAGGCCTCACTAAAATCCACACTGCTCTTAAAATGTTTATTTTTTAAAAGGGACTTTATACAATTAATTTCCAACTTAACTCTTAATTCAAATTTTAAATTTAACACATGCGAGATTTTAATTTTAATTACCATAAATAATGGAAATTATAACAATTATAATAAATATAATTATATATATACAGGGTGACTGGTAATTAGTGATGTAGCCATGAAGGGGTGATAGTTGGGGCAATTTCAGTTGATATTACTATGAGACCTACTGTCCTAAAGTTAACCCTTTCCAAGATATTCCTACTTAAAGAATTTTACAAAAAAATCCTATTTAAAATCTTAAAATAGCTATAAATCCTAAAAATTGGTCTTTCTACCCCATTTTATTTTTGTTTTGCAACAAAGACATTCTAAATACGGAATATTAATAGTCAAATCTTCGTAATTGTCGGTATCTTACGCGAAAATCGTTAAACAATAACATTAAATGAAAAAAAAATAAGGTGACTGACTCTAAAACGTCGATTTACTCAAAAAAGTCCCCCTGAATTATTACTTACATAATAATTAAAAAAACATCTACGGTTCATTACCTTTCAAATGAGGTGTAAAAATCAAAAACCGGTGAAGAAACCGCGAAGATATGATCGATGGAAAACGGAAAATGGAGAACCCGCGTAGAGCCCGAGAAGAAAGGCTCCCGAGAACAAAGGGCTCCGACATTTTCCGTTTTCCATCTATCATATCTTCGTGGTTTGATGTGATAAGCACCATGACGGAGACGTGGGAGACCCAGGTTCGAATCCCGGCCATCGACAAATCTTTTCTCTTCAAAATAAAAATATTTAAAAATTATAACAATTAATACTAAAATAAATTAAAACATGTTTATGTTAGAAGGGTTGATGACAGTGACCTGCATACTAATCAGTGAGAATGGACTAGAAAACCATATTATCTGTGGAACACAAATGCAGTAAATTAAATGATGCGCTTCAACATACATGTTTCATAAATTTACATACCATTTAAACAATCCTTTCAAAACGGTCATATATATTTTTTTATTCATCATTTAGAGACTGTCTGTATCCATCAAGTTTATAGGATAATACAATATTGATTAATACACATTATAAAATAATACAAAATCGGTAGCTTATGCAAAGGCCTGAGCATTGATAAATGTTGCTGCATAGTTATCATAGACCTTCAAAGTTAGGTCATACCCATTTTTAAGATGTGTCAGCCATTTTAAATTTTAATTTGGGAATTCTCGCATTAGTTACAGACGAAATTCTACAACTTTGTAGATTCTCCACCTCATATTTCATCTAGTTACGTGAGACTAGTTGCCTCACTTACTGAGCGAATAATTAAGCTGCACAACCGTTTTGAGTATTCTGATTCGAGATATGAACAGTTATTCTTTAAATTTGATAATCTTCATGTTTTATCTGTAAGATTTTTAATTTAGTAGAGCCGTTTCCATGGTACACGTCATTTAAAAAAAAGGTCCGAAAATAGTACGTTTGGTTGGCCACCATTTTGTAATCAAGAAGCATCATGACGGCGTATCGCTCCTTAAAAAAAACGGTGTCATGGCTCAAAAAACCTAATTTGATAATACCTCTTTCAGTAGAAGTATTTAATAGTTCCACGTGAGTTTAAAAAAATAAAAATTTGGGTATTATTAAAGCTAAGTATTCCTATTGATATTTTTATTAACCATTAGAAATTTTTTAACTTATATCATTATTCCCATAAAACTTCAAGTTCAAACATGCTACAACTCAAAAATGACTTTTATATTGCTTAAATTAAAAAGCTTCAACCAACACATTGGCACTGAAGGACTTAAAAATGCCATTTTTTCAATTATGTCGTTCTTTTGAAGGAGCGATATTTTAATTATTTTTTTATTTTTCTTCAAGCACTAAAATTAAAAGAAATAGGTGAATATTATCGTAAAATAGGCCACGTTTTTCTACAAGGTCTCTCGGATTACATGGTGATAGATCGAGGAAATTAAAAATAAAATAAAATTAATAAAATACATTTTTGTCAATCAACCCAATATTTTTACGAATACTTTGATTCTTCTAATAACGATTCAAACCGTTGAAGATGCGAATCTCTTCTTTTGAAATAAACAACAATGTTTCATTCATAAATGCGAATTCTCGACTATGAATGACTGATAAATTTCCACATTCGGTGTAATATAGTAATGACTCATCCTTTGATTCGTCATGTTTTCATTTCGATGTAAAGTACCCCTCCATTCAGTAAGATTTCCGTTTTTTGACATATCATAATTTCCTGTCCTATTTTCAGGTTTTCCCCATTATTAACTTTTATGTAACGTGATCCATAATTTGTAAAACTTTAATTTTAATTGTTATTGTATATGTGTATATATATTTATATATATATATATATAAATTTAACCATATAAAATCTTATTTATAAACCTATTTGAAAGAGCTATGTGTGTCGGACGTTTATTTGTATAGATATTATTAGAATTAGAATTACACGAATATATTACTTACATAATATAACAATTATGTAACACTCGTATTGTAATAAATATCTTCAATAAAATTGAAAAATGATTTCATTCTGAGACCAGATCCCTTAATAACAACATATGTGTACAAAGTAGAATAAATATATATCTGACCAAAGGGCTGAATTTTAAGAATGATAAAATATTTACATAAGTACATTAAAAAGTATATGTAAACAAAAAGGTATGTTCTGGTAAATGAAAAAAATGGAATAAAAATCTAAAATAACAAGAATAAAGCTGAGAGAAAAAAATAAATTAAAAACACCTAACATTTTAAAAAACAGTATCGTTAAGGATATAAGTGAAGGAAATTGACAGTAATCATATATTACTGCTGACGGACATGAGTTATTAATCATATCTAATTAGAAAGCATCTGTTTGGGAATTTAGGAGTTGTATGAAATGATTGGATTTGAGTATGGATAAGAAAGAAGCATGACGGATATCAGGCGGTAGTGTTCCAAAGTGTGGTGGAACGGGCAAGAATATATAAATATATATCCTTATATATCAGTTATATCCGTAAAATTATTCTTTAGTTCATTAATTAACTATTCCTACTTGAGGTATATTAGAAAATAAGGACAAAAGTTATTATGGAATTGTCCCATTTGTGAAAATCTAGAAACGGTTAGGCTTTCATCCAATTTTTACTAGCTCATATGATTTTTTCGGAAATAAAATGAATTAATTTTTTTTTTTTTCATTAGGAAATGCCTCTTGAGTAATGGAGGTGAGTGTGCAAATATATTTTAATAATCATTTCGTTTTTTGTTTATCATTCAATTACGAAGGTTAAAGTTAGTTGAAAAGAAAAAACAAATGTTTCGTGTTTTAATAGTAAGTGAGACTCAACTGCTTATATTGATAATTGGTATCTTGTGAGTGTTTGCCTTTCAGCGTATATCTTCTAAACTAATATGTTTACATGTTTTGTAATTTACCGCAAAGCGAATTTGTAACTCTCAAATAAGTTGTCTCATACACGACATTTGTGTCATCTAAGACTACAATACATTATATTGTTATAACCTGAATTAGATTTAACCTTTTAGTAATTACTCATAACGTTTGTCGTGATATTCAACATTAAATATTGCTGACAATGGCTTAAGCACATTTTTGAAAATCTTGTATTAAAAATACATAGTTTTCAATGTTGAAAATTCAAAATTAAAAAATATATATCTATCCATCGATAGAAAATAATAGAAGCAAAAATGAAAATGAAAGGTTCCATTAGAAAATAAACCAGCGTTCAAAGAAACTAATCTACTCAAAGCTTTGTCTTAATCTTCCTTCTACTCTTTGGGGACAGTTAATTACTACATTTGCTATAAAAAAACGAAATGATTTTTTTTTTTTTACATATCACTTTTTCCATGTTAACGCCTCAATTACTCAACCAAGTGACTAGAAGTTGTAACCCAAATCCATTACCAACAACATAGAGAACACTAAACGATATTGCAGCGTTACAGACAGTACCTAGGCCATTTATTCGTGCATGTACGAAATTATTTCATGCTAAATTGTTTGTCACAGTTTCATTTTTTGAGGTTTATTCGAAATTGTTATACTGGTTTCGTGGCTAGTATGGTCATTATTCTCGATTTAATTCACTAACCCCCTGCCCCATTAAAAAAATAAATAAAATAAAAATTAACATTCCCATTAGACTTTTTAAATGGATTATTGGGACTCAAGAGTGTATAGATTTGTTTAACAACTGTCAAATTTTATTTTAGTTCAATACTCTCCTTACCTAGGAACGATGACAATGTAAGAAGGTAATTTACATATACAAAATATGAACTCGTTAATAACTAACAACATATTATCATCATACTTTAGATAGCCATGAATGGGTTCTACAGGCCTTTTCGTCAAAGGAAAGGATAGATAAAACATGTCGGTGGAGCAGAACCGTTCAGTGGAATCATGAGGCCCGTAGCTGTCAAGTCTCTCTCTAAGTATAGTGGTGTCCTTTTCGGACAGTTATTGAAAAGGTGAGCTGTTTTAAGGTTTTATGACATGTGGATAGCGAAACAATTTAATCAGGGAGCGGAGTTGCTCAGTAGTAGAGCGCTGGGTTGGCGTGAGGAAGATCCCAGTTTCAAAACCGGCTGATAGTTTATTTAATCTGTCTAGGGCCCGGTATAGAACCTGTGGGATCTGGAGATGGGGCTCACTCGGCCTTTATAAAATGAGTACCCTTAAAAGGGGTAAAACCTTGCCGTTGAGCGTGAACTCGAACAAATCACCTTATTTCATACTGCCGTCATTCTTTTTTTTTTAATGTATCAATCAATGAAGATTACTTTGTAGACGCCAAAACTACCATTGACCTGACTTCTTAAACGTAATAATAAAAAATGAATAAACCGTAGCCTAATATTCGGCTATTGTAAATATAATAAAATAAATATATTTGCTTTCAGCATCGTGGTATAAGCAATACTCGGAAGGTCTTCATTGCAAAGAGAAAAAACTTAACAATTAGTCAACAAATTTGATCATGAGAGCTTTTAGGCCTGCAATGTTTAATGATGAGTGATGGTGGGATTCGCTAGGTTACACAAAGTGGAATCATGGAGGAATTTGTTAATATAATGGCATCAGGATGATCGAGATGGGCTTGTAAAGTTGTTGGAATCGCTAAAATGTTTAAAACATGTTCAGAAGACTTGTAAACGCCAAGGTGTTGACTGAGGCGTAGTTGGGAGAATCGCGAGAATGATCTTGCGGAAGTGAGCAATAATCTGTGAATGGAGGTTTGGAATTGGTAGTATCGGCTTCTAGTCTTCTGGGTCCTAACTTTTATTTTATAAAATAATTTTTCGACATGACTAATACTTGTTTTTTTACGATCAACTAGAATTAATCTAAAAATTAAAATCCATTATGGAACATTATGCATTGAATTTTCAAATTGTTATCTGGTTCTCCCAATGAGTGAATAGATTTATGATAATACTTTTTTTAAAGAAATACAGTTTTGATGGTATCACTTTCTAAATAAGACCCTCCAAGGGTCCATGAACTTTCCTAGTAGAATGGTCTCAATTAGTGTCAAGAATAGTCTCCATTAATTTCAAAATGGACTCTAACATAAATCTAGTGGTTTCCAATATTGCCACTCATACTAGTGAGATTCAATGATTTCCATCTCTTGACTTTGAGATTTTTTGTTAGAGATTTAAATTCCATAATTTGTGCAATGACGGAAAATAATAGCTTGTGACATTCTACTAGTGTCTTATAAATGTATTTGGAACTAGTTTTATAATGTGCCCGGGTGTTAATAAAAAATTCAAATTTATTGGGTATATATAGTTTTGATAGGGAAAAACTACTGGGGTACCGTTTTAGAATAATGAAAGCACCTTGAACCAATGTTTCTTTGATTCCTGAGAGCATTCAGAGATTGACTGCAAAATAACATGTGTGAAAAAGTATATTGGTACTCATTTCATATTTTTGTTTGTATATGTTATATTTATAAATATTCATTATTCTTTATATTTATAAATAATCTTTTCTCTTCAAAATAAAAATATATAAATGTTAATTTATTTTATTTTATTAGTAATTCATTTTTAAATATTTTTATTTGAAAAGAAAAGATCAGGATCAGTGAAAAGAAAGGATATGACCATGACCGGTGAGCGAGCTTGATTAAGCCAGGATAGCTCAATTGGTAGAGTTCCACTTTAACGATCTGGACGACCCGGGTTCGAGTCCCGGTCCTGGACATATCTTTTCTTTTCAAATAAAAATATTTATAATATTACTGTTTGACCTACATTAATATTTCATAAAAAGAACAATTTTATTTCTCTAGAAAGGAGTTGGTCAAAAGGCATTGGTTAGACACTAAAACTGACCAATATTATGAAGTGGTGAGTCGTATTGTGATACCAGAATGTAAAAATATTGCATCAGATGTACCAGGATATCCGGAGAGAATTGAAAAGGTATTCTTTTTAGAAATGTTTTTTTTAGTATTTTTTACTCATGATGAATTATAATGAAACATTGTGTAATCAGTTATGAAATTCGAGTCCCTAAGAGAGTTGAAGTAAAGTATTATTATCAAAAATCTAATAATAATAAAATGGCACAATTATAAGCTGCTAGATGATGAAATGATTTCAGTATTGTGTATATAACTGATTATAAACAGAAGTTTGTTTTCCTAATTACTGGGTTCGCATTTGTTTATTCATTTTCTTTTATTTTTATTTTTAGTTATCATCATCACATATGTTCTCAAATCTCATAAATATTTGCATTTCACTAATTACATAAAACCTAATGGGTAACGTAAAATACATTGGGGATTTGTTCAAAGGAATAATAGACATAGGTGAAGATAATTTTCTCATTGTGGCTATATAATTAATAGTGTGCTAAAGTAAAAGGAAGAGAAAAAATATGTATTTAACCCCTTTTTTTTTCAATAAGGATGAAACATAAATTAAGTGAAAAGATAAGTTGATTTCAGCGGGCATACATAGATCTTCGTTTGCCTCTGGTTTTATCCATAAATAATCTCCCCAATAAAAACTTATGTGAATTATAATAATTTAATGCACTGAAACATTCTGCAGACCTACAGGGTCTATCTGTTGCTGCTAATAGATTAAATAATTTACCTGCCACAATTGGATTTAACATGACACCTTCACCAAATTTCAGCAGATCAGTGCTCTCCACACTAAGCTATCTCGCTCCTATCCTTTGTAAAAATTCCACAATTAAATAATTCCTGAACCTTCTAAGCTCAACTATAATCTCCTTCACCTTGCTGTTGTACTCCAACCTTTAATGGTCAGAATATTTTAAAAATGTTTCTAAATCATTGAAGTCCTGTCCTGGAAAGTAGTGGCATAATACAGAAACACCTATTTAGCTTCTGTTCTCATCATTACACTGTGCAAAAATGTCTAGTAAAGGGTATTTAATATTTGCAGGTTTTAAGAAGAATTTACATTTTCATGAGAGTGTTGAACATAATATGTTTTTTTAAATTTTATTAATCTGTTCATTTTAAACAGTTAGGAAAGCATGAAAAACTAAAAACTATGCAAGTCCATCAACAAGTGGGAGGGGGAGTGATATTTTACCACTTCTTCCTCAACGGTTTCATTTTTTATTTATATAATTTTTCTCTAAAGAAATATTTTAACTAGAATGAAATGGAAATAGATCGTTATAACTAAGATATTTCCATTATTTAAAAACAAAATAATCTTATTATCTATTAATTTTCTTATTGTCTAATACTTGTTTCAGTTCATAACTTACACCAATCCAGCCTTCAGTGATGCTTGGAATTATTCCACCGAACTGGTTTATAGGACTGTAGCTGATAAAAGCCATCAAACTGATGAGAATATAACCAAGATGTACCTAACCAGAGCTGCAATGGATTTGGTAAATTTAGATTCAAACTCGAAGCTATAATTACATTTTTATAAGATTAGTTGGAATTTATTTCTCTTTATATTTTTATCCAAATCTGTAAATTACAAATAGTTGGTAAATAGCAGATTGTTCACAAAGGCTTCCAAGGTCGTTCATATTCTTCTTATAATTTTCTTCCGGGATCCTACAGAATCCCACAGACATGTTGGGACTACGTACCCCAATCATTATATAGTGTACCCTGTTCCTGCGGCAAGGTCTACATAGGACAAACGAGAAGGACTATCCAAAAATGAATCAAAGAACACATATCTTACATCAAGAATTTCAAGAAAGAAAAATTGGCTGTAGCAGATCAATTCCACAATATTAACCACCACATACCCTTCGAAAAGACCACCATCCTTGAAAAAGTAGCTAATTACCATCACCATAGCACAAGAGAGACGATTATCGAAATCGTCAAAGAACCCAACAATTTCAATAAGAAAGGTGGCTATAAACTTAGCAAAAACTGGTATCCTGCCATCCAACAAAAGACCCACACATTACCTTACTATTCACACACAGGTGAAACCCACCCCATCGAAGAGAAACGAACACATCCGAACACAACACGACCAGCACAGGCCAGCCAATGGGAAGGCCGACTTCAATCGAAACCAAGCCCCCCCAGGTATAAATACACCGACACCAACCATCCGCTCTTGATTAACTGACTAGCCCTGAAGAAGGTCACAGCATATAATAGTTTCTTCAAGAAAATTACATAACTCTCACCATAATCATCGTTTAATGACTCAAATACTACACAATGTGATCAGAAATCTTAGAAGATTTTAACTATCAAGATCATGTTATATGCAAAGGTTATGGATTACATTGAGAGGATCATCATAGGCTGATTTATTAAAAGCAATAGAAATAAATAAGAATTTATTATAGAAATCTATTTATTTATTGTATATATATTTTTTTTACATGTTCCTTTTCAGCGGAAAACCAGTCAATTGAAAAAGAAATTAAGTACTTCTGTTGACTAGTTTAATTATTTTATGGAATTTTTTTTCAGTTGTTTACGATGTCAGCAGTTTTTGACGATTGCTCAGATAGGTCAGATTACAGGAAAAATAAAAAAAGTTGGCATACCATCTGCCAAGGTGGTGAAAGTACTGCCATATATGATGGAGCACAAATGGGTCTGTTTCCTCTCTACCTTCTAAAAAGGCATTTCAAAAATGATCCTGGTTACATACAATTAGTAGAAACTGTTCTAATGGTAAGCATTTTTTTTATGATATCTCAAAATTTTGTTTCCATCAAACAGAAATCACATAACTTCCAGAATTTCAGTCAAAATTTTGGTATACTGAATTGAAATTTTACAGCTTTTTAATGTTTATACACCTCTGTAGTCAACCATTTATCTATAGGTTAAAATTTAATTTTTAAATTGTTTCGGTAATAGTGAAGTGTTTTTATAGGCCTCAACTTTTTTATCTCACCACTTTTTGTTGAGGGACTAAGAAATCTAGATTTATTTATTTTATATATAGTAAAATATAAATCTGTTTCATGACATGATAATGGAAGTTTTAGAGATGTATTACATTATATAGAACAGTTATATCTTCTTTGCTTCAGCGTTGTTAATATAGTTTTTCTGTTTTCTTATTCTCACCCCTAAAGATGGCCAAAAAATTAGGTCGAAACATATTTACAAATAAAATAAGTCTGACTTATGTAATTTATTGACTGCGCCACCTGACCATTTTAGACTCTTCTAAGATATATCTTTTCCACATAAACATTACATTATATGTTGGTGATGCAGACCATGATGATCTGTTGGCCACATGATTCATGATGTAATCTTCTTACAGATGTACTTCACCTATATGAGAACAGACAGCTAGAAAGGAGTCGTTCATCCTTGCAAGCTGCCTGAAACTCCAATACTGTTTCACCAGTTCCTTCACCAATGAACTGTATGGTTTAAGGACAGTGGCATATCAGTACAGATCTCTAAATTAAAGTGCTTAACACGCTTCAATAAATCACCATCAGCTGCCCTTTTTGGTTGTAAAAAAAAAAAAAATCTGTACTACTATTACCCGTGAAAGGGTTTGGGGTTCAGTACATGGTAGAGACTGTACTGTTACATGGACAATGGTTGTGCAAGGAGGTGACTTGACCTAAGGTCACGTTCAACCGCCATATTTTTCCCCCTTATTTTGGTTACCATATTTTTATAATATTTTATAGAGGCTGGGTGAGCCCTAGGAGGGTCCTAGATCCTATATGATCCATCTCCCGCTGCAAACAGACTAAATAAAAGTCCCTTTTTTCCCTTTCCCTTTTTGGTTGCACCTAACTTCGTTATGTATGGTTGCTTCCTATACAGAACAATTTCACAAAAGTGGAGAAAAATCTTGGTTTAAGAACCTTACCTTATTTTGTGTTTGAGCTCCTAAGCAACTTTGGTGCAAACATGAGCACCAAAACAGGACATATGAATCATGGATACAGAAGCTTTCTAATCAGGCTTTAAAGTCAATCATATTTTGAGTGAAAAGTTTATCTTTTAAATTAAGTACTCTCTAAATAAATTTTACTTGGACTTATTGGAACGGATAGAAGGGATCAGCCCATCAAGCAAATGAGCATCAAAGGAAAAATCAAGTAATAATAATTACTACAAATGGGATTTAATATTATCTAAAGAATAATTTAGAATAAATTTATTTTTTTTATTCTAAAATAATAGTGAATGAAATATCCTTTTTCATGATATAGTGTTGCAACAATTAACACATCTTAACATTTCAAGGGTTTTTACCCTTTTATCAGGAGTCAACATTAAATTCTTCAAATCTATATTATAGACTTTCTTATATCTTACTAAAACCTTTTCACTACATTCTATAGTTAATTTATTTTTAAAATGATGTAATTTAATAAATAAATTTAAATCTTTACAATAGTGAAATTTTCATTATATTGAACAATGTAGTTGAAAGCATTTATTTCTTAATGTAGTTTATCTTATCAATTAATTTTTTTGTTTGTATGGTAACAGAGTTATATAAAGCTGATGATTGGACAAACAATAGACGTTCTGGGACAGTTCAATAAATCACCAGTAATGGCTGATTATAGGCATATAAATTACTATAAAGCTGGGCAATTCGTTGCAGCTGGCTCGGCACTCGGAGCTATACATGTAACTTGTCTATTTAATTTATATTTATTTTTAATTACTGATTTTGAGCTTAGGACTAAGATAGTATTTGGTATAATCCGATTATTCCTTACCATTACACAAGATATATGTGAACTAATTTTGAAGATAATTTTTTTTAGACTATTTTAGCCCAAGACTGAGAATAAGGTTATCAGTAAGAAAATATTATTTTAGTTGTGAACAAATTAAAATAAATTGAGTCAGCGATAGCCTAAGTTTGTTATTAATATATAACATTTATTAAATGTAGAATTATTGACGCCTTTGAAGGAAGAACCTCTCATATGAGGCCATGATTAAAAAAAGCACTAGAAGGTCAGTTGAAGAATATCGACAGAGAAGGAAAGATAAGATGAAGCGACAGAAGGAGAGAGAGGAGATGGAAAAGATGGAACTGCTGCGCTGTAACCAGGAAAGTATACATTTCTTCCGATATGCCAGCAAAGAAAGCCCTTCACGAATAAACTAAAATCATGCAAGGACAAAGAGGGCAACTTGGTCACTGACAAGTATAAGTTCTTGCAGAGTGGAGGAACTACTTCCATGATCTTCTCAACTACGGAGGAGTGGCTAGTGAAGAAGTGGGAACCCAAGACCAGGACAAAGAAGAAGAAAACAGGATAAGCCATCTGGAAGAATTAGATCTCGAGCCCCCTGATGAGGATGAGATTAATTACTTTAAAGACCAGAAGGCTGCAATGGGGTGGTCATGTGGCTAGAATGGAAGATTAGGCCATTCCTAAAAATGTTTTGACAAAACCTCTCTACAGCACAAGAAGAAGGGGGAGACCAAAGCTGAGGTAGTTGGATAATGTGGAGAGAGACGCGAGAAATATCCTGGTAGTTAGGAGCTGGATGAAGGCTGGAAAAAACAGAGAAGACTGGAAAAGGCTGGTGGAAGAGGCCAGGACTCATCGCCGAGTTGTAGCGCCGTAGAGTCTTAGTAGTAGTACATTGGATTAGCCTTGATATTAAGAGCATTCCTCTACTAAGTAATTCCTCTAATAAACCCTTCCCAACTGATCTCAGTCCTCTGGTCTTAACTCACCTGTGCATTTTTCCAATATTTTTGATTATTATTTGCTTATTTTAAAGTATATGTTTCTTGCTAGAAATTTTTTTTTTAAAATGCAACTTTGTTTTCGTATCAAGCGTAGCTTCAGAATAATAATATTTTTCTATTTTTATTCTATTCTATTTTATTGTTATGCCAATATTGCTTTCAGGCTGGAATAGTAAACCAAGAATTGATTGACAAAACTTTGGAGATATTTACAATTGCTGGTGAACTTATACAGACATGGGTAAATATATTTATTATGCTAAATTTTAATATGCTTTTGAAAATTTTTTGAAATTAATTTGTTGCTAATAGCTCTTGTAAAAAATTATATTAGATCGGATGTATACATGTGAGACACCTATATCCCACTTATAAAAGAAAGCTGCTAAGTTATATGAAATTATCAATGTAACGATGCCAGTGGACTTTACCTTTCCTTTTTTTTTTTATTTGTATATATTTGTTTAAAAAGGTGAAATGTTAGGAACCGAAATAACTCAACTCAATCAAGGACAAAAGAAACTAATATTATCTAAGATTTGTTTAGACTTATTTTAAAGTATAGAAGAAACAAGTTGTTCTAGAATATAAAAAACAAAAGTGAATAACATTTATAAAGGGATATCAGGTTGACTTTGTTGTGAAAGGAAATAAATTAAAAGAAAAATACTCTCTTTAAGAAATCAAATAATATAAAAATAAAACTTAAAATAGGTAGAACACCAACAGTATTTTCTTTGAATATCTTTATTAATGCCCTGAAATATTAAATGAATGAAAAAAAGATAAGTAAAATTTAATTTTTTAAAAAGGGCATGCTTGACATAATATTATTTCATTTCATGATTCATGTCCTATTCCATTTTCTTTCTTTTATTTGATAAATAATAATTTAATTTATTCACAAATCAAATACTTTTACGTGTTATAACAAGTTTCAGCAGCAATTATTGAAAAACTATGGTAAATGAATCATCTATTCTTTTTAATTTTTACTCTGTTATCATCCAATAAATCAATGCCATTAATAAACCCTATGTCCTAGATTTTTTCCTTTTATATTGATTACCTTCAATACTTGATTTTTTGTTAATTTCAAGTATTGAATATTTAACTCTCATGATGTACAGAACATCAAGTTCCTCGAAAGACCTGCAGACTCTTGTGGTTTGTAAGCACAAGTTGTACATCATTTTTCATAATCTTTACCTAAAGATTTCTTAGAGCCAAGCCAAATTTTAACCAAATCTTTTCAAGTCAAAAGTACTTGGGATAATATTAATTATTTACTATTGTAATTTTCTAGGACGACTTCAATGACTATTATTGTTCGACAGAGCAGAATGGCAAGCCGTCGTGTGATTTAATCAACGCTGGAACAACTTGGGTGAGCGCCAAAGCGATGGAAGTCTTTACTCCCTCTCAGGCTGTGCAATTTATGGTAACTAGAATCAATATTTTTTTATTAAACCTTACTTAAAGATAAGTAAGGTGTAGTGAAAACATAAAATATAGACTTTTATCTTCTAATTTAAAGTTGTAAAAGGTTGTCTTTTCAGAAAAATTAATAGATTACAAAAATAGGCTAATTTATTGTAAATTAGCCTGATAACACTTAAAATTAAACTAAGCAATTTTTGTCTAATGATGCATGAGACAGAAATAAATGTAATCAATGAATATTCTGTTTATATACAAACAGTATATATAATAATAATAAATTATAAATATAATTTTTATGAAATTTTCTATTACATTATGAAAATACTAAACAAATTTAAAATTTTAGCATTGCTATGGCTCTGCTGATGAAGATAAGATCAAGAAAGTACAAGAACTTTATGATGAGATTGACATGCCCAACTTGTATATTGAGCATATACTCGAAGGTTATAATCGTTGTCAGGATCTGATAAAAAAACTGCCACATGAGAAATTGCAGGAGGCCTGCTCCAGTTATTTCGAATGGCTTGTAGTTCATGAAACTCCTGATGTGGAACTTGGAAATTAAAGTTTGTAATGCTTGAACATTAATTGTTGAACAATTTTTTAGGTTATATTTTGTGGAATTAATTAAAGCCCTAGTTATTTATTATAGTATCTTTGTTTTCATTCTTTCCTTCCTGAAGGTGTATACATTTTTATTTTATTTTTTCAAAAAAATTCCACTTTACCTAAACATTTCTTTATTGAAAAAACAAAAAGTTTTTTTCACATAAAGAAATGGACTACCAAAGCTGTGGATCTAGGTGGTATTATTTAATAAATGTACCATGTATAGTTGATTCGAAGTCGGAACAAATATTAATAACCCTTTGTTTTGCCTCTAAATTTGCATCACTCCCATCTTAATTCACTACCATCAAATTTATTATTAAAACAAGAATTATATATCTTATATTAATAATAGCCTAAATTTAACAATTAAAAATTGAAAAAAATGCAATAATTACCACGTACAGAGGGATCCATTACTACCACTTGACATAAATACATTCCCAGTAAGTGGTCAATATAAGTTTCAATACATGATTTAATATCTTGAAGCATGTAAGCATTAACCTGTATCTTTAACTCCGGAGAGGTTTCCTTCATTTATGTTATGTAACACAAGAAGTGTCCCCTTGAGAAATCGCCTTACACTGTGATTTCCATCACTATTTCTTTTTAATTTTAACTTATGATTATTTAGGACACAGGACCAAGGAATAATTGCTATATAAATATCATTAGAAGAATAAAATATGTAACAATATTTTACACTTTATTAAGAAATAAAAATCAGCTGCAGTGAACATGTTTAAAAAGTTAGTATGTAAAGAGTGTAGTCTTGAGGGAAATCCTGCTTTCCATATCCCCTTAAAGATCTTGAAACTATACCCTGTTAATTATATCTCTCAGCCTAGAGGGTGAATATGACAGTTTTGATTATGTCGAGCTGCGCTCCAGCTGTCATAGAGGAAAGAGCCATGTTAGTCGAGCTCCTGAGGATTAACCCCACCACGTTGTTGAAAATCTGATGGCAGTCGTCTTCCAACTGTCTCAGAGGTGAGTTGGGTTTATCCCCCTAACCAAGTGTAACCACGACCTGAAGGTTAACTGTTCGGCTGGTTGAGACCCGAGGGACATTCGTGCGAGTCGGGACTACCTAGGATATCGAGAGCTCACCTAATTGATTAAATATTAATTAGGTAGCCCGGTGTGGACTGGTGTTTGTTTTAGTTTTTGTTTTTTAATTTTAGTGGGGTGCATTATTGGTTTTGGGCAGGAGTTTTTTGCACCCTTATTTATTTATGGTGGGTAACCTAAACCCAAAACAAGAGAAGAAACGGTTAGATAGGAATAAAGTAATAAATAAAGTAGATTTACGTAAGAAATTACGTAAAAATGGAAAAAAATATGGATATTGTAGGAGTTGAGATATCGGGAAAAAAACAAATAGGCAATAAAGAAGAGTCCCAAAAACCATTTTCACATGGACATGGGGCCTAGAAAACGGTTTTACAGAGTACCAGAGAAAGCGAACTAAACGAAGGGTGGAGACATACGGGGTTATGATATTTAGCCCCAAATCGAAAAAAAAGAAGAGGGAGAGGGAGGTGACTCCCCCTCCTCTCTAACGAGGAAGGCCCAGGCGAGGAGGCAAGAGATTTTCAGGAACGTATGAGGAAGTACCTGGATAAGGCAAAAAACACCATTTCTAGGGGGAAAAGAGGAGTACATTAATGGGAGCGTCGCCAGCCTTCGGGATATCATCCTCGGGCTGGAGGCTGAGAGGAATACTATTCCAATGTTGGTGAAGCACGTAGTGAGTGAGGTGCTCTTCACAGAGGAGCTCCACTTACTGGTGGCCCAAAAAGTAGCGGAAATTGTAGCCCCAACGGTAGCTAGTGGGCGGGCAAGGAACAGGGGGTCCCCCAGACAGACGGAACCCAGTACGTCAAAGACTGAAAGTAAATACGTCGGAGAGCAACCGGCACAGATGCCACAAAGGGCCAGTTTATCCCCTTTAAAAAGCACTACGGAGATATGCAGAGGCCAAAACATTACGGAGAAAGAATCAGATGGCTACATATACGTTGAGAACAAGAAGAAGAAGAAGGGGAAAAAGGAAACCCTAAAACCGGAGACCGAAGACAAAACGATAAAACCAAAGACTATGGCGGAAATACTCAGGTTGTTACCAAACCAATCCAGTAGCACAAAGGCGCCGTATTACATCACAATTGGGGAAAACCTCATCAGAGGTTATAGAACAGCTACCGTCGCCGGCGGAGCTGGGAGTACAGGTGAAATTAATAAGGGCCACTAGGGCCGACGCAGTGCTAGTACGAGTAGAAGATAAGGAAGCCGGGTAAAAAATTGTGGCTTGGTAACAGCTCAAGGACAATGGCCTTGAGGCTAAGGCAGCCAGCAGAAGGTGGCCGAGAATGGAGGTGAGAGGGGCGCCTAATATGTGAAATGAGTTAAAACTATCCGAGGTAATAAAGGACAGGGTTAGATCCAAAGGGATAGACATCCAAGAAGAACAACTTAGAGTATTATACGGATGGCAGGCAAGAGTAGGCTTCACCAAAAACTGGATGATCGAATTGGATCCCCACGTAAGGTATGCACTGCATAGTGAGGAGGCTGTGGTCTGAGGTGGTGGGTCCTCACCTTCTTATAACAGAAATATGTTATAAAGAAAGATACAAAATACCGAAAGACACTAAGGGTACACCTACATCGGATCCGATTCGGTGCGACGCGATTCTATTCGATTACATACGATGCTGGGGTGAGCAAACAATAGACTGAAATTTATGAGAGCGCCGACACTGAATCAGGTCCGTCATGATTCTATTCTTTTCAATCCGATAGTGAACTAGTCACTGCCTTCCGAATAATATAGTATTAATTTTATTCTTTTATTTCTTATATTTTATATATATTATAGTTAAAAATAAGTGTATTAAAAATAATTAATAAATAATCTTAATTTTATGAATTTAAAGAACCAAATGTTATAACAATGAGGTAATATATTAGAATATGTTTGTCTTGCTGTTTGGCTATAAATAAATAATTTAGTTGTTTTTCAATTTCATAAAATATAGTTTATATTTTTTAGATATTCATGTTTTATATATTGATTTCATTTATTTATGGAATATTAGTGATCTTTTTAAATCTATTTGGTTTGTAATTAAATTAACGATTGCAATTAAATCATATTTAGTCTGAATTATTTAAATTTCAAATTTGTAAATTTAAATTATTAACACTAATCTGGTTTTTACATACATATATTGACTTCGAACAATAACTATATATTTACAAAAGGCTTCAGTGGTTTCTTCTGGTTTAGACCGTACAGCTGAATTTTCCACCAACGTTTCGCCAGACATTCTGCTGCCTTCCACAAAGCTTTGTTGAGACTATACATAATAACTATATATATTTCCAAGTAGTTTATTTATTCATCAAAACATGTGATGGGCAGCAAAAGCTCAATTCAAAATATCAAGAATATATTTGAAATAATAATAACTATATACTCATATTCTTTATACCTTGTATTTGTATCTTCATAATTTTTTTTTTTAATTTTTAGAATTATTATCACTGTTAAGTTCAACAATACTTAGATCATTTGTACTTCCAATCATTTCATAAAACAAGATATTTAAAAATTACAAATAAAATCTTTTAGGAGAAACGAAAAGTCCAACTAGTGAGTGATTATTCTTTTACCACCGGAATTCTAACCTTTAAACTAAAGTTGATTAAAACAAGTTATATAACTCGTGCACAGGCCGCTAGGTGTCACCATTCTCGAGCATGTTGGAGACGCGAACCCACAAGTTTATCCCCCACCAAAAGTCGCTAGACGAGACTAATGAAGTTTTCACTTCAATAATTACCAATAAAATAAAATAAAATCGGACAACGAATAAATCATTCTGCCATTTAGGGAAAATTCAACTCTCTGTTTTACTTTTGATCTTATACCACACTAAGTAATTATTGAATAGGAGAGGATAGGAGATAACGCGACCAGAGGATTGAAGACAGGAAGTAACGGAAGGGAGTTTTCTCTCTATTTCACCGACTAATGGCAAATTAGCCTTAACAAGTTTATTATTAGTAGTTGTATGAACAACGTTTATTTTATTGCCCATTAAATTATTACTCTGTGCCCAGGTATGAAGACTCTCAGATTAGTACTTTCATGAATGTTAGTATAGGCAACTAAATCTTATTTGTATCTTACTTATCGTATAGCAATGGATTTACGAAAATATAGAACATTTTCATAACTAATTGAAATTATAAGAGATGAAAGTTTCATAATATAGCATCGAAACAGTTTCTGATATGCATGCAACATATCAGGCATTTAGATAAATCCGAAGTTGCAAAGACAGTCTTATTCATATTTTTCGCTCATTTAGTCAAGCAAATTTGTAGCCAAAGTTTCAAGTTCAGAACCGGACTAAAACCCATGAGAAATAAGGCGGTAGAGTGTCTCGTTTTTCTTGGCTAAACTAGCGAAAAAATAGGGTTTTAAAATTTTGGAGTTATCCACTTTTGGCCCCAAATGCCTCATGCAACTCAAGTATATTTTAGAGCTTATATTTTTTATTTAAAAAATAATGTAATCTGTGGAATTCCAAAGCAATATGTATTGAAGGTATGAGAATACATCACCCCAATAAATAGTGAGAAAAAATTAAATAAAAAGTAAGTATATTAACTTGATTAAATCACTATACAATTAAAATAAATTATAGAAACGTATCGTCGCTGTCAAAACAACACCGCTTATCTACAATTTTTGGTGAAAATGAGTTAGTAACGGTAAGGGACGTATTAAGGTCAGCAACATAGGAGAGTGTGATTATTTGATACTTCTCTTCAATCTTTTTAGTAACGGTTCCAAAATTGTATACATGAAAAATAGATTATAAATTGCCAAGTCTACAGTCGGCGCGTTTTTTTTTCTCTCCGGTAAAATCGCCCAATGCGTACTTATTATTGTTTTGACAGCGACGATATGTAAGCTCTTAACAAAACGACAAAAATGTGCTGGAATTCAATTGGAAAAATACAAAAATATAGCCTCATGCCTTTAAAATACTAAAAAATAACTAACCGTAATAATCATCAAAATATGCACAATACACGAACTGAAATTTACATAAATTCGTTATTTTAATTTGGCGTATGACCTAGTGATGTCTGAATAGCGAAACGTTGACCGAGTTTTTCCATTATTCTAGAGCCTAAAGGTTTCGTTTTTGGGCTTTTCCAATAATTGGATCTCTTAAAACTACACCTCCAAAAATTCATCTCCATTGAAAGCAGTTTTCTTGCCGAGTCAGCTGAAACAAACCAGGTTTCTGAGGCATATAGGGCAGTACTTATAAGATATGAACTGCAGAGTTTCTTTTTTGTTGTCATCATGACGTATTACTCCACAGAAGATCATTTAGCGTCCTAATTACTTTTCTGCCTCTTATTACCTTTTCGTCGATATCTTTTCTGCTTCTGCTCCCTTTCGAAAGCCACCTGCCTAATTATTTAAATTGTTCAGTTGGGGTCAAATCCCATTCCCCAACATTTAGTGAGGAATTTCCACTGCTATTTAATGCCATGTACTCGCTTTTTGTTTTACTGATTTCCAGGCATCCTGCCTTATAGGCTTCCAACAGTTTCCTCATCATAAAGGAAGCATTGCTTTTAATATAACAATTTTATATTTCGAGATAAAACTCAATCACAAAAAATTAAAAAAATCAAACAGTTTCTAGGAAACCACAAAAAGCTTACCCCTTTTAATATCCCTGATTTATATTTCATGATAAAACTCAATCATGAAATATTAAAACAAGTTACAAAAAATTGCGTTACCTCAGTAAATGTCCGAAACCTCTATAATATATGAAGCAATTTTTCAAGAAAATTCAAGAAAAACAAAGAATTTCGAGATCCAGCGGAACTACCATATGTTCAGGTAATTCTTTTAATTTAATTAATTTTAAGGTTTTTTTTTTTAGGAATAGTGATTTCTATCAATAGAATTTCAACGCATAAAAAGATCATTTAGTCTAATGTAATCTTTTTATGTTAACTTATAAACATAAACTTTATGAATTTGATGAGGCAATGGTTGTACTATTGAAGGAAATGGAAATGTTACAATCTTATCGCCACTTTTAGTAAAAATTCAATTTTACTCCTCATAATATTTTCATACCGTGGGCTAAATATGAAAATAGTTTCTTAAGGAGTAAACTCCAAAAACAACTATAAATTATTTTTATATATTTCTACTTTAATGATAAATATAAGTGATTTAAGCATCAGAACATAAGTTCAACTTACAAACTTGATTGCCCAGTACTCCAAGATTGGATAGTGATAGCTGCCAACACCAAGTTCCAATCTCCTGAATTAATTCTACCCGTAATGAAAATTAGCGAGGAAAACCAGGAACGTAAGATCTTCTTGTCGACAATAAAATTCTTTATTTCGAGATAAATATTTATTAGAGTTTTTTACAATTAATGTATCCCGATACCCAAAATCATTTCTCGCCAATCCTTTCTATCCGCCCATTCTTCATCTTCCTCACGCAGCCCTCTTGCTCCTTCTCTTACATCCTTCATCGATATCTTCCTATCTTTCTTCTATAATTTGGCGTATATATAGGAAGAGTTTCTTTGGCCATCTATTGTCGCTTATTCTCATCAGGTGGCCAAACCATTAAAGCCTCCTGGTCTCTATTTCGTATATTTTTCTCCTCCCCTATAGTTTCTCTAACAGCACTATAGGGTATGTGTTTAAGCTTTGAGGTGCCGCAGCTACGTCTTAAAAAGTCGAGGTAAATAAAACCCTGAAAATATTTTGTAGGATTGAAAATATATTATATAAATATATTGTAAACAAAAAATTATAAAAAGTTTCCAAAAAAATGATATAAACCTGTTAACGCCTGTTAATGATGGCCATTCTAAGAATGTTATAAACGTTTCTGTTTTATTAAATTAAAAGGAAGGTAGATTGATTTGTAGTAAAAAAATTAATAGTGGTTAATATTCTAGAAATTTTACAAGTTTTTTTTTTAATTCATTCTACACTAGAATCAATCGGACAAACCTTTATATATTTTTCTTTCTTTTTTCTTTTTAAATAGATTAATCATGATATTTATTATTATTTACTACTTATCAAGCAATAATGGTAAAAACCATCCTTAAAAAGATCTCATCTTCAAAACCAAAATAGCTTTATAGTTAAAAACTAAATCTAGATAAGATCAATACTAATTAAATGACGGAACTTGTTTAATTTGATAATCACTTAGATGTTTCAATTTTGGAATTTTGAGGTTATACAGGGTGTTTCAGGGTTAAATGGCCAAACTGAAAATTTGAACTAAGGACCTCAAAACAAGAAAAAAATTTCCTATGAAGGAATGTCCGCAAACGCTTTGTTTAGGAGATATTCACATATTTTCTCCCTAGCCTCAGGCTAATGGAAATTCCTGAGGCAAAAGGTTAAACGAGGCAGAACGTGCAGACCAACCTGAGGGTAATGTGGTAATTCCACCACCTTACATCCCCTTTCAAGCCTAATAGCCTAATTGAGGAGGTTTAAAAATCTTATATAATGGATTTTAATTAATGGATACTATTAATAAATAATAGTTAATAAAAATTTAAGCGGTAGATTGACCTCCCTGGAGAGCATCTCTTTGGGATGTCAAGAGATCTTGGAAAAACAAGGATTTAAATGAATCGCCTCCTCTAAGGGATTCTCGTGGAAGTGTGTATGGAGAAACCTCCCATTGAAGGCACTTCTAGCGCGGTTTATCTCTTGGTAGTAGATTCCTGCTCCAGAGACGTTTTAGTCTCCTTGTCGGATTCTGTGGCTATGTGTTAGACAGTAATGATTGTAAAAGTACGTTAAGGAGTCCAACAAATGTACAAGTTGTATGTTGAGATCTTTGTGTAATGGTTTATTAAAATTGTAAAAGGGGAAATGTTTAATTACGAAGAAATTTTTATTGAAAAATTTGAATGCTCTGTAAGTGAGATTTTTATGAGATAGCTATGCAGAAATGCGATTTAGCTGTGATCACGCTCATCCGCAAGGTTTTTCCCGGAATTAAGGGAAGCCACGTTATAAAGGCTGGGTGAGCCCCATGAGGATTTGTAGATCTCACAGGGTCCATACATAGTAATTAACTATGTAATTAACTAATAAGGAATTACGAAATTATCTTCCACAGCCGGATTCGAACTAGGAACCTAAGGATAATTAAGGATTAAGAATAGCAAGTCTCTACAATACTCGAAAATAACCATACATATAATGTTACTCCAATTTAGGTATCATTATTATGTACAAAAAAAAACCTGTACCACTACAACCCATGAAGGGTCTGGGGTTCAGTACATGGTGGAGATTGTACTGCTTCATGGACAGCGGTTCTGCAAGGAGGTGACTTGTCCTCGGTCACGCTCAACCGCCAGATTTCCCCCCTTATTTTGGATACCCTATTTTTATAATATTTTATAGACTAAATAAATATTTTCTCCCTAGCCTCAGGCTAATGGAAATTCCTGAGGCAAAAGGTTAAACGAGGCAGAACGTGCTGACCAACCTGAGGGTAATGTGGTAATTCCACCACCTTACATCCCCTTTCAAGCCTAATAGCCTAATTGAGGAGGTTTAAAAATCTTATATAATGGATTTTAATTAATGGATACTATTAATAAATAATAGTTAATAAAAATTTAAGCGGTAGATTGACCTCCCTGGAGAGCATCTCTTTGGGATGTCAAGAGATCTTGGAAAAGCAAGGATTTAAATGAATCGCCTCCTCTAAGGGATTCTCGTGGAAGTGTGTATGGAGAAACCTCCCATTGAAAGCACTTCTAGCGCGGTTTATCTCTTGGTAGTAGATTCCTGCTCCAGAGACGTTTTAGTCTCCTTGTCGGATTCTGTGGGTATGTGTTAGACAGTAATGATTGTAAAAGTACGTTAAGGAGTCCAACAAATGTACAAGTTGTATGTTGAGATCTTTGTGTAATGATTTATTAAAATTGTAAAAGGGGAAATGTTTAATTACGAAGAAATTTTTATTGAAAAATTTGAATGCTCTGTAAGTGAGATTTTTATGAGATAGCTATGCAGAAATGCGATTTAGCTGTGATCACGCTCATCCGCAAGGTTTTTCCCGGAATTAAGGGAAGCCACGTTATAAAGGCTGGGTGAGCCCCATGAGGATTTGTAGATCTCACAGGGTCCATACATAGTAATTAACTGTGTAATTAACTAATAAGGAATTACGAAATTATCTTCCACAGCCGGATTCGAACTAGGAACCTAAGGATAATTAAGGATTAAGAATAGCAAGTCTCTACAATACTCGAAAATAACCATACATATAATGTTACTCCAATTTAGGTATCATTATTATGTACAAAAAAAAACCTGTACCACTACAACCCATGAAGGGTCTGGGGTTTAGTACATGGTGGAGATTGTACTGCTTCATGGACAGCGGTTCTGCAAGGAGGTGACTTGTCCTCGGTCACGCTCAACCGCCAGATTTCCCCCCTTATTTTGGATACCCTATTTTTATAATATTTTATAGACTAAATAAAAATTATGGCCTGCAGCGGGATTCGAACCATGATTTCCGGCATGGCAACTCAGTACTTTACCACTGAGCCACTCCGCTACCGTTATTACCTACAAAGAACAAAATAAATCTTCATGAATTAAGATCAAACGTAGCATATCTTACATCAACAGTCCAAACAGACTCATCAATCACAGACAGTAACCTTACTCGAAGGAGTTCAATAAAATACATTATTTTAGAGCAGTGGCTCCCAACCAGGGGGGGGGGGGTGTAATGATAAGTCAGGGGGTCGCGAGACCAGTTGAAAACAAAGAAAATTCATACTTAGTTTTCATTATTTTCTCTTACCGGTACTTGTTTATCTTAAAATGAAAGTTATAATGTTGTATTTGTGATAGTAAAACATGTTGTTTTTCTCATAAACTCATACAAACTTTGTCCAAGACTGAAGTTAAAGTGGTTTCATAGGGCTACTGATTGCATTAGCATGGAGCCATTCCTGGTACTGGATTCAGTGAAGCGAAGCATCCACTATAAAAAATGGGTAACGAAACCACAGGCAGAACCTCATGGGTGGTTTGGAATCCTGCCTATCCCATAGGTAAGTATTTTCTTCTTCTTTTAATTCCTCCAAGTTCCTTTCTCCTATATGATGAGATAATGATCTACTCATGTAATATCATAATGAATTTGTAATATACATCCAATAAAGCTAAAATTATTCTGTTAATTATGAAGGTGTAATGTATTTGATAAACTTGATCAGTTAAATACATATTTTATTTCATACAGCCTACACTGGATCAGATCAGGTGTAATTCTCTTCTATTCAAACTGATAATGATACTAGCCTTTTGAATATATTGATATTAATTTTATTATTTTATTTCTTATTTTCTATATAAATTATTGTAAAATATAAATATATTAAACATAATCTTTTATAAATTTAAAGAACCAAATGTTATGAAAATGAGGTAATATATAATATTCTTGTCTTGCTGTCTCACTATAAATTAATAATTAAGTTGTTTTTTAATTAAAAAAATAGAAATTATTGTTTATTATCATTATTTCATAGATCCCACAATCGAGGCTCCTTTCGAACTAATTCTATGAGTAATTTTTGTTTATTTTGTTGTTCATCTTTGCAAAGGAGTACAAAAAATCAGAAAACCCCTTACCTACCAATGTTGCTAAATGTTTAACAAATAAATTTAACATTAAGGTGATAATTTTATCAAAAGTTAATGTTTCCAATTTTCTTTGACGAATTAAAATTGTATTTAGGTATATTTTTTATGGAAATTCTGATAGATATAATTTTATTCAGCGGAAAAATAACCTTCGCTACTAAATTTAATGGTACATGAAGTTTAGTAATAAAATATTATAATGAGAATTGAGAATATTTAATTTTGATTTATGACGGATATTTAAATAACAGTTAATTATTAAATTAAAATGTATATTTTTTAATAAACATTTTAGACAATAAAGGTTAAATTGCCACATGGTAACGGCTGGCTTATCGGATTGAAAACTAATGATTTCGAAATGTTAAAATCGCACCTGATCGTACAACATCGCGCCGGATCCAATGTAGGCGCTTCCATATAAATAAACTATTTTGTTTCCGCGAGGGACTAAATCGGTCTGATTTTTCAGATAAAAATGGATCGGTTCAGACTGGATCCAATGTAGGCGGAGTAATTATTTGTTTCTGATGGATCCTTGCACTACCTGTGCTCTTTCTCAACAAAATTGATCAACTTTTAGATGAGTTGAAGCCCTTTTTGCTACCGAAATAAAAACAAAAGAAATAGTGTCATAATAAATTAATATAATGTTGCAAAAATATTAGAAATGTTCAGAAGAAAACGGGGAGTTGAAATAAGTTGAAATTAGTATTATCTCATAATTAATTACAATATCCCTTATTGTTATATATTCTTTAGCCACTTTACGCTACTATTTCTAATGTGAGGGTCCTAAATTTTGCCTATCCACAAATAAATAGGATAGTGATCTTTAACGAGTACCTGACAATGTGCAGGCTCAGGACCCTATTTCCATTATGTCCAAAAATTGGACATGTCTATTCTGAAGGACGCATGATCATGGTTTTTTACTCCCTTTAAAAAATCCTAGAGCCACCTGCCGAGCCTAACGTTATTTAGACTCCTGCTTTATTATAACTTTTTTTTGTATGACCTAGTTTGTGACGAACTATATTTAAAAATTAAAAGTTTCAAGGTTAGATTTCAATTACTTTTTTTAAATGTTTTAATAACAATTTTTTAGGCTGACTGAGACTTATTTGTATTTTTTTATCCATTGTTGAATCTTATTCAATTATACACATACAAATTATTTGTCTCTTCTTTCCCGAGGGAACGTGTCGGCCTCTTCCTAGTTCGGAAATTGCTGCTTTATAAATAAATTATAACATAATATACTGATGATTGATTAACTCAGTTATTCTAATGAGACAATGCTGATGCTCAGTCATCACTAAAGCTGGAGTCCGATGTTCCACTAACGCGTTATACACATTTATATGATCAGGAGTTACAAATGCAGTACAAACGGTTTCGGAACAAGGATAGAATGAACGTATTATCAGAAAGTTATAAGTAAATTCTAGACGATAAGTCAAAATCTATTACAAGTGGACGTAAGAAGAAATGCTGAAAGTAAAATAAAAAATACGTAAGAAAATAGTCCGGGTGGATGTCAAAAAAATTATTTAAATAGTGTTTTTTAATAATTTTTTATTAATTGTTTTAATTTTTAAATCTTTTCTCTTCAAAATAAAAATATTTAAGTAGTGATTGACGGTTTATTAAAACCGTAGATGTTTCGACCCACTTTGCAGATATTCTTCAGGGCTTGTTGCGTATGTCATCCTAGTGTAACCTAATGTAAATATTTATAAATGAACAAATTATTTATCCAATAAATAATAATACACACATTTATTTAATAGTTAATTACTAATCATTTTCTAGTTTAATATACTGAAATCGATAAATCACATGAAATAATTTTATGATAAGGGATATGTATTTTGTACTGTATAAAAAATATCTATGCAGGATACAAAAATGTCTATCCAGCCCTGAATAAGACCTGCCATGTGGTTTGAAACGTCGGCTTCTAATAAATAGTCTATCACTATCACTATTTAGCGAATTAATTCTTTTTTTTACCTCCACCCGAACCATTTTCTTCCTCAAATTTATGAGCCCAACTAAACAATAATCGAAATAAGATCCTCGTAAAACATATTGATTGATTTTTTAACCTATTGAAATTATTATTTTAACGTTTTAGAATTTCTAGACAGAGAAGAAATGTCACCAGTGGTTACAATTTAAAAAAAAAAATATTATAATTAGATATGCGCAATAGATAGATATTAGATTTATTTCATAATATGAGGCGTTCAGGATCAGAAACTCGAATTTTCACAAATTGGCTTTTTCACATTTTTCGCTAGTTATTTTAGTAATAATTTTTATAAAGCTGGAATAAAAAAAATAATAAACTGGTATAAAATCATGGTAAATAAGGCGCCAAAGTGCCTTGTCAGACAATAATATTGCTTATCTAAACTAGCAAAATAAGTGAAAAATCTATCCGCTTTTGATCCCGAACATTTCCTAAAATATTTTACGAAAAAAAGGCATTATCTATACATGATCAGGAGTTACAAATGCAGTACAAACGGTTTCCGAACAAGGATAGAAAGAACGTATTATCAGAAAGTTATAAGTAGACCTAGACGATAAGTCAAAATCTATTACAAGTGGACGTAAGAAGAAATGCTGAAATTAAACAATTTTTTGTGAATAGGACTTGAAGAGCCATACTTCGCGGCTAAGGAAATTTTGTTTCATCTTCATTGCGCTTGATCGTTTAGAAATAGATACAGGTGGGGCTTAAAAAGCTCGAATGAATTTAATAAAAAAGTTATCTGCTCTCTCTATTTTAATTATTAACGGATTGCCTAACAAGCTTGTTATTCTGTAATAATAAAATTAAATTCGTAGCAACAGTTTCCTTAGCAACAACTCTGTTATGAAACCTTCAAGTTTTTTAACGTTCTGAAATGCAGAACAAATTAGAAAAACCTCAAATAATCGCACTTGTCGAAAAACCAGTGACTTATAATCTTTTCGATGGAAAATGGATTCCTTGCTCGGCCAAATACATCGTCATGGGCTGCAAACCTGACAACAAAGGCATCGTCCAGATTTACGAACTTACAGATTCCTCATCATCTCTTATATTGGAGGCAAGTTGTTTACTTTATTCGTATTTATTAATTTATTTTTACTTTATTTATCCCGGATTTTTTCTGTTATGGTGTTTTATAGAGAGAGAAAGAATCATCATTGAAGTGCTGTACCTTCGGTGCATCCTCCTTGACACAGCGACATCTTGCAACTGGAAGTTTTACAGGAAAATTGGATATATGGTAATCATGTTGTTATTTGGGAAATTGAATGAATTGTAATTATTCCGTATATGCTAGGCTTTTTTAAAAAAAAATAATACCAGAAGGGCATATCTACAATAATTAAATAAAAAACTCAGTTCTATAAAAAAATTGAAATAAAATAAAATAAAAGAAATAATGAAAAAGTTGATAATTATATATGTACAAATGAAATGAAACAATGGAATCCTATTATATAAAATATTAAAAATTCATGTTAAGACTTGTGTTTGATATTAATTTTATGGCCCACTTGATTTAAGCCATGAAACGAATAAAATAAATAAATATCCTGACCTTTTTTGGGAAGACACATAAATATAAAGAAATATTAAAAATCTGCTAACGAAATCTCTCGGTACAGTTTTCTTATCCACTCATGGTATTGCAGACTCATTACCCAAGGTTCTACTTTTTCGCCAATTTTAAAAAGAAATTTTTTTTCTTGTCAGCTTCGAATATTCACTTGATATAATTCTGCTACAATTCGTTGTTACTTAATCTATAAAGAGCTGTTTGATTTCATCATTTTTAATATGTGTTAACCCAAGTTTATTTGGTACCAGCATGGAGCCCATGCACTTCCCTAAACTTGTTAAGTTTTAATATCTTTACCCCAGAGGTAAAGGACACCATGTCAACAAAATAAGTACCTAATATTTTATGTAAATTTCATAAATAAAAACTATGAACAGTACTTCCAATTGCCTATCAATGCCAATACAAATGTGGACTTTAATTATTTAAGAGGAAGAAAATGATCCGGGTGGAAGTAAAAAAAAATTCTCTTATATTGGGAGAACTGTTTATATTTTATTGTTGTTTACCTCCACCCGGACCATTTTCTTCCTCATATATATAAAGGTGAACTAATATTATTCAACTTTAATTCTTTAAGCTCTTTCTATAAGTGATGAAGAAACCAATTCAATCGTTCATAGAAATGGAAAATCGTAGGAAAACCTGATCAAATACAAAAATGGGACGTAATGTCTTTTACCTCTGTGGTACAGAGATTCACGTAACCAAAGCATTTATAACTTTTCCGATAAAAAAAACAACATATATTCAGGCATGTAAATGAGAAAGGAAAATAGACAAGCGAAAGAAAAAAGGACCTTCAGAAAAACCAATAATTAAAGTTTCGTATTATTTTACTAATGGGCTTGGTGGACTTTTTGACACAATTGTAATCCATAGATGGCCTTGTCAAATGAAGAAATTTCTTTCATAAAAGGACCCCTTCAGTTTCAAAAGAGCCTTGGCTTCCTCCAAGCCGTTCTTCCACCGCTTCCTGTCTTGTGCACTATCCCTCCAATTAGGTACACCTGCAGCTGCACCATCCCTGTCCACCTGATCTCTCCATCTAGTTTTTGGCCTTCCGATCCTGCATAGACCAAGAGGCTTGTACTATAAGGAGTCTTCGTGGCATCTCACTTTCATGCATACTCTATAGCTATATGCCCAGCAAGTAAACGGTTAATTTTTTAATCTTGAGGCTAGGCATTTTGTTATAGACTTCATGGTTATGCTGGATTCTCCATTCCCTTCACCCCTGACTGTAAATTAAATTTTTCTGAGGATCTTCCTTTCAAAAATGATGATGGGGATTTCTCGGTATCCAGTTCTCAGAACTGTAGGTCAGCCCAGGCCTAATGAGGTTCTTATAAATCAGAACCTTTGTACTATTTTTCAAACAGTTTGGATTTAAAACATTTTGATAAGCCATTAAAGCATCCATTAGTAGCTAATATTCTTCTAATATCTTCTTCCACATCGTGACAATTGTTTATCTAGGAACCCAAGTAAACAAATCCTTCTACTCTTTCAAAGGTGTAATTATATCATATTTCATTATTAATTTTTTTATTTCATAAATAGGAGCGTTATTTATATTATATTCATATCTCCTTTTGGCAGGGATATTGAGTCCATGAAAGATGCTTTATATTCAGTAGATGCCCATAAAGGCGTTGTGAATAGTTTAGATGGTTTTGGAGGACAAAGGGTTGGTTATGGAGCACCAGAGATTGTGACAGGCGGCAGAGATGGTAATGTTATGCCTAAATAGTTACATAAATTTTAATATACTTATTGTATAAAAGTAATTTTTTTAAAAATGAGACTGTAAGTTACTTTTTTATTTTGTATTTATTTATTTTCCATATAGAAAAACCTGTAGTATATAAATGATGGAAATATTTTATGAATGGGGATCATTTTTTAGATAAATTTCTGACTGAAATAATAAATCAAACTTTCTTTTTTTATTAGCTGTGCAATCATTATTTATATTTCATACTTTAACGTCATTGTGTCCTTACCAATATTCCAATACATTTCTAATTATAACCATAATTAATAGTTATTATCTCTTCTATTATAAATATAATTATAATATATAAGAATATTATTAGTGAGGGTTTAACATTTCTTGAGGAGTAAATTAAAATAATTTATAGAAAATGTCTAATAATCTTATCTCTTTATTAATTATTCTTTAATAGACTATTTATGTGAAGATTTGTAATTTAATTTATTAAATAAGGATAATATAGCTTCTCTGCTTATTACCAATTTTATATAACTTTTTGGTTCTCGGTTATTGTAAAAAATTATACAAAATCAAAGTCCAAATATTTCTTTTTTCTATGTATGTATAAATTACTTATAATTTTTATTTTCATTAATTGTTATTATTTTTAATATTTTTGTGTTGAAGAGAAAAGATTTGCCTTGGCCGGGATTCGAACCTGGGTTCTCTGCTTCTCCGTTGCAGTGCTCTAAATCATTGAGCTACCAGGGGTCATATCCAAGTCAGAAAATCCGTTCTCTTCACCTATCCTATATTTCCGTGTTCTTACAATTTTTGTGATGTATACACGGGGAAGAATATTCATTGAACATTACTTTAATTAGGATCTTGTTGACTTACGTCAATACATTATTTATAATTTTTATTTTTATTAATTGTTATTACTTTTAATTATTTTTGTTTTGAAGAGAAATGATTTTCCCTGGCCTGGATTCAAAACAAAAATGTATAAATTAATTTGTTTTTTTTTCTACTTCTTTCAAGTTTTAAAAAATAATAACTAATGTAAACCCTTTTCATATATTTAATGCTTATATATTTATAATGATAGGGGAGTGGAGTGGCTCAGTGGTAGAGTGCTGAGTTGTCATGCCGAAGGTCCCGGGTTCAAATCTAGCTGTGACAGATTTTATTTAATCCATTTACAGCTGAGGATGAATCCTTTAAGATCAGGGACCCTCCTTTAAAGTGGGTTCCCAAAATATGGGGAAATCTGGCAGTAGACCTTGATCGAGGACAAATCACTTCGGTGTACAATCATTGTCCAAGAAATAGTACAGACTCTGGCACTTACCGTACCTAAGATAAGTACTTATGGTTTGTTAGTAATACAGATATACTTATAATGATATTAAAAAATAAGAAAGATGTCTGTGTTTCTTTTGCTCATTATAACAAACCAATTAATAAGAACAACTTGTAACACACCAGAACTGTGCATTTAAATTGTAACCTAAGGAAAAGCAGGAATGAGTTCTTATTATCAATATAATTATTCTTTGCAAGATTAAACTTTTAAATTGTGTGCCTTTCAGGCTTAGTGAAAGTCTGGGATCCAAGACAAAAAGATAAACCTGTTGTCGTTATGGAACCGACTGACGTTAAGGAGAAACGAGACTGTTGGGCTGTTACATTTTGTTAGATATGTTTCTGATCTAGGGTGAATTATTTTACTTAACATTGTGATTACTTAAGATAATTTATTTATCAGGTAACTCATACAACAATGAAGAAAGGATAGTTTGTGCTGGCTATGACAATGGTGATATTAAAATGTTTGACTTGAAAAATATGTCAGTAAGATGGGAAACTAACATAAAGAATGGAGTAAGTCGGTTTTTATTATGCCACTGATGGACAGGTAGCACTCCTAGTGGAAACATTTCTATACTGTTAGGTAGAAGAGATTATATAATAAGAAAAGAAGAAGAAAGAAATAGATGCTTTTTGTTTTGATATGTTAGTCAATCTATTTTTATTTAAGTAGATTAAATAATCTTTCCTAATTATTTTAAATCACCTAATCTATTTCCCTCTTGAATTTGAAGATAGCAGTAACTCTAACTACTCAAGACTTCTTTCTTCAGTTATGATAATTATTGTATGTACTAACATAGAACTTAAAAGGTAATACAATTGGAATATTTATAAAATAAAAAAAATCCACTGACTTCAAGATGAATTTTTTTGTGAACTCTGTAACCTAAATGTTCCAAGGTCATATTTTAAAGTAACATGTCCAGTTAACTCATGTAACAGTGTGTATTGTGGCTCTAAATTTTTTTCTTCTAATTTTCATTATTCTAAGGGAAACAGCTGATTAAAAAATAAAATAAATTTTTGGTTAAAATAATTTCTACATACACTATTAATACTTTTAACACAAACAAAATAACACTGGTCTATTACTTTTAAACAATTTACTGTCCTGTATGTAGGTAGCTTTTATAGTTTATTTACTAAAACGTTGTGGAGACCTAAGTCAATTCAGTTTTATGAATAATTAAAATTGCTAAAGTTTTATCATATTAATGACTGTTGAATACTATACCACTGTTTCATAGTAAATAATATCTAAACCTTTTAAATCACACGATATATTACTCATCATTTCACTGGCTTATTTTATTTTATTTTTTTTTATTTAAAGTTATGTTGTATAGAATTTGACAGAAAAGAAGTAGAAATGAATAAAATGGTAGCTACAACTCTCGAGTCTAAGTTTTATGTCTGGGATCTGAGGACACAGCATGCCTCAAGAGGGTTCACATCTTTGAAAGAGAAGGTAATCATAACATTGTAGATTTTTTCATTTTTTCCATATTTTTGGATTGAATTAAAATTTATAATTAATGAATTATAAATAGGGTTATAAGATGATATTATATTATGAATTGAAAATTATTAACAGGCTCACAAATCGACCGTTTGGGCTGTTCGCCACTTACCATTCAATAGGGATATATTTATAACATGTGGTGGAAATGGATCTCTCTGTCTGTGGCAATAGTGAGTATAGTATTTTTTTATTTTGTAATTTATTTATTTATTTTATTATTGATCTATACTAATATAGCATTTATAATTTTTGTTTTGATAAATCTGATGGTAGTAAATTAAGTTGGGAGGGAGATGCGTTGAGAGGCAAAAAAGTGGTTATCCCTTATTATTGTTTACGATTAATTTCTACAAAGACTATTAGATTAATTAACAGAGGTCATAATGAATGATTTTTTTACATAAATAAAAAATATTTTAAAAAATTACTTTATTGTGTTATTAGAAAAAAAATTTGAATTTAGACATCACAGAGCTAACTGTTGTTTAACTACTTCTTAAATTTGTTAGGCGTTAGTGTATCAATGACTTAGGAAGTACTTTGTAAATAAATAAATTTAAAAAGATATAAATCCATGTTATTGTTCATACACTTAATATTACTTTATTAATTCAATCATATTAGCAAGTAGTTACCCTTACAGCTTCTTTAAGAATTATATTGTAGTTTAACTAAAACTTTTGTGGAGATATTTATTAAGGATTGCTATTCTGTTTATGTTGACTAAAAAATATATTTAATTTTAGTTTTTTTTTACATTGTTTAATTTTTTTATTATAGTAATTATCCTGATAAGAGATGGCGGGATGACGCATAAGGAAAACCAGTGGGCGTAATTGGTAGTTTATCACTCCTCCAGAACGTTACTCTCGCCACACAACCCATATCGAGCTTCGATTGGTGTACTGAAAAGAACGGATTAGCTTTAGCCACATCTTTCGATCAGATTCACAGAGTAATCATTGTGACTAAGCTAAACTTATACTAAATAAATAAAAAATTATATAACGATACTTGATTTTACTTAATTGTGTACTGGTAGTGGTGATTTTACTGAATTTTTATTTTTTAAATAAGCATTTCCTTACACTAAAATATAAGATAAGCAAAATAAGCTGTTCCCAAACTGGTATCTATGGTCCATTGATTTTCAATAATTATAAAGATAACCTGCCAACATGTTCTAAATAACAAATAAATCATTGGAGGATTCTTACTTAGATATTTCTAGGCGATAATTGAATAAATATATATAGGCCTCACTAAAATCCACACTGCTCTTAAAATGTTTATTTTTTAAAAGGGACTTTATACAATTAATTTCCAACTTAACTCTTAATTCAAATTTTAAATTTAACACATGCGAGATTTTAATTTTAATTACCATAAATAATGGAAATTATAAAAATTATAATAAATATAATTATATATATACAGGGTGACTGGTAATTAGTGATGTAGCCATGAAGGGGTGATAGTTGGGGCAATTTCAGTTGATATTACTATGAGACCTACTGTCCTAAAGTTAACCCTTTCCAAGATATTCCTACTTAAAGAATTTTACAAAAAAATCCTATTTAAAATCTTAAAATAGCTATAAATCCTAAAAATTGGTCTTTCTACCCCATTTTATTTTTGTTTTGCAACAAAGACATTCTAAATACGGAATATTAATAGTCAAATCTTCGTAATTGTCGGTATCTTACGCGAAAATCGTTAAACAATAACATTAAATGAAAAAAAAAAATAAGGTGACTGACTCTAAAACGTCGATTTACTCAAAAAAGTCCCCCTGAATTATTACTTACATAATAATTAAAAAAACATCTACGGTTCATTACCTTTCAAATGAGGTGTAAAAATCAAAAACCGGTGAAGAAACCGGGAAGATATGATCGATGGAAAACGGAAAATAGAGAACCCGCGTAGAGCCCGAGAACAAAGGCTCCCGAGAACAAAGGGCTCCGACATTTTCCGTTTTCCATCTATCATATCTTCGTGGTTTGATGTGATAAGCACCATGACGGAGACGTGGGAGACCCGGGTTCGAATCCCGGCCATCGACAAATCTTTTCTCTTCAAAATAAAAATATTTAAAAATTATAACAATTAATACTAAAATAAATTAAAACATGTTTATGTTAGAAGGGTTGATGACAGTGACCTGCATACTAATCAGTGAGAATGGACTAGAAAACCATATTATCTGTGGAACACAAATGCAGTAAATTAAACGATGCGCTTCAACATACATGTTTCATAAATTTTCATACCATTTAAACAATCCTTTCAAAACGGTCATATATATTTTTTTTATTCATCATTTAGAGACTGTCTGTATCCATCAAGTTTATAGGATAATACAATATTGATTAATACACATCAGTGGCGGATTAAAGGTCCAGAGCGCCCTAGGCAATAACTTTATCGGCGCCCCTGTACCGGCCATAAATGGCCATCTTAATTTTAACTGATTGTTTTTGTAATTACGGTGACGTTGTATCGTCACATCCTAGACTAGTAGATCAGTGCCCTTGTACTTACGCTAATGCGCGATATGTTATTTTTTTTATTTATTTAAAAATTCTGAGCTCGCGCGCCCCTTGTAACTACGCGCCCCTAGGCACGTGCCTAGTTTGCCTTACGGATAATCCGCCACTGATACACATTATACAAATAATACAAAATCGGTAGCTTATGCAAAGGCCTGAGCATTGATATATGTTCCTGCATAGTTATCATAGACCTTCAAAGTTAGGTCATACCCATATTTAAGATGTGTCAGCCATTTTAAATTTTAATTTGGGAATTCTCGCATTAGTTACAGACGAAATTCTACAACTTTGTAGATTCTCCACCTCATATTTCATCTAGTTACGTGAGACTAGTTGCCTCACTTACTGAGCGAATAATTAAGCTGCACAACCGTTTTGAGTATTCTGATTCGAGATATGAACAGTTATTCTTTAAATTTGATAATCTTCATGTTTTATCTGTAAGATTTTTAATTTAGTAGAGCCGTTTCCATGGTACACGTCATTTAAAAAAAAGGTCCGAAAATAGTACGTTTGGTTGGCCACCATTTTGTAATCAAGAAGCATCATGACGGCGTATCGCTCCTTAAAAAAAACGGTGTCATGGCTCAAAAAACCTAATTTGATAATACCTCTTTCAGTAGAAGGATTTGATAGTTCCACGTGAGTTTAAAAAAATAAAAATTTGGGTATTATTAAAGCTAAGTATTCCTATTGATATTTTTATTAACCATTAGAAATTTTTTAACTTATATCATTATTCCCATAAAACTTCAAGTTCAAACATGCTACAACTCAAAAATGACTTTTATATTGCTTAAATTAAAAAGCTTCAACCAACACATTGGCACTGAAGGCTTTACTTAAAAATGCCATTTTTTCAATTATGTCGTTGTTCTTTTGAAGGAGCGATATTTTAATTATTTTTTTATTTTTCTTCAAGGACTAAAATTAAAAGAAATAGGTGAATATTATCGTAAAATAGGCCACGTTTTTCTACAAGGTCTCTCGGATTACATGGTGATAGATCGAGGAAATTGAAAATAAAATAAAATTAATACGTTTATTTGTATAGATATTATTAGAATTAGAATTACACGAATATATTACTTACATAATATAACAATTATATAACACTCGTATTGTAATAAATATCTTCAATAAAATGGAAAAATGATTTCATTCTGGGACCAGATCCCTTAATAACAACATATGTGTACAAAGTTGAATGAATATATATCTGACCAAAGGGCTGAATTTTAAGAATGATAAAATCTTTACATAAGTACATTAAAAAGTATATGTAAACAAAAAGGTATGTTCTGGTAAATGAAAAAAATGGAATAAAAATCTAAAATAACAAGAATAAAGCTGAGCGAAAAAAATAAATTAAAAACCCTAACATTTTAAAAAACAGTATCGTTAAGGATATAAGTGAAGGAAATTGACAGTAATCATATATTACTGCTGACGGACATGAGCTATTAATCATAACTAATTAGAAAGCATCTGTTTGGGAATTTAGGAGTTGTATGAAATGCTTGGATTTGAGTATGGATAAGAAAGAAGCATGACGGATATCAGGCGGTAGTGTGTTCCAAAGTGTGGTGGAACGGGCAAGAATATATAAATATATATCCTTATGTATCAGTTATATCCGTAAAATTATTCTTTAGTTCATTAATTAACTATTCCTACTTGAGGTAGGTATATTAGAAAATAAGGACAAAAGTTATTATGGAATTGTCCCATTTGTGAAAATCTAGAAACGGCTAGGCTTTCATCCAATTTTTACTAGCTCATATGATTTTTTCGGAAATAAAATGAATTAATTTTTTTTTTCATTAGGAAATGCCTCTTGAGTAATGGAGGTGAGTGTGCAAATATATTTTAATAATTATTTCGTTTTTTGTTTATCATTCAATTGCGAAGGTTAAAGTTAGTTGAAAAGAAAAAACAAATGTTTTGTGTTTTAATAGTAAGTGAGACTCAACTGCTTATATTGATAATTGGTATCTTGTGAGTGTTTGCCTTTCAGCGTATATCTTCTAAACTAATATGTTTACATGTTTTGTAATTTACGGCAAAGCGAATTTGTAACTCTCAAATAAGTTGTCTCATACACGACATTTGTGTCATCTAAGACTACAACACATTATAATGTTATAACCTGAATTAGATTTAACCTTTTAGTAATTACTCATAACGTTTGTCGTGATATTCAACATTAAATATTGCTGAAAATGGCTTAAGCACATTTTTGAAAATCTTGTATTAAAAATACATAGTTTTCAATGTTGAAAATTCAAAATTAAAAAATATATATCTATCCATCGCTGGAAATAATAGAAGCAAAAATGAAAATGAAAGGTTCCATTAGAAAATAAACCAGAGTTCAAAGAAACTAAACTACTCAAAGCTTTGACTTAATCTTCCTTCTACTCTTTGGGCACAGTTAATTACTACATTTGGTATAAAAAAACGAAATGATTTTTTTTTTTACATATCACTTTTTCCATGTTAACGCCTCAATTACTCAATCAAGTGACTAGAAGTTGTAACCCAAATCCATTACCAACAACATAGAGAACACTAAACGATATTGCAGCGTTACAGACAGTACCTAGGCCATTAATTCGTGCATGTACGAAATTATTTCATGCTAAATTGTTTGTTACAGTTTCATTTTTTAGGTTTATTCGAAATTGTTATACTGGTTTCGTGGCTAGTATGGTCATTATTCTCGATTTAATTCACTAACCCCCTGCCCCATTAAAAAAAATAAAAATTAACATTCACATTAGATTTGTTTAACAATTGTCAAATTTTATTTTATTTCAATACTCTCCTTACCTAGGAACGATGACAATGTAAGAAGGTAATTTACATATACAAAATATGAACTCATTAATAACTAACAACATATTATCGTCATACTTTAGATAGCCATGAATGGGTTCTACAGGCCTTTTCGTCATAGGAAAGGATAGATAAAACATGTCGGTGGAGCAGAACCGTTCAGTGGAATCATGAGGTCCGTAGCTATCAAGTCTCTCTCTAAGTATAGTGGTGTCCTTTTCGGACAGTTATTGAAAAGGTGAGCTGTTTTAAGGTTTAATGACATGTGGATAGCGAAACAATTTAATCAGGGAGCGGAGTTGCTCAGTAGTAGAGCGCTGGGTTGCCGTGAGGAAGATCTCAGTTTCAGAACCGGCCGATAGTTTATTTAATCTGTCTAGGGCCCGGGATGGAACCTGTGGGATCTGGAGATGGGGCTCACTCGGCCTCTATAAAATGAGTACCCTTAAAAGGGGTAAAACCTTGCGGTTGAGCGTGAACTGGAACAAATCACCTTATTTCATACTGCCGTCATTCTTTTTTTTTTATGTAACAATCAATGAAGATTACTTTGTAGACGCCAAAACTACCATTGACCTGACTTCTTAAACGTAATAATAAAAAATGAATAAACCGTAGCCTAATCTTCGGCTATTGTAAATATAATTGCTTTCAGCATCGTCGTACAAGCAATACTCGCAAGGTCTTCACTGCAAAGAGAAAAAACTTAACAATCAGTCAAAAAATTTTGATCATGAGAGCTTTTAGGCTTGCAATGTTAAATGATGAGTGATGGCGGGATTCGCTAGGTTACACAAAGTGGAATCATGGAGGAATTTGTTAATATAATGGCATCACGATCTCACGGCATCTCAATCATCGTGATGCTTGAGATGGTCTTGTAAAGATGTTGGAATCGCTAAAATGTTTAAAAAATGTTTAGCAGACTGGTAAACGCCAAGGTGTTGACTGAGGCGTAGTTAGGAGAATCGCGAGAATGATCATGCGGAAGTGGGCAATAATCTGTGAATGGAGGTTTGCAATTGGTAGTATCGGCTTCTAGTCTTCTGGGTCGTTACTTTTATTTTCGCTCCTTCACCAAAGGAGCCCTATGATTTTTTCCCAACTTTGTTGCAAACATTTTTGTAGTCGGAACAGACGGTGAAGTGTAGGGAACTTTATTTTTTGATTTAAGTCCAAAATATAGGTTTAACAGCATCAGTGTATTAAAAAAAATCTGTTTGTTGCATAGTTACAACCAAACGCACGGGTCGATTTTTTTTTTTAAAGTTTGAGATGCTTATGCCTCTACAACTGTATTTTGGTACAGTCTTTATGTAATTTTAAAATCCAGTTTGAGTCTAAAGAAAAATCTTATGAGTTGAATTTTCAAATTTTTATTAAGACTTCCAACAGTGGTATTGAGTTGAAATGGTGGATAAAATAATTTTTCGACATGACTAATACTTGTTTTTTTACGATCAACTAGAATTAATCTAAAAATTAAAATCCATTATGGAACATTATGCATTGAATTTTCAAATTGGGTACTTGAGTATATAACGCACGGCACTAGCAGGCCAATGTTCTGCGCATGCCCCAGCGGTTACATTTTATAACAGTTACATTTCTACCAGTTACCTTGGATAACCTTACATTTTTGACAGACATCATTGTTTGTTTACTAGTCTGTTCGAGCGTTGTTGTGTTTGTTGCTCAGTTGTTCTTTGTTATTAATACAAGATAATGTCGATATTTTGTTGTTTGGTGTTTGTTAGTTATACGACAATCCTTTTTTGGGATTTGGCAAGAACGGAGGAAGATGCAATTCATTTTTGCCAGGAGAAAAACATTTTGCAGAAAAATAGGAAATGTAGGAATAGAGACTCTTTTCAATCCATGTTGAACTGTATAGCAACCCATTTTCCACCGAAATGCGATTGAATGTTAAGTTTTTAAATAATTTTTTGAATTTTAAATATTGTATATATGTTGCATTATTTTACATCCTACACTTATTATTTATGATTAAATATACTTATTATTTATTTATTATACTTATAGTTTTAGATGATTATTTTAATTTTAAATCGTTTATATATTGGAGTATTTATTGATCTCATTATTTTATTTATTTACATTATATACCAAATTATTTTATAATATGTTATATATTAAATTATATTGTTATTACTTCGATTTATGTATTTCCATTATTTTTATTTTAGTTGTTACTAATTTTTAAATATATTCATTTGAAAAGAAAAGATATGTCCAGGACCGGGACTCGAACCCGGGTCTTCCAGATCACTAGTCTGGGACTCTACCATATGAGCTATCCTGGGCCCTAATGAAGCACGCTTCTCGGCCATGGTCATATCTTTTCTTTTTTTTCTGATCCTACGCAGGGACTTAGGATCAGAAAAAAAAAGAAAAGATATGACCATGGCCGAGAAGCGTGCTTCATTAGGGCCCAGGATAGCTCATATGGTAGAGTCCCAGACTAGTGATCTGGAAGACCCGGGTTCGAGTCCCGGTCCTGGACATATCTTTTCTTTTCAAATGAATATATTTCCATTATTATTACTCTATTTATTGATCTCGTTATTATATTTATTTACATTATATACAACATTATTTTATAATATGTTATATATTAAATTATATTGTTATTACTTCGATTTATTTATTTCCAATATTATTTATTACATTCCTATTTTGATTTGAATCTGAGATCGCCTCCCTTCGGAAATTTTGAAGAGAAAAGATTTGCCGCCGGGCGGCAAATCTTTTCTCTTCAAAATATCCGAAGGGAGGCGATCTCAGATTCAAATCAAAATATTTTAAAAGGTTATCCAAGATAACTGGTAGAAATGTAACTGTTATAAAATGTAACCGCTGGGGCATGCGCAGAACATTGGCCTGCTAGTGCCGTGCGTTATATACTCAAGTACCTCAAATTGTTATGATAATACCTTTTTTAAAAGAAATACAGTTTTGATGGTATCACTTTCTAATTAAGACCCTCCAAGGGTCCATGAACTTTCCTAGTAGAATAGTCTCAATTAGTGTCAAGAATAGTCTCCATTAATTTCAAAATGGACTCTAACATAAATCTAGTGGCTTCCAATATTGCCACTCATACTAGTGAGATTCAATGATTTCCATCTCTTGACTTTGAGATTTTTTGTTAGAGATTGAAATTCCATAATTTGTGCAATGACGGAAAATAATAGCTTGTGACATTCTACTAGTGTCTTATAAATGTATTTGGAACTAGTTTTATAATGTGCCCGGGTGTTAATAAAAAATTCAAATTTATTGGGTATATATAGTTTTGATAGGGAAAACCTACTGGGGTACCGTTTTAGAATAATGAAAGCACCTTGAACCAATGTTTCTTTGATTCCTGAGAGCATTCAGAGATTGACTGCAAAATAACATGTGTGAAAAAGTATATTGGTACTCATTTCATATTTTTGTTTGTATATGTTATATTTATAAATATTCATTATTCTTTATATTTATAAATAATCTTTTCTCTTCAAAATAAAAATATATAAATGTTAATTTATTTTATTTTATTAGTTATTCATTTTTAAATATTTTTATTTGAAAAGAAAAGATCAGGATCAGTGAAAAGAAAGGATATGACCATGACCGGTGAGCGAGCTTGATTAAGCCAAGATAGCTCAATTGGTAGAGTTCCACACTAGCGATCTGGACGACCCGGGTTCGAGTCCCGGTCCTGGACATATCTTTTCTTTTCAAATAAAAATATTTATAATATTACTGTTTGACCTACATTAATATTTCATAAAAAGAACAATTTTATTTCTCTAGAAAGGAGTTGGTCAAAAGGCATTGGTTAGACACTAAGACTGACCAATATTATGAAGTGGTGAGTCGTATTGTGATACCAGAATGTAAAAATATTGCATCAGATGTGCCAGGATATCCGGAGAGAATTGAGAAGGTATCCTTTTTAGAAATGTTTTTTAAAAGGTTATCCAAGATAACTGGTAGAAATGTAACTGTTATAAAATGTAACCGCTGGGGCATGCGCAGAACATTGGCCTGCTAGTGCCGTGCGTTATATACTCAAGTACCTCAAATTGTTATGATAATACCTTTTTTAAAAGAAATACAGTTTTGATGGTATCACTTTCTAATTAAGAAAGTGTCCAAGGGTCCATGAACTTTCCTAGTAGAATAGTCTCAATTAGTGTCAAGAATAGTCTCCATTAATTTCAAAATGGACTCTAACATAAATCTAGTGGCTTCCAATATTGCCAGTCATACTAGTGAGATTCAATGATTTCCATCTCTTGACTTTGAGATTTTTTGTTAGAGATTGAAATTCCATAATTTGTGCAATGACGGAAAATAATAGCTTGTGACATTCTACTAGTGTCTTATAAATGTATTTGGAACTAGTTTTATAATGTGCCCGGGTGTTAATAAAAAATTCAAATTTATTGGGTATATATAGTTTTGATAGGGAAAACCTACTGGGGTACCGTTTTAGAATAATGAAAGCACCTTGAACCAATGTTTCTTTGATTCCTGAGAGCATTCAGAGATTGACTGCAAAATAACATGTGTGAAAAAGTATATTGGTACTCATTTCATATTTTTGTTTGTATATGTTATATTTATAAATATTCATTATTCTTTATATTTATAAATAATCTTTTCTCTTCAAATCTTTTCGCTATTCAAGACCAAGTTATCGCCACCAGATCATATAGAAGGCATGTTTTAAAAGACACATCAACACCAGATAAATGTCGCCTATGTTCGGCAACATTAGAGTCAATCCAACACATCACTGGTGGATGTGGAGTGTTGGCTGGCACTGAATATCTTCAGAGGCATAACAATGTGGCCAAAATTTTGCACCAAGCCCTGGCGGTGAAATACAACCTTCTAGATGTAAAGACACCATATTATAAGTATCAACCCAATAGACTACTACAAAAAGGTCCCCTTAAGCTATATTGGGATGAGTCCATTATAACGGACCACACTGTGCATCATAATAGGCCAGATATCCTCCTTATAAAGTCGAGTGAGAGGAAAGCAAGCATAATTGATATTGCGATCCCTAACGACAATAATGTGAACTCAACTATTGGAGAGAAACTTCGGAAGTATCAGGAACTTGCGGCTGAGCTAAAAGAGCTATACGATATGGAAAGGGTGGTGGTAACACCTATTGTGATCTCCACGAATGGATTGGTTCCTAAATCCACGGTGGAGGGTATTGAGAAGCTGGGAATTCCGGTCGAGGTTTTAAAGGAGGCTCAACAGGCAGTTCTCCTAGACACAGCCAGGATCGTTAGAAAATTTCTGAATATTTAGAGATGGAAAATATAAAAACCAAAAATAATAACTGCAGATGGTTGGACTTGTCCCCCATCTCTGTTTTGAACCCGCAAATGCGAGAAGAAAATATAGACCATAATAATTTAACTGAGCATATTATGCTTGAGGGAATACCGCTTCGGGAACGACCACCATTGCCCCGAGTACCGTACAACAGGACAACGCTTAAAGTAACCAATGCAATGAATAAAGTACTGAAGGAAAATATCCCCCTAATTAATGGGCTTCGAGATATGCCTCATTGGCTTTATATTGCTGCGAAGACAGTTGCGTTAGAGCTCGGCATAAAAATGGAAAATAAAAGTAAAACCAAACTCCCAACTGGAAGCAGGGAAATACCTCCGTGGAAGAGAAGGCTTCGAAAGAAAATTAACAACTTGCGTGAAAAAATTGGCGTCATCTCAAACTATATCCTTAACCCTCAAGCTGCAAGACCCAAAACAAAGAGGAAAATAGATGAGATAATAGTACAAAACTTGGGGACGTTACTGGAAAATGAGTTAATATATAGGTTGACTCTGTACCTGGATAATCTAAAACAAAAGCTAGCAGTTTATGCAAGTCGATTACGCAGATATAGCGAGGCAGCTTTGCGCAGGGAACAAAATCAGCTTTTCGGTCAAAATGAACGCCAGTTTTATAGAAACCTAGCGCAAAAGGAAAAAATATCGAGCACTTACCCCGATGGAATCGAAGCCTATTGGAAAAGTGTCTGGGAAAAACCGGGGGAACACGTCGAGGGCACATGGATAGAAGAAGAAATAAAAAGTTTCCAGAATGCCTCACTTATGAATGAAGTGACAATAGATGTGGAAGATGTTTCGGAAGCAGTCAGGAAAATGAAAAATTGGAGGGCACCTGGGCCTGACAGAATTCAAAATTATTGGATAAAAAGATTCCCTTGCTTGCATGAATTGCTGGCCAAAAGCTACCAGGAAACACTCGATGATAAGCAAACGCTCCCTGATGGTTTCACTGATGGTATCACTTACATGGTACCTAAAAGGAACGAAGTAAACTTAAGTCCTGAAGACTTCCGGCCAATAACATGCTTAAATGGGCTATATAAAATTCTGACCTCAATCTTGGCAACGAAGATTTATGAGCATCTCGACAATGAGAAGATGATACCCACTGAACAACTAGGGTGCAAGAAAAGAGCTAGGGGTTGTAAAGAACTCTTAGTAATAGATGCATTTATTGCTGCCCAAGTTGCGAAAAAACAGCGAAACCTCTCTATGGCCTGGATCGATTATAGAAAAGCTTTTGATTCTGTTCCGCATAGCTGGCTTTTGAAAGTACTGGATATTTACAAGATTCAGCCAAAAGTAAGCAGGCTACTTTCAAACCTAATGTCCGGATGGAAAACTAAGCTGAAAATCGGAGCTATCAGTACGGCCAACCAAATAAGAATAATGAGAGGAATATACCAAGGGGATTGTCTTAGCCCATTGTGGTTCTGCATGGCGTTGTTCCCACTAAGCAGGATCCTTCGAAAGAATAAGGAGGGATATAAGCTGATTATCAACGACGAAGCGACCACAATCAGCCACAGCTGGTACATGGACGATCTCAAGCTGTATGCTAAAAACAAAGACCAGCTACAAAGCATGGTTGAGGTCGTAACATGTTATACTAGAAACATAGGAATGTCAATCGGCCTTGACAAGTGTGCAGTGCTCCATGTAACCAAGGGGAAAGTCGTTAGCAAGCCCAATATCCTGATCAATGAGGAAGAATACATCAAGGAACTTGAAGCCAATAAATTATATAAGTATTTAGGCATGCATCAGCATCTTAAAATTGCCCGAAAAGACATGCAACAAGAGCTTCTGGCAATCCTCAAAATTAGGTTACGAAAAGTCCTTAAAACCCAGCTAACTGGAAAAAGAAAAATCAAGGCCATAAACACCTGGGCTATACCTGCTCTCAGTTATAGCTTTGGGATATTGCAATGGTCAACCACCAGCCTACAGGAGATGGATCGTCTTGTGAGAACAACTCTCACACAAGAACGGGCCCGCCACCCAATATCATCGAAAGCTCGCCTGTACTTGCCCAGGAGAGAAGGGGGACGTGGCTTGATAAATATCGAAGAAGCTTGCCGCAAGCAGGAAGTGGCCCTACACCGATATTTCCTCGCAAAAACAGATGGAGTTCATGTTACTATTTCAAGGTTGGATTCTGGTCTAACTGCACTAAATCTAACAAGAGATGCGGAATCAGTAGTTCTTACAGAAAATGAACGGTTGACGGAATGGAAAACAAAGTCTTTACATGGTAGATTCTATCACAAATTAAATGATAGCTCTATTGACAAGGAGATGTCAGTTGATTGGTTAAAGGCTGGCAAGATATTCTCCGAGACAGAGGGGTTTGTTATCGCTATTCAAGACCAAGTTATCGCCACCAGATCATATAGAAGGCATGTTTTAAAAGACACATCAACACCAGATAAATGTCGCCTATGTTCGGCTACATTAGAGTCAATCCAACACATCACTGGTGGATGTGGAGTGTTGGCTGGCACTGAATATCTTCAGAGGCATAACAATGTGGCCAAAATTTTGCACCAAGCCCTGGCGGTGAAATACAACCTTCTAGATGTTAAGACACCATATTATAAGTATCAACCCAATAGACTACTACAAAAAGGTCCCCTTAAGCTATATTGGGATGAGTCCATTATAACGGACCACACTGTGCATCATAATAGGCCAGATATCCTCCTTATAAAGTCGAGTGAGAGGAAAGCAAGTATAATTGATATTGCGATCCCTAACGACAATAATGTGAACACAACTATTGGAGAGAAACTTCGGAAGTATCAGGAACTTGCGGCTGAGCTAAAAGAGCTATACGATATGGAAAGGGTGGTGGTAACACCTATTGTAATCTCCACGAATGGATTGGTTCCTAAATCCACGGTGGAGGGTATTGAGAAGCTGGGAATTCCGGTCGAGGTTTTAAAGGAGGCTCAACAGGCAGTTCTCCTAGACACAGCCAGGATCGTTAGAAAATTTCTGAATATTTAGAGATGGAAAATATAAAAACCAAAAATAATAACTGCAGATGGTTGGACTTGTCCCCCATCTCTGTTTTGAACCCGCAAATGCGAGAAGAAAATATAGACCATAATAATAATAATAAAAAGACACAATTATAAGCTGGTAGATGATGAAATGATTTCAGTATTGTGTAAATAACTTATTATAAACAGAAGTTTGTTTTCCTAATTACTGGGCTCGCATGTGTTTATTTATTTTATTTTATTTTTATTTTTAGTTATCATCATCACATATGCCCTCAAATCTCATAAATATTTAAATTTCACTAATTACATAAAACCTAATGGGTAACGTAAAATACATTGGGGATTTGTTCAAAGGAATAATAGACATAGGTGAAGATAATTTTCTCATTGTGGCTATATAATTAATAGTGTGCTAAAGTAAAAGGGAGAGAAAAAATATGTATTTAACCCCTTTTTTTTTTCAATAAGGATGAAACATAAATTAAGTGAAAAGATAAGTTGATTTCAGCGGGCATACGTAGATCTTCGTTTGGCACTGGTTTTATCCATAAATAATCTCCCCAATAAAAACTTATGTGTATTATAATAATTTAACTTCTAAGCTCAACTATAATCTCCTTCACTTTGATGTTGTACTCCAACCTTTAATGGTCAGAATATTTTAAAAATGTTTCTAAATCATTGAAGTCCTGTCCTGGAAAGTAGTGGCATAATACAGAAACACCAATTTACCATTTGTTCTCATCATTACACTGTGCAAAAATGTCTAGTAAAGTGTATGTAATATTTGCAGGTTTTAAGAAGAATTTACATTTTCATGATAGTGTTCAACATAATATGTTTTTTTAAATTTTATTAATCCGTTCATTTTAAACAGTTAGGAAAGCATGAAAAACTAAAAACTATGCAAGTGGGAGGGGGAGTGATATTTTACCACTTTTTTCTCAACTATTTCATTTTTGATTTATATAATTTTTCTCTAAAGAAATATTTTAACTAGAATGAAATGGAAATAGATCGTAATAACTAAGATATTTCCATTATTTAAAAACAAAATAATCTTATTATCTATTAATTTTCTTATTGTCTAATACTTGTTTCAGTTCATAACTTACACCAATCCATCCTTTACTGATGCTTGGAATTATTCCACCGAACTGGTTTATAGGACTGTAGCTGATAAAAGCCATCAAACTGATGAGAATATAACCAAGATGTACCTAACCAGAGCTGCAATGGATTTGGTATATTTGAATTCAAACTCGAAACTATGATTACATTTTTATAAGATTAGTTGGAATTTATTTATTTTTATATTTTTATCCAAATCTGTAAATTACAAATAGTTGGCAAATAGCAGATTGTTCACATAGGCTTCCAAGGTCGTTCATATTCTTCTTATAATCTTCTTCCGGGATCCTACAGAATCCCACAGACAAGTTGGGACTACGTACCCCAAGCATTATATAGTGTACCCTGTTCCTGCGGCCAGGTCTACATAGGACAAACAAGAAGGACCATCCAAAAATGAATCAAAGAACACAAATCTTACATCAAAAATTTCAAGAAAGAAAAATTGGCTGTAGCAGATCAATTCCACAATACTAACCACCACATACCCTTCGAAAAGACCACCATCCTTGAAAAAGTAGCTAATTACCATCACCATAGCACAAGAGAGACGATTATCGAAATCGTCAAAGAACCCAACAATTTCAATAAGAAAGGTGGCTATAAACTTAGCAAAAACTGGTATCCTGCCATCCAACAAAAGACCCACAAATTACCTTACTATCCACACACAGATGAAACCCACCCCATCAAAGAGACACAAACACATCCGAACACAACACGACCAGGACAGGCAAGCCAATGGGAAGGCCGACTTCAATCGAGACCAAGCCCCCCCAGATATAGGGGCACCTTCTTTCATGAAAAGATGCCCAAAGCACCTTCCTCTCCCAGATCTGCAGCATCTTTTCACATTCCTGGGTCAGGACCCACGTTTCACCAGTGTACGTGACAATCGATCTTAAGATAGTTTTATAAATCAATAATTTTGCCTTCTGTGACAAGTTCCGAAATCTTAATGCTTTTCGGAATGCAAAGAGACATCTGTTGCCTGCTGAAATTCTTGGTTTAATTTCTGCAGTGATGTCACTAAAGCCCCCAGATACTTGAAGCTGTCCACTTTCTTAAATGTGTGGTGGAGCAGTTTCACATGACTCTGCTGTTCCTCCCCATAATTTTTTGTGGAAATCATATATTGGGTTTTTTCCTTATTTATCACCAGACCCAATTTTTTCCCAGCTTCTTCAAATTCCTGCAAAGCTCCTGAAAGCGCCGGTTTTGACCTTGCTGATATCACTACATCATCAGCATACGCTAGGTGTTGGGTCATCCTGTTACATATTGTTCCTCATTAGTCGGTCCTGATTGATCTCGCAGCTTGTTCGAGTGCTATGTTAAATAATACAGGTGAGAGGGGATCTCCTTGGCGCAAACCATTCTCCACCTCAAAATCTTCTGATAGCATATTTTGTATCTTTACCCTATATCTGGTGTTTTCCAAGGTCATCGCACTCAATCCGACTAGCTTTTCTGGGACCCCCAGAGTTTTTATTACTTTGAGCAGTTCATTTCTGTCAAGACTATCGTAGGCCTGGCAGAAATCTATGAAGAGGTGGAGGAGGTCAACATTGTACTCATATGCTTTCCCTAGCATCTGCCATATGGAGAAGATATGATCAGTTTTGCTTCTAGTTGGCCGGAAGGCACTTTGGTATTCGCCAATATTTCTTTCAGCCCGTGCCATATTTCTCCTATTTATTGCGACTGAAAGTACCTTGTAGACAGGGGCCAATAGAGCGATACCTCTATAGTTTTGGCAGTTTAATCTGTCTCCCTTCTTATGTATTGGGCACAAAACTGCCATATTCCAGTCCTGTGGCATCCTCATCTCCATCCATACATCAAATACGAGGTTATATATTTCCTCCACCACCGCCTCACCCCATATTTCAGGACCTCATTCGGGATACCGTCTATTCCAGGTGCTCTGTTCTTATGGAGTGCTCTAATTATTTCCACTATTTCTTCCCTATCCGGTGGCATTTCTTCTTCATCCACGTTCGACGAGTCTCTTCCATTTTCTAATAAAGCTTTTTTATTATAAGTTGTTCCTTCTTTATTCGATTTTAATAATCTGCTTCCATCTTTCCAGGACAGATCTTCTATCTCCAATCAGGTTCCCCTCTCTATCTTTAATGAATTCCAGCCTTGGTATATATCCATTTCGGAATTCTCTGGTGCTTTTAGAGAACTTTCTGGTCTGTTTGGCTGCAAAGCCTTCTTGAAGCTTATCTAGCTTCTTTGTTTCCTGCTGCCTATTCTTTTGTTTGCATACTGTTTTTGCTTCCCTTCTTTGGGTTCTATAATGTTCCGCCACAGTTCGGGTCCTTCGTTGGATCATTTTCTGCCTGGCACTGTTTCTTTCCTGTATGGCTTTTATGCAGTCCTCATCAAACCAGTCATTGCTTTGTCTTTTTGGTGCTGCGCCAAGAATGTCCTCAGCTACACCTTTGAGAGCATCTTTAAGGCGTGCCTATCTTTCTTCTATATTCTATATTCCTGCCAATAGATGAGTTGTTGTTTAATTTATCTGCGATATTATCTCTGAATTGGCGGGCTACAGCATCCTCCTCAGCTTTTCCACATTATAGATGGTGGCATTTCTTTTTCCTTGTATGGCCAGCTTCTGTTTATATAAAATCTTGACCAGATAATGGTCTGAGACACTGTTAGCTCCCCTGTAACTGCAAACATCAAATATATCACTGGCGTGTCTGGCAGCAATGTGTACATTGTCAATTTGATTTTTGGTGATGCCATCCGGGGAGGTCCATGTTTCCTTATGTATTTCCTTATGTGGGAAAAAGGTGCTTCTTATTTTAAAGTTCCTTGTCATCGCAAAATCAACCATTCTGAGTCTATTCTTGCTTGTTTCCTCATGCTTGCTGTCCTTGCCTATTATGGGGAAGAACATCATTTCTTTTCCTATCCTACCATTGAAATCTCCCAAAATTATTTTCACATCATGCTTGGGTATAGATATGGGTATAGAATCGTATAGATTTTCTAGCCTTCCATAAAAGGTTTCCTTTTCCTATTCATTGTCCTTGCCTTCTATGGGTGCATGTATGCAGATAAGAGAGATATTGAAAAACCTTCCTCACAGCCCTAGTAAGCACATTCTCTCATTTACTGCCACGTATTTAATAATAGAGTGCAAAAGGGAATTCCTTATCGCAAAACCTGTTCCTAATATATTCCGTCCATTGCCACTGTTAATGATTGTGTATTGCTTCATCTTGGTTAGTCCTGTGTCTCTCCAGCGATTTCTTGTAGGGCTAAAATATCTATTTTGTATTTTTCCGATCCCCTTTCAAGATCTCTCCCAGCTCCAGGTTGGAACAAACTCCTCACATTCCGGGTTGCCATATTTATTAGTCCAAGTGCATGCCTAAGTCGTTTCCCATTTGATCCATTTCTTTCCGAGGCTTTTTGTGGTTTCTTGAAAACACTTACTGTTTTTATGGAACAGGGTTGTTGGCCCTGCGTCCAACCCCCAACCTGGAGGACCAGAGTTTTTGTCAGGGTTTCCTCCCCTAGTCGAAGGATCCAGTTTTAAGGCACTGAAAACTCGCCTTTGTCCTCTCCTGTCAGCCAATGTCCACCTTGGTGTGCATTGTCCAGCGGTCACTACGAGGAAGTGGGAGTAGGACTTGCTGTCACGTCCACTTGTGGACTAGGGCCATTTCTCAGGTTTTCCTGGGCTATGGATATCGACATACCATATCCCACTGAGAGCTATTGACAGCCATTTGACCACCATAACTTTGTCAAGTCAGTATGCAAACTTTCCTTAATATGCTTTTGTGATAAGTCTAAGTATCTTGGATTGAAAAGTTTGTAGTCGTTTTCTGTCAGTCTGTTTAGTGATACAGTGTCATGCTTTTCAGTGAATGAACAGACTATTATGAAGTTGTATGAACATCAAGTAATGCCTGTGCTCATGCTCCTGAATTTATTTTCTTAGAATCATTTTGTCAACTCTCCTCTTCAAGATTGATTTCATGCTCATTCTGGTGCTGATCCTTTTTTTGTTTTCAAAGGAGTGCTGCTTTCATTGCCTGTTTTCATCCACAAATGCTTTATGTACATTATTAATTAATCAAGAAAATTACATAACTCTCACCATAATCATCGTTTAATGACTCAAATACTACACAATGTGATCAGAAATCTTAAAGATTTTAACTATCAAGATCATGTTATATGCAAAGGTTATGGATTACATTGAGAGGATCATCATTGACTGATTTATTAAAAGCAATAGAAATAAATAATAATTTATTATAGAAATCTATTTATTTATTGTATATATATTTTTTTTACATGTTCCTTTTCAGCGGGAAACCAGCCAATTGAAAAAGAAATTAAGTACTTCTTTTAACTAGTTTAATTATTTTATGGAATTTTTTTTTCAGTTGTTTACGATGTCAGCAGTTTTTGACGATTGCTCAGATAGGTCAGATTACAGGAAAAACAAAAAAAGTTGGCATACCATCTGCCAAGGTGGTGAAAGTACTGCCATATATGATGGAGCACAAATGGGTCTGTTTCCTCTCTACCTTCTAAAAAGGCATTTCAAAAATGATCCTGGTTACATACAATTAGTAGAAACTGTTCTAATGGTAAGCACCATTTTTTTATGATATCTCACAATTTTGTTTCCATCAAACAGAAATCACATAACTTCCAGAATTTCAGTCAAAATTTTGGTATACTGAATTGAAATTTTACAGCTTTTTAATGTTTATACACCTCTGTAGTCCTCTGTCAACCATTTATCTATAGGTTAAAATTTAATTTTTAAATTGTTTCGGTAATAGTGAAGTGTTTTTATAGGCCTCAACTTTTTTCATCTCACCACTTTTTGTTGAGGGACTAAGAAATAAAATAAATCTAGATTTATTTATTTTATATATAGTAAAATATAACTCTGTTTCAAGACATGATAATGGAAGTTTTAGAGATGTATTACATTATATAGAACAGTTATATCTTCTTTGCTTCAGCGTTGTTAATATAGTTTTTCTGTTTTCTTATTCTCAGCCCTAAAGATGGCCAAAAAATTAGGTCGAAACATATTTACAAATAAAATAAGTCTGACTTATGTAATTTATTGACTGCGCCACCTGACCATTTTAGACTCTTCTAAGATATATCTTCTCCACATAAACATTACATTATATGTTGGTGATGCAGACCATGATGATCTGTTGGCCACATGATTCATGATGTAGTCTTCTTACAGATTCTGTAAGAAGTACTTCACCTATATGAGAACAGGCAGCTAGAAAGGAGTCGTTCATCCTTGCAAGCTGCCTGAAACTCCAATACTGTTTCACCAGTTCCTTCACCAATGAACTGTATGGTTTAAGGACAGTGGCATATCAGTACAGATCTCTAAATTAAAGTGCTTAACACGCTTCAATAAATCACCATCAGCTCCCCTTTTTGGTTGTAAAAAAAACAAAATCTGTACTACTATTACCCGTGAAAGGGTTTGGGGTTCAGTACATGGTAGAGACTGTACTGTTACATGGACAACGGTTGCCCAAGGAGGTGACTTGACCTAAGGTCACGTTCAACCGCCATATTTTTCCCCCTTATTTTGGTTACCATATTTTTATAATATTTTATAGAGGCTGGGTGAGCCCTAGGAGGGTCCTAGATCCTCTATGATGCATCTCCCACTGCAAACAGACTAAATAAAAGTCCCTTTTTGGTTGCACCTAACTTCGTCATGTACTACATACATATATATATATACTACTTTATTTTTTTATTCTGTAATAATAGTGAATGAAATATCCTTTTTCATGATATAGTGTTGCAACAATTAACACATCTTAACATTTCAAGGGTTTTTACCCTTTAATCAGGAGTCACATTAAACATTAAATTCTTCAAATCTATATTATAGACTTTCTTATATCTTACTAAAACCTTTTCACTACATTCTATAGTTAATTTATTTTTAAAATGATGTAATTTAATAAATAAATTTAAATCTTTACAATAGTGAAATTTTCATTATATTGAACAATGTAGTTGAAAGCATTTATTTCTTAATGTAGTTTATCTTATCAATTAATTTTTTTGTTTGTATGGTAACAGAGTTATATAAAGCTGATGATTGGACAAACAATAGACGTTCTGGGACAGTTCAATAAATCACCAGTAATGGCTGATTATAAGCATATAAATTACTATAAAGCTGGGCAATTCGTTGCAGCTGGCTCGGCACTCGGAGCTATACATGTAACTTATCTAATTAATTTATATTTATTTTTAATTACTGATTTTGAGCTTAGGACTAAGATAGTATTTGGTATAATCCGATTATTCCTTACCATTACTCAAGATATGTGTGAACTAATTTTGAAGATAATTTTTTTTTTAGACTATTTTAGCCCAAGACTGAGAGTAAGGTTATCAGTAAGAAAATATTATTTTAATTGTGAACAAATTAAAATAAATTGAGTCAGCGATAGCCTAAGTTTGTTATTAATATATAACATTTATTAAATGTAGAATTATTGACGCCTTTGAAGGAAGAACCTCTCATATGAGGCTATGATTAAAAAAAGCACTAGAAGGTCAGTTGAAGAATATCAACAGAGAAGGAAAGATGAGAAGAAGGGACAGAAGGAGAGAGAGAAAGGAGAGGAGATGGAAAAGATGGAACTGCTGCGCTGTAACCAGGAAAGTATACATTTCTTCCGATATGCCAGCCAAGAAAGCCCTTCACGAATAAACTAAAATCATGCAAGGACAAAGAGGGCAACTTGGTCACTGACGAGTATAAAGTTCTTGCAGAGTGGAGGAACTACTTCCATGATCTTCTCAACTACGGAGGAGTGGCTAGTGAAGAAGTGGGAACCCAAGACCAGGACAAAGAAGAAGAAAACAGGATAAGCCATAAGGAAGAATTAGATCTCGAGCCCCCTGATGAGGATGAGATTATTGATGCCATCTGCAAGCCCAGAAATAATAAATTATAATATATAATAAAAAATAATGATGCCCACTGACTGGAACAAGTCAATAATATGTCCTATCCACCAAAAGGGTGATAGATATGCCTGTGATAACTATCGAGGAATCTCGTTGCTCTCATGCTCGTATAAGATACTGTCCCAAATACTACTTAAATGTCTCTTGCCATATGCTGAAAGGGAACTTGGTTTGTACTAGTGTGGTTTTAGGAAAGGAAAATCTACATTCGACCAGATCTTCTGTTTGCGGACCATTTTGGAAACGGTCCAAGAATATCAAATAAAAACGCACCATTTATTCATAGACTTTAAAGTGGCCTATGACAGCATACAATGTGAAAAACTGTACAGTGCCCTCAGGGAAATTAATATACCTGAGAAACTTATATGAATGATTAAAGTTACTATGAGGGATGTAAGATGTGTGGTTAAGATAAATGGCGAAAGGTCAGAAGAATTTCATGCAAGAAGGGACTTCGGTAAGGTTTATTGTCACTGGGCTGTTTATTGTTTAACCTGGCTCTTGAGAAGGCTGTTTGAGCAACCTCAAAATAGTTATTGGACCTTTCGATGAGAGCTCTGAAATGGTAAATGTTCAAATGAAATCGATTACAAAATAATAAATGTTAATGTGGTTTTCTAGTTGAAATGATATAATAAAAAAAAAACTATTTTCTGTCTGTTGAAGTAGATTCCAGTAGATAGTAGATTCTCGGCAGGGCGAGCTGGATGTTGAGACGACAAAGGATTTTTGTCGACGGGGCGAGCGAAGATGTTGAAACAATAGAGGTTGAGATGATCAACTGGGTCAATTCGAATTGGTCGAATTGATGACGAAGTTTAACTAATTACACCTGTAGGTGGGGAGCAAATTAGTATCTACTTCAAATTCACAAAAAACAACTTAGAGCTATAGCTTGCGATGTGGACGTCAAGAGGCTCGTGCCAACACTCTCTGGCTTCCTATAGCTGAAGCAAACAAAAGCCGATCGACTCTGCTTTAGTTTTTCTTTCTTCTTGTGTAATATATGTTTTCAAACTTACGACAAATATTAGATTTATAACTAAACAAATAAAATTACCTTTTAAATAAAATTATATTAAAATAAAAATATGAAAAATAAGTTAAAAAAATGTCTTTCTATTACGAAAATAATGATTTAATTTATATGATTAATGCAAATAATATTTTATAAGGTTACCATGTCATCTGGCCTTAACAAAGGCGATAAGAGATGCGGGCTTATGCAGAGACGAGCGAAATGGGAACATATAACAGGCTTCTCCAATTGTTGGCATACGCCGACGATGTAGATATTGTGGGACGCTCCTTTCAGTCAGTGAGTAAGGCATTTCTGGCCCTGGCGAGATCAGCCATTAAACTTGGACTACATGTGAATGAGTCCAAAACTAAATAAATGTGTACAGAAGAGGTTTCGAGGCAAGGTGTGACAGTGACCATAGCACAGCATAAGTTTAAAAAGGTCTCTGAGTTTAAGTACCTGGGATCTATAGTCACACAACAAAACATCCTCAATGTGGAGATTAGAAAGAGGATTACCTCAGCTAATAGATGCTACTTTGCAATGCAACTGCTACTAGACAGCTCAGCAAGAGAATACTCTCCAGAAAGACCAAGCTTCACCTATATAAAACCTTAGTGCGCCCGCTATTCCTGTATGGATAATAATGTTGGACAGCATCCAAGGTAGCCGAAAAAGAGCTCATGATTTTTAAATGAAAAGTTCTCCGAGGTGTAAAAGTTGGAGAAGAATGGAAAAAACGGACAAATCAGGAGATGTACACGGCCTTTGGAGAGGCCGAAATCGTTACAACAATGAAATTAAGGCGGTTAAGGTAGGCTAGGCATATTGCCAGAATGGCTGATGGGGATATGCCAAGGCTATTGTTGATCCAACCAGTCCATGGAACAAGGAGGAGAGGAAGACCAAAGCTGAGGTGGTCGGATGGTGTCTCTAGGGATACTAGAAGCATGCTGGGAGTGAGGAACTGGATCGCGTCAGCACAGGACCATGATGATTGGAGGAAACGGTTCGAGGCCAAGACTTGTTACTGGGCTGTAGCACAGTAATAATAATAAAAAAAAAAATAACCGAACAAAAAGATTCCAATGATCTCTTTACAGGTTCTTTGTATATTATGTCCAAGTTTCCAGTAACTCATTATTCAGTTATTTATTCACCTACATTCAGTCCCACAGGAGAAGTGCCCCAACCTGGCGAGACCATCGATATTGGCCCCTTTAACTTTGAGAAAGTAGCACAATTTATTTCTTTGGGCTCAATGGTGATTGAGGATAATGTACCTGAGGTTGAGGTAAAGAAAAGAATATGCCTAACAGGTGTTATTTTGGTCTACGCAAGGAATTCTCCTCTTACCTTCTATTATGGCAGACCAAGCTCCATCTGTACAGAACATTAATCTGCCCAGTTCTGTTGTATGGATCGGTGACATGGACAATGACCAAGATAATTGAGCATGATCTCCTAATCATTAAAAGAAAAATCCTCTGAAAAATCTTCATTGGAGTTTATCTAAAAGGAAACTGGCGGGAGGAAGACAAAAAAGGAGAATATACTACGAAGTCTACTCAATATAAAATGAAGCAGATGTTGTTTACACTTTAAAGACCAGAAGGCTGCAATGGGCTGGTCATGTGGCTAGAATGGAAGATTAGCCAATTCCTAAAAATGTTTTGACAAAACCTCTCTACAGCACAAGAAGAAGGGGGAGACCAAAGCTGAGGTAGTCGGATAATGTGGAGAGAGATGCGAGAAATATCCTGGTAGTTAGGAGCTGGATGAAGGCTGCAAAAAACAGAGAAGACTGGAAAAGGCTGGTGGAAGAGGCCAGGACTCATCGCCGAGTTGTAGCGCCGTAGAGTCTTAGTAGTAGTACATTGGATTAGCCTTGATATTAAGAACATTCCTCTACTAAGTAATTCCTCTAATAAACCCTTCCCACCTGATCTCAGTCCTCTGATCTTAACTCACCTGTGCATTTTTCCAATATTTTTGATTATTATTTGCTTATTTTAATGTATATGTTTCTTGCTAGAAATTTTTTTTTTTTAATGCAACTTTGTTTTTGTATCAGGCGTAGCCTCAGAATAATAATATTTTTCTATTCTATTTTATTGTTATGCCAATATTGCTTTCAGGCTGGAATATTAAACCAAGAATTGATTGACAAAACTTTGGAGATATTTACAATTGCTGGTGAACTTATACAGACATGGGTAAATATATTTATTATGGTAAATTTTAATATGCTTTTGAAAATTTTTTAAAATTAATTTGTTGCTAATAGCTCTTGTAAAAAATTATATTAGATCGGATGTATACATGTGTGACACCTATATCCCACTTATAAAAGAAAGCTGCTAAGTTATATGAAATTATCAATGTAATGATACCAGTGGACTTTACCTTTCCTTTTTTTTTTTTATTTGTATATATTTGTTTAAAAAGGTGAAATGTTAGGAACCGAAATAATTCAACTCAATCAAGGGCAAAAGAAACTAATACTATCTAAGATTTGTTTAGACTTATTTTGAAGTATAGAAGAAACAAGTTGTTCAAGAATATAAAAAAACAAAAACAATCAAGTGAATAACATTTATCAAGGGATATCAGGTTGACTTTGATGTGAAAGGAGATAAATTAAAAGAAAATTTTATTTCATGATTCATGTCCTATTCCATTTTCTTTCTTTTCTTTGATAAATAATAATTTAATTTATTCACAAATCAAATACTTTTACGTGTTATAACAAGTTTCAGCTGCAATTATTGAAAAACTATGGTAAATGAATCATCTATTCTTTTTAATTTTTACTCTGTTATCATCCAATAAATCAATGCCATTAATAAACCCTATGTCCTAGATTTTTTCCTTTTATATTGATTACCTTCAATACTTGATTTTTTGTTAATTTCAAGTATTGAATATTTAACTATCATGATGTACAGAACATCGAGTTCCTCGAAAGACCTGCAGACTCTTGTGGTTTGTAACCACGAGTTGTACATCATTTTTCATAATCTTCACCTTTTACTAAACCCTAAAGATTTCTTAGAGCCAAGCCAAATTTTAACCAAATCTTTTCAAGTCAAAAGTACTTGGGATAATATTAATTATTTACTATTGTAATTTTCTAGGACGACTTCAATGACTATTATTGTTCGACAGAGCAGAATGGCAAGCCGTCGTGTGATTTAATCAACGCTGGAACAACTTGGGTGAGCGCCAAAGCGATGGAAGTCTTTACTCCCTCTCAGGCTGTGCAATTTATGGTAACTAGAATCAATATTTTTTTATTAAACCTTACTTAAAGATAAGTAAGGTGTAATGAAAATATAAAATATAGACTTTTATCTTCTAACTTGAAGTTATAAAAGGTTGTCTTTTCAGAAAAGTTAATAGATTACAAAAATAGGCTAATTTATTGTTAATTAGCCTGATAACACTTAAAAATTAACTAAGCAATTTTTGTCTAATGATGCATGAGACAGAAATAAATGTAATCAATGAATATTCTGTTTATATACAAACAGTATATATATATATATAAATATATATATATATATATATATATATATATATATATATATATATATATTATATATACTATATAATAATAGTAATAATAAATTATAAATATATATAGATATAATTTTTATGAAATTTTCATTATGTCACATTATGAAAATACTAAACGAATTTAAAATTTTAGCATTGCTATGGCTCTGCTGATGAAGATAAGATCAAGAAAGTACAAGAACTTTATGATGAGATTGACATGCCCAACTTGTACATTCAGCATATACTCGAAGGTTATAATCGTTGTCAGGACCTGATAAAAAAACTGCCACATGAGAAATTGCAGGAGGCCTGCTCCAGTTATTTCGAATGGCTTGTAGTTCATGAAACTCCTGATGTGGAACTTGGAAATTAAAGTTTGTAATGCTTGAACATTAATTGTTGAACAATTTTTTAGGTTATATTTTGTGGAATTAATTAAAGCCCTAGTTATTTATTATAGTATCTTTGTTTTCATTCTTTCCTTCCTGAAGGTGTATACATTTTTATTTTTTCAAAAAAATACCACTTTACCTAAACATTTCTTTATATGAAAAAACAAAAAGTTTTTTTCAATTAAAGAAATGGAATAGCTGTGAATCTAGGTGGTATTATTTAATAAATGTACCATTTATAGTTGATTCGAAGTCGGAACAAATATTAATAACCACTTTGTTTTGCCTCTAAATTTGCATCACTCCCATCTTAATTCACTACCATCAAATTTATTATTAAAACAAGAATTATATATCTTATATTAATAATAGCCTAAATTTAACAATTAAAAATTGAAAAAAATACAATGATTACTATTACCACATACAGAGGGATCCATTACTACCACTTGACATAAATACATTCCCAGTAAGTGGTCAATATAAGTTTCAATATATGATATAATATCTTGAAGCATGTAAGCATTAATCTGTATCTTTAACTCTGGAGAGGTTTCCTTCATTTATGTTATGTAACACAAGAAGTGTCCCCTTGAGAAATCGATTTACACTGTGATTTCCATCACTATTTCTTTTTAATTTTAACTTATGATTATTTAGGGCACAGGACCAAGGAATAATTGCGATATAAATATCATTAGAAGAATAAAATATATAACAATACTTTACACTTTATTAAGAAATAAAAATCAGATGCAGTGAACATGTTTAAAAGTTAGAATGTAAAGAGTGTAGTCTTGAGGGAAATCCTGCTTTCCATATCCCCTTAAAGATCTTGAAACTATACCCTGTTAATTATATCTCTCAGCCTAGAGGGTGAATATGACAGTTTTGATTATGTCGAGCTGCGCTCCAGCTGTCATAGAGGAAAGAGCCATGTTAGTCGAGCTCCTGAGGATTAACCGCACCACGTTGTTGAAAATCTGATGGCAGTCGTCTTCCAACTGTCTCAGAGGTGAGTTGGGTTTTTCCCCCTATCCAAGTGTAACCGCGACCTGAAGGTTAAGTGTTCGACTGGTTGAGACCCAAGGGACATTCGTGCGAGTTGGGACTCCCAGGGATATCGAGAGCTCACCTAATTGATTAAATATTAATTAGGTAGCCCGGCGTGGACTAGTGTTTGTTTTAGTTTTTGTTTTTTAATTTTAGTGCGGTGTAATAGTGGTTTTGGACAGGAGTTTTTTGCACCCTTATTTATTTAGGGGGGTAACCTAAACCCAATACAAGAGAAGAAACGGATAGACAGGAAGAAAGTAATAAATAAAATCAATAGATAGAAATTACGTAAAAATGGAAAAAAATATGGATATTGAAGGAGTTGAGATATCGGGAAAAAAACAAATGGGCAATAAAGAAGAAGCCCAAAAACCATTTTCACATGGACATGGGGCCCAGAAAACGGTTTTACAGAGTACCAGTGAAAGCGAACTAAACGAAGGGATGGAGACATACGGGGTTATGATATTTAGCCCCGAATCGAAAAAAAAGAAGAGGGAGATGGAGGTGACCCCCCCCCTCCCCTCCTCTCTAACGAGGAAGGTCCAGGCGAGAAGGCAAGAGATTTACAGGAAGTATGAGGAAGTACCTGGATAAGGCAAAAAACACCATTTCTAGGGGAAAACAGGAGTACATTAATGGGAGCGTCGCCAGCCTTCGGGATATCATCCTCGGGCTGGAGACTGAGAGGAATACTATCCCAATGTTGGTGAAGCACGTAGTGAGTGAGATAATTTGTTATTAAGGTTTATGAAATTAACAAAACAAGTTATAAAATTTGTATTTTCTCCAGTAAATAGATTATAATATGAGAATGGATCGAAAACTTGGACAATCAACTGACACTAAATTTAAAAAAAAGTTTAATTAAAGAGACAAAAACATTACAAAAATTAACATAATAAATAATTTAATACTTAATGCTTTGATTGGTTAAAGCTTAAATAGTCATAAATAATAGGAGATACCATAAGAGAAACATTTTTAACATCTTTAACTTCAAAAACTTGTTTTTAAATAAAGGAAAGAAAGGAAAAGGAGGGGAAAAAAGACTTTTAAAGTATTATACATTTTTATTTTGAAGAGAAAAGATTTGTCCAGGCTGGGATTCGAACCAGGGTCGCCCACGTCTCTAGTGTGGTGCTCTAACCAACTGAGCTAACCTGGCTCGTAACACAACCAGACAAATCCATTCTCTTCACCTATTCTATAACCCGTATACATTGCAAAATTGCGAGAACACGGAGATATAGGATCGGTGAAGAGAATGGATTTGTCTGGCCGTGTTACGAGCCAGGTTAGCTCAGTTGGTTAGAGCACCACGCTAGAGACGTGGGCGACCCTGGTTCGAATTCCAGCCTGGACAAATCAGTTTTTACATTAAAGTCAATAAGATGTGGAAACACTGTATGTAGGTAGAAAGCTTAATGACAGTTCTGTGCATTAAAATAAAAAATTGGAATATAAATTTGTGGGTAAATAAATTCTAATGAAAAGTGTAAATAATATAACTATGTTCTAATTAAAAATTCAATGTAATTATAAATATTTTGTACTGAACTTGTAAAGGCCACTAAAAGTTTTGATTGCTAAATAAAGCCACAAGGATAGAAATAATTACCTTCTTCTTCTTTTACTTCCCCTTATGCCATTTCTACCCTGCGGGTTATTAGTCCAGTGATGGAGGCCCCGTATCCTCGGGACAACTGGTATCCTGAATATTTATGTCCCCTCAGGAGAAAGAGTGACCGGGCTATACCCCCCCCCCCCCCCCGGTACTGGGTCTCCCCCCAATGACTAATTGCAGTCAGATGACTAATAATAAATAAATCAAAATAAATAATCATTGTGTAATACCTGTTATGCATTATTAAGTGGCTTATTAAGCCTTCCGACTTCCAACCAAAAAAAGTGTACACGGTCATCAACGTTGTACATCTTTTTCCAGCAGTATTCCGCAAGGTACCCTGCCATATGATCTTACACCAACACAATTTTTAGCTTTAACAATATTAGAAAATGTCAACCGCGTCGATAGTGGGTGTAATAATTCATTTTTTTTTTTTTTTTTGCGGCATTATAAGTTATTTTTTAGCCTCTTGTATGCCCCTAATTTGTTTTTCTTTAGTAAAAAGCAATTTTTTTAAAAAGAGTCATGCTGTCAGGAATCTGACAACGTAATGTAAAATTTAACATAAGCCGCTTAGCTTTTGGGAGGATGTCATATTTCTCTGATGAATGCAAGTTCAATTTGTTTGGGTCCATTGGCCGGAAGAGTACTTGGAGGTGGCGTAAGGAAGAATTGAAAAAGCAAAATATTTCTGTTACAATAAAATATGGTGGTGGCCATGTTAAGGTATGGGGTGTGTCTCATACCGCGGTGTGGGAAATCTTGTTTCCATTGACGGAATTTTAAATAACGAGGATTATGTGAACATTTTGCGCCATAACCTGCATGCAAGTACCGATAAAATGAATATCCGGGATCGATATGTGTTCCTGCAGGACAACGATCCAAAACAAACTGCCAAGAAAACCAAGGAATGGTTGATATTTTATGTGCGAAGACAGCTGCACACTCCTGATATAAATATTATAAAAAAATTATGGCACATCTTGCATTAGAATGTGACAAAGCATCACATCACTGGAAGACACCTTTAGAAACAATTACTGGTCCAAGAATGGGAAACAATCAGTCTTGACGTTTAAAAACTTAATCCACTCCATGCCCAGACGTCTACGGCAATTAATGATGCCAATGGACTTTTTACGAATTAAATTTATATTTATTCTCAAAATAAAATAATAATCGGAAGTGTGCAAATACTTTTTGCCAGAGGATTTCATTATTTTTCCCCATTAAACTAAAAAGTTAATTATTGTACAGATATAGAATTGTTTTAGTTATATATATACTCTTTATTAATGTGAAGTTCAGTGGATTATTATTTCCCTTATGACCGATAGTTTTATAAAAACTGGGTGTGCAAATACCGCGACTGTACATTCATTCATTTGTGCAAACGCACAATATTTTTTCTTTCCTCTTCGGTTGTATCTTTTGATTTTTGATTTTCTTCCCATTTTTTATTTGAAAAAATAAAACGCACTTTTTAATTACACATCTTTGCAAGGACGCTTAGGTAAGGGATTAGAGGTAATCCTCAAACCATCTATGTTAAGCGGGTGGGGGGATTAAAGTCCAGTGTACAAAAACTTTTGACTGTTAGTTATGAGTGCATCTTATCATAAATTATTACGTATTGTTCTTAATTCATTCTTACCTATTATGAAAATTTATTAATTCCATTCTACAGCTATGAATGTGATATTACATACATTTAAATAAAATAAAAATATTATAAATAAAAAATTAAACGAAAGAAAATTAAAATAATGATAGTTAACGGGCAATCAACATCTAGGTTATTACGCCCTTTACACTTTTATTTATACTACGGTATTTTAATTTTGTATTTACTTTTTTAATTTTCTTCGGATTGCATACTAATTATTTCTTTCCTAATTTAGTCTTTATTTGCTTCTTAAATTTTATGGTATTGATCTATTTCTTTAAAATGATTTATTATTTTATCTCTTGTATTTTTTGAATCTTCTAGTGCAAGTTCAATGGACCGGGGTATTTTATTACATTCAAAAGTTTTTTGTCGTGATGTACAGTCTTCTATTATGTGTTTTATAGTCATTGGTGATTGACATGATTAGCAATGTGGTTGGGGATCTTAGGTAATTAAATATGAGTGAGTGAGGTTGGAATGGGCGATCCTCAGCCTTGTCGCAACTTCTTCTTCTCTTCTATTCCCTCTTATAGCACTTGTCCACTTCTTCGTACTTTTTTTTATATTTCTTAGTTTGTTAGTCAGTGGGATTTCGGCCCACATGGATTCCCAATTTTTCCTGATCCTGTTCTTTAAAAATACCTTTACATCGTTCGGCTCATATATTTGAAGATGTGGGCTACTCATCATAGCAGCTTCTATGGCAGCTTTATCCCCAGCTTCATTTCCAGGAATTCCGGAGTGTCCAGGGGTCCAGAGAAAAGTAACGGTTTTTTTTAGATATTTTAACATTTCTATATAATTCCGGATTTTATTTATTGTTTGACCGGATTTGTTGAAGTTTGATATGCTTTGAAGTACCGACATTGAATCTGTACTAATTAAAATTTTTGGATGTGCACTATTGATTGACAAGAAAAGAGCTGTAGAAATTGCCTGAAGTTCTGCAGTGTTTATTGTTGAGTATGAAGGTAGTTTATATTTTTTGGGCGTCCCATTGCGAATCCTACATTTTAATTTTTCTTGGATAGATCGGTATATATTATTTTGTAGTCTGAATATTCCAGTATCTTCTTGTGAAATTGAAGGTTATTTGATCCTGTGCTCTTATGTTTTAAGGATAGGTCTATTTCATAATTCTGATATTTCCACGGGGGTAATCGGAGGTCAGGGTCGGCTTGGTGTGACGGCATATCAGAAAATTCTTTTATAACTTGCTTTTGTCTGATGCCTAAAGGGGCGTTTCTTTTTTTATTTATTTCGAAAATTCTGATGCAGCGGGGGTGGAATATATGGTGGTAAGCTGGGTTGGTTGGCTGGAGTTTGAGTTTTGTAACATAACTGTTTATTAGTTCCTGCCTTCGAAATGTTAGAGGTGATAAAGAGGCCTCAGCACAGAGACTTTCTATATATTAATATAATTTTCCAAAAAATTTAAGATCCTAATTACACCTTTTATCAATGATTACACATTTAAAAATATAACGTATATTACAATAATTGCTTAAATTTGTAACGGGAGTGAAATAAATAAAATAGAAAAGATTCAAAAGAGTCTCATGTTTCCCTTCCACGAATTAATGCCTAGGGGCGGTCCCGTGGAGTGTGGAAAACAGGTGTAGGGAGGTGGTTTTAGTGGGTAAAAACCCCACACACGGATAGGTACGGGCCTATCCGCGTCTTTTGAAGATTTCCACCTGCCCACGTAAAAAAAAACAAAAACAAAAAAACGGCTGAATTTCCTTTAATTAATCGATTTCTACTGATACTTATCATCGCGTATTTATTTTTCATCATCATAATCAATCCTCTTTACCGCCTAAACAGTGTGAGGAGGAATTCTGCACAGCCTTCTCCAGCTCTGCCGGTCCATTGGAATCTCCCCGTTTTCAATATCCTTCCTCACCTCTTCTTTCCATTTCCTCCTAGGTCGTCCTCTTCCTCGTTTTCCCTCCACTTTGGCTCGGTAGGTTTCGCTAGCAATTCTGTTTGGATTCATCAATTCATCAGCGTCCAAGCCATCTCAGTTTGTTTTCCTCTATTAGCTCGTTGACTGGTTTAACATTCAGGTTCGACCTTATAGTGGTTTTCCGGACTCGGTCTCTTTTTGTTTTGCCCTCTATCTTCCTGAGAAATCTCATTTCTGCTGCTTACATTCTGGACTTTTGTATCTGGTACTCTGGAAATTTGGCGAATTCGGTAATTATTCCGCAGGTTGTCGCTTCAAGTTGAGTCACGATCAGTTTTAACTTTTCATTAGTTTCCCTTTTAATATTTCCTGAAAATTCAAATAATGGACTTTAGTATGGAAAAGAGGATGTATATATGGGAAATGATTGCCGAAATCTACTCATTACCATAATTACATTCTCTTTTATATAGTAAAGTTCTCAATAACATGTATTTTTGGAAAACATTAAAAATTAAGTGAATAATCAGTTAAAATTAACTAAAGTAACTCAACTCGAAGCGACAACCTTCGGAATTCATTTTTTTGTTTTCTTCAAATTTACAAGATTGGGTACATACATGCTATTGTGAAAATATGACATGCTATTTTTTTTTTCATTGCCGGATGTTCTCATACCTTACTAAGTGATGCAGATATTAATTTGAAACGCGATTCAGCTTAAAATTTCATAACTTTGGAAAGAGGGAGTAATTAAGCACGATGCCGAATAAATTAACTTCGAAATGCTTATGAAAGGATTTTTTCTATTTAATGTTTCTCTAATTCCTCAATTGGACACCTGATTTTGTAATTTTGGTGATAGTACGATCTTTGCTTTAAATCGTATTTTCTAAGCCTATTAAATAATGATGGTTAATTAATAACTTGTCTCACTATTAAACATTTACTTATTCTGATTATAACGTTTGTCATGATATTCAACATTAAATATTGCTGAAAATGGCTTAAGCACATTTTAGAAAATCTTGTATTAAAAATACATAGTTTTCAATGTTGAAAATTCAAAATTCAAAAATATATATCTATCCATCGACAGGAAATAATAGAAGCAAAAATGAAAATGAAAGGTTCCATTAGAAAATAAACAAGCGTTCAAAGAAACTAAACTACTCCACGTTTTGACTTAACTTACCTTCTACTCTTGGGCACAGTTAATTACTACATTTGCTATAAAAAAACGAAATGATTTGTTTTTTTACATATCACTTTTTCCATGTTAACGGCTCAATTACTCAATCAAGTGACTAGAAGTTGTAACCCAAATCCATTACCAACAACCTAGAGAACACTAAACGATATTGCATCGTTACAGTACCTAGGTCATTTATTCGTGCATGTACGAATTTTTTTCATGGTAAATTGTTTGTCACAGATTCATTTTTTTAAAGGTTTATTCGAAATTGTTAAACTTGTTTCGTGGCTAGTATGGTCATTATTCTCGATTTAATTCACTAACCCCCTGCCCCATTAAAAAAATAAATAAAATAAAAATTCACATTCACATTAGACTTTTTAAATGGATTATTGGGACTCAAGACTGTATAGATTTGTTTAACAACTGTCAAATTTTATTTTATTTCAATACTCTCCTTACCTAGGAACGATGAGAATGTAAGAAGGTAATTTACACATACACAACATGAACTCGTTAATAACCAACAACATATTATCGTCGTACTTTAGATAGCCATTAATGGGTTCTACAGGCCTTTTCGTCAAAGGAAAGGATAGATAAAACATGTCGGTGGAGCAGAACCGTTCAGTGGAATCATGAGGTCCGTAGCTGTCAAGTCTCTCTCTAAGTATAGTGGTGCCCTTTTCGGACAGTTATTGAAAAGGTGAGCTGTTTTAAGGTTTAATGACATGTGGATAGCGAAACAATTTAATCAGGGAGCGGAGTTGCTCAGTAGTAGAGCGCTGGGTTGCCGTGAGGAAGATCTCAGTTTCAAAACCGGCCGATAGTTTATTTAATCTGTCTAGGGCCCGGGATGGAACCTGTGGGATCTGGAGATGGGGCTCACTCGGCCTCTATAAAATGAGTACCCTTAAAAGGAGTAAAACCTTGCGGTTGAGCCTGAACTCAAACAAATCACCTTATTTCATACTGCCGTCATTCTTTTTTTTTATGTAACAATCAATGAAGATTACTTTGTAGACTCCAAAAATACCATTGACCTGACTTCTTAAACGTAATAATAAAAAATGAATAAACCGTAGCCTAATCTTCGGCTATTATAAATATAATAAAGTAAATATATTTGCTTTCAGCATCGTGGTATAAGCAATACTCGGAAGGGCTTCACTACAAAGAGAAAAAACTTAACTCAGTCAAAAATTTGATCATGAGAGCTTTTAGGCTTGCAATGTTTAATGATGAGTGATGGTGGGATTCGCTAGGTTACACAAAGTGGAATCATGGAGGAATTTGTTAATATAATGGCATCACGATGATTGAGATGGGCTTGTAAAGTTGTTGAAATCGCTAAAATGTTTAAAAAATGTTGAGACTGGTGAACGCCAAGGTGTTGACTGAGGCGTAGTTGGGAGAATCGCGAGAATGATCTTGCGGACGTGGCAATAATCTGTGAATGGAGGTTTGCAATTGGTAGTATCGGCTTCTAGTCTTCTGGGTCCTTACTTTTATTTTCGCTCCTTCACCAAAGGAGCCCTTTGATTTTTTCCCAACTTTGTTGCAAACATTTTTGTAGTCGGAACAGACGGTGAAGTGTAGGGAACTTTTTTTTTTTATTTAGGTCCAAAATATAGGTTTAACAGCATCAGTGTATTAAAAAAAAATCTGTTTGTTGGATAGTTACAACCAAACGCACTGGTCGATTTTTTTTTTCAAGTTTGAGATGCTTATGCCTCTATAACTGTATTTTGGTACAGCTTTATGTAATTTTTAAATGCAGTTTGAGTCTAAAGAAAAATCTTATGAGTTGAATTTTCAAATTTTTATTAAGACTTCCAACAGTGGTATCAAGTTGAAATGGTGGACAAAATAATTTTTCGACCTGACTAATACTTCTTTGATGGTGATCACTTTCTAAATAAGACCCTCCAAGGTGTCTTTGAGGTTGAAAAATGGACTTTCCTAGTAGAATGGTCTCAATTAGTTTCAAGAATAGTCTCCATTAATTTCAAAATGGACTCTAACATAAATCTAGTGGCTTCCAATATTGCCACTCATACTAGGTAGATTCAATGGTTTCCATCTCTTGTCTTTGAGATTTTTTGTTAGAGATGGAAATTCCATAATTTGTGCAATGACTGAAAGTAATAGCTTGTGACATTCTACTAGTGTCTTATAAATGTATTTGGAACTAGTTATATAATGAGCCCGGGTGTTAATAAAAAATTCAAATTTATTGGGTATATATAGTTTTGATAGAGAAAAACTACTGGGGTACCGTTTTAGAATAATGAAAGCACCTTGAACCAATGTTTCTTTGATTCCTGAGAGCATTCAGAGATTGACTGCAAAATAACATATGTAAAAAAGTATATTGGTACTCATTTCATATTTTTGTTTGTATATGTTATATTTATAAATATTCATTATTCTTTATACTTATAAATAATCTTTTCTCTTCAAAATAAAAATATATAAATGTTAATTTATTTTATTTTATTAGTTATTCATTTTTAAATATTTTTATTTGAAAAGAAAAGATCAGGATCAGTGAAAAGAAAGGATATGACCATGACTGGGGAGTGAGCTTGATTAAGCCAGGATAGCTCAGTTGGTAGAGTTCCATACTAGCGATCTGGACGACCCGGGTTCGAGTCCCGGTCCTGGACATATCTTTTCTTTTCAAATAAAAATATTTATATTACTGTTTGACCTACATTAATATTTCATAAAAAGAACAATTTCATTTCTCTAGAAAGGAGTTGGTCAAAAGGCATTGGTTAGACACTAAGACTGACCAATATTATGAAGTGGTGAGTCGTATTGTGATACCAGAATGTAAAAATATTGCATCAGATGTACCAGGATATCCGGAGAGAATTGAGAAGGTATCCTTTTTAGAAATGTTTTTTAGTATTTTTTCCTCATGATGAATTATAATGAAACATTGTGTAATCAGTTATGAAATTCGAGTCCCTAAGAGAGTTGAAGTAAAGTATTATTTATGAACATATTTCAAAAATCTAATAATAATAAAATGGCACAGTTATAAGCTGCTAGATGATGAAATGATTTCAATATTGTGTATATAACTGATTATAAACAGAAGTTTGTTTTCCTAATTACTGGGCTCGCATGTGTTTATTTATTTTATTTTATTTTTATTTTTAGTTATCATCATCACATATGCCCTCAAATCTCATAAATATTTAAATTTCACTAATTACATAAAACCTAATGGGTAACGTAAAATACATTGGGGATTTGTTCAAAGGAATAATAGACATAGGTGAAGATAATTTTCTCATTGTGGCTATATAATTAATAGTGTGCTAAAGTAAAAGGAAGAGAAAAAATATGTATTTAACCCCTTTTTTTTTCAATAAGGATGAAACATAAATTAAGTGAAAAGATAAGTTGATTTCAGCGGGCATACATAGATCTTCGTTTGCCTCTGGTTTTATCCATAAATAATCTCCCCAATAAAAACTTATGTGTATTATAATAATTTAATGCACTGAAACATTCTGCAGACCTACAGGGTCTATCTGTTGCTGCTAATAGATTAAATAATTTACCTGCCACAATTGGATTTAACATGACACCTTCACCAAATTTCAGCAGATCAGCGCTCTCCACACTAAGCTATCTCACTCCTATCCTTTGTAAACATTCCACAGTTAAATAATTCCTGAACCTTCTAAGCTCAACTATAATCTCCTTCACCTTGCTGTTGTACTCCAACCTTTAATGGTCAGAATATTTTAAAAATGTTTCTAAATCATTGAAGTCCTGTCCTGGAAAGTAGTGGTATAATACAGAAACACCAATTTAGCTTCTGTTCTCATCATTACACTGTGCAAAAATGTCTAGTAAAGGGTATTTAATATTTGCAGGTTTTAAGAAGAATTTACATTTTCATGAGAGCGTTGAACATAATATGTTTTTTTAAATTTTATTAATCTGTTCATTTTAAACAGTTAGGAAAGCATGAAAAACTAAAAACTATGCAAGTCCATCAACAAGTGGGAGGGGGAGTGATATTTTACCACTTCTTCCTCAACGGTTTCATTTTTTATTTATATAATTTTTCTCTAAAGAAATATTTTAACTAGAATGAAATGGAAATAGATCGTAATAACTAAGATATTTCCATTATTTAAAAACAAAATAATCTTATTATCTATTAATTTTCTTATTGTCTAATACTTGTTTCAGCTCATAACTTACACCAATCCAGCCTTCAGTGATGCTTGGAATTATTCCACCGAACTGGTTTATAGGACTGTAGCTGATAAAAGCCATCAAACTGATGAGAATATAACCAAGATGTACCTAACCAGAGCTGCAATAGATTTGGTAAATTTAGATTCAAACTCGAAGCTATAATTACATTTTTATAAGATTAGTTGGAATTTATTTCTCTTTATATTTTTATCCAAATCTGTAAATTACAAATAGTTGGTAAATAGCAGATTTTTCACATAGGCTTCCAAGGTCGTTCATATTATTCTTATAATTTTCTTCCGGGATCCTACGGAATCCCACAGACATGTTGGGACTACGTACCCCAAGCATTATATAGTGTACCCTGTTCCTGCGGCAAGATCTACATAGGACAAACGAGAAGGACTATCCCAAAATGAATCAAAGAACACATATCTTACATCAAGAATTTCAAGAAAGAAAAATTGGCTGTAGCAGATCAATTCCACAATACTAACCACCACATACCCTTCGAAAAGACCACCATCCTTGAAAAAGAAGCTAATTACCATCTCCATAGCACAAGAGAGACGATTATCGAAATCGTCAAAGAACCCAACAATTTCAATAAGAAAGGTGGCTATAAACTTAGCAAAAACTGGTATCCTGCCATCCAACAAAAGACCCACACATTACCTTACTATCCACTCACAGATGAAACCCACCCCATCGAAGAGACACGAACACAACACGACCACCACAGGCCAGCCAATGGGAAGGCCGACTTCAATTGAGACCAAGCCCCCCCAGGTATAAATACACCGACACCAACCATCCGCTCTTGATTAACTGACTAGCCCTAAAGAAGCTCACAGCATATAATAGTTTCTTTGGGTACCTATCTTCTCCTATCTACCTACCTATCTATTATTTCTTGACCTCTATTGGCCTTCATTACATACTGGCCCAAATATCTGCCGAAGCACCTTCCTCTCCCAGATCTGCAGCATCTTTTCGCATTCCTGGGTCAGGACCCACGTTTCACCAGTGTACGTGACAATCGATCTTAAGATTGTTTTATAAATCAATAATTTTGCCTTCCGTGACAAGTTCCGAAATCTTAATGCTTTTCGGAATGCAAAGAGACATCTGTTGCCTGCTAAAATTCTTGGTTTAATTTCTGCAGTGATGTCACTAAAGCCCCCAGATACTTGAAGCTGTCCACTTTCTTAAATCCACGCTGTCCACTCTGCTCTTCCTCCCCATAATTTTTTGTGGAAATCATGTATTGGGTTTTTTCCTTATTTATCACCAGACCCAATTTTTTCCCAGCTTCTTCAAATTCCTGCAAAGCTCCTGAAAGCGCCGGTTTTGACCTTGCTGATATCACTACATCATCACCATGCGCTAGGTGTTGGGTCATCCTGTTACATATTGTTCCTCCTTAGTCGGTCCTGATTGATCTCGCAGCTTGTTTGAGTGCTATGTTAAATAATACAGGTGAGAGGGGATCTCCTTGGCGCAGACCATTCTCCACCTCAAAATCTTCTGATAGCATATTTTGTATCTTTACCCTATATCTGGTGTTTTCCAAGATCATCGCACTCAATCCGACCAGCTTTTCTGGGACCCCCGGAATTTTTATTACTTTGAGCAGTTCATTTCTGTCAAGACTATCGTAGGCCTGGCAGAAATCTATGAAGAGGTGCTGGAGGTCAACATTGTACTCATATGCTTTCTCTAGCATCTGCCGTATGGAGAAGATATGGTCAGTTGTGCTTCTAGTTGGCCGGAAGCCACTTTGGTATTCGCCAATATTTCTTTCAGCCCATGCCATAATTGTCCTATTTATTGCGACTGAAAGTACCTTGTAGACAGTGGGCAATAGAGCGATACCTCTATAGTTTTGGCAGTTTAATCTGTCTCCCTTCTTATGTATTGGGCACAACACTGCCATATTCCAGTCCTGTGGGATCCTCATCTTCATCCATACATCAAATACTAGGATATATATTTCCTCCACCACCGCCTCACCCCATATTTCAGGACCTCATTCGGGATACCATCTATTCCAGGTGCTCTGTTGTTATGGAGTGCTCCATTTATTTCCACTATTTCTTCCCTATCCGGTGGCATTTCTTCTTCATCCACGTTCGACGAGTCTCTTCTATTTTCCAATAATGCTTTTTTATTATAAGTTGGTCCTTCTTTATTCATCATCATCATCATAGTCGTTCCTCTCTACCGCTCTGGAGTGTGAGGTTTCTTTCTGTATAGCCCGGACCACACCGTACGATCTACTACCATTTCTCTCCTTCTATTCCATTCCAGACTTCTCTTTGCGAAGCTTTCCTTAATACCATATTCCCACGTACGTCGGGGTCTTCTTCTGGACCTTCTTCCTTCAACCTTAGCCTCGTATGTCATCTTGGCCAGCCTGTTATTTTCCATTCTTAAAACATGTCCAAACCATCTTAGACTGTTTTCTTCAATGAATTATTCCGCAGGGTCCACTCCGAGGCTTGATCTAATGATCGAGTTGCGAATTCGGTCTCGTCTTGTTTTTCCCTCTATCTTCCTTAGGAATCTCATTTCTGAAGCCTGGATCCTACCTTTATGTTTAGTGGTCAAGGCCCAAGATTCCGAGGAGTATGTTAATATGGGGAGAAAAGTAGATTTATATACCCTCAACTTTGTGTCCTTGGATACTTCTCTATTATTCAGGAACCTTTTATTTAGTGCATAGAACAATTTATCAGCTGAGTTGACCCTCTCCCGGATTTCATTGTCCATGACTCCATTCTCATCAAGGTGTGCTCCCAGATATTTAAAGGTTCTCACCTGTTCGATGGTCTTGTCCTTAATTCTTATAACTCTCACTTTCCAGTGAGGCATCCTGCCAATTCTCACAACCTTTGTTTTGTCAGGGTTTATTTCCAGATTGATCTTCTCTAGTTCATCTTGAAGAACCCCGATATTGTATATTAGGTCTCTATCGCTGTTGGCAAGGACTACCATATCATCAGCAAAGGCCATCAAGGAGTAGGTAACTTTATTCAAGTATCTAAATCCCAGATGGAAACTTCTTATCCAGGCTTTGGCCTGAGATATGGCAGAATCAAGGACCAGAATAAAGAGATGTGGGCTCAAGCTGCAACCCTGTCTTATACCAAGTTTGGTTGTGAACTCTTTGGAGTAACAATTGGATGTCCTCACTACATTTCGGGTGTTCCTGTAGAGGCTTATTATTGCCAGCATTAGTCCTTTGTTAATGCCTCTCTCTGCTAATGCCTTGCCGATGTCATTGCTTTGTCTTTTCAATGCTGCGCCAAGAATGTCCTATGATACACCTTTGAGAGCATCTTTAAGGCGTGCCTATCTTTCTTCTATGTTCCTGCCAATAGATGAGTTGTTGTTTAATCTATCTGCGAGCTTATCTCTGAATTGCCAGGCTACAGCATCCTCCTTTAGCTTTTCCACATTATAGATGGTGGCATTTCTTGCATTTCCTTTTCCTTGAATAGCCAGCTTCTGTTTATATAAAATCTTGACCAGATATTGGTCTGAGTCACAGTTAGCTTCCCTGTAACTGCGAACATCAAATATATCACTGGCGTGTCTGGCAGCAATGAGTACATGGTAAATTTGATTTTTGGTGATGCCATCCGGGGAGGTCCATGTTTCCTGATGTATTTCCTTATGTGGGAAAAAGGTGCTTCTTATTCTAACGTTCCTTGTCATCGCAAAATCGACCATTCTGAGTCCATTCTCGTTTGTTTTCTCATGCTTGCTGTGCTTGCCTATTATGGGGAAGAATATCGTTTCTTTTCCTATCCTACCATTGAAATCTCATAAAATTATTTTCACATCATGCTTGGGTAGGGAATCGTATATAGATTTTCTAGCCTTCCATAAAAGGTTTCCTTTTCCTCTTCATTGTCCTTGCCTTCTATGGGTGCATGTATGCCGGTAAGAGATATATTGAAAAACTTTCCTTGCAGCCTTAGTAAGCACATTCTCTCATTTACTGCCACGTATTTAATAATAGAGTGCAAAAGGGAATTCCTTATCGCAAAACCTGTTCCTAATATATTCCATCCATTGCCACTGTTAATAATTGTGTATTGCTTCATCTTGGTTAGTACTGTGTCTCTCCAGCGGATTTCTTGTATGGCTAATATGTCTATTTTGTATTTTTCCAATTCCCTTTCAAGATCTCTCCCAGCTCCAAGTTGGAACAAACTCCTCTCGTTCCAGGTTGCCATATTTATTAGTCCATGTCCATGCCTAAGTCGTTTCCCATTTGATCCATTTCTTTCCGAGGCTTTTTGTGGTTTCTTGAAAACACTTAGAGTTTTTACGGAACAGGGTTGTTGGCCCCGCGTCCAACCCCCAACCTGGAGAACCAGAGATTTCTGTCGGGGATTCCTCCCCTAGTCGAAGGATCTAGTTTTAAGGTGCTGGAAACTCGCCTTTGCCCTCTCCCGTCAGCCAATGTCCACCTTGGTGTGGATTGTCCAGCGGTCACTACGAAAAGTGGGAGTAGGACTTGATGTCACGTCCACTTGTGGACTAGAGTCATGTCTCAGGTTTTCCTGGGCTATGGATATCGACATACCATATCCCGCTGAGAGCTGTTGACAGCCATTTGACCACCAAAACTTTGTCAAGTCAGTATGCAAACTTTCCTTAATGGAAATCAATATGCTTTTGTGATAAGTCTAAGTATCTTGGATTGAAAAGTTTGTATTCGTTTTCTGTCAGTCTGTTTAGTGATACAGTGTCATGCTTTTCAGTGAATGGACAGACTATTATGAAGTTGTATGAACATCAAGTAATGCGTGTGCTCATGCTCCTGAATTTATTTTCTTGGAATCATTTTGTCAACTCTCCTCTTCAGGATTGATTTCATGCTCATTCTGGTGCTGATCCTTCTTTTGTTTTCGAAAGAGTACTGCATTCATTGCCTGCTTTCATCCACATATGCTTTAAGTACCTTATTAATCAATCAAGAAAATTACATAACCCACACCATAATCATCGTTTCATGACTCGAATACTACACAATGTGATCAGAAATCTTAGAAGATTTTAACTATCAAGATCATGTTATATGCAAAGGTTATGGATTACATTGAGAGGATCATCATTGACTGATTTATTAAAAGCAATAGAAATAAATAATAATTTATTATAGAAATCTATTTATTTATTGTATATATATTTTTTTTACATGTTCCTTTTCAGCGGGAAACCAGCCAATTGAAAAAGAAATTAAGTACTTCTTTTAACTAGTTTAATTATTTTATTATTTAATGGAATTTTTTTTTCAGTTGTTTACGATGTCAGCAGTTTTGGACGATTGCTCAGATAGGTCAGATTACAGGAAAAATAAAAAAAGTTGGCATACCATCTGCCAAGGTGGTGAAAGTACTGCCATATATGATGGAACACAAATGGGTCTGTTTCCTCTCTACCTTCTAAAAAGACATTTCAAAAATGATCCTGGTTACATACAACTAGTGGAAACTGTTGTGATGGTAAGCATTTTTTTTTATGATATCTCAAAATTTTGTTTCCATCAAACAGAAATCACATAACTTCCAGAATTCCAGTCAACATTTTGGTATACTGAATTGAAATTTTACCGCTTTTTAATGTTTATACACCTCTGTAGTCCTCTATCAACCATTTATCTATAGGTTAAAATTTAATTTTTAAATTGTTTCGGTAATAGTGGTGTTTTATAGGCCTCAACTTTTTTATCTCACCACTTTTTGTTGAGGGACTAAGAAATAAAATAAATCTAGATTTATTTATTTTATATATAGTAAAATGTAAATCTGTTTCATGACATGATAATGGAAGTTTTAGAGATGTATTACATTATATAGAACAGTTATATCTTCTTTGCTTCAGTGTTGTTAATATAGTTTTTCTGTTTTCTTATTCTCAGCCCTAAAGATGGCCAAAAAATTAGGTCGAAACATATTTACAAATAAAATAAGTCTGTCTTATGTAATTTATTGACTGCAGCACCTGACCATTTTACACTCTTCTAAGATATATCTTTTCCACATAAATATTACATTATATTGTTGGTGCATCACATGGTGATGAGAATTGGTGATGCAGACCATGATGATCTGTTGGCCACATGATTCATGATTTAGTCTTCTTACAGATGTACTTCACCTATATGAGAACAGACAGCTAGAAAGGAGTCGTTCATCCTTGCAAGCTGCCTGAAACTCCAATACTGTTTCACCAGTTCCTTCACCAATGAACTGTATGGTTTAAGGACAGTGGCATATCAGTACAGATCTCTAAATTAAAGTGCTTAACACGCTTCAATAAATCACCATCAGCTCCCCTTTTTGGTTGTAAAAAAAACAAAATCTGTACTACTATTACCCGTGAAAGGGTTTGGGGTTCAGTACATGGTAGAGACTGTACTGTTACATGGACAACGGTTGTGCAAGGAGGTGACTTGACCTAAGGTCACGTTCAACCGCCATATTTTTCCCCCTTATTTTGGTTACCATATTTTTATAATATTTTATAGAGGCTGGGTGAGCCCTAGGAGGGTCCTAGATCCTATATGATCCATCTCCCGCTGCAAACAGACTAAATAAAAGTCCCTTTTTGGTTGCACCTAACTTCGTCATGTATAGTTGCTTCCTATACAGAACAATTTCACAAAAGTGGAGACAAATCTTGGTTTAAGAACCTTACCTTATTTTGGGTTTAGCTCCTAAGCAACTTAGGTGCAAACATGAGCACCAAAACAGGACATATGAATCATGGATACAGAAGCTTTCTAATCAGGCTTGAAAGTCAATCATATTTTGCGTGAAAAGTTTATCTTTTAAATTAAGTACTCTCTAAATCAATTTTACTTGGACTTATTGGAACGGATAGAAGGGATCAGCCCATCAAGCAAATGAGCACCAAAGTAATAATAATTACTACAAATGGGATCTAATATTATCTAAAGAATCAAGAAAATAATTTTCTTTTTTTCTTTCTGAATAACTGTTGTTATCCTACTTTATTTTTTTATTCTGTAATATTAGTGAATGAAATATCCTTTTTCATGATATATTGTTGCAACAATTAACACATCTTAACATTTCAAGGGTTTTTACCCTTTCATCGGGAGTCAACATTAAATTCTTCAAATCTATATTATAGACTTTCTTATATCTTACTAAAACCTTTTCACTACATTCTATAGTTAATTTATTTTTAAAATGCTGTAATTGAATAAATAAATTTAAATCTTTACAATAGTGAAATTTTCATTATATTGAACAATGTAGTTGAAAGCATTTCTTCCAATAGTTTATCTCATCAATTAATTTTTTTGTTTGTATGGTAACAGAGTTATATAAAGCTGACGATTGGACAAACAATAGACGTCCTGGGACAGTTCAATAAATCACCAGTAATGGCTGATTATAAGCATATAACTTACTATAAAACTGGGCAATTCATTGCAACTGGCTCGGCACTCGGAGCTATACATGTAAGTAACTTATCTAATTAATTTTTATTCATTTTTAATACTGATTTTGAGCTTAGGACTAAGATAGTATTTGGTATAATCCGATTATTCCTTACCGTTACACAAGATATGTGTGAACTAATTTTGAAGATAATTTCTTTTTTAGACTATTTTAGCCCAAGACTGAGAGTTTATCAGTAAGAAAATATTATTTTAGTTGTGAACAAATTAAAATAAATCGAGTCAGCGATAGCCTAAGTTTGTTATTAATCTATCACATTTATTAAATGTAGAATTATTGACGCCTTTGAGGGAAGAATATGAGGCCATGATTAAAAAAAGCAATAGAAGGTCAGTTGAAGAATATCGACAGAGAAGGAAAGATGAGAAACGGGTACACCGCAAGAAGAAGCGACAGAAGGAGAGAGAGGAGATGGAAAAGATGGAACTGCTGCGCTGTAACCAGGAAAGTATACATTTCTTCCGATATGCCAGCAAAGAAAGCCCTTCACGAATAAACTAAAATCATGCAAGTACAAAGAGGGCAACTTGGTCACTGACAAGTATAAAGTTCTTGCAATTGTCACTGGCCTGTTTATTGTTTAACCTGGCTCTTGAGAAGGCTGTTTGAGCAACCTCAAAATAGTTATTGGACCTTTCGATGAGAGCTCTGAAATGGTATATGTTCAAATGAAATCGATTACAAAATAATAAATGTTTATGTGGTTTTCTAGTTGAAATGATATAATAAAAAAAAACTCTTATCTGTCTGTTGAAGTAGATTCCAGTAGATAGATTGTGAGCTCGATGTTGAGACGACAAAGGATTTTTGTCGGCAGGGCGAGCGAAGATGTTGAAACAATAGAGGTTGAGATGATCAACTGGGTCAATTCGAATTGGTCGAATTGATGACGAAGTTTAACTAATTACACCTGTAGGTGGGCAGCAAATTAGTATATTCTTCAAATTCACAAAAAAACAACTTTGAGCTATAGCTGGCAATATGGACGTCAAGAGGCTCGTGCCAACACTGTCTGGCTTCCTATAGCCGGAGCAAACAAAAGCCGATCGACTCCACTTTAGTTTTTCTTTCTTCTTTTGTAACATATGTTTTCCAACTTATGACAAATATTAGAATTATAACTAAACAAATAAAATTACCTTTTAAATTAAATTATTCTAAACAATTATGAAATTACACGTTTAAATTATTATATTAAAATAAAAATGTGAAAAATAAGTAAAAAAAATGTCTTTCTTTTACGAAAAAATGATTTAATTTGTATAATTAAAACAAATAATATTTAATAAGGTTACTACATCATCTGGCCTTAACAAATGCGATAAGAGATGCGGGTTTATGCAGAGATGGAAACATTTAACAGGCTTCTCCAATTCTTGACGATATAGATATTGAGGGACGCTCCTTTCAGTCAGTGAGTGAGGCATTTCTGGCCCTGGCGAGATCAGCCATTAAACTTGGACTACATGTGAATGAGTCCAAAACTAAATAAATGTGTACAGAAGAGGTTTCGAGGCAAGGTGTGACAGTGTCCATAGCACAGCATAAGTTTGAAAAGGTCTCTGAGTTTAAGTACCTGGGATCTATAGTCACACAACAAAACATCCTCAATGTGGAGATTAGAAAGAGGATTACCTCAGCTAATAGATGCTACTTTGCAATGCAACTGCTACTAGACAGCTCAGCAAGAGAATACTCTCCAGAAAGACCAAGCTTCACCTATATAAAACCTTAGTGCGCCCGCTATTCCTGTATGGATAAGAATGTTGGACAGCATCCAAGGTAGCCGAAAAAGAGCTCATGATTTTTTAATGAAAAGTTCTCCGAGGTGTAAAAGTTGGAGAAGAATGGAAAAAACGGACAAATCAGGAGATGTACACGGCCTTTGGAGAGGCCGAAATCGTTACAACAATGAAATTAAGGCGGTTAAGGTAGGCTGGGCATATTGCCAGAATGGCTGATCGGGATATGCCAAGGCTATTGTTGACCCAACCAGTCCATGGAACAAGGAGGAGAGGAAGACCAAAGCTGAGGTGGTCGGATGGTGTCTCTAGGGATACTAGAAGCATGATGTTACTAGAGTGAGGAACTGGATCGCCTCAGCACAGGACCGTGATGATTGGAGGAAACGGTTCGAGGCCAAGACTTGTTACCGGGCTGTAGCACAGTAATAATAATAAAAATAAAAAAAATAACCGAGCAAAAAGATTCCAATGATCTCTTTACAGGTTATTTGTATATTATGTCCAAGTTTCCAGTAACTCATTATTCAGTTATTTATTCACCTACATTCAGTCCCACAGGAGAAGTGCCCCAACCTGGCGAGACCATCGATATTGGCCCCTTTAACTTTGAGAAAGTAGCACAATTTATTTCTTTGGGCTCAATGGTGATTGAGGATAATGCCCCTGAGGTCGAGGTAAAGAAAAGAATATGCCTAACAGGTGTTATTTTGGTCTACACAAGGAATTCTCCTCTTACCTTCTATTATGGCAGACCAAGCTCCATCTGTACAGAACATTAATCCGCCCAGTTCTGTTGTATGGATCGGTGACATGGACAATGACCAAGATAATTGAGCATGATCTCCTAATCATTAAAAGAAAAATCCTCTGAAAAATCTTCAGTGGAGTTTATCCAAATGGAAACTGGCAGGAGGAGGACAAAAAAGGAGAACATACTACGAAGTCTACTCAATATAAAATGAAGCAGATGTTGTTTACACTTTAAAGACCAGAAGGCTGCAATGGGCTGGTCATGTGGCTAGAATGGAAGATTAGGCAATTCCTAAAAATGTTTTGACAAAACCTCTCTACAGCACAAGAAGAAGGGGGAGACCAAAGCTGAGGTAGTCGGATAATGTGGAGAGAGACGCGAGAAATATCCTGGTAGTTAGGAGCTGGATGAAGGCTGCAAAAAACAGAGAAGACTGGAAAAGGCTGGTGGAAGAGGCCAGGACTCATCACCGAGTTGTAGCGCCGTAGAGTCTTAGCAGTAGTACATTGGATTAGCCTTGATATTGTTACGGTCAGAGGGCCGGCTGAAAGGATTAGGCGAACAATGGGATTAAGCCGGAAGGGATCAAAGGTAGTCTAGACTCATCGGGATCTGCGTGGAATATTCTAGGTGCCCCCCACAACAATCTCCCTTGCCTATATAAAAAGGCGAGCTGTTTTGGCCGCCCAGTAAGTAATAAGACGAGTCAGTAATAAGTCAGTGAGTAATAAGCCTAGTCAGTAATAAGCCGAGTCAGTAATAAGCCAGTGAGTAGCAGTCGTTAACTAGTGGCAGTGTGTGTGAGTTAGTTAGCATTAGTATCAGTCTGTAATAAGTGCTTAGTGAGCAACAGTGACAATTAGTGGCCGTGTAATAAGTGTAATAAACTGTGTGGCAGTTTGTCATATTTGGAGAGTCTTACGGTCGGTGGACTTTAGTTAGCGAACTGTAAGTGTTAATTTGTAATTGTAAACTATAGTGTAATATTATTGTATTTGTACAAATACAATAATATTACTCTTGACATGAGACCATGTAAGTGTTAATTTGTAATTGTAAACTATAGTGTAATATTATTGTATTTGTACAAATTTATATAAATAGTTTAGTTACTTAGTATAAACAATATCTTATATTATATTAGAAATTAGATAACATTTAGTAGAATATTGTTATTGTTAATTGATATTAGTTTAATAATTCAACTGTTTTAAATAATCTCATGGTATTCTTTCTAATTTGTTAATAAATATTAGATTCTTGAATTAAGTAATAGTTTAGTCCATTTTACACCCAGTAGCCCGTAACAATATTAAGAACATTCCTCTACTAAGTAATTCCTCTAATAAACCCTTCCCACCTGATCTCAGTCCTCTGATCTTAACTCACCTAGGCATTTTTCCAATATTTATGATTATTATTTGCTTATTTTAATGTATATGTTTCTTGCTAGAATTTTTTTTTTTTAAATGCAACTTTGTTTTCGTATCAGGCATAGCCTCAGAATAATAATATTTTTCAATTTTTATTCTATTCTATTTTATTGTTATGCCAATATTGCTTTCAGGCTGGAATATTAAACCAAGAATTGATTGACAAAACTTTGGAGATATTTACAATTGCTGGTGAACTTATACAGACATGGGTAAATATATTTATTATGCTAAATTTGAATATGCTTTTGATAATTTAAAAAAATTAATTTGTTGCTAATAGCTCTTGTAAAAAATTATATTAAATCGGATGTATACATGTGTGACACCTATATCCCACTTATAAAAGAAAGCTACTAAGTTATATGAAATTATCAATATTTTTTTATTTGTATATATTTGTTTAAAAAAGTGAAATGTTAGGAACCGAAATAACTCAACTCAATCAAGGGCAAAAGAAACTAATATTATCTAAGATGTTTAGATATTTGTTTAGACTTATTTTAAAGTATAGAAAAAACAAGTTGTTCTAGAATATAAAAAAACAAAAACAATCAAATGAATAACATTTATCAAGGGATATCAGGTTGACTTTGATGTGAAAGGAAATAAATTAAAAGAAAAATACTCTCTTTAAGAAATCAAATTATATAAAAATAAAATTTTAAATAGGTAGTACACCAAAAGTGTTTTCTTTGATTATCTTTATTAATGCCCTGAAATATTAAATGAATGGAAAAAAGATAAGTAAAATTTAATTTTTTAAAAAGGGCATGCTTGACATAATATTATTTCATTTCATGATTCATGTCCTATTCCATTTTCTTTCTTTTATTTGATAAATAATAATTTAATTTATTCACAAATCAAATACTTTTACGTGTTATAACAAGTTTCAGCTGCAATTATTGAAAAACTATGGTAAATGAATCATCTATTCTTTTTAATTTTTACTCTGTTATCATGCAATAAATCAATGCCATTAATAAACCCTATGTCTTAGATTTTTTCCTCTTATATTGATTACTTTCAATACTTGATTTTTTGTTAATTTCAAGTATTGAATATTTAACTATCATGATGTACAGATCATCAATTTCCTCGAAAGACCTGCAGACTTTTGTGGTTTGTATGCACGAGTTGTACATCATTTTTCATAATCTTCACCTTTTACAAAACCCTAAAGATTTCTTAGACCCAAGCCAAATGTTAACCAAATCTTTTCAAGTCAAAAGTACTTGGGATAATATTAATTATTTACTATTGTAATTTTCTAGGACGACTTCAATGACTATTATTGTTCGACAGAGCAGAATGGCAAGCCGTCGTGTGATTTAATCAACGCTGGAACAACTTGGGTGAGCGCCAAAGCGATGGAAGTCTTTACTCCCTCTCAGGCTGTGCAATTTATGGTAACTAGAATCAATATTTTTTTATTAAACCTTACTTAAAGATAAGTAAGGTGTAATGAAAACATAAAATATAGACTTTTATCTTCTAATTTGAAAGTCTTTTCAGAAAAATTAATAGATTACAAAAATAGGCTAATTTATTGTTAATTAGCCTGATAACACTTAAAAATTAACTAAGCAATTTTTGTCTAATGATGCATGAGACAGAAATAAATGTAATCAATGAATATTCTGTTTATATACAAACAATATATATATATATATATATTATTATATATAATAATATATATATATATATTATTATATGTAATAATAATAAATTATAAATATATATACATGTAATTTTTTATGAAATTTTCTATTACATTATGAAAATACTAAACAAATTTAAAATTTTAGCATTGCTATGGCTTTGCTGATGAAGATAAGATCAAGAGAGTTAAAGAACTTTACGATGAGATTGACATGCCCAACTTGTACATTGAGCATATACTCGAAGGTTATAATAGTTGTCAGGATCTGATAAAAAAACTGCCACATGAGAAATTGCAGGAGGCCTGCTCCAGTTATTTAGAATGGCTTATAGTTCATGAAACTCCTGATGTGGAACTTGGAAATTAAAGTTTGTAATGCTTGAACATTAATTGTTGAACAATTTTTTATGTTATATTTTGTGAAATTAATTAAAGCCATAGTTTTTCACATACAAAAAGTTTTTTCACATAAAGAAATGGACTACCAAAGCTGTGGATCTAGGTGGTATTATTTAATAAATGTACCATGTATAGTTGATTCGAAGTCGGAACAAATATTAATAACCACTTTGTTTTGCCTCTAAATTTGCATCACTCCCATCTTAATTCACTACCATCAAATTTATTATTAAAACAAGAATTATATATCTTATATTAATAATAGCCAAAATTAACAATTAAAAATTGAAAAAAATACAATAATTACTATTACCACATACAGAGGGATCCATTACTACCACTTGACATAAATACATTCCCAGTAAGTGGTCAATATAAGTTTCAATATATGATATAATATCTTGAAGCATGTAAGCATTAATCTGTATCTTTAACTCTGGAGAGGTTTCCTTCATTTATGTTATGTAACACATGAAGTGTCCCCTTGAGAAATCGCCTTACACTGTGATTTCCATCACTATTTCTTTTTAATTTTAACTTATGATTATTTAGGACACAGGACCAAGGTGGTGAACCCCCACTGAAGGTAAAACCTGTATGCCATTTTGGCAGGAAAGGTAGGAAAAAAAAAAGTTTTCACTATGTCTGCCCACTGCATGTCTATTCAGGTCCAGCTAGATAAAATCCAAATGGAATTTATTGATGACTTTTTTATATTTATGCTTAAAAAATGATCTATGCAAGGGAAATACGGGAATACCTCTCTCGGGTTAAGTAAATAACTCATCCAAAAATATAGAATTATCTAAATATGTTCTAAAAAAAACAAGATAAAATCATAAATCACAGTAACAAATGTAAAGAGAAATTAAGCAATCAATTGTCTTGTCGCATCAGAAGTTGTTCTTCAGATAAACAGCCTGGTAAATATAACTGACCTATCATATCGTGAATGCATGTGTGAATCTCCCCTCTGCGTCAAATTTCTTTTAAACTTTTCGTTAAATTACTCTGTTTTTATGTTTTACTTCACTGAATATGGACAAAGATTATTTGAGATATTGAAAAATTGCTCGTAAACCTTATATGTAATTGTAATTTTTTTAAATTTTCTTTTGACGCGGCAACTAGAAATCACATTTATTTTAACTGGTTCTTTTCTTCCAATTTCTTTCTCCCCCAAAGCTCTTTCATCTTCACCCATTGCTCTCCACAGTTCAGGTTCCATTCTTTTCTTTGCTAAAGGTTTTTGCTTTCATCCTCTTTTTTATGTTTCAAAATATTACAATAATTAAAAAAAAAAACCTTGAATACCTCACCCCCTAATTTTTCCCCAAAATGTTGAATACTGAGGGGGTGAATAACTCTATTCTTTGTATGAAAACTATATAGCTCTATATATTTATGTGAGTGGGGACTGCCCATTTTATGTACATGGTCTATGAACAGGTGTATTAAAGTTTTGGATAAAGAATAGATGTCAGAATTTTTTCCCATAGTTCCAAGCCTTATAACAAAATATATAAACAACCACAAAAAGTTAAACGTCGCCTTAAGATTATGGAACGAGTTCCTCAGAAAGCTCTAGAAATGCATTTGACTTAGCAAGAGAATTATAAAAAGTAGAAAGGAAAGGGGCATACTACATGTGACACTATCTGGAGCATTAGGAGTTCCTAAATAAATATGGTAAGGGTCATTGAACATGTAGCTTACTTGGTACCTGTACCCTTAAGATACAGAACAGTGGCAGTCGTAGGCAAGAAGCAGGCAACACAACATGTAGGACCATCACATATAGCGAAAGGGTCTCTTTTTGTAAGCAGAATTATCTTTTATCTTGTAACTATGATCAGCAAACAATAAATATAATGTTTTCAATTAAATGAAAAAGGATCTTTATTTAGTAACCAACTCCTGGTCAGTCAACCACATCAACCGTTAAAGAAGAGAGGGGTTTGTCTCTTATTCATTAGTGATACAGAATTACTATGCATTAAGTAATTCATAATTCTTATAGTAAGTAAGTCTGGCTTATCCTTGATTGCTTGGGCAGTGAAGCCAATATAGCAGGTGTAGCTTCTTCTTCTTCTTTCCGGCGCTACAACTCGTTGCGAGTCAAGGCCTCCTGTAGCATTAACCGGCAGTCGTCCCGGTGCAATGCTGCTGCTTTCCAGTTCCTTATTGGACAGCGCATCCTCTGCCACTCCATCGGCCCACCGCAGTCTCGGCCTGCCAATTCTCCTCTTGGCGTATAGCTTTTCTTCGAGTATTTTCTTTGGGATTTCATCATCTCTCAATCTAGCAACATGCCCCACCCAACGAAGCCTTCCAACCTTTATATATCTGACGAGGTGTAGCTACCAGGTGTAGCTATATGTAGCTATATGTAGCTAGTTGAAGATATATCCAAAGCAAGCAAAGAGAGTTGAAAAGAAAAATTGGTGAGAATGAAGCCTTACTAGTTTTAAAAGAAAAAGAAAACAAGGCCATGCACAAATCAAAATACATCACCTCCAGCCTACCAAAGATATATTGAACAGTGCTGCTTCATTACTACTGCAGTATTGGAGTTATGGTCCTTCCAAAGATATAATAGTGTCTCTCAACTATTTTGACAATTATGACTTATGACTTTCTTCCATTATGGTAATGACCAAAACTTGATTTAAAGATCAGAAGACAGAAAGTCTCAAAGAAACCATTCGATTTGTAATTAAATAAAAATAAAGTAATTACAAATATCACTGAATGATCTTGTTGAAGAAGTGGGAAAGTAAACAAGAGCATTTTTCGGCCACTATGGAACATTTTGCAGAAGTAAAATCTCTTAAAACAATTTAAAATTCTTCTCATTTAGATTTCAGTGAAAACTGCACATTTCACAGCGAGGTTCAGGCTATCTACTTCTGAGGCAATCACTCTTAAATACATATCTATCTACACTGTAATGATAGTTAAAGATATGAATTCAGTCCTGAGACACACTCATCGTTTTTTATTGAATTCAGAATTAGGGACATATACTAGCAGCTATAAGGGTGCATCTTCAACTCATTCTCAGTTCCAGAGATGCTTTAACCGCCATCTACTCAATACATTAATAAAGAAGATTCCACAATCCTCACCAACACCATTAACCAATGACTCGAATACAAGCAAGTTGTCATAATGTGATCAGAAACTTTAGGGACACCAAACGTAAGGCTTTCGACTATCATGACCATGTTGTATATGTAAAGGTTGTGGATTGAATTGACAGGATCATCGTTGGCTGGATATTTAACGCTAATGAAACATTTTATTGTTAAAATACATTTTTTTTACATATTCATTTTAAATAAAATGAATATGTTGTCTTAATATTATTATTAATATAAACGGTAAGTTGTCTAAATATTTCAATATTTTATTATTATTATGATTATAATGATACTGCAGTCCTGCTAAAACCCAGGGCCCCTCCACCACAACCAACCTCCGCGATCCCGTGATAATTCTCTCCACCCAGCCACTTAAGGTCCTCTCCTACATCATTTAGCCATCTGCTCAGAGGACGTCCTTTACTTTCCTTCCCAACCGATTTCCCATAGAGCATTTTATGTGGTATTCTTTGGTCTAACATTCTTTCCGCGTGTCCCATACATCGAATTCGGACTACCTTTATCAATGTCACTATGTCAGGTTCTCCAAACAGCTCCTTCAGCTCCTCATTCCTTCTTCTTCTCCATATTCCGTTCTCGCCTACTTTACCTCAAATTCTTCTTAATAACTTTCCCTCCCACAGGAGTTGAGTATGTGTTCTGATTATAATTATGGTCAGGGGCCCATGTCTCACACCCATATAATGTCTACCGGTCTTATCTAAAGTTACATAGTATTTGCTGAAATAAATAGCACCTATTGCATGCTGTTATAAAAGCTTGTATTTCGCGCTCTTCTTAGTTGTCAGCTGTAAATACTTTTCCGATTTACTTGAAGTGGGTAACAGCTCTAAAACTGCGATTTTTGAAACTCACTTTTCCATTTACCTCCATGTCCGATCTTGATCTTTTCGTGTATTTTGTTCGTTCTCTTTGAGATCCAGTTTTATCGGCTGTCTCCTCTAATTTTTTAATGCATTTCAATATTTTATAGAAGATAATTTTTTTCAGTTGTTTTCGATGTCAGCGATTTATGACGATTTCGCAGATGAATCAAACTATAGGAGGTAAAAAATGTTGGCAATGTTGGCAAGCCATCAGTCAAATCGATAAACGCACTGCTATATATATGATGGAATGCAAATCGGTCTGTTCCCTCTTTACCTTATGAGCAGGGCCGGCTTTACCTTATGTGCAGGGTGCGCGGGGCACACGGCGCCGCGAGGCGTCTTAGGGTCTCAAAAAATTTTATTTCATGTTGATCCCATAGCAAAATTTGTTAAGTTTCATGGTCACATTCACCTCCTTAGGGGATTTGCCGTTTTTTGTAACACCTTGTATTACTGTGTGTTCAATTTTAATCGCGTGCCTACTAGAAGGTGCCTAGGTCACGATTGCACACGGCGCGACATGGGCTAGAGCCCGCTGCTTATGAGAAAATATTTGAAAAATTATCCTGCTTAATCACACAACTGCTGGAAATTGCTGTTATGGTAAATATTTCTGTTTGGAAGCTTAGAACGTTTGTTAGTGTTGAAGTAGCCCGAAACGGCGAAAATTTAAATTTAAAAGGAAGAACATTTGACAATGAGGGGAGATTTTGCACATGCATTCACTGTATGATATATCAGTGGTATTTACTAGGTTGTTTATCTGATGCGATACGACCCCTGCGTAATTACTCCTTACGTTTACTAAAGTTATTTATGATTTTATCTTGCTGTAACCACTTAGAAGGTGATAATGATAGTTCTATTTGGATTCACAAATATTTACGATGGATCGAATTGGTCAGGAGGTGCAGTCAGAGATAACACAAAATAAGTGAAACATATTTTTCGATTCAGGCACAATTAAATACTAAGTTTCACTGATTTTGTGTTATCTCTGAATGCACCCCCTGACCAATCCACCATTAGAATTATCCAGTCAACTATTTTCCACTCAAACACAAATATTTATCTTTGCTGCCCCGTTTATTAGAATAACAATGTAACCCGAAAAATAAAAACGTCATTCTCCATGCAATTTCTTCTTGCAATTGTTGGCTAATTATATACTAATTTATAAATTTTGGAAAGGAAAATCTTTTCGAGATACAATCGATTTCAGTGAAAACTTCACTAAATATACTGGTGATGTTCAGGTTATTCATTTCATAAGCAACCGCTCTCAAATATCTATCAATTTTATAATGATTGTTTAAGAGATGAATTCAGTCCTGAGTCACACTCATCGAAATGGAGATGGTTTCCTCGAAAGTGTAGGGAAATCATTTATATAAGAACAGGAACGTGGCTCGAGGGATCTATAATAAGCATTTTATTATTACATTTTGTAAATTTCAATTAATATGAAAAATAAAATAGGTATTACACTGAACCACAAAATTTAACTTTTTGTCTGTTAAATGAATTGATGGCTGTTTCTTTTAGAATTTGGTGCTCTGATTGCAAATTTGAAAAGCTGTTTTGTCTCAGGGGCAAGGATTTTGTGTAATTTCAAAATAAAAAAATAATATAGTGTTAAAACAAGCAATTTTATTTAATCAACTCTCATACCTTAATTTAAATCAAAATGTAGCCTTTGATGATTTCCTGCTGTGTTTTGCGGCTGGTACATCTCTTTTCAAAGACCAACAATAGTCTGCCAACATATTTGGATTCCACTTTCCCTGGTATCGTTTCTCCAGAGTGGATATTTCTTGATGGAAACTCTCACCGTATTCATCACTCACAGCCCCAAGATTTTCAGGAAAGAAATCTAAATGCGAGTCAAGAAAATGTATTTTTAGAAACATATTACATCCTAAAGCCTTACAATTTTGTAGAAGATCAGAAACTAGCTCTCTGTAGTTTTCTGCTTTTTTATTTCCAAGAAATTCTTTCACAACATTATTAAAAGAAATCCAAGCTTGATGCTTGATGCCTCAGTCTTGATGCTTCATAAGCTCCCTTATTTGTGGAGCAACAAATACAACTTCTTTTATTTTTGCATCACTGATCTGAGGAAATGTGGCTTTTAAATATAGAAATCCAGGGCCACTTTTATCCAGTGCCTCCACAGGAAAATCTGGGTCATCAGTATCATCTGATTCTGGTCTTAAGGGTGTACCTTCTTCACTAATGGTTTTTGAATGTAAACTCCAATCTTCAGGTGGCACTGGGACTGGCAGATCTTCTTTGTGTGGAACAGGCCTAATAGCTGAGGGGAGGTTGGGACATTAACATTCTTTTTAGATTTACTTGTTATTCCAGTGATTTTGTGATTCAGAAATAACAGTCAGTTGAATGGTCCCGAGGTTCCCTCCACACCATAGGAATAGCAAAGGCCATATGTCGTGATTGCCCATTAATCCAGCCACAAAGCAATGTAACACAGGAGGCACAGCATATATGAGGCGCCCAAGATTTGTCCTGGTCACCAACTCGGCACCCAAAATAAAGACTATATGCCTTTTTTACTAAGTGAGTAATGCTTCTTCTTTGACTCTTTAAAGTTCGTTCACCACACACACACACCTAGCAAAAATTGTTTGGAGGGTTTTCACAATTTGGCGGCATATTGAAGATGCTAAGAGGTTCTGTTCGGACTAAATTAATAGAGGCATCTAACTAGGCCGGCTAAAAGATGTAGACTGATGAGAGGAGTCCAGAGCGGACTCATGTCAGGACCCGTGTACGGGGGCAAGTGTTTTGACTGAGCCTGTTGAGACTTGTTGGCTTAACATGCTTTAAGAGTTCAGACGACTTATTTGTTATCTCTATTGCATCCTATATTATCGTGCGTTGGTGGTGAGCCTCATTTAGAGCAAATAAATAGAATATATTAATCAAGACACGTTCATAGCTATGAAATATCACTTTTTTTTTTTACAACGTTTAAAATTAGAAAAAATCTGAGCCCCATCGGCAACTTTGATGGTCATATTCGGAATTACAATAGCAAAATCCATATGAGACAGCCACATTTACCCATTTAACAAAAATACTGTTGACTGGGGTTATCAGTATCAGAATTATCAGTGTTCAGGTTATAAATAATGGCGGATAATAATCCCTGAGAACCAGCTAATTCAAGTACCGAAAACTGCACTGAATATGTTAGCGAAGTTGAGGTTATCCATTTCCGAGTCACTCACAAATATTTACCCAAACTGTAATGATTCAGTCCAGTTTCACGCCGAAAATTACGTCATAGAAGGGCCAGGGACAGGTGAAACATGTCAGGGACGTAAAATTGTTCATTTGAATCATGGCGTCCATTACTGCCAGGTCTCTCCCCAGGTTTAGTGGTGCCCTTTTCGGCCAGTTTACTAAGAGGTGAGCTGTTTTCGAAATTAATTTACTATTAATTAATTATATGTGGATACTTTATGAAGTAAAGTATTTGAATCTTTACTTATATTATATATATTGAATATATAAAAAATTTGAATCTTTAAAATTCAGTATGCGCTTTAAAAACAATTCTAAAAATTCAAAGGTATTCTGAACATTCTGCCAAAAAATTTGGTCATGAGAACTTTTAAGGCTCCCAGTACGAAAGGCTTGCTATGTTAAATAAGAATATGTCCGTCTTTCAAGAGAACAATGGCATAACTAACAAACTTTTCAAGAGGTATTTAAAAGTTCCATGTGAGTTTTAAAAATTGCGTGTTGGTAAAGCATAGCATTCTTATTGTAATTTTGGTTTTTAAATTATTTTATTACCCACCAGCGAACCGCCCCGGCTTAGAGCTATAAAGCATATTATGCATACATGTTTTGTCTGTCGTAGGATCGCATCAGTTTGATGCTTCGAATTTGTGGATTAGATTTAAATTTTATATAATGCCTACACCACATGAAGAATTTAAATGTATTTTATTATCTAGATGTTACAAACATAAAAACAAACTAAAGTATTTCTTTATATACCAATTTATTTTCATGCGCGTTAATTTTTTTCGATAACTCCTAAAATACTCATTTAAATTATATAGTGTACAACATTATAATAATGCACATGAAATGCTTAAGGTAACAAAGTATTTAAGTTGATAAGATTAACCCATTCGAGACCGATTGATTTCCTATTAGACACGTATTGCACACAGACACTGTTATAGCACCGTGTGTGCAATAACAGTAATGTCCAATTATCAGTTATTATGTGTAAACTAGTCGTCGAAATAAGATTTTTCTTGAACTAATGACATCTGTAAAGTACAGATAAACAAAATTTGACATTGTTTTTTTCATTATTCAACTTATTTTTTAAAAACTTTTTACTACTTTTTAAAAATTTTCTTTGCATTATATTCTGTTATTTATTATTGAAAGCAAAATAACGATTTTGTATTATCTAACTATATTTCAAATAAATTGTAAAAAATAAAAATGTTCCGAGAAGCGAGCTGTACACCCGGTGTACAACGATCTTATTTATGTGAATTCACTTACGAATTAGGTGATTTCCATAATAGACATGTTTTTAAAAATTAAAAATGAACGATATAAAAAAGGAAAAAAATTCGCACATGAGGACCGTGTTCGAAAAAACTCGTCGTCTCGAATCGGTTAATACTGCCCGTCTTAATAGCTTTCCAATTACCGCAATGTACGAAACAAATTTTCTTAGAAGATATAATGTGTATAGTAAGTTATCCTTAAAATATAGATATGTGCTATCGCGGATTTTGTTGTAGATCTATAAAAGAGGAATGTCCTACTGTACATTGTTTTGTTATATTTAAAAGAGATTAGGCAGCGTCTTCGATGACGCGGCTTGACTTTTTCCAACACTTCCAACAATTATCTTTATATTCCAACCCATTTACACAAAACCTTGACATATTAAACACCTAAACCTTCCTCATTAATCACTCTATATGTTGGTGAAAACCGCATGAAAATCCGTGGAGTAGTTATTGGCTTTATCGTGAACAGACAGACACGGCGGAGGAATTTTCTAATCTATACATATAGGCCAGAGGCCAGGTGTTTGAAGTTCGCAATAAATTTAAGAGAGCTGCATTTTTGATATGTTGTAAGGGCATGTCTGACTAGTGGAAGTCATAAATTGCTACCGAAATAATCGGATGGGAAAACTTTTGGTGACCGAAAAACCTCGGGGAGAGTGGGTTGCTCCCCCCCCCCCATAGAATTATAACAACTACAGGCCTCGGTCTGTGCTTAAATTAAAGCTAATTAAATTCACTACAGCTTCATTCCCCATGACTTTCATCGTAGGATCACTCCTTCGGCCGGCGTTCCTCACAAAAGTGGGCCAATAGTTAAAATTTAGACTTTTTGGAAAAAATTACCAATTTTCAAGCATTAAAAATAGTCAGTTATGGTTTTTTTTATCAAAAACGCACCATTTAGGAGATAAAGGCCAAAAACTGAATTAACTCCTAAAATTTCAAGGTTTTTCGGCCACCAAAAGTTTTCCCATCCGTTTTTACGGTTGCAAACTTGGATTTCAACTACTCAAGCATGCCCTTACAACAGGGGCGTCAAACTCAATTTTGCAGAGAGCCATGTATTAAATTTAGAATGTGTGGGGGGCCAGATTCAAATTAAAAAAATAATGAATTATTATAACATTTTATTTATTTAATTATATATTATATAATATACGGTTGTTAAAAATCATATCAAAGTTATAAAAGAGGGTAATTATTTTGAGCTCGAGGATCCAGATACCTGACTTCTCTTGTTTTTGACAAGCTCATTGATGTCAGGTATCATATTCGTTGTAATTATTCTAAGAATTGATTGGAGATGTTCATTTGTAAGTCTTGTGCGATGTTTGTTCTTATTTATTTTCATGACGGAAAACATCTGCTCACATAAATAGTTGCTACCAAACATGTACAGAATGACATTTAATGGTGCTGCATGCTTTTTTAATTCAGGGTAGTTATCCAAACTTGATTTTAGTTATTCCAAAACTGGAAATATTGTGTATAAAATGTAAGTAACCTCTTTAAATTTTTCTTTCAAAATACTGTCCGATTGAAGATCTATCAACTCCATTTTCAAATGAACTGGTGCCTGTGAAGCTTCAAAATTGAATGGATTGTTGAAAATTGGGAATGCCATTTCATTCATTTTGTGGAAGTCTTCAAAACGATTGTTGAATTCCGTGTTCAGATTTTTTAGAAGTTGAGAATTTTGATCCAATGTTTTTTGATTCACTGTGCCAAATGATTTTAAACGAGGGAAATGATCCAAAGTTTGATTTTTTACCTGATTTTCCCACAGCCTCAACTTTGTTTCAAAGACTTGAATATATGAATACATTTGGATGACAATCAGATTTTTTCCCTGTAACTTTACATTCAGATCAGTCAAGTGTTTATTCATATCTACCAAAAAAAAGGCACAATCAACCCAGCAATCATTGTCATAATCAATTGGGTTGCCTTTTTCTGACATGAAAGCTTGAATAGGGTCACGTAATGCAAAAAATCTTTCTAAAATTAGCCCTCGACTGAGCCAACGAACTTCGGTGAAATAAGGGACATCAGAAAAATGTTCGTCCAAATCTTGTAAAAACTGCCTGAACTGTCGGTGATTTAGTCCTCTGCTCCTTATAAAATTTACTATTTTAATTATAGGTGGCATGACATGGTCCATTTTTAAATGCTTGGATGCCAATGATTCCTGATGAGTTATACAGTGAAATCCCACAAAATTCCCTGATGTTTTCTGTTTTAATTTTGTTACAACGCCCGAATGTTTGCCAGACGTGGCAGGATCGCCATCCGTAGTTGTGCTGCTAAGTATATTCTAGTGCTAAGTATATTGCAGAATAAATATAATTTGCTGTTGTAGTTCCTATCAATGGAACGCACTTTAATAGTTCTTCAGTTATTTCAAAGTTACTGTTAATACCTCAGTTATGGTAAGACATATAGGATTAGGAGCTTAGAATTATAGCCTTATCACATTATACTGTGTTCTTATTATTATTGAAGTGTTTATCTTTAGGCTAGTATATATAGAGCCCTCAAAAGAGTCAAGTTAGTCTAGTCTAAGTCGCAGTCTGTGACTATGTCCGATTAATTATTGTTCTGTTGTGTTCATTCAAATAAATCTTTTTAAAAAATAAAGTTCTCTGTCGAAATACATAATTGGCGCCCGAACAGGGACCCTGATTGTAATAAGGTAAATTCACGGGAGTTCTACATCTAGTGTAAAACAGATCGGTAGAACAGTGTAACGTCCGCTTGTTGGTTTGAGAAGTTTCGGAGCAGCGTGCCAATAGGACAGCAGCAGATCTTCGCGTCTTCAAGATACAGGTCTATTTTAATAGATTTCATCAGGGATTCCACCATTCATCGTTATTGTATGAGAGAGCTTGCTGAAGAAGATTTGTTCACCGAAGACACACATTATTGGTAATTATAATTTCATTTCAATTAATTGTACAATATTTTTCAATGCCAGTAACCTTAGTTGAAAGACTTAACAATCTTAAAGTTAAAGACAATTCAGATAATTCAGACTTAGATTCAGACTCAGAAACAAACGCAAACATGTCATTGCAATATAAAGCTAAAAGTTGCCATTTTAATGTAATTCCCGATTACGATGGCAATCCGGAAGATTTAGTAACTTTTATTAGAAGTACTCGTCATGTTTATGATCTTATATGTCAATATGGTAATCAATATAAAAATCAGAATCACTCACGTTTAATTATAATTTTATTAAATAAATTAAAAGGTGATGCAGAAGTAGCAACCTATGATAAAGAATTTAATACTGTTCAAGAAATAATTGATTTTTTTTAAATTTATTTATTGATATTTACAACTGTATTAAAAAAAAAAAATACATCCAGTAAATAGGCTATGTGATATAAAATGACATGAGTAATGGCAAGTTGAGAAACTACCCACTGGTAGTACTCAAATCACTAGTTCATCTAAGAAGGTCACGTGGCCATCTTCTTTTCAGACGCCTCGGAGGATTATCGGGAATCGAAGAGGAAGCTAGGTTTGAAACTAGAGGGTTTGAGTGGGAATGAAGTTTGTTATGAAAGGAAAGATACCGGGTTCGGGCCAAATCAGCAACAAATGGGACATTAAGGTCGTTATGGAGGACGGTATTTTTAACAAAATAAGGAGCGTTGAGGATTTTACGAAGGATTTTGGATTGTAGGGATTGGATACGAGAGGAATTCGATGGCTTAGTGGAGCCCCAAAGCTCTACTCCGTAAGTCCAAATAGGTCGTATGAAGGTCATGTAGATGAGTCTTTTGTAGTTAATTGGGAGGTTAGAGCGTTTGTCTAATAAGTGTTGAAGTAGCACAAACGTCGAGCGGTTTCTTGTCTTTTCAGTCTAGTATGAGGATAATTGATTTTTTAAAACGTAAATACCAAGATTCGCGTACTAAAGAACAACTTTTATCAGAAATAATAACAACATATCCGTATAGAAATGAAAAACATTTGGTTTATATTTCAAGACTGAGTAAAATAAGATGCAGTCTCTATGCAAGAACTTACGCTGATGATGAAATAATAGATAAAATTGGAGAAATGAAAAGATATGATATACAACTAACTTAACGGATTTCATATATCATGTAAAATTTGAAACGCTAGAAGATTTGGAGGAAAATTTAAAGAATCGCGCCGCACACATAGTTCAAAGACTACATGGACAAAATTCACGGAAGCCAGGGAAAAATCACAAAAACCAAAATCCAAATTATAAAGGAAAATATTTTGATCCAGAGCATAAAAATAAAAAATTTCCTCAAAATAATCAACAACCTAGAAATTATCACAAGCCACACTATAATCAAGATTATAGTTATAATCAAAAACCATATTACAATCAAGATTGCGATTTTAATCAAAGACCGTATAAAAATCAAGATTACAATTTTAATCAAAAACCTTATCATCATCAAGATCACAATTATAATCAAAAACCAAAATACAATCGAAATGAAAATGATACGCATAATCAACAACGAATTTTTCAAGGTCGGCAACAAAACCACCCGATCCAAAATACAGAAAGAGAAAATCAAACTGTATCCATGAGAACCGTTAGTAACAGAGTCCACCATACGGAAAACGATAAAGATAGTGAAATAAAACAATTAAAAGAAAAAAAAGAAAAATTTGAACAACATTATCATTTTTTAGAGATAGGCTCGAAAAACAAGGAACCACTTCCTTAAATGAGCATTCTATAAATTATAGCGATTCTTTGCCGCAAATGGTAGACAATCAAGGAAACAAATGGTTGATTGACACCGGGTCAAGTAAAATTTGCATTAACCCTAATATATTACCTGAGGATAAAAGTTGAAGGTAACCGAAGTGCAATACTCGACCTAAAAACCCTGATCAGAATCGATAAAAAAGTTAAATTCCTCGTTTTTCCCTTCAGTTCCAGGTTCGATATTTTATTAGGATATGAAACCATAAATAAATTAAGAGAAATTATAGATATAGGAAATATGATAATGAAAAAAAATAAATATAAGCATAGAATCGAAAATGAATTATATTACATCGACGATATTAATAAAATAAATAATTTATCTTCGATATTGAAAACGAAAATAATAAAGAAATAAAAGATATAATAAAAAATAATAAAATCGACGACAATTAAGAAATAGAAGATAAAATAAAAAATAATTAAATCGACGACAATAAGGAAATAAAAAATATAATAAATAAAACTAATGATAGTAAAGATATAAAAAATATTACAAAGAATAAAATAAACAACAATAATAAAGAAGTAAAAAATATTGCAAGTACTAAAATAATCAATGATAATGAAGAAGTAAAAACTATTACAAGTTATAATAAAATCGACGATAATAAAATAATAGAAATGTTAAAAGAAAATACTAAAGTTAAAAACTTGGAAAAGACAAATAAGGGACAAGGGACTTCGTCTGCTATATATAATATAAAATTATCAAAAAGTTTATTTTATACTATTAATAATAAAACAGAGAAGTACCCTAATATAAAAAATAACTAAAGAAAATAAATAAAAACAAATTAAATAAAAATAAATTAGATGTAGGTAACAATAAGAAAGCATATCAAATTTTATTTAGGAGTAACTCCGCGGATGTACGGAATTACCTTAGGGGGAAGGTCAAGAAAAGATTTTAATGTATCCATAAGCAGATAGAACTATGGATATTAATTATTGGATATTGGACTATGGATATCAATTAGATTTAAAATATTTAAAATTAGGATTAAATATAGTGACTATTAAAAATAATGATACTATAATCATAAAATAAATATTAATTAAAATAGAGATCAGAAAAACAAATAATAATTAAAGCCTATAAATATAAAAAAATATAATAAATAATTAATAATAGAAATACAAAAGTATACAATACATAATAGAAATAAACACAATTATATAAAAATAATATTAATTAAATTAAAACTCAGAAAGATATAAATAGAATAAAGGATTAGTAATAGAAAAATGAAACAATACTATAAAGAATAAAAATAAGAGCAGTTATATCAAAAATAGTAATATTTAATGCTTAGAGATATAAAAATAAGAATTAATAATATCCATATAAAACTATAATATGAATAATAGAAATAATAATAGTTATATAAAAATAATATTAATTAAATGAAAATGATAATAATTAAAGCTTATAAATATAAATATAGATTAAATAATTAATAATAGAAGTATAAAACTATACCATAAATAATAGATATAAGTAGAGATATATAAAAATAATATTAATTAAATGAAAATAATAATTAGTAGAACTTAGAAATAAAATAATTAATAATAGTAAAACTATACTATAAATAAAAACAATTATGTAAAAATAATATTAATAGAAATTAAAGCTTAGGAACAAGTGAAACTATTCATCCACAAATATCTTCTAACAACCAAATTTGGATTGTAGAAAAAGACATATGTTTAAATGTTGAAAAACGTCAAATACTTATTAAAAGTGGAGCAAAAGAAATAAAATTTACAAAACCATTCAATAAAAATAGAATTGAAACAAAAATTAATGACGTAGATCAAATTCCAGAAATTTTACTGGAAATCCTTGAAGCAAATAAGACATATGGCATTTATTGCGAACCCAATATAAAATCAGCGATTCAAATTTATGAAAATTATTTTCAAAATATATCTAAAATATTACAGGATAATTACCCCACCGTCAAATTAAAAAGGTACCAAACATTATTAATCGATATCATCAATGTCGAGGAACAGCAAGAAGTAATTACAAATTATCACGAAGGAAAAACGCTACATAGAGGAATCATCGAAACCTTTGAAAAATTATAACGGCACTATTATTTTCCCAATATGAAAGATATAATATCAGAATATATTAATCAATGCATTATTTAAAAAAAAAAAATACGATCGGAAACCGATCAAAGTGAAATATCAAATAACTTCAACTTCTACTAAGCCTTTCGAAGAATTAACGATAGACGTTTTATATTATGAACAAAAACCAATTTTCACCGGAGTAGATTCATTTTCAAAAAGGTTATTCGTAAGAATACTAACAACAAGAAATTCTATTAATATTTAAAATCTGTTCAACATAGAAAGCATATGGATCAGTATCGGCCAGTATTATTATATAAACATAAACCAGGAGTAATAAAGAAAACGCATTTTGATTGTTTATATAAAGACCAAGTAAAAAGAAGAAGAAAAGAAAATCTTCATTAAAAGAATCTAAAATTATTGAAGACAACGAGTTTAGCGAAATTAGCGATAATACTTCAATTTTTGAGTCTCAAAGTAGTTAGACTAATAAATAAAATATAAATTATTAATTGATAATAAAAGAATAAATATTATAAGAATAATAATTAATTAATATATAAATAACTTCGACGAAATGAGTCAATGGCAAAATAAAGCTTTATATTATTAGGTAAAAGAATATTGTACAATTGATGAGAGGAAATTCATTTATTGTGAAATTACCACTGATGATTTAGAAATATAGAAGAATCATTTTGTTTAATTTATTTAAAAACTATCGATAGGAATTTAAAATATAAGAATTGTTTGTAAATAATTTGTATTGAAGAAAACTATCTATAAAAATTTTAAATATAAGAATTGTTTAATAATAACTTAAATTGAAAGAAGAATTATGTTTTAATTTAAAAATATTTTTGTTGAATCAATTATTAAAATATGAATAATTAGTATGTAAGAAAAAGCATTTCTCTATTAATCATTCTAAATATCATTTATATTTTACTTTTAAGTTATAACAATTTTTTTTATTAATGCAAATATGTACTATAAAAATTACTTTGAGAAAAACCATTATTTGTATCATATCTTGAAGAATGAATATCCATGTAAATATGTCTTACATTACCATTTTAGTTTTATATTCAATTTTTCAAAATATTAAAATGATGTTCCGGCGGAGGACCTTGGAACTCAAGCAGGGAGGAGTTATGGTATGACATATAGGATTAGGCGCTTAGAATTATAGCCTTATCACATTGTACTCTGTTCTTATTATTATTGAATTGTTTATCTTTAGGCTAGTATATATAGAGCCCTCAAAAGAGTCAAGTTAGTCTAGTCTAAGTCGCAGTCTGTGACCATGTCCGATTAATTATTGTTCTGTTGTGTTCATTCAAATAAATCTTTTTAAAAAGTAAAGTTATCTGTCGAAATACATAACTCTCCTATAAAACAGGAAGTTGAGCTGTATCCACAGTATTAGTGCTCTCGTCAACAGCCAGTGAAATGGTTTTAAATTCCTTAATTTTCTCCTTCAGTTGAAGAACCAAATTTTGAGATAAATCATTTATTCTTGAAGCAACAGTGTTTCTTAACAGCGAAATATTTTGAATTATTGACTTTTGAAAAGGAAATAAAATATCGGCAACTTTCAACATACAGTCTTTAATAAAACCACCAACAGTGAAAGGTTTTGATCTCTTCGCGATTTCTAATGCAATAATAAAACTTGATTTCAGGGCATCTTCGCTCGCAGTATTAGCTTTAGTAAACATCGATTGACCTTGAAGTTTAGATTTTAAAGATGACAATGTGTACATTCTTATTTTTTTCAGTGTAATAATCGAATTTTGATTTATGATTCGTATCATGGTGTCTCTTCAAGTTAAACTCCTTACAAACAGCAACTGTTTGATTGCAAATCAAACACAGTGGTATACCTTTCCATTCTATGAAAAAATATACAATTTCCCATTTAGACTGAAAAACTCTCCACTCACTACCAACTTTACGTTTTTGTGACATTATGCCAAAATCGTAACAATTATGAAGCACGACACAACAATTATGGATATCGCACGAGCACGAGACAAACAAATGCACAATACCTTCACAATCACTAGACTTTACAATATTACTTCGCAACTGACTCACGTCGCACCGACGCACTCCTTTTATATCGATAAGGAAGCTTCTAGTCTAGACTCGAAGCCTGGGGAGATTCTAGTGTTCTCAACAAAAATAATAGGGTGTTCCCGCTTGTTGCTATCTCTCTCGCTTGTCTAGGCACGCGCTGCCCTTGAAATTACTTATAAATGTAGTGTACGCATTTTAAATCTTCCGTAGAGGAATCGAGTGAAGTCTAAAAGCTCTAAAAAACATGATTCTTTTTTCTGTGACTCATTGCGATCGCGAGCCGTATCTTTAACATGACTGACTTACAACATGTCAAAAATGCATCTCTCTTCAATTTATTGCGACCTAAAGCCCTTTTTTGGTACCTGACCGCTGGTCTAATATTATACAACTATATGCAGCATATAAAGTTTTAAAAGCTTGAAACTTTTTTGATTTTAACTTATGTCATTATTCCCATAAAAGTTCAAGTTCAAAAAAGACAGCTCAAAATATGACTTTATTATAAAAAATATGTTGGAAATGTAATATCAGCTATGTCGTTCCTGAATTAAAAAACATAAACTGTTACTTATGTTTTGAGCGTGGTATAACAAGAGCCTGAGTGTTAATAAAACATTAAAATTTATTTAGATATCTCCTTCAAGGCTACAGTTAGAATATTGGCGCACCTTCGAACCAACCGCTAGAATAATGGCGGCACCTTCGAACCAATGTCTTAATGACGTCTTTATGAAAAAAAAAACCCAAAAAAACAACTAAAGAATGTTGTTATGATTCGTGAGGGAATTCGACGATGAATTACAATTTTTTTTTTTTAGTAATTCCGATACTCAGTTCGTATTTTCATTTCAATGTGCCGTGTTTGAAATTTACGAGTATATATTTTAAGTTTGATTTAAATTAATATTTTATAACTGATAACTTTACTTTTCCAGAAAGGAGTTAGTCAAAAGGCATTGGTTGGATACAAGAACAGACCAATACTATGAAGTGTTTAGACGTATTGTGATACCGGAGTGTAAAAATATTGCATCAGAAGTACCAGGATACCCAGAGAGAATTGAGAAGGTATTTTTTTTTTAAATGTGTTTTTCACTCATGATAAATTATAACATAAATTCGCATTTGTCATGGGAAAAATCTGCTAGAACAGTTTTGAAATTCGACTCCCTCAAAGAGTTGAAATAAACTATAATTTATGAATACCAATAAAAATATTATGTTATTTTATTAAACAATAAAGATACGGCTATAAGCTACTAGGTTATGAAAAGGTATCAATATTGTACGAATAACTAGATTTTTCTTCTAAGGTTGACGCTTTTTGCTTATTCCTATACAGTTTAGGAAGTATGTACTGTAATCACGATTCAATTTTTAATTCTCAACAAGCATTCATTTTTATCATCCCTCAATTCATTTTGAAAAGTAAGAATGCTTTTAGCGTTGTGATCCCAACCGTAAGTGTATTTTTATAATTGCTTAAGTAGTTTATTTATTTTTTAAGTTACCATTATATAACATCCTAGAATCACATGTAAATACTTTTATTTTATTTTACCTGTACCACCGCACTACACATCAACCCGTGAAGGTTCTGGGGTTCAGTAATGGTAGAGACTGTAACTGTTTCTTGGACAACGGTTGTGCATGGAGGTGATTTGTCCTAGAACTGCCAGATTTTTCCACCTTATTTTGGGCGCCTACTTTATAGAAATGAATAAACTCTGAGTGGCTCAACCCCTTAAGAGGGTTCCAGACCCTGTAGGATCCATCTCCGACCGCTAACAGTCTAAATTATGTAAATATTTACATTTAATTTATAACTTAATACACGTCGGGGATTTCTTCGAAGGAATTATAGACAAGGGTGGGCATAATTTTCTCATCTTGACTATATAATCGATGTGGTGCTAAAATAAAAGGCTGAGAAAAAATATTATCCCCTTTTTTATGTTAGGAGTTTATCAGAATTGTATTTTTGTTATACAAATTAAGTGAAAAATATAAGTAAATCGCTGCGGGGGTAAGTAATATGTCCAATTAAAAATTCTGCATTTTATAATATTTTCCAAGGCAGACTTGTTTTCAATGGTCATTATCGTCACCACGATTAAAGGTTATAAAACAATAAATATCTTATTAAAGGTTCCCACAGTACAGCATTAGTACTATTTTCCGGCAAAAAATCTTACAGAAGTAAAGAATTTAAATAATTAACTTTTGAAATTTGTATTAGCAAAGTCTCTGTACGCTTATTAGTATAATCTTTAAGTAAAGAAAATCTCAGCTCAACGTTTTAAATCTTTATGTTATTATACATATGAAGGATATTTAAAAAAAAACAGATCTGCCGATTTTTTTTTTAAATTGACTTACAATAATTATTTACATTAAATTAAAAACTGATTAAATAGATCATACATAATGGCATGTATAAAGGCAAGTGATGGTAGTACTTTAATAACAAATACAAATTAAAAGGTGACGAGACCATCTTTCTGTCAGACGCCTCGGGGGATTGTCGGGAAATGAAGTTGCTAAGTTCGAAAAAATTGGATTTGAGTGGGAATAATGTTTGTCATGAAAGAACTGGTATCCGGGTGCGGGGCAAACCATTATGGATGACTTTTTTCGTAACAACGTGAGGAGCATATAGGATTTTACGAAGTATTTTGGATTGTAAGCATTGGTTATAGGCCAGCGGCCAGGTATCAAAAAAGAGCTTTAGGTTGCAATAAATTGAAGAGAGCTGAATTTTTGATATATTGTAAGGGCATATTTCCTAATCGGTGCGTTTTGATAATTTTGATAAATAACATTGATATCCATTTTTAAAGTAGATCAAACTTGCTATAATTTGAGCCCAACCGCAGCTCAGTAGCTCTAATAGATTCTGAGCTCTTTGAAAATTGGTAATTTTTTCCAAAAATCCAAATTTAAGTTTTGACCGACTTTCGTGAGGAACACCGGCCGAAGGAATGATCCTACGACGAAAGTCATGGGAAATGAATCTGTAGTAAATTTAATTAGCTTTAATTTAAGCAAAGACCGAGCCCTGTAGGTCTAATAGATTCTGAGTTACGCTCTTGATCATTTTTGCCAAATAGTCCAAACATAGGACAGCGCCCAGGTGTTTGAGGGTTGCAAAAAATCGAAGAGAGTTGCATTTTTGATATGCTGTAAGGACATGTCTGATTAGTGGAAATACAACTTTGCTACCAAAAAATGGATGGGAAAACTTTTGGTGGCCGAAAAACCTCGAAATTTTCGGAGTTATCTCAGTTATTTCAGCCTATATCTCCTAATCGGTGCGTTTTTGATAAAAAAAGGCATGAGTAACCATTTTAAAGTAGATTAAATGTGCTACAATTTGAATCCAACCGCAGTTTTGTAGGTTTAATAGATCTGAGTTACGCTTTTGAAATTTGGTATTTTTTTCCAAAAAGTCCAAATTTTAAGTTTTGGCTGACTTTTGTGAGGACGTAACTCAGAATCTATTAGAGCTACAGAGCTGCGGTTGGGCTCAAATTATAGTAAATTTAATCTACTTTAAAAATTAATACTATAGTTATTTATCGAAAAAGCACCGATTAGGAGATATAGGCTGAAATAACTCAAAAAAATTCAGGGTTTTTCGGTCACCAAAAGTTTTCCCATCCGATTTTTCGGTAGCTAACTATGACTTCCACTAGTCAGACATGCCCTTACAACGTATCAAAAATGCAACTCTCTTCAATTTATTGTGACTTTCAAGTACCTGGCCGCTGGCCTATGTTTGGACTATTTGGAAAAAATTATCAAGAGGGTAACTCAGAATCTATTAGACCTACAGGCCTCGGTCTTTACTTTTCATTTAGAATTGCTATTGATAAATTGCGATTAATAAGCCAAATTAGAATAGCAAGAATTAATGACTTAAGGCTTATGTATAAAGGTTTTAAATGTGTTATAAATGGATCTGAGCATTGCTCTATTTGTAACCAAAAGGAACCAGAAATTCTGATTCATATTCTGTTTGAATGTCATATTTATAATAATTTACATACAAAATTAATCAAGAAATATTTTTCTCACAATAGTAATGTGGACAATCTAAAAGACTTACTGAATATCATATCACTTGAGCAATTAAATGATATGACATTATGTATAAAGTTGCGAATGTTTATAATTGAAGAATAATTGTGTTATTTTAAAGAATATAATATATTCTTGATGTTTAAAATAACACAATTTCTGTAATTTAATAACAATTTCTTCATAATTTTCTTTTGTATACACTGAAATATATTATATTTCAGTGTACATGAAAGAAAATTATCTATAGATACATACGGATGGCTGGTCTTGTGTACTGTTGGACTGTTAAGGTATTATCTGTGCTAACGATTTTTTTTTTCTATCATTTTGTGTATTAAAGATGTAGTAAAGGTATAGTTTAGATTATAATTAAGTAATATTGATATTATTTTGTATTTATTATTATTATTATTTGTTAGTTAATAGGGAATTATATAATATTGAAATTGATATTATGTTCCCAACTCCATCAGTAGAGGAGTATTCCTGAATACAGATTATAAAAAAAATTAATAACAGTTGAGTATTTTTATTGAGTAAATTCTTATTCAATTATAAATCAATTTTAATGATCTTTTACTTAATTAAATCTTTATTCATTTTACATCCTTATTTCTTTGTGTCCTACTTCCTGTGTTTTCTTAAGAATATTTTTACTTAAGATAGGTACAAGTGCAGGCAATCCACAGCATATGCGTTAATTGCAAACTTACATTTTAATACTCCTAGCTTAGATTTTTATTCAAGAAAAAATATCACATGTAACATGCTAAATGACTGCTTGATTGGATAAGCACAGCAAAAAAACTAACTGTAATTATTATTATGGTCTATATTTTCTTCTCACATTTGCGGGTTCAAAACAGAGATGGGGGACAAGTCCAACCATCTGCAGTTATTATTTTGGTTTTTATATTTTTCAGCTCTAAACATTCAGAAATTTTCTAACGATCCTGGCTGTGTCTAGGAGAACTGCCTGTTGAGACTCCTTTAAAACCTCGACCGGAATTCCCAGTTTCTCAATGCCCTCCACCGTGGATTTAGGAACCAATCCATTCGTGGAGATTATAATAGGTGTTACCACCACGCTTTCCATATCGTATAGCTCTTTTAGCTCAGCCGCAAGTTCCTGATACTTCCGAAGCTTCTCTCCAATAGTTGAGCTCACATTATTGTCGTTTGGGATCGCAATATCAATTATACTTGCTTTCCTCTCACTCGACTTTATAAGGAGGATATCTGGCCTATTATGATGCACAGTGTGGTCCGTTATAATGGACTCATCCCAATATAGCTTAAGGGGACCTTTTTGTAGTAGTCTATTGGGTTGGTACTTATAATATGGTGCCTTTACATCTAGAAGGTTGTACTTCACCGCCAGGGCTTGATGAAAAATTTTGGCCACATTGTTATGCTTCTGAAGATATTCAGTGCCAGCCAACACTCCACATCCACCAGTGATGTGTTGGATTGACTCCAATGTAGCCGAGCATAGCCGACATTTATCTGGCGTTGATGAGTCTTTTAAAACATGCCTTCTATATGATCTGGTGGCGATAACTTGGTCTTGAATGGCGATAACAAACCCCTCTGTCTCGGAGAATATCTTGCCAGCCTTTAACCAATCAACTGACATCTCCTTGTCAATGGAGCTATCATTTAATTTGTGATAGAATCTACCATGTAAAGACTTTGTTTTCCATTCCGTCAACCGTTCATTTTCTGTAAGAACTACTGATTCCGCATCTCTTGTTAGATTTAGTGCAGTTAGACCAGAATCCAACCTTGAAATAGTGACAGAAACTCCATCTGTTTTTGTGAGGAAATATCGGCGTAGGGCCACTTCCTGCTTGCGGCAAGCTTCTTCGATATTTATCAAGCCACGTCCCCCTTCTCTCCTGGGCAAGTACAGGCGAGCTTTCGATGATATTGGGTGGCGTGCCCGTTCTTGTGTGAGAGTTGTTCTCACAAGACGATCCATCTCCTGTAGCCTGGTGGTTGACCATTGCAATATCCCAAAGCTATAACTGAGAGCAGGTATAGCCCAGGTGTTTATGGCCTTGATTTTTCTTTTTCCAGTCAGCTGGGTTTTAAGGACTTTAATTTAAGACTGTAATTATTATTATTATTATTATTATTATTGTGTTTCTGTGGAATACATAGTGTTTCCATAGAAATAATCATTTTAATCCAGCAAGTATAAGAAGGCTGATATCACAATTAACTAATAAATTTTTAACAGAATTAAAGCAACTAGCTTTATAGAATCTGCATCTCCCGCAAGTTTCTCAGATGGAGTTAATTCATGGATGATATTAGAATACATAATTATCTATCATATCTGGTCTCAAATCTTGGAACCAAAGTGTATTAATACAGAGGATTTTCCATTGCATTTAACAAACTTACTAAACAACATTAATCCTCATGTTTACAAAATGTTTAATAATTTAAACCTGTTTCACTTCATAAAGTGATAACATAGTAATTCATTTTTTTATCTTTATATTATTTTTTTTAAAGTTCATTATTCTTTTTTTTATAATTTACTTTATTTATATAGTTAGTATTACTGTGCTATTTAATCATTTTTTTAATAACTTAGTTTATTATTTTGTTTTCTCAGTATAAATACTTTTGCTCTTCCATTTTTGTAATAGACACGACCTAAGCTACAGTTAAATATCAACAAAGCTGTTTTAATGATTTCTAAAATATTGACAATATTGTAAGTTTGGGAAAAGTTAACTTATTTGCTATGGATTCTCTTCAGTCAAAGTTCAGTACATGGTTGAGATTGTACTGTTTCATGGACAACGGTTCTGCAAGGAGGTGACTTGTCCTAGGTCACGCTCAACCGCCAGGTTTTTCCCCCTTATTATGGGTACCCTATTTTTATAATATTTTATAGAGCCTGGGTGAGCCCCAGGAGGGTCCCAAATCCTATGGATATACATCTCCGGGTGCAAACAGACTAAATAAAAGTAACTGCCCGCAGCGGGATTTGAACCAGGATTTCCGGCATGGCAACTCAGTGCTCAACTACTGAGACACTCCCCTCCCATATTGAACATTACCTTATGTAACTTAGACAAAAAAGAAATTTAAAAAAAAAATAAAGGAAATGGGGACCGAGTTGAAGTTAGAATATAGTGAACATCTTAAGGATATCAATGAAAATTAAAATTTAATATCAGTCAGAGGGCTTTTAAGCAGCATATCGCTCCCATGTGTGTGGTTATATCAGAAATGTATGGTATGTGAAATTGGATAAAAATTACTAGTAAAAAAATCAAATTTTAATGAAGAAATATTATGTTAATTTTTTAAGCAGCAGCATTGCACCGAGACGACTGGCGGTTGATGCTACAGGAGGCCTTGACTCGCCACGAGTTGTAGCGCCGGAAAGAAGAAGAAAAAGATTAATTTTTTTAAGAGCAAAGTAATAATTATATTTTAGTCTTAATTGTTGCTGCTTAATCCATTTTTCCAATAACAAAACCATTTTATAAATATTTAACACTAGCTACCTTTTCATTTGTCACCCTTCACAGCAATGGTGAATATAAAAAGTACTCCAATTAATCATTTTGATGGATTCTATTACTTGAAAATTCATTTAAGGTAGTTTAAAGTAGGAACTTGATCAGGAAATCATCTTTGCATTAGAATCTTGATTTCTTCCTTTAAAAAACTTAGCAGTTCTGTTATAACTAAATACTCTGGTTTTGAAAAAAAAAGATCTCTTCCAATCAGCCATAGCAGCATAAAGTGATGTTAGATAAGCAACCAAATACTCTGAGCACAAATAAAAATTTCAGCGATATGTTTTAGTATTAATATGTTAGCAGATTTGTTAATCCCGTCAATTTTTTTTTTGTATAATATTTGTTTAGGAAATTTATGTTAACTTTTATCAAAACTAGTTTAGGCACTAAATAGTATTTAATTGAACCTAGAGCAGCTAAAACATGACTATTATACAGATATTGTAGCTTGCGACCTCAGGGTTTAATCTAACCATTTTCACTAATTATGGTCTGATTTTAACCATTTTTTTCTGTGTGGAATATAACTATCTTTCAAATAAGCATATGTATAATACATATACTTGACAGTGACAAATATATCTTTTTCGTGTTGCAAATAAGTATTTTTGCCACAGTAACTCTTTTCTTTAATCATGGTGACTTAGTGCATGTATTAATACGCCTTAAACATAATTCTTTATGCAATTTTTATTAGAATATTCTAAACCATTTAGGAGATATGATAAATTTCCTTGAGTTTGCTTATCATTGAGTACAGGGTTTGTCATGCAAAGACAACAGGCCCAAACTATAAAAATGAAATTTAAATTAACGAAATTAGTCTACCCTATCAGAGATATACGAGTATATGGAAAAGTCAGAACCAAAAGGCAGTAATTTTGTCACTTTAATTTAAGAATATATTAATTTTATAATGCATGCAATGATAAGATTATTTTTCCTCTACTAAAAACACATATGTACTGATCAGTATGGTCGGAAAAAAAAAAATTAAATAACCACTTGCTTTTTACTGAAAAAACAAATAGTAGAAAAATAGATGCAAAATACATGTTACAGTTAAAATTATAAATAATAAAACTAATAGCAGCAAATAGGCGATAAACCTATTTTATTTGTTATAGTGGCACAGATTTGAATCTGGACCATTGGATGAATATTAACCTATCCATTCTTGTTGAAGAGTATGGTAACCTGTAGGAACAGATAGGTAATCTTAAAAAGAAAAAGGTGTTAAACTATTTTTTTAGATTAAAAAGAAAAAACAAATAATTAGGGTAGTGATATAGTGCTCAGAGGGAAATAGAGATATAAGGTGGTCTTTAAAATAAAATATCCTCTACATCCAAAGGGAAGAAGGATAAGATTGACCTAAAAGGTGGGAAAATATCCATTTTAGCTGACATAATTTTTTTAAACATCCCTGATAGAATACAAAACAAGACTAAAAGCTAAATACAATAGTTAAACATAATGGTCAATACATTTAAGTAATTATTTTTTAATTATTTTAACTGTACAATCAAATGTGTACATATAAAAATTAAAGAAGACAAAGGTCAAAAAAGGATGAGAAATAATATTTAGAAATTAAATACATATATGCATAGCATAATGAGAACAGTTACAATGGTGAAAAGTAAGTATGAAATACGAAAAAGATAAATAGTTCTTAAATTTTGTGCTGTAATTTTTACTAATTGATTTTGAACTTCATGATTTCAAAATCATTTATCTTTCTATACTTTATATTTACTTAAAATATAAAGTAAAGAAAGAAAGTTTCTTATTATACTGAGCACTGGTTTTATTTTTATTTTAGTTTCTATTTCGCACATTTTTATTGATTTTTTGTTATATTTATCATCTTTATACACATCTTTTACTGTACTTGAGGTGTATAAATAAATCTGTGCTATTAGAACTCATGAGAGTGTTAAGTATAGGTTTTTGATCAGAACTGCAATTATTATTAGGCAACAGTTGGCAGGGAAATTAATCATCCGAAATTATATTAAAAAAAAAAAAAAAATTAGAGATCCTGTATGAATCTCGGTAAGGTCCTCTGATTCAACAAGCTTGCTCTTTGGATGATAACCTTGTAAATAATCTTTCTTTTATGTTGGTTTTAAACCCAAGTCATTGAGATTAGTGGCATACCTAATTTCTTAATTATTTAGGATATTTAGATTTAACCACAGTATTTACATTTTAAACTTATTTTAACTATTTCAAATATACTCACCCACATTCTTTAGATTTACTTTTTGCAATATTTCTCACTGTTAAAATAGATAACACCTTTTTTTGTTTCCCTTTGGTGCGACTTCTTTCTTAATGATGTAGATGTGAGTTTGTTTTAAAATACTTTTTTTTACTATGCTAATAATCTAATTCTTTATCAATCCTCTAATTCAAAAATTAGGCATCTTACAACTTTTTCTATCATTTATACTGCCTTTAATAATATTAGTATAATTTTTAAGATATGACTCCAATTATTTTTCAGTTATTAAACTGAATTGATGTATTAGATTTCAAGACTATATATTCTTAAATCTTAATACAGAGTGAAGTCATAATGTTTACTTACTAATGCTCAATTTTTTTCATTTAAAAATCATGTAAATTTAAGATAATCGATTTTTACATTAATGTAAGTAACTTAGTTTAGTTCATATATCGATTCTTACGACCCCATTAGGTTCTTAAATAAATTCAAAGTTTCATCAATAAATTAACTGATGAGATCTTTGTATTTAAAAAATGTTATGTAATCTCTAACACAACAGAAATGGCCCAGTTAAATAAAAATAGGTTTAAAAAAATTATTAAGGAAAATTATAGGGTTTTTATTTTTTACTGGGACATAGGATTGGTGAAGAGAAAGGATTTGCCTGACAGGTCAAGAAACATTTTTAAAGTATTCATAACTGGATAGAACTATGGATACTAATTATTGGATATTGGACTATGGATATTAATTTTTTTTTTTTTTTTTTTTTTTTATTTAATTCAATGATATTTACAACTATAATGGTATTATATCAAGTAAATGTGCAAAAATGTAGAATATGACATGAAAACACTTGTGGAGAAACTACCCATCGATAGCACTCCAATAAAGTTCTATAGTAGATGATCTCGAGGCCATCTTCGATATTAATTTGATTTGACATAATTAAAATTTGGATTAAATATAGTGACAATTAAAAATAATGATACTATAATCAAAAAATAAATATTAATTAAAATAGAAATCAGAAAAACAATAATAATTAAAGCTTATAAATATAAAAAAATATAATAAATAATTAATAATAGAAATACAAAAGTATACAATACATAATAGAAATAAACACAGTTATATAAAAATAATATTAATTAAATTAAAACTCAGAAAGATATAAATAGAATAAAGGATTAGTAATAGAAAAATGAAACAATACTATAAAGAATAAAAATAAGAGCAGTTATATCAAAAATAATAATATTTAAAGCTTAGAGATATAAAAATAAGAATTATTAATACCCATATAAAACAATACCATAAATAATAGATATAAGTACAGATATATAAAAATGATATTAATTAAATGAAAATAATAATTATTAGAACTTAGAAATAAAATAATTAATAATAGTAAAACTATACTATAAATAAGAACAGTTATATAAAAATAATATTAATAATAATTAAAGCTTAGGAACAGATGAAACTATTCATTTACAAATTGTTGATTTACAAAACATGAATAGTTTCATCTCATGAATAGTTTCATTTCATTTACAAATTGATTGGTCATTTGATGATAGGCAAATTTAGATTGTAGAAAAAGACAAATATTTAAATGTTGAATGCTGACTGGGATGCGACCCCTGGTAGCTCAGTTGGTTAGAGTGCTACTACGGTGAAGTGGACGACAAGGGTTCGAATCCCAGCCAGGACAGATCTTTTCTCTTCAAAACAAAAAGATAGGGTTTTTGGTTTCAGAAAAAAAGATACTCACTTATAATTTAGCTACACCTACAATTTCAACATACATACGAATATGGCATTATTAGACCAAGAACATGTACTGAACTGGCATCAAGATATACTCTTTAAGATGATCCTTTATAGGTTTTCCAAAGGCTTGAGGTAGGGAGATCGGAAGAACAGAGATTACTGGCGATTAAATGTATTGGGTTTTGGCATATGACCCAAGGTTGTAAAAGCCTGAAGAAAAAAAAATTCTTTTATAATGTGTGTTCTTTCAAGAACTACTTAAATTAAAATATGAAGTCCTATTAAGATAGCATGTAACATTGGGAAGAATGGAATCCTCCTGCAATGCCCACAAAAAGAAACATCAGCACTTTTTGGTAAAGGATAGGTTTTTTATAAAAATAGTAGTCAGTGATTTGAAATGACTCTTGTTTTTATTGTTTTATATTTTATTTTTATTGCCCATTAGGATATTAAACATTATCAGTTACAATATTTTTTAAATCAGACCTTTCTATAATTGTACCACTAAAAAATGTTCAACTTTGTCGATGTAAGCTAATTAAAATATTAAACTAAGTAAAAATATTTAAACAACAATGAAATTAAAAATAAAATCCTAATCACTATAACACTCATTATTTAAAAACAAAATAATCTTATTCATATTAATATCTTATTGTATAATCTTTTTTTCAGTTACTTACATACACCAGTCAATCCTTCAGTGATGCTTGGCATTTCACCCCTGAACTGGTTTATAGGATCGTAGCCGATGAGAAACATCAGACTGATGAGAATATTACTAAGCTGTACCTTCTCAGAGCTACTGTGGAATTGGTAAAATTAAATTAAACCCGAAGCCATGATTACTTAAAATTAATTGTATTTTTTATTTATATGCGAATCTGTCAGTTACAAACAATTGGCGATCAACAGATTTCCTGAAGTTAAAATTAAAACAAAATAGCTAATTATGAGGAACTGTAAGAAGCGGTACTACTCCCGTGCCTTGTTTTCATTTCTACATTTCATTAATGATGACAGATCCATCATCCACGATCTATTTAGTATCCTTGAGTTCTCAAGCAAGAGAAACGTAGCTATTAGTTCTATCAGTGGTTTTGGTTGGCCTAGTAGTTTTTCTTGAAAACGTTTATATGCTCATCAACGTTGGTATTATCAAGTCAGTATGCAAAGTCTTGTTATTGAAAAACCACGGTGATTTTGTGATATGTCCAATTATCTGTGATTGAAAAGTTCGTTGTCATTTTTTTTTAGTCTGATTAGTGACACCGTAAATTTTTAATAAAAGAGTCCACAACGGGTGTAGTTAGGATACGTGCTTAATTTTTGTATTGTTTCTAATTTGGTGATTTTTTTTTTGAATAGTCAGAACAGAAAATTGAGTTTTAGATTTAATGACTCGCATTTTTTTCTCAACATGAGGACATCATGCTATTTTTCCATCAAAAGTTAGTCCACGGTATTGTTCTTTGTCTGTTGAATTGGTTACCAAGAGAAATGAGAAGGTACTTTTCACGTCAAAGATTGAAAGTAATGTGTTGTGACTTTTGGTGGTTCAAGGTAATCTTCCTTAGTTGGAACCAATCATTCAACCATTTTTAGTTATGTTGTAAGTTTTGAAAGGCCTGTGCTGCGATTTGATATGTGATGAAATACACTGGCAGTGTCGTCAGCGTAGGTTGCTGACAGTATTTTGGCATTTTGAGGAATGTGCATGTTATTTATGTATAAAAAAAAAATCCTATACCATTACAACCCATGCAGGGTCTTGGATTCAGTACGTGGTAGATTGTACTGTTTCTTGGCCAACGGTTGTACAGGGATACTATTTGCTCTAGATCACGCTCAAACGCCAGATTTTGTGAACCCACTTCATAGAGGCTGGGTGAGTCCCAGGAGGGTACTAGATCGCAAAGGATCCATCCCCGGTTGTTAACAGTTAAATAAAATCCGCCACAGACAAAAACCTGGGACCTTCGACACGGCAACTCTATGCTCTACTGCTGAGCCAATCCGCTCTCCCTAATGTGTAAAAGGGGTGAATTTATTTTTGTATTACTGAAATCGAATAAGTCATACTTCTGGCTGAATCAATTACTACTTCAATGAACACCCAACAACCAAAATAACCCGAAAACGGCTAAAAAATATTAGTAAACAACTGAACTAGAAGAGCCTTAACCATATGATCATTTAAGATCTCTTCCCTTCCTGCTTTACCACTATTAAGTCCACTACCAAATGAATTTCAATAACCGTTCGACTTGAGCATCATCTTCATCTAATAACTGGAGTACAACCCATGTTTGAAAATATGAACATTCTGCAATGTTCGGAACACCAAGCATAAGGCTATAGCCTATCAAGATCATGAAATAAGTTAAGGTTGTTGATTTTATTGAGGGGATCATCGTTGGCTGGATTATTAAACACAATAGAAAGAGTTTATCGATGAAAATATTGTTGGTAAGTAGTTTTATTATTTCAATATTTCATATAATATAAATTTTATTTTTCAGTTGTTTACAATGTCAGCAATTTTTGACGATTGGACAGACGGATCAGAATACAGGAGAGGAAAGAAATGTTGGCATACCATCTGCCAAGGTGGCGAACGTACTGCAATATATGATGGAACGCAAATGGGCCTGTTCCCTCTTTATCTTCTGAGAAATTATTTCAAAAATGATCCTGGTTACACGCAACTAGTGGAAACTGTTGTGATGGTAAGCATTTTATTTTTTTAAGTATCAAATTTTTTCTTGTCATCATACAAAAATCACTTCAAGAATTTTGTTGTTTCTTTATGTACAAAAACAGCTTTGGTTTGAGATATTGATGGTATACACATATTTTGCTTTTGTTGGACAATGTTACTTTATGGGAGTTATGGTGTGTGGTAATTCAGTTTTAAAAGTTGTAAATTTACTTATAAAATTAATTATATTATATTAATTATAAAATATAATTAAGTTATAAAATAAATAAATGTGTTGCCTGATCATTTAGGATGTTGCCATTGGATTGACTTCTTATGGTCAATTAAAAATTTGTTTAATATTAATAAAGCCTTTTCAAAACGTTCTATATTTAATTTATTTTCAAAATTATATACTCAAAATGATTAAATTAATTTTTTGATTGGATTGAAATATTTATTTTATTGAACAATGCATTGAAAACATTTCTTATGATGATTTATACTAATCCATAATCTTTGGTAACAGGCTTATATAAAGCTATGTATTGGACAAACCATAGACGCTCTGGGACAGTTCAACAAATCGCCATTAATGGCTAACTCTAAGCATATAAATTACTATAAAACAGGACAATTTATTGGGACTGGTTCAGCACTGGGAGCAATACATGTAAGTAACTTTAAAGACTTCATTATTTATTCTTATCGTTTTTTTAAAGTGTTATATAACCAGCCTCGGTGAATAAGTGGTCGATTTTTTATCCCAAAATGAGTTAAATGCATTGAAGTAAGCGAAATTGTGTAATTCTCATAGTTTTTGGATTGAAATTGAGTAGTAAGATAAGCAATAACTCGCTTCCCATTTCATGCCTGTCTTGCCCCTTATTCACTACAAAAATTACACTTCTCTAAGTACATGAAACTCATATTGGTACCGATTCGACTTAACCACTTACTCACAGGGGCTATAGATATATATTATATATTAATAATTAAATGTTTACGTATCAAACCTTTGGAAAGACAAACTATTAATTAATACTCAAATGGTTTTTTGTAAATTTACAATCCTTTTATTAACTCATTATTCAGTTATTTCTTCACATACAATCAGCTATGTTACTAAATTTTACTTGATTTTGAGAACATGAGAAAAGGAGCTCCTCTTAAACTCTTTCTCCCCCCGCACTCAAAAAATTTAAATAATAAATAAAAATAACTACTTGTTGTCAACTAAAAAAAAATAGCAGCAAATAAAAACATGAAATAAGTACTTGACGTAAAAAAAAATGTGTGTGTTAGATCTGAGCATGAATGGAGTTTACTCTTTAAGAACTAGTATTGTGTAGTTTATGTAAAAAGAGGGTAAATGAAAGGATCTTAAAAAATAATCAAAGCATATATAAATATTTATTCATAACATTTACATCATTCAATAAAATATAAATCATCAACTATTTCACCTAATAATAATTGTTAATATGTTTATATAAATCATTCTTGGGAAGCTTCGTTTGGTTTACCATGAACATTTAACATGATTTTGAACAGTATTTAGTCCGTGAATAGTATTATCAGACAAGCAAAATCCAAATATTTTCACGAAGCCCTTTCCACTTCTCCCGATCATAAATCTAAATGGCAACTCCTCCGAAAGCTCTCCCTCTGCAATCCAACATCCTCTAGAGCCTTTCCTGCTTCTCCCAATGAAATGAACTCGTATTTTTTGTCCGCCTCAATTAACACAACAATATCTTCCTCCTCCGTCTTTTCACAAACGCCATCTTTCTACCCCGACAATTTTTATTTCTTAGACATTTCACCTACCGGCATTATTTCCTCCGTTCTTAAATCCTGCTCCAGTTCTACTGGCTTTGACGAGATACCCGTCAAACTACTCAAACTATGCATCATCGATATCCTACCTGTCCTACTTTTCATATATAATTTTTCACTACAAAACGCAGTATTCCCGACTTCTTGGAAAAAAGCCCTAGTCCATCCTATAAATAAAACCTCAACCCCACTATCTCCCAAAGACTACCGGCCAATCTCCATACTTTCCAACCTTTCCAAACCTCTCGAAAGAATAGTCCAGTCTCAAATTTCAAATTTTCTCGAACAGTCCAAACTCCTTGATCCGCTTCAATCAGGCTTTCGTCCTTGTTTTTCCTCTCAATCTGCCCTTACCAAAATCACTACTGACATACATAAAGCCATGGACAACAAACAACTAACCGTGCTAATCCTACTAGACTTTTCAAAAGCTTTCGATTCCTTGGACCATTCTACCCTTTTTTCCAAACTAAAGTCATTGTACTTTTCCAACAGCTCTATTCTATGGTTCCAATCCTTCCTCTCTGACAGGCCCCAAGCGGTTTCTATGCCCAACCAACCCCTTTCCTCTTTCCTCACTCTATCCTCAGGTGTGGCACAGGGCACAAGCATCTCTCCTCTCCTTTTCACTGTTACATCAACGATCTTCCTAAATCTGTTCACCACTGTTCCTACCATCTAAATGCCGACGATTTCCAAATCTATTTATCCTTTCCTCCTTCTGAGGAAAGGATAAATAGATTTGGCGTTCGCCAGTATTCAGGAAGACCTAGATAGGATCAGTGCCTGGGCAAAGCTGAACAAACTGGAATTGAACGCAATGAAAACCCAGGCCATTGTTCTAGGTTCCAACTTCCTCCTTGCAACTATCCCCACCTCTCAACATTAATCCTAAACGATCACCCTATCAGTTTCAACTCCTCCATTAAAAACCTAGGCATTACCATTGACCAAAACCTTTCCTGGAAGCCCCCTGTCACCCAAATATCCCGACGATCAATTAGTTCCCTGAAATTATTTCATCGATCTCGGCATCTCCTTACACATTCAACCGGGAAGCTTCTCGTATCATCCCTCATCTTCCCCCACTTTGACTATTGTAGTGTGGTATACGGGGGCCTTTCGAAAATGCTGGAGGCCCGCTTAAAAAGAATAATGAACTGCGCTTTAAGATTTGTCCTTGGTACTCCGAGGCGATCCCGGGTGTCACATCACTATGATGAGTTAAAGTCGCTCTTCCCTCCCATTCGTAGACAATATTTCCTAAGTGTTTTTCTATACCAATCCATTAACTCGCAACACCCTTCATATATCTACAGTCTCCTCCAATTCAAATCCTCTGTCCAGCACCACAAAACAAGATCCCGCCTTTCCGATCTCTACATTCCATCCCACAGAACTAAGGCATTCGAGCGTTCCTTCTTCGCCCGCTCCACCACTGTGTGGAACTAAATCCCTCCTTTTATCCGCCATTCTTCTTCACTGGCTTCATTTAAATCACTGCTTTTCCTTCATCTCTTGGCATCCCAAAAAGCGCTCTCCAGGCAGGTCAATCTTCCGCTTGAATAAATTAGTATTGAATACTTGATCTCGTTACCTACGGGTTTTATTTATTTTTCCAACAACAAAGAAGATACAGACTTTGTAAATACTTTATCGGATGCTATGCCATTCACATATTTTATTTAGCAATTTCGTTGTTAACTGTTATATTAATGTTATTTTGTTAATATCAGTACCTATATTTATTTGCGACAATTAGTTAAAATCCTTTCAAGTTTCGTACTTTTTATTTATTTATATATATAAATTTGTAAATCTATTTTCATAATAACAAAAAATAAAAAACATCTAAGCGCAAAGGTAACATTTAGGTTATGTATTTATCTTCTTAACTAGTTCAAACAAAGCTAACCTTAATTTGAGGATTTAAAAAATTATCGCATTTAACACTTCGAGAACAAAACAATAGAATACACTGTTACCAGAGATACCACACGTATCTCTTCCCGATTAGTCTCGGAAATTAATTTTTAATTTCTATCTATTATGTAAAACATATAATACAATATTATCGAGAAAGGAACGTAACGCACCAGTTTAGCTAAAATTCGATTTTGCTCCTCATAAAATTTTCATACCGCGGGCTAAATATGAAAATCGTTTCTTAAGGAGTAAACTCCAAAAACAAAACATAGAATAACTATGAAAGCATAACCCGAAATTAAATATTTTCTTCTAATGTAACAGTTATTTCTTCCATGATATATTACATTACACAACTTTTTATTTTAAAACATTAATCCATTTGATCTTTTATTTAATATTTACATACATAGATAAATCACATTCGCGTGTATATACATATCCTAATTTTATTGTTACGCTAATATTTCTTTTAGGCTGGAATATTATCCCAAGAATTGATTGACAAAACTTTGGAGATATTTACTGTTTCTTCTCAACTTGTACAGTCATGGGTAAGTAAATTAATTATATTAATTTTTAATAGGTTTTGAAAAAAAATCGTTCGTTGATATACCTATTGTATTGGATCAGATTTGTATATGTAATGTACATAATTTGGTTAATAAGTCAGCTAATTTGTTTACTTTTCACAAATCATGCAAGAAAGGAATCCTAAGTTATTGTTACCACTATTTTTCCCTACTCATTAGTGATTAACATACTTGATTGAAGTTTTTCGGAAGACCAGTAGAGTAAAGCATGTGCGGTAAAATTAACAGACAGTTGTTCTGTTGTGGTTGATAGGCATTTTTCATGATCCTCACCTTGTATTGAACACTGCTGATTTCTTAGTACCTAACCAAATCTTTTCAAGTCGGAAAAACTTTTGGTAATATTATTTATTTATTACTGTAATGTCCTAGGACGACTTCAATGACTATTACAGCTCAAGAGAGCAGAATGGTAAGCCGTCGTGTGATTTAATCAACGCTGGAACAACTTGGGTTAGCGCCAAGGCGATGGAAGTCTTCACTCCCTCTCAGGCTGAGGAATTCATGGTAATTAGGATAAACATTTTACATTTTAAATAAAACCCGTTGAATTTGAATGGACGTTGCACACTTACGACATTGCAGTGGTCCTAAGGATATTCCACACAATTATGACGATGCATGCCTTTATTGGGAGGCTCGGCGGCGCACAGTGGAACGAATCAACGCATTTGTTGGACATTGGACCAATTCTCTAATAACTAAATTTGTCCTTTATTTTGATCTTAAATTATACTTTATACTTCTTCTTAACAAAATCCATGGATAAATTAATTGTGAAATTAAATCTTATATAAAAAATTCTGAATTGAAATATAAATTTTTCTAAAAACTCATATTTTTAAAGCAATCCACTGTTTGAGGTAATGCATTAAATTAATCGTGCACCTACTGGAAAAAAACACATCCATAATAAGATATTTTAGGCAAATAAAACTTGGGATTATTTCAAACATCTGGGATTTTTCGGTGAAAATTGAGTGATAAAATTAAATAATCAATTGCGAAAATCGCTCAAAATCGCCCAAAAAACTACCTTCACAGTAAATAACTAAAATGTTTGACGGTTTTTTTCCATTTGTCAGATTTTGCTACTAGGTGCTATTTTCCGAGAAAATGATTTTTTAATTTTTATTTTATGGGCCTTGAGAATTGATTTAAAATAATTTCTGTTGATATTGGCGTCTACTTTTCGCAAGTTTTCGTTTTTTTACCAGTTTTTGTTTACATTCATTTATCCGAACAACCCTCATCTAACATAATAGTATTAAAAATGAAACTCAGTTTGCGTGTGGCATTTCAACGACATATGTGTAATGGTGCACATTGGTGCAATAGTCCCTACAACAAATCGTCAAGTTTTTAATGTTTCATTTATTTAATTTTTATTTCGTTATTTAAATAAAACAATTGTATATTTATTATAATTTCGATGCATCCGTTGCACATTGATACCTATTATATTAATTGATACCTATTACCTAGTATATTAACTAACAAAAGTAATTATGAACTATTTTATTAATTTTGTTTAATAATTAAATTATTTGGTTTGTTACCTTTTCCTTTGTGTAACTTTATTTAATACCTATGTATCTGTCTTTCCATAGAATACTGTATTGTACCTATTCTCGTAGTATGTTGGTACAATAAATGGTACAATGTTTGATACTAAATATTCTAACATCGAAATATCAAATCTAGAATTTTTACACGTTTATCCTAAAAGGTTTGATCCTGTTTATCATATAATTAAATAGTCCCTTCAAAAAGCTTTAAAACCGTACCAATAGCCTTATTCTAGGAGAACCAGAAGTGGAGATATTAATGAATGTCCAGACGCTCCTAACGCTCGTTCCACTGTGCGGCGCACAGTGGAACGAATCAACGCATTTGTTGGACATTGGACCAATTCTCTAATAACTACATTTGTCCTTTATTTTGATCTTAAATTATACTTTATACTTCTACTCAGCAAAATCCATAGATAAATTAATTGTGAAATCAAATCTTATAACAAAATTCTGAATCGAAATATAAATTTTTCTAAAAACTCATATTTTTAAATCAATCCACTGTTTGAGGTACTGCCATAAATTAATCGTGCACCTACTGGAAAACAACTTATCAATAATAAGATATTTTAGGCAAATAAAACTTGGGATTATTTCAAACGTCTGGGATTTTTCGGTGAAAATTGGGGGATAAAACAAAAAAAATCAATTGCGAAAATCGCTTAAAATCGCCCAAAAAACTACTTTCACAGTAAATAACTAGAAGGTTTGAAGTTTCTTTTCCATTAGTCGGATTCTGCTACTAGGTGCTATTTTCCGAGAAAATGATTTTTTCTTTTTATTTTATTATCCGGGCCTTGAGAATTAATTGAAAATAATTTCTGTTGATATTGGCGTCTACTTTACGCAAGTTTTCTTTTGTTTACCAATGCTTGTTTACATTCATTTATCCGAATATTCCTTATCTAACATAATAGTATTAACAATGAAACTCAGTTTGTGTGTGGTATTTGAACGACATAGGTGCAGTGGTTCCTACAATAAATCGTAATTTTTTTCAATTTAATCATATAAGTTTTAAAGATTATGAGCTGGCATTAGAAGTATGGATTAATTTGTTTGGACTGGAACAAATTTCAAATACCGCAAAGTTCTGCATTCGGGAAAAATTAAGAAAATTCAGTGGTAGCTTGTACTCTCGCTGGATTTCGTCCCACAGGAATATCAATCATTTTCTGGAGAAGCATGAAAACTGGTTGAATTTGGATTTCATTGTTCCTGAAGATGTTAGCCAGGACCTACCTTCATCGTCATCATCAACAGCCGCAAGTATACCATCTCGTTCTCATTCATTCGAACAATTATCCAATAGACAAAGACGGAGAATAACGGAAAGTTTTAGAAAATGTTCAGAGGATATGTTCGCTTTTGTCATGAAAAAAAGATTCAAATCTGATGGCGTAGATTATGTTGTCAATTTTATTAGGGAGCACCCCGAACATGTACTGAGTGTCAAACAATTTTGTGAAAACCTTTTAAAATCAAAAGATCAAGAGAACGAAAAGGCATTACCATTATATGCAGCTGCTGATTTTACTAAGTTTCAGTACAATGCCGCCAGAAATAATGCAAAAGCAATAGGATGAAAATCATTTTACCCCAGATACTATCAGATCCAAAAATTAAAAAAAGACTGTTATCCCGCAGAAGAATCCATATCGGTTAGTGACACTGGAGCAAATATCGTATTGCAAAATTTACTTGACCATACTTCTTCCCGGATTTTACAAGTCGAGGGTAGCGAAATAGGGAATGATAATTTTTGTAGTTTAACTTAAACATTAAATGAGGATGTGATAGGGCGGGTAACCATTCACAATATAAACAACGTTATTCTTCATCGGAAACGTTCAGCGATGATTCGGCCATTTTGATAGCCTGTTTTATACCGATTTGTTTGATAAATTCTGAGAATAATCAAATAGTCTGTAAAATGAATGTCCGTCATCGACTCGATTTTGTAGGCCTATTTCTTTTAATTATTCGAGAGAAACGGATGAAACTCTAACGTCTATAATTTGAGACATTCAGACACAAATTGATAATTTACTTCCCTATATCAATGACAAAATTTCAATCAATTATAGAATGTTATTAACAATGGTTGATGGCAAAATATGTAATATTTTAACTGAAACTTCTTCAGCTATGAGGTGTTTCTTGTGAAATGCAACACCTAAAGAAATGAACAATTTAAAAATTATTACAAACAAGGAAATAATTAATGACGAGTATTACTCATTTGTGTTGTCCCCTTTGCATTGTTTAATCACGTGTTTTGAGTGTTTAATTCACATCTCTTACCGACTAGATTTCAAGTCCTGGAGTGCAAAAACAACAGAGCAAAAGGAGTTACTTGCAAGGAAAAAAAATCATGTTCAACATGATTTTAAAATTCAGTTAGGACTTTGTGTAGATCACGTAAGACAAGGTTTTGGTGCAAGCAATGATGGAAATACTGCAAAGAAATTGTTTGCCTCCCCAGAAACTTCATCAGCTATAACAGGGGTTGACGAATATCTAATTAGACGCTTTGCAATAATATTACAAGTTATTTCGTCTTGGTCAATTATAAACCTTGATGTTATAGCCAATTTTAGTTAACTATAGCCAAAAATGCTACAGTACCTATTGGACAATTGTCAGAAGATGCTCAAGAAGCAAATCACAAGTTGTTCCGAAATTTCAGAGTGTTTCATACCAGAAAATCATCGAGGCAATCAAACAATAGAGATGTTTTAAATAATTTGTTGATAAATTAGGATCCTTTAATTTCGACTCTTAGACCGAAAATAATAAACATTAAACGTGATTTATTACCAGAAGCACAATCACTTATTGTTACTTAGAATATAGAAAAACAAATCCTAATTAAAATTAAGTTAAGTTAAAATTAAAATTAAGTTGTTAATTTTGGTTTAATTCTGATCGTTATTTAAATTAAACAATTTTATATAGGTGCCAACATTTATTATAATTTTGATGTAACAATTATACCTAGTATATTAACTATCAAAAGTAATTATCAATTACTATATTAATTTTGTTTAATAATTAATTTTTTTGGTTTGTTACTTTTTCCGTTATATAACTTTATTTAATACCTATGTATCTGTCTTTCCATAGAATACTGTATTGTACCTATTCTCGTAGTATGTAGGTACAATAAATGGTACAATGTTAGATAATAAATTATCTAACATCGAAGTATCAAATCCAGAATTTTTACATGTCCCCCCTAAAAGATCTGACCCTGTTTATCATATAATTAAATAGTCCACCCAAAAAGCTTTAAAACCGTACCAATAGCCTTATTCTAGGAGAACTAGAAGCGGAGATATTAATGAATGTCCAATCCTCCCTAACGCTCGTTCCACTGTGCGGCGTATGGCAGAAATGGCTCGTGCTGGCATTAGATAAATAAAAAAAAATTTTTTTTAAAATAAAACAGTAGAGAATAAGGTTAATTAGACTCTAGGATATAATTTAGATTACTAGAATAATTAAATTTCTTATTGATTGATGTTTGATCTTAATGTCTTTTTTTCCCAAAATGTAAAATATTTGACAATTTTCTTTTTTTTTGTGTTTTATATACATCTTGGAATCTATTATTAGTATATCTATTATTTTTTAAAGAATTAAAAAATTATAGTAGTGTTCCATACAAAACTATATTGACAGAATGCCCTACACTTTGTCCCTTAAATATTTCTCTACATTCAAACTGTTGTAGCTTGCCTATCATCGTTTGCCTTTTTCATAATTTTCGATTCTATACTCCCTTCAATCAAAATGTACTTTTCATGAAGTTAATCATTATTCTATTGTGAATTGCTAAAGGATTACTTTTGTTTTATAATATTTAAACGCGCTCCAACTCATCCTTTGATCGTAAGAAAAATGTTTAAGGCCATACGTGATTTTTTTCTAATTTATGATCGAACAAATTAATCTTCTAGGAAATTTTTTTTTCCTAAAATAGTGCTATTAGTCTGTTAATGACATTAATGCTTTCTTTGATATGATATAGATTTATATATATATAACTAACTACCTATTACTAATTATAGTTCTGTTGACATTTTGTCTTAATGATTTTGTTTTATTTCAGCGTTGCTATGGCTCCGCTGATGAAGACAAAATCAAGAGAGTTAAAGAACTTTACGATGAGATTGACATGCCCAACTTGTACATTGAGCATATACTCGAAGGCTATAATCGTAGTCAGGATCTGTTAAAAAAACTGCCGCATGAGAAATTGCGTGAAGCCTGTTCCAGTTATTTAGAATGGCTTGTAGTTCAAGAAATTCCTGATGTGGAATGAGGAAATCAAAGTCCGTAATGTGGAAGAAGATGGTCCGGGTGGAGGTCATAAAATTTCTCTTAAATAGGGAGAAATGTTTATTGAAGAGCCAACGTTTCGACCCACAAATTGCAGGTCTTCATCAGGGCAAAATATGCAAAATACAGACAATTCAATATTACTAAATTATGGTAAATATTAAACTTAAAATGTATAAGCATCAAGAGTAATTAATAACTAGGGAACTAAGGAGTGACAAAGAAGGTAGTACAAAAAGTAATAAAGAATAAAATAAGTAATACAGAAAGTAGTAAAAATTAAAGCATAATATTGAGTGATAAATTGAATATTGACTAATAAATAATATAATATTGAGTGATAAATAAATCATTATTGTCTGAACCATTTAAGGATCATTAGGACCCTTACGATTCAGAAACAGAAATACACTAAGAATAGATAGATAAATAAATAAATATCTTACTCGTTTTTATTTTTGTTATATTCTGGATAATTCAGCACCCATTTCCATCACACTACCATAGAATAGATAATGTATAATTTCAATTGGATTTAAAAATTCAAGATCTCCCTAAGATGGATAAAAAGGGGTGTGATAAAATTGGAAATAGAAAAAAAAGCTATTATTTTATAGGATAAGAGACGGACGTTAGACTGAAGAAAAAATAGAAGGAAATCATGAGCTAACAGGAGCATCTGAACTCATAGTCTCAGCTCTGGGGAGAGTGACCTCCTACAAGAACCTTTTATCCTGATACATATTCCAAACCAGCTGGGTACAAATAAAATTAATTAATGTTTTATTATAATATATTAACGTCAACTTAAAATGTATTGAATAAGGTATATTAAAATAATTAAACTAAATAATATAATCTGTTATAAACACCACTTTAATTAAATAAGAATGAAATATTTTTGTAGTTATCCAAGTACGTAAAACATGTATGTAATCCTGGTATAGATAGTGAAGAAAGAATCAAAAATTCAACTTTTAGTAAAAGAAAACATATTTTTATCAAAAAACTATTGAATCTACTGTTATTAGTGGATATAGATATAGGGATAGTATAGACAAATTATTTATTGTTCAGTATTTTTACATCTCTTTCGACAAATTAAATAATGTAATTATAAAAGTGTGTATGATTAATTACCAATTGAATTAAGGAGGATTGCTTAGGTAATTAGTAGACAAATTAAATAAAATAAAAAAATTAATGTGTATCAATATTTAATGTGAAAGACATTCTACGTGGTAGGTACTAAATAAATACAAATATACAATCTTTAAATGGATACAGAGAATGAAAAACTTAATAGTACAAAGAAAAAATTAGCGTAAAAGTCCATAAACAGAACAGAATAGAAAAATATTTTTATTGTGAGACCAGTATCCTTAAAAATAAAAGATTTGTACAAAATTTAATAAGTATGCATCTGGCCACAGGACTACATTATTAGAATAATACAGTATTTACATAATAACATGAAACAAATATAAACTAAAACGTATGGTCTGGTAGAGAATAAAAAAATAATACAAAAAATATCAAACAAATTTACAATAAAAATAAATAAGCTGAGAAAAAAAATAAAATAAATAAAGGCACATAACAGTGTACAAAATAAGAGTGAAGAATATGCACGTTAATTCATCTACCAATTCTGATGAATATGCTATACTAATTATTATTAATTAATAATTGAGTGAGCGGACATAATTAGGAGTATAAAATAGTATTATAATCCTAAATTATTAATTAAAATCAGACAAGACTTCTTCATTTTGGAGCAGACTTAACAGACTATTTGTTGTTACGAATAATGTAATCCATGAAGTCAAATTAATTGATGATTTGGTCCTAACCAGGCATCAATACTTTTTACCAATTTATTCTCCAAAGATCTACTTCTTTAGTAGTATTTACTGCGTGAAAATGATTGAGTGTTTATAATTAGGAATTTAGATTTTATAGATATACTATTTACCCATTTCTAACCATTAACTGGGCCTCATTTCACTTATCTCGTACATTATAAAAATAATGACTATTGTAATCCGTGTTTGTGGCATTTGCAATGGGTTCTGTCGGCTGTTCGCACAGGAATTTTGGAACGAATACTCTTTTCCGATTGGTCTTGCTATTGCTCAAAATCCCCGACTGCCTTGCTTGCTCACACTTGTCGAAGACTACCTGAGGAAGGCAGGTGATACCGGCCCGAAGCTCGATTCTCCACGGGCGAGGGAAATAGTAAGCGGCGGTGGATCCTCAATAAGGAGGCCGATACGCGATTTGGACTTGCTAAGGTCGATCCCTCGGGACAATGCCTTCCCTTGTAGGTACCGTCCCCTGACTTCTGCGGCCGTTACCAATGTCTGTGGAATCGATTCAAACAGCTCTCTGTCCGATTCCACACCCAATCCAGCACTACTCCGTCCTCTATTTAACACTTGTTTTATTTACATTTCCTGCATGTTAATTTAAGGCCTTATACAGAAAAAAATATTCTGCCTCCTCAACGCATGAAGGGTATTCAGTACATGGCAGGGTCTACTGTTTCAGAATCAAAGGATGTGTAAGGAGATGATTTAGCCGGGACCATGCTAAACCGCCAACCTCTCCCACCATGAAGGCAATATTTGTCTTGTCGTGGGGTCGAGGAAACAGTACGGGCTCTCAAAAGATTGTATCCTGGAAGGCCATGGAGAGTACAGTACGCGAGTATATCGAACGATGTTCGGTTTGTCAACGGGCAAAATATATAGACAACCGTCGGTGGCAGGACAAGTAGTCTCTCCCACGGCGTCGGTACCCCTACGTTTCATTCAAATCGACATATACTCCAATGAGGGTCAATCGTGGTTCACTGCCATTGATTCGTTTATCTATTATTAACTATATAACAATTAACTTGTTATGGTGTATCCTATTGAGTAGAAGACTCCGGGAGCAGTTTGGGAAGAAGTGCTTCAATTTTGCGCGACGGGTTGCCGGAAAAAATAGTTTCAGACTGTCGCCGCGAATTCGATAATGCCTTGATAAGGGAGGGACGCAAAAGTTGGGAGTTTCGTGGCGACTAAATACGCCACATCACGTACCGGCAGGGGCGCTGTTGAACGGCTACATTACACACTTAGAGAGCATCTTCGACTCCTTAAGTTAGGGCGGAATTTGGACCTGTACGAGGCAATGCCGTTACATTCGGTAATGGGACTATCACCCGTTGAAATCGTGTTTGGGAAGGCTCGTCGAGACCGGGGGGATCTCATGACAGTTAATAACGAGGTATTGCGGGAGCCCCTTTCGCAAGCGCGACTCGGCTAGCGCCGTGGCTTACAGTCCGGGAGAAACTCATTCGAGAAAAGTCGGGTAGATTGGCCAAAGCCAACGGGAGATTAGGAGTCTATACGAGAGGACCGCTGCCATTGGGAACGGTCGTGTACCGTCGATTAAGGATAGCGCGGAATAAAACAACCGCACGGTACGATGGCCCCCATCAAATTATTACTATCCGAGAGCACACTCTCTATACCATCCGCGAGGGGAGGAACTGGAGGGGGGTGTTATAAGGACAAATTGACACTAAATATAAATAATTTGTAAGTAAAGGATTAAGGTTTGTTGTTATAAGTTTATAAACCTTATCTTATATATATATATATATATATATATATATATATATATATATACTTATTATATATTATACTTAGATATAAAATGAATAAAATGTAAAATCAGAAACTATTTAATTCATTTTTTTCTTTCATTCATTCATTCATTATTTATTTAAAATTCAAATTTTATATAGTATTTTTTTAAACTATAATAACAGCCACAGCAACGTGTGGCCGGGTCAGCTAGTACCTATATATATATATATATATATATATATATATATATATATATATATATATATTATATATAAAGTTCAGTTGTTAATAAATCTGTGTCGTTACTCTGCCCGAAACACTATTTTTTACTGTGTATAATCAGTCTAATTATAACTTATATATATGTATATTAGTTTTTCCAAGTCGTAATTTTTTTAATACCTGGAAAATATATTAAGATAGGGTATTAAATAAAACTTATAAGAAATTAGTAGATGAATTTAATATATGGAATAATAATTTATGTGATTTAATATATGATTATGATATATACTAATATATATATATAGGTACTAGCTGACCCGGCCACACGTTGCTGTGGCTGTTATTATAGTTTAAAAAAATACTATATAAAATTTGAATTTTAAATAAATAATGAATGAATGAATGAAAGAAAAAAATGAATTAAATAGTTTCTGATTTTACATTTTATTCATTTTATATCTAAGTATAATATATAATAAGTAAATAATGTAAAAAATCCTTAAACTGATAAAATATAAACATTAGTTTAATGAATGAGGTATATAACGGTTGATTTTTAATTATCGCTAATAATAATATTTTAAATTATAACTATTTCTTTCAATTGAATTGAGCGCTAATCGATGCACAATATTTTTTGTTAATCTGTTCTTTGCTAATACAAATAGATTAGATGGTTTACCAACACGTGAGCATGCAATATATAATTGCCCATGGGAGAAACATGGGTTTTCAAAGTCCAAACCGCAAATGGACATTGTCTGTCACTGAGACTTGTTGATGGTCATACCAAAAGCCAAGCATATAGCAAATTGAAGTCTTTTGAACGGTATTATGGGTTCTGATGGTATTATTGGAATACGTGGCAACAGGACGATTTCTCCTTTAAAGATTCAAGTCAACATTCCTGCTTCAATAACATATCCGGTGATCTTTTTGATGACCAAACGTGTACCATTGCATAATTTAGGGGGATTCAAATTACGCAGATGAATAATAGGTGAACCGATCTTCAACCGAAGATTGTGGGGTGGCAATCCTGGTATATTGAGAGATTTTAAAAATTCAGTTGGATAATTTACGGCTTGGTTTTCATCAACAATTGTATCGATTGATTTAAAGGACATTATATCCTGTAACGTACAGCTGTATATCCTGGTAACAACTGTTGATTTGAAAGTTAATCTCGTCAACATCACCATTTTTCGCTGCCAACATAGCATGATTACAGAGCCAATTATGGTCAAAGTAATTATTTACTATATCCTGGAAGACACTCCTAATTATTTCATCTTTTGTCTGAACAGCAGTGCTGAAATTTTATGGATTTTGTATTTGGATGCAGTTCTATTTCACTGTTTCCAATATCAAGCAATAGTTTTGAAAATATTTTTCCTGATGGATCATTTTGTAATTGTACTTGCATGTTTATGGTAAATTTCATTAAAATCGGATCAATAGTTTCGGAGATCAGCCCGGACAAACATCATGACACGAGATTTTTTATATATGAAGTTATATATATATTTATATCGGCTTCAATATTAATTGTAGTGATAATACCTAGTTATTTTTAATTCAAGATTTTAATCTAATACGTAATTCCTCCTTCAATTGTAATATAAAGAATTAAACTTCTACCTTAAATATTTTTTTCAACTAGGATTGAGTAATAATTAATCTGAAGAATGTAGGATTTGTCTTATTCTACTGCCTTACTAAGCTTTAAAGTAAAATTATTAGATAATAAAAAGTAAGTGAAGCAGTCCGGGAAGTAGCCCAAAACTAATTTATAAATGTTTGTGAAGTTTGCCATCGCACCACAATGCTCATACTAGCCTAATTTTTGTTATAAAAAAATAAATAAATAAGGAGTTATAGAAGATAACAAAATAAGAAGGTTTAATTTTCATTTAATAAAAACTATTGTTAAACTATAAATTTAATTTATTTTTTGTATAAGAGAAGAAGAAAGGATTTTTTTTATTTTATGACTAACGATTTATGTATGATAACAAAATAAGAAGATTTAATTTATGTTTTATTAATTTAAAAATGTATCAAATAATTTAATTTAATTTTTTTTGGCATTAAATGAGACAATTAAAGGACTTTTTTTTTTTTACATTTAGGCATTTTACAGCACTAATCCAGAAATGAATTGAAAATATAAAGATTTATTAGATTCTGTATATCTAGCACAACCTAGGGCTTAAGGTCACAAACATGGATTAAAATAGTAATTCTTTTTTTTTAATGTAGGAAACAAGTAAAATTTAGCATTATTAAATAATTAATATTCAAGTGGAAATGGTTGACTGGATAGTTCTAATAAGAGTGTAATTTCATAGGGTGCAGTCAATAAATTACACAAAATAAGCCTGTCTTATTTTATGTAATTTACTGACTGCACCCCCAGACCGTTTTCACTCTTCTATTAAATTCTTATTAATGCATAAATAATTTATCGATCAAATATTATTTAGGTTTAGACTCCTAATTACGTATACTCATTCACCCGCACGCAGTAAATACTATAAAATTAAATGATTCCTGGAGAATGAAATGACAATACCAACTTCCGTGTTGCGGATGGGCATAAATACTCTTATTTCTTATTCTATATATATTTTTATATATTTAAATATATTCAAAAACATTTATTTAATTTCAATTTACGTCAACTGCTATTAATCGTTCTGTAATTTTATAATTAACGCGCTGACCGAAACGTAAAGAATTTTCTAAGATTTAATTGTGGTTGAGTTCAATGCCGGTTTTTTTTTACCGGAATTTATAACTCGAATATAATAATAGAACAAGTAAATAGAATGAATGATAAATAATTACATGAGATAAAGGCAAATAGAGAAACTACCCACTGTCGAATGATTATCGGGACTTGGAGTGGTAGCTAGGTTTGAAACTACTGGGTTTAAGTGAGAAAAAAACTTTGTCATCAAAGGATTGATGTCGGGTTCGGACCAAATTTGCAACAAATGAAACATTTAGGCCATTGATCATTGATTTTATTTCAATTTCAGCATTGAATTTTATTCAACGTCTAACGAATTCAGCAGATAAAATACCACCAGCGTCCCTCGGATGCCTGACATTAATATTTAGCACGTCCCTTTATTTACATAAACCTTCCTAAAAAAAGCCACATCTGCCCTGGGTCCGATTCTCCACAGCCGAAGGATATCGAATGCGGGGGTCGGTATTGAATGGGAAGGCAGATACGCGATTTGGACTTCCTAAAGCCTGGGGTTCGAACCTTGAGGACAATGATTTCCTTGTACCTACGTCCTACCGCTTCTTCTGCCCGTTACCAATTTCTGTGGAATCGATTCATACAGCTCTCCCTTCGATTCCACACCTAATCTAGCGCTTGTTATCCGCCTTCTAATCAGCTCTAGTTATCATCATATATGTTACAAATCAGGCGTTCCTCTCCAAAAGAAATATCATAAACAGTAAAATAGATACTTTTGTCACTTTGAATCCACCACTACTCTACCCTTTCTTTAACATACATATTATACATATCAGCAGCCCCGGGGAGTAAGTGGTTAAGTCGAATTACGCCCAGAGAGAGAGTTAACTGTATTGATGGAAACGAAATCGTGTCATTTTTAGCTTGAAATGGAGTTGCAATATGAACAATAACTTCTTTTCAATCCAATTCCTGATATAGCCCCTTATTTACTTAAGTAACCTGATTCCGATACCCAAGTACACGAAACTCATTTCGGAGAATATTCAACTTAACCATTCATCCACCGGTGCTATAAATACATTTCCTGTTTTTTCATTAAAATCATACACAGAAAAAAAATCATCATTACAACTTATGAAAATAATTTGATTAGCGATCATAACGTTTCTAACATTTCTGGAAAGTGGCTTGGTTGAGATCACTTTTAAACGCCAGGTTTCCCCCCACTAAAAGTACCCATTTTATAGAGCCTGAGTAATCGAGCCCTAAGATTTTGATGACCTGCTTCAACCAAGATTGATTCAAGAAAATTCCCTTCTGTAAAATTTTAACTATCCATAATAATTCCGTACTTCCAACTTGTTGTTTTAAGCATGCAACTATAATTAAAATAGTTTGCTTAGCAATAGAAACCAATATGATTCCATAAATTGGACACTCCACTGCTTATTGTGTTTTTTTTCTTTTTTTCTTCCAGTGTCAACATAAAATGATGAACTTGTTTATATAATATGTATACATGTATGTGGGGTTTTCAGCTAAATGCAATGGGCTGCATTAGACGATTTCAGGAGCTTGCTCTTCTTCACAGTAGAAGCCAACCGACATATGGTAACTGCACGTCTCCCAGTTAAATATCTGAAATTATAATATACTGGATGGCTGCTTTAAAAGAACTAAATTTAAAGACTCGTCATACTTTAACAAAGGGAATAAAGAATAATTGTAACGCTTTGGCGGAGGAAAATAAAGAAATATAGTCCTCGTATTGATAAAATCACATTTTGGTATTTTTTGGAAACGAAAAAGCCGAACAAACTTATATTAGGCCAATCAACGTGTATATGAGGTTTGATCAAGCCCTAAAGTTTTATCGATTCTTTATTAAATACAATATATTCTTGTATTTGCATTTATATTTTATATACATAATCCGCTTTTACGGAAGAAAATAAAGAAACAGCCCCATCACATTCTAATATTTATTAAAACAAGAATTAAAAAAAAAATGGAGTTGTCAGAGCGCGGAGGAGGACCTTAGCTTAATTCAATTGGTCCTTTTCCCAACATAAAGTTTGAAGCAGGCTATCACCTTTTTACGTTATTTTTCTTCATACAATCTAAGTATGTAAAATCGCTCCGCAAGGCCTGTAATATGGAATGTACGAGTACTTTAACAACTTCTTCTACAAAGGAACGTAAAAAGAGTTTGAACTTATACGTTTTTGGGAATATTCGGTAAAATTTTATGATAATGGAAGTGCACTGTGTACAGCGGATGTGTTTTTCAGTAATTTATCACATCTTATCTGTATATTAAGCCAATATCGGTTATTTATCAATTTACTTAAAAACTAATTGTTTTGATTATGATGATTTCTGAACTTGGCATCGAGAAGGAAAGTTGTTTGTTTCAATTTTATTAGGTTATTTTCTGCAACAAACGGAAGAAAATGAACGTGTAAATGAGGCTTGGGTTTTTTCCAGATCAGGTTCTTTAAGAAAATAACCCTTAAGCCATAATATTGTATCAATTCCTTATTAAGTACATATTCTTATATTTACTTGCATATATATCATACATGTTTAACTAATATATGGATGGGTGTTATAAATTTTAGGCGTAAAATCTATTGGTCATCAACCACTAAGTTTAATTTGGTTTATATATATAAATCAATTCCTGTCCATTTGTCTCGCTAAAACTGGAGAATGGCTGGACCGAATTGGATAATATTGATCTTGAAATATTTGTTCAGGGAAAATTTAAACGGTGAGAAACATAAATAATAAGTAGCGGAAAATGCTAAAAATGACAATTTTATTTTCCAATATAAAATGTTCCTAGCTATGAACTATATGATGTCTTTTGTGTTTTTAGAAATACAAAATTGTCACTTGGTTGTCAAATATGTATAGGTCCATTCAGAAATTTATCTGTTTCATAGCTGTAGTATGAGGTCCAATCTCTTTGGTCTGTTTTGTTGGAATACTACGAAAAATGCTAAAAACGACCGTTTAACTATTGTCGTTTTTAGCATTTTCCGTTGTATTCCGCACTTTGCCATTTGCTGATATGCCACGCTATTACACGTGGATCGCATCATCGAAATCGTTCCAGCGTCAGAAACAAGGAACACCAGTTGAAGGACACCCAAATGTATTTGCCTCAGACGCTAAATACATCTATTTAGCTCTAGGTCGCATCTACACAGTACATCCAAATAACGATGAATGTTATTATCTTCGATTGTTGTTGGTGAATGTTCGTGGTCCAACGTCGTTTTAACAACTGAGAACAGTTGATGGATATTTGTGTGCGACTTACAGTGAGGCGTGTCAACTACTACGGTTGCTCGAGAACGATTCACATTGGGATAATACGCTTAAGGATTCCGTCATATCTTCATCGTTACATCAAATTCGCTCATTGTTTGTGATTGTAATATCGACATGTTTCCCCTTGAATCCAGAAGATTTTTGGATGAAATATAGGGATGACATGCCTGGGGATGTGTTGCATCGTGTGCGTTGTCAAACTTTGAATCCTACACTACAAATTACTGCAGAAATTTACAATTGATCATGATAGAAGATATGTGTACGTGTATCTTATTGTGTGTATCTTAGTGGCAACCAAAACATTTTTGGTGGAGCTATAATTCTGTTGTCAGGTTATTTTTGTCAGACTCTTCTTATTTCCCGATCAACTGTTGCTGACGAACTAAACGATTTTTGTCACTTCGTCTACTCAAAATTCGTCGAGGGCTTATTCAGCGTGTTTTTATGGGCATAGAACAACAGTTCAGAAACCAAAATTGGCTGAATGAACGAGCAATATTGGCGGCAAAACAAAGATGTCTATGATCTCAATGCGACCATTCAGAATTTTCTTCCAGGAGAGTTAATTTCTTACAAATCAGTTGACACAGTTACAAACCAGGATGAAGCAGTCAACCATCCCACAGAGTTTTTAAATTCCATGGATTTGCCTGGACTATCACATTAATCAGCCTCGACTATGCAATGGAACGAGACTGGCTGTGAAAAAGCTAATAAATAACGTCATCGAGGCCAAGCTTATCAAGGAAAAATACAAAGGAGAGGATGTCTTGAGCCCGCGTATATCGATGATTCCAACGGATTTGGCACTCGATTTTAAGCGTCTACAATTTCCCGTGCGCCTGGCCTTTGCCAGTCGTTGAAAATTTGCGGAGTCAACTTAGAGTTTTCCTGTTTCGCGCATGGGCAATTAAACGTCGCGTGTTCGCGAGTCGGCAACCATCATCTTTATATATTAACGTACCGCAAAAAAAGACACAAAATATGGTATACCATAAACCTTTAAATTTATTAAGTGTATAACTGTGTTGCATTTAATGTAGATGAAAATTTTGTATTAAGTTTTGACCATCTTTTTCACGAATATATGTTGGTGATACGAAGTTCACCGGGTCATCTAGTATATACATAAAATTATATATGGAATATATATATACATTCCAATGCATCAAAGGCTTTATCAATGACCAAGAAAAATGATTGACGATGTATGCAATACATATGTAGATGCCTGGCGGATTGCGGTCAATGAAAACTGAATAGTGTGGGATATAGATCTTCCAGTCAACAATTTTCCTCTCAATCATGAAAACTGAATAGGTATTGTATAGTAAATGTGTGCTGTTATATAAACTCCATTTGGATCTAAAAAAATCGCTTATTCTTTTAAACGGTTTTAATGATCATGATTTCATAATACAATGATTTAAAACGTCACTCTTTGCTAGGTAGGTACTAAGTGAAAAAAACATTTGTGCGTTTATCCATATTTTTAAAGTAATTCTTTCCTTAAGATATTGCGAATATGAAAAAATGAACTTATAGCACTTTCCAATATAAATAAGTAAAACATCGCAAACAATGTTTCATTGGTCATGTTTTAGTATATCTTTGTTCTATCATTCATCTAAGAAACATTTTTGATGGAAATGTAAAGATCATCACAGTCAAAATCATCAAAGCCACGTCATAGACGTATTTAATATTAGAAAGAATAAAAATAAAACAGATCTGTCTGCCTGTCTTCTTTCTTTACTTTCTAATTTTTTTCTTTTTTGCTGCACCTGTTGTAAGACGGACGTTTGGTCCCAGAAATACGGAAAGGCGAGCATGAAAAATGAGGAGGTTGTGTATGGCTGCAAATAGATGCTAAAGATTTGAGCTCCTGCAACGGTTGGTTCTCCTGATGTCTTTAGTTAAGAAAACAGCCACGGATGGCGGGAGCGGTCTTAAGGGGTTAATCCTAGTAATAAAGGGGTAAAAAAAAGTACTTTTTTCTTTGTAAAAATTAGGCTTATTTTTCATATACTTTACCTGTTATAGAAGCTGCCAATCAATGACTAAGGTCGTAAATAACAAGAAGAAAAAAACATAATAACAAAAACATGACAAACAAAATTAATAAAAGAATCTGAAAATCGCATAGAATGATTTTATATTAACAGTTAACCACAGATATATGAGTCACAGAAGAATAAGCAATAATTAAGTTAATATTATTAACTGAATAAGAGCCTAATAATCTACAAAACCGAAATTAAACCTTAACTCCCTAATAAAAAAAAAACTGCTAAAATCACTGACTCAGTGTTAACATCATTTCACTGACTAATTTACTTTTTCTTCAAGATGTTTGAGGTAATTACTCCATCCCCACTACAACTTATTTATTTCATGTCTTTTACAACGATTATATATTCTTCATCATTCTTTTTGTCATTAATTTATCCACAATCTACAATTTATTTTGTTTTAATTTGATATTCAGAATTACTATTTTTTTTAAACTTAAATTTTCTTGAAGGACCATTTTCTTCTTATTATGTATATGGTACTCTAATAATCATTCAAGATAATTCATTTTTCCATTAACTTTTATCATGTTTGTTTTGTTCTGTATTGGTTGATCAATACAATTTATTGAATGAACAAAATTTTATTTACAAACTATCGTTTTTAGCTTCAATTGATGATAAACATTTAGGATAGTACTTGGTGTATTTAAAAAAAAATTAAAACTATACAATTTTTTGGGGAAAAACTGTAAAATCTTTTTTCTTTTTAATTTTCAAATCAAGATATTATTTAATTTCAATTAATAGGTCTGTAAATAAATATCTGTATAAGTTCGATCACAGATTGGATAAAGCTTAAAGTAACCGTAAACGGATTGTTTCCCATTTTTGAGCCGAAAGTTCCTTAAGATGGTGTCTTCTAGGGAGTTTTTTTTTCCACATTCGTATTAAGGTGGTTTCATAAATTTTCAACAGTTTATGACTGTTGATTGGAATAGGAATAGGCAACTGTCTTCACACATTTAAAATCAATCATTACTCAGTTTTTTTGCATTGCACTATGAAAATATTACATTTTAACAAAAACTTAAGGGTTTGTTTAAATTTCTTCAGAATTCAGGCACTATCTAATTGCCTTCCTGCTAAACTGGATAACAGTTATTGTGTGGACCATTAACTTGGTCAGATATTGAGAATTTATTTCTTCCCACATACCTACTTATAACATTCCCGACATTTGAAAATTTAGTTCTAATAATACTCTTATAACGAAAATATATAATCTCCTAGTATAACGTTTTTTGACTCTGCAGCAAAAACAAACTCCCATATACATCTCACATTTCTTCAGCAAGATTAAGATGGCTCGGGCACATACATTGAATGGATAAAAAAGGCTCCCAAAGCTGAGCAGGGAGGGATGTCCAGAATGGAGTAAGAAGAAGAGGTAGGCCCAGACTGTGATGGCTGGAGGATGTGGAACCAGGCCTTAGGCTCCTAGGGGTGAGGACATGGAGAAGAGCAGCGGAATCTGCCAGAGTTGAGGGAAACTGTCGAGGAGGCCAGGGTCCTCCATGAACTTAAGCAAGATTTCTTTGACCTCCACTCAGACCAAGATTAAATAAGTTGACCACGAGTAAGGAATGGGCCCACAGTAAGATGTGATGGATCCTGAATGTTAATTTAGTGAATATTGCTAAAATTAAAAAAAAACATATTATACAATTTTTAATTTAAATTCCAAATGTTTTGCAGATAGAGCCAATAAAGAGAGGAATTTGTCTGTTTGATGTGGAATCTAAACAACAGTCAACAATATGTGCCATGAAAAACTGCTTAGAAAATTGTTCAGTGTTGAAATATTATTTTAATTTGAGTATTTTATGCTTTAATTTGGTAGTAAGAAAAAAATATTTATAAAAGATACTATGAATTTCATATTACGGTGTGCAATTTAAAATAGCTAAAAAGTTCAAAATATATTAAAAAATTGAGAAGTTCTATCCTAACAAAAGACCACTTTAAATTAAAATCAGTAATGACCGCCTCTGGTTAATAAAAACTTTATGATTTTTAGGGTAACTTTTCCCTTACAAATTTTATCCACAGATTGCAAGAATATTACTTACTCTACAGAGTAAGTATATTTCTTACTTTTATTCCAATTAGATTTCAATTAAGTCTTAAGTATTTAAAATAGGGAGCTCTAAAGATATAGATAAAAAAAACATGTTTTAAGTTAAATAAACGAAGATTTTTTATTTTGGTTTATATTTTAATTATAAAAATCAGCTATAGGAATCAGAAAATATAATTTTATTAAGTGTTAGTGGCCTTGAAATTTCTAGTCTGAAGTTTTGTAGCCTGATTTACTATTAAATGCAACAAACATTTTTTTAAATTATTAATATTGTAATTTTTTTTAAATGTATCTTTATTTTTTAAGACCTAGTCAGGAAGAATAACAAAACATAAAAACTATACCATCCTTTACCAATCATTTATTAAAGATTTGAGAGTAAAAATTTATTATAAACTGGACTCAATTCTTTATAATTTATATATTGGGAAAGAGAAAACCATTTTCCTGTCATTATATATTCTTTATCCTTATAAATCATTTAAGACGTTTCGACAGCACTGTGTCATTATCAATCCTTTAAATTTAGTTCTCTGCATCGGTACAATTCTTTTATAATAACAGTTATAATTCTAGGCTTATAATTAGACTTATAACCGTTATGAAATTATATAAAAGAATTGTACTGATGCAGAGAACTAAATTTAAAGGATTGAAAATGACACAGTGCTGTCGAAACGTTTTAAATGATTTATAAGGATTAAGAATGTATAAAGACTGGAAAATGGTTTTCTCTTTCCCAATATATAAATTATAAAGATTTGAGGGCTTGAAATAAGAAGTCTACAAATGCAATTATAAGTTTAATCGATTTTTTATTGAATGTTTAAGCTCTTTGTAATAAAGAAATAACTTTTTCTTCTTCTTCGATCCTCCTTTAGATGACTATGTCAGTCAACAGAGACATAAATTCGGTTGTTCTCCTGAGATCCTCCAAGCTTCCGCTTAGCTTCCTCTCCAATGACTCTGGCTATGGCCAACTTTCTTGATATTAACTAGGTGGTAATTTTAGCTGAATGCAGAAATTTGCATTATAGAATTATCAAAACAAATACAATGGATATTCTTCTCCATCCCATGGTTTATCCTTTTCTGACGTTGGCTATTAATATGGCTATCTCAATTTAATTATATATTTTAATGTCATGAATTGTGCCTGAAAGAATATAGAGGGTGTATGGGTAGTTTTGCTCATTGCTCAGTGATCATTTATTTTAAATCTAAAAAAGGATTCAAATGTTATTTAATTTAAGGAAAAATGATAATTTTATATATTATTAAAATATTTTGTATATTATTTGATGCCTCATAGGTATTCTAACGGGTTTACTTAAAAAGAAAAAAAAATGATGCTTTGTAAACATTTATTTTGGCACTGATGTTTTACCTATTATCTAAATTTAATCATTGTCAATTCAAAATGTGTCTTTACTAAAAATAACTTATGGTTAATAAAGTATTCCTAAATGTTCACTCAGCAGATACGATGTCAGAATAGTTGGATTTCTTAGTAAATACCTAAACCTCCTAAACTAAACTTTTGTAATTAATCAATTGGGGTGTTTTTGTTTTTTTTAAGACTGAATCTATGGATTACATTTGTTTCAACTGTTCTTTCCGAATTGGGGTTTTTATTCGTAGTAAAGAAATGATACTTATTTACTGTATGATATTTATATTTATAGATTTTAAAAAATTAAGAAATCATTCCCAAGAATTTGATTATAACAATCCTGAATTGTGTTAGTTAGACGTGAGAGAAAAAAAATGTTGTAATAAAGAAGTTAACAGAAATATAACTTTTGTGTTTATTGATTAATTTAACCGATAGTGGAGTAGCTGAGTGTGTAAGGGCACTGTCTACTAATCTAAAGGGTTCAAGGTGAATTACTTGCTGTGAATCCATCCTTTGGGATCTGTAGTTCATCCAGCCTCTGGGTATCCTCCATTAAGGAAAAATATAGCTATTTAGCTTGTCTTTGCAGAACTGTTGCTTAAAAACTGTAAAGTCCTTATCGAGTACTGAACACTAGTCCCTTCATCGGTTGTAATAGCACTGTCATTTTATGGATTAATTTACTATTGTGTACATATTGTTCTTCAATATTTACGAATTATTTTAATTTTAATAATTTAGCACAACATTCAGAATCTATTGAAATGTCCACTATTGAATACATTTGTTCATTTGTATTGAAAATAATATAAGCATATCAAATAAAGGTTTATTTGAATATCTCACCAATGATCCATACAGATCCTATAAAACAATAAACATCATACTGAATGTCAGTTATTACAAAATATAAAGTACAATTATTATTATACAATCCAATTTTTCATAATTTCATTCTGATCTTTCCAACATTTGTATCATGTCTTTCAGCCCTTATCCAGTTCGATTAAACCTTTTGATCTTACTCTTAAGCGAAATGTTAGTGGCATTGTGGCTTCTTATAAAAATGACTATTGGTTTCTAATAAATGGTTAGCTTCTCTATTGATTAGTTCTCTTAATTACTGGCACTTAGGAGAACTTTAGTTTTATGTCTATGAGGTAACTGTGATAAAAGCTCTAGGTTTTACTCAGGTTGTGGTATGCTTTTCAAGCATGATGGAGGAATTAGTTAAAAAACTGCCAGACGTAATGTAATTATCTTAGGCAATTTGGTTGTGTTGATTTTTGTAGTTAATTAGATTACTACATTAATTTTTTTACAGTTATGTTTGCCCATCTTCATTTTACTAATTATAGAACTGTTTATTTAATTGTACTATTGTAGATACCTAATGTTTTGAGTAAAGTTTAAAGTAGAGATACCCCAATATTATTATAGAATTATAGATTATGTTTATTTTTCTGTTCATGTTTGTTATTCTAAAGGGACTTGATTACAGAATAAAGTTTGTTTTCTATTCTATTCTCTTCTATTCTACATACATAAATTTATCAATTCTGAATAGGAAAATATACAGATTTAGAACCTGAAATTCACTTTAGTACTTATTTTGTACTTTAGTACTTATTATGTAGTACCCACTTAGTATTGTTTTGAGATATTGAGTATTTATAGCATTTACAAGTCTATTTGAACCTTTTCCCAGTCAACTGTAACCTTTTACAAATCAAATGCTACCCTTTCCAATTCAAATGTAACCCTTTCCAAATGAGATAAAACCCTTTCCAAAGCAAATGTAACGCTTTACAACTCAAATGTCACCCTTTTTATTTTAACCGTTTCCATTTCAATTGCCACCCTTGAAAATGTTTTGAAAATTTACCGTCCTGGGGAATGGCCAAATTTAGGGCCTCAGAACTCGCCAGGATAAAATCATCACAACTTTTTTCTTCACAACTCTTGTTAGGACAGAAAGGAGGGAAATAATTAAGAAAACAAATAAATGATTTTGAGAAAGTTTATTTAAAAAAAGTAAAAACATGTAATATCTCACCTTAACAGTAGTATCTTCATAGTTTTGGTAATTAAATAATAAACATAATAATATTCTAGTTTACAAAAAATTTACAACAAAAAGTTGAATTTTTTCTCTTATTTCTTCTCAGGGTCAAAGAAGTTTTTATTACTGCGATAATTTTGCTATGAGCTTTTATTTTTGCAAAATCGAAGAAAGAAACTATTGATACTTTCATGATCAAAATAAATGATTTTTCGTTTGAGAAAGTTTATTTAAAAAAAGTAAAAACATGTAATCTGAACTTAACAGTAGTATCTTCATAGTTTCGGTAATAAAATAATAAACATGATAATATTCTACTCAAAAATAAATTAAGGAAAAAAATTTACAACAAAAAGTTGATTTTTTTCTCTCATTTCTCCTCAGGGTCAAAGAAGTTTTTACTAGTGCGATAATAACTTCAGTTTCCTTAGTTTTATTTTCTCAGAAAAAAATGCGTTTTTTTTTTTTAATAGATTCCTTCAAAAATGAATAATTATATAAACATAAATCATTGCTTTTCGAAAATGCTATAAATTTCATTCGTTTACTGCATTGTGCCAATAATAGTTTTGAAAATAACAAAACTAAAAATACTGTCATGATTAATCCTGTTGAGGCCTGAGGCCTTAAATTTTCAAGGATGACAATTGAAATGGAAACGGTTACAATTGAAATAAAATGGGTGACTGTTAAGTTGTAAAGCGTTACATTTGCTTTGGAAAGAGTTTCAACTCATTTGGAAAGGGTTACATTTGAATTGGGAAGGGTAGTATTGGATTTGTAAAAGGTTGCAGTTGAGTTGGAATAGCTTCAAATAGACTTGGAAATGCTATATATTTATATTTATTTAGTATGGAATAATATAAAAATGTTTAGAAGTGTGGAACAGCAGCTATGTGATTTGCCAATTTAAATTTTTTTTTTGTAAATTAACCGATCGAGAAAACTAACTTAAAAAAAAGTAGTTCCTCGATCAATTGCTGGTCAACGCTGATAAAATATTACATCACTAAAAACATATAATAGAGAGGTCTTAATTATAGCTGTTTACACATTTCTCAATGACGTCATTTCGAGTATTTAAATGTCATTAGAAAAATTAAGAAATGTAGTGGAGAAGAAAATAATTTCATAAGGAAAAAAATGGTAGACATTTGTCGCTGCTTGCTGCTCTTTGCGATCCTGAGAAAAATAGAAAGGTTTCTTCTCCTTTTCCTGTTTCTGGGAAGCTCACTGCGGAACCTTCGCTATTTCCATACCTGTAAGAGATACTACCTATTTTTTATTATTATTGGGTTTATTGTATATGCTCTCGTTATCATTAACCATGATAATAATAAGATTACGTTAATTAGGATCGCATCAATTTGATGCGTCGAATATGTGGATTAGTTTTAAATATAACATAATGTCTACACTACATGAAGTATTTTAATGTATTTTATTATGTAGATATTGTAAACAAAAAAACAAAATAGAATATTTCTTTATATACGAAATTATTTTCACGCGCGTTAATGTGCGTTAATTATAATATGGTAATAATGTGCATAAATTGCTTAGGTAATTAAAGTATTTAAGTTGATGAGGATTTATACTGTATTAGTCTAAATAGCTTTCCAAATATCGTATTGTACATAAACAATTTTTTAGAAGATATAATAGGTGCATTAAGCTATCCTTAAAAGATAGATAAAATATAAATATATGCTCTCGCGGACTTTATTTTAGATCTATAAGAGGAATATTCCACCATGCGTTGTTTCATTATAACTCTAAGGAATTATATACCTATACCTTCCTCATCGATCACTTTTTCTATTGGCAGAAACGGCATGAAAAGCCTGTAGTTTTTGAGATTATCGCGGACAAAAAGAAGCGGCGGAGGACTTTGTTTTAGATGTATAAGATTATTTATATATTTATTATTATTAAACACATGCACGCGTTATTATCTATTCCAAAAGTCAAGCTGATTTAATAAATCAAATGGCGCATTAAAAACAAGTCTTTCATTACCGGCGACCAATTACATTCAAGTACCTATGTGTCGTCTCTCATAACCATGGCGTTTGCTTATAAATGAGAGTAAGATTATTACCAGAAGATTTAAATTTTCACGGAAAACTTATAAACGTTTAAAGCTCTTTAGTAACGTCATCGCCCTGATCCGGAAAAAAAACAGGTGAATAATTCCTCATCAGCAGATCGCCGACCTTGTTAAATTAAATCGAAATCGCTAAATTACAATATTCATCTGATCGTAGGAAATGTGAGTTTGTCACGAAAATTGAAAACTCAAGGAACCCTAATACAATAGAAGGATTTTTCTTTTTCTTTCCTAATTGAGTTTCAATAAGCCAAATATAAGATTTTCATTTTATTTATCCTGGCCAATATCTTCCAATGAAGATATTTATCATAAATATTTCAAAGAACTCACACAGCTCTTTCGAAGTAGACCTGATAAGAAGTTAAGTAAAAACTACTGGGTTTTTACTTCTGGCTTAGACCTATATACTTATGTAAATATAAAATTACATAAACGTTTACAAGGTTTGGACGTTTAACTTGGCTGTGCCCCAAAGTATATAAGAGATTTATGGAAATAGGCGATTTTAGAAAAATGGACTTTTTGAACTTCAACTAAATAAACTTCCTTACTTGTTAATGTTGTGCATGTACGGTTTCAAATATATACGTGAAGTTTTTTTTTCAGAAATAGCAGGAACTAATACGATTAAAAACAATAACAATTGTTCGATTTTGTGCAAGTGAAATTAATAAGATCCGAATCTTGTCTAGAAATTCTCAAAACTCAGATAATTTATTTTATGAGGCGAGGAAGAAAAATCATTGTTTTTATATTACTCTACCTAAAAATTTCGATAATTTTTTGTGTTATACTTGGATTTAAAGGTTATAGTTTTAGAAACAATTATTAAAAATTACTTTCCTTAGCCTTTTTTATACAATGAAATAATAATATTTATTATTATTTAACTATATGAAAATAAATCAAAGTATACAATGATTACTATTCACCTCAACTACATATAAAAATAATTAACATGGTTTTCAATTTAAATTGTAATCAGGTTATGAAAAATAGTAAAAATAAACTTCGTTAGTTTTTTTTATCGAAAAAAAAATTTCTTTGGCTTAATTTACTAAAGTTTATTATGTTTCGGACATTTAATTTCATTTAATACAAAAGCATTATTTTTTTCTTATTTTGTGACATGTAGGGAAACACGCTATAAAACAATCAAAACTTTTGTAGGCTTGACTTGGGATTTCAACACGGCGTTTGTTTATTTATATTTCCTCGCTTTATTTAATTGTTCTATTGGATTTACTCTAAATCATATCAGTTAATTAAGATTAGTGATTATCACTTGCCTCAGTCATAGCTACTTTCCTACCGCTTATTCTGTGACAACTTTTGGTAAAGGGTATAACATATTTTCCACAGTAAATATGCTAATGTCTTATTTTTTACTTATAAAAAATTCAAATCAAGGGGTGAATTAAAACGTCGCCCAACCTCACAGAAAGGTGTCGAATCACGGATTTTCTGATTTAGAAATAATCAGGATAACATTTTAAATGCAGATTTTTATCAATTTAATTTCAGTTTCTACTTCCATCAACTTAAACATTCCAAATTCGTCAGAAAGCCAACCCCTTGACCAATCTAGCCCAAATTAAAACCTCCGCATAAGGAACATGGAAAAGAAGGAATTGCCCATTTCTGACAGTTTACTTATTAATATTCATTCGCTAATTTGAGCCGTCAATGTTACCTATATGGAATAATAATTGGATTATATTAGGAATAATAATATGATTCAGATGGAATCAGTTAAATATCGGGTCGAAACACCGCTTTGACGGTTCCTACGTGGGCGTCTCTTTGGTAATAAATTTTGACAGGAGAAAACAAGAGAAAATTTATTAGACTAATGTATAATTCTAGGGAATCTCTCTAAAAATGGTATTAATAAGGAATGGCTCACAGAAATAGGCGTTTGTATATTTAGCCCTGAAGAAGACCACGTCGGCTTTCTAATAACATTGCTTCCTATATAAGAGAATTTTTTTACCTATACCTGGACCATTTTCTTCCTCTTAAAATATATGTACATGAATAATTGAATAATCGAAAGCTTTTCGTATATGTATAAGGTCATCTAATATTATTCAACAAGTACATATATTTTAAATATTTTAATTTTGAAAAGAAAAGATTTCCCCCCAGCCGGGATTCGAACCCGGATCTCCGCCTCACCGTGGCAACGCTCTAAAGATTTGAGCCACCGGGGTCGCTCCTTACCTAGGACAAATCTATTCTCTTCAAAATAAAAATATTTAAAAATTAAAGTAATGATAAAAAAATTATAATGCATATATTTTAGTTTGTTTAAAATATTTCAAAACTAAAATGCCCTGTTAATTATAATTTATATTACTATTCATGTACTTTATTTCTTAAACTATATGTGAGAGCGGGTGTGTGCTTAAATTTTTTGATTTTTAATTTCCTGTTTTAGTTTAGAGGCTTAAGGTTTTTAGTTGGAATTTTTCCACGAATGTATTAAATAAAAAAGGTTAAATGGGTACCCTCAGGAGAGTTTCCCTGAGCCGGCAAAATTAGACATTTGAGAAGTTTTTCGTTTTTTTGTCAAAAAAATTCTAAATATTTATTTCTTTTGAATTTATATAAAATATAAACACTTCGAAATTAATAAAATTATACTTCCTAAGCGGTGCAGTCAATGGAAACAAAAAGTATATACATTAAACTATTAATTAAAAATGCATTGGATAAGCTCTTGAAACTAGTATTTCCTTCAAATGGTGTGAACGAAACCACGAACATAAAATGGCATTTTTTTTATTACAATAATTTTATCTCAGTTTTTAAATGTTTTTTCTAATCAAAAGTAAAAACGTTAATACTTGTAACTTTTCTTTATACATCAAATTTCGTGTTATTTAAGGGGGAGGGGGACGATTAAAATGGAAAATTTATATATTTATAGGTTTTACTATATTCATATGTATAGTAAAAAATAACCAGGGTTTAATATTGTTTGTTTTGTTGTAAAATATAATAGAGAATCAGTTGAACAAAAATTAGGAAGTTAAAATTTTTAATTGAAAAATGTTCTATATTTTTTTTTAAATATGTCAATATATGTCTGTGTGTATTTATGTATATATTCCATATATATATATATATATATATATATATATATATATATATATATATATATATATATATATGATATTTAGTTACCCTTGATTGAGGTTATGAAACTTTCATATTTATATTAGATCATCTGGTGGTAATAGCTCACAATCTGTGTAAATTTATTAGTTGGATTACAACCTGTAATTTAGTTAATCTTTTCAGGTTTGTGTTGTTTAATTGCTTTATGTAAATAGTGTGTTAATATGTCTTGTATATCTTTTCAAACGTTAATGTGAAATCTTTTCAGATTAATAGAATCAGTTACTATCCGACTTTGTATATATATATATATATATATATATATATATATATATATATATATATATACACCGGTAAACAAAATAAGCACTCAGATTACTTCACTAAAGGCATCATTAGAGAAATATGGCTAGCTCAGCTTTGAGCTCCATGACCGGCTTTCCAAAATTGAAAACCATCTCGAAGAGCAGGCAGAATTCACCGAGGACCTGACATCAGAATACAAGGCCTTCAAATCTAAAGGTGGTGGCCTGCGGAACAAGGCCTTTTATGCATGTCCATAGAGATCCGTTGCGAAACCCCCGCACCACTGGTGGTTAGTGTCGGAGCAAGTCTCAGGTTAAATGTAACAGTTGATGACCTTGACTTCGTAGACTGTCGCAGGCCGCGGAAGGACGACCCATGACAACCTCCAGTTATCGCCAGGTTCGTCCGGCTGTCTTTGCGTGACGAACTCGTTCAGCGGCGGATGGTAAAAAGGGACTTATCAACCCAGGATATTGGCTGGCAGGACAATTACTTCCATAGGATTTGCTTCGGGGAAGAAATTACTCCTGCCAACAGAAGTCTTTACTGGTTCGCACGACAGAAGAGAGCGGCCGGGAAGCTGAAATACGTCTTGGTCGCCGATACAGAGTGCGGTGCCGGAAAAATGACGGCCATTCAGTTATCTACATTGACCAACCTGCGGACCTAGATGTACTGGGCTGACTTTATGGCATCGTTTCATTCTCTGATGGATTCTCAAATGAACTTTCATTAGTCCTCACTACCTTATTTAGATCTTTTATGTGTATATATTCCTGTTCTTATTTTTCTTTAGATACAACTATATTTTTTACTTTAATTTCTGTTTAATATTTATCTCAATCGTATAATGTTATGACTTATATTTTAATTTTCACAATAAGTCACTCAGTAATTTTTCTTTTTGCACAGCATCTTTCCATCAGATATTGATAATTCCCCGTCTTGTAACGTTAATTCCCAATCCTTGCCGGCCCATATCGATGAATTCCAGCAAAACTACACCAACAACTTTTACCATATTATAGCAGTCTCTGAAACATGGCTCAAACCACATATTCCTACCTCATCTATCACCCTACCTGACTTAATGTATCTCCGCCATGACCGGGTTAATTGGACTGGTGGAGGCGTAGGTCTTTATGTCCTTAAAACCTGAAAACCCCGAATCCTTGAATCTTCACTCCCATCTGATGTTCATCATATTGAATTCCTTTTTACTGAAATTTCCTGTAATGGAGTCCCGCTCCTATACATAGTGGTTTATCGTCCTCCTCTAGTGCCTTTTGACTCTACCTTTGAATCTATCCTTTACAATTACATTCCTTTCTATGACCATATCATAATTTCTGGCGATTTCAATACAAACATCCTTGCCAAATCCAATGACACTCTATACCTGGAAAATCTCTTCCACTCACTAAACTTCTCCATTATTCCATTTTCTCCTACCCATCATACTCACCGATCAGACACATGGTTGGACCTATTCGTCATCGATTCACCTCAGAAACTACTCTCCTCTTCCCGATTGCCAGTCCAGTTTCCCTGCTCTCATGATCTAATACAAATTTCTTATAATATCCATACTCCGAAGTTACTATCTGAAACATTAACCTTCCGCAACCTAGATGCTATCACTCGTGAAAGCATCCTGCCTTCCCTTGAATCCCTGAACTGGAGTGAAATCTATTCGTGTCCTACCATTGACTCCATGGTTGATACACTCGCCTCCTATCTTATTAGTATCCTTGAGACCCATGCTCCTCTTAAAACTTCAACCCTCCGTCGATTACATTCTCCCTGGATGTGTCAAACCAAACAAGAAGTGCAAAGGAAGCGCGACGCAGCCCACAGACGTTATAGACGGACAAAACTGACTGACGATTATCAAGTGTTCAGGACTCTCCGCAACTTAACACAATCTAAAATAAGGCAGGCGAAATCCAAATACTTTCATGAAGCCCTTTCCTTCGGAACTTCCTCCTTTATAAATCCCCTTCCCCTGCAGTCTTTCCGGTTTCAATGATGAACTCCTCTAACAACTCACAATCTACTTCTCCCAATTTCTCAATTGTACCTTCCTTCAACTACAACAATTTTGATTTCTCTTACATATCACCCACTGTCCTTATCTCCTCCCTAATGAAATCTCATTCTAATTCCATAGGTCCTGACGGTATTCCCGTCAAATTGTTAAAAATATGGCTTCCCGAAATTCTTCCCGCTCTTCTCTACATTTACAATTTTTCCTTACAAAATGCAAGTTATCCCTTCTTCCTGGAAAAAAAGCAATATTCCATCCTATTAACAAATCATCCAATCCCTCAAACCCAAATGACTTCCGCCCTATCTCTATTCTCTCTTACCTTTCCAAACTATTGAAAGAATATTTCAATCCCAAATGTCAAATTTTCTGGAACAGTCCAAACTCCTCGATCCACTTCAATCAGGGTTCCGTCCTGGCCTCTCCACACAATCTGCCCTCGTTAAAATCACCACTGACATACATACCGCCATGGAGGAAAAAAAACTATCAGTACTAATTCTTCTCGACTTTTCAAAACCTTTCGACTCACTTAACCATTCCATCATATTTTCTAAATTAAAATCCCTTTCCTTTTCCAACAGTTCCATACTCTGGGTCCAAGCTTTCCTCTCGGATAGGACTCAAGCGGTCTCCGTCCCAAATCAACCTCTATCCTTCCGTTGAACACAGGAGTGGCCTTTTCGACATTTACTCCGGTTCCCACAGAATCAAAACTTTTGAGCGCTCTTTTCTCGCTCGGTCTGCCTCTCTTTGGAACTTACTCCCACCCGATATCCGTCATGCATCTTCGTTATCCACATTCAAATCCAAACTATTCCTACATTCCCTTAATTCCCAAACAGATGCTCTATAATCAATAAAATAAATAGCTATATTCAAAACAATAGATTGAGAAAATAGTGTAAATATTTCACACTCTTTATGATACTATTGGGAGAGGAGTGGCTCAGTGGTAGAGTACTGAGTTACCATGCCGGAAATCCTGGTTCAATTCCCGCTGCAGGCCATGATTTTTATTTAGTCTGTTTGCAGTGGGAGATGGATCATATAGGATCTAGGACCCTCCTGGGGCCCACCCAGCCTCTGTAAAATATTATAAAAATAGGGTACCCAAAATAAGGGGGAAAAATCTGGCGGTCGAGCGTGACGTAGGACAAGTCACCTCCTTGCAGAAACAGTACAGTCTCTACCATGTACTGAACCCCAGACCCTTCATGGGTTGTAGTGGTACAGGTTTTTTTTTTTTTTATTCATATTATTAGATGTTCTTATCTACTTTTTATTTTTCCATTAGCCAATTTCTGTTTATTGTAAATTTTTATTCTAATATTTTATTTATGTATTTTTTTTATTTCTACATATTTTTTATTCTCTATCAGAACATACGTTTTAGTTCATATTTAATTGGAGTATTCCAATAATGTAGCCGTCTGGCCAGGTATATTTCTATTAATTTCTGTACAATATTGTTATACTTAAGGGGCCTTGTCCCAGAATAAAATTACTTTTCTATTCTATTCTATTCTATTTGTCATGTTCTTATGTACAAAAAGTATTATTTTTATATCAATTTCAACGAGATTGGAATGTTGGGTGCATCATCACCTTTGATTAGCAAAAAATGTATTCTAAGAAACTAATAAGTGTAAGATAATCTAATTAATATATTTTTAAAAGCAATATTAAACTTTAAAAATTAATAGCAAAAGAAAAAAAATACATTACAAACGTTAAAATATTTATTTGGTTCCATAAACAATCCATGAACAACCATTAAAATTTAGTATCTCTCTAATATATAAAATGTTTTTAGCGATGTATTATTTTACCAGCGTTTCCTAGCAACAGATCGAGGAAATACTTTTTGTCTTTAGTCCTGCTCGGACAGTTAAATTATAAGTTTTTGTTTTTTTTAAATTGGCCAATCACAAAGCAATCATCCCTGTCTTCCTTAAGCCCTTATGCAAAGCACTGTTTTCGAATTTAAAAAGGGAAAAACGGAAATCATCGATTTAAAAAAAAAAGGAGTGTTATTTCAATACAACGCAGTGATATAAGGATATGAGATATGTCTTATATTCTATAAATTATTTTTTATATTATCTTTAAAATATGCCTGTAAAAAAAACAAAAAACATTTCATTATTTTATTTAATACAAAAACTCAATATCGTAAAACAATACTAAGTTTTAACATATGTTCTAATGTTTTTAAAAATTTTAAATAATGGAAGAATATAATTTACTAATTTCTCCTGCCTCTTTTCTATCATTTATTGTATTCTGTAATTTATCATTTATGAATAAAGCTTCTAAATAAAAATATTTAAAATATAAAATATCTGGTTGCTTCTACTAAAACGTTAGGTACCTAATGTAGGATGAACGGTTGTATAATATGTACAGTGGGAGGTTGGTCCGCCGTCAGGCAGACAGGGGTTCCCATCTTATTAAAAACAAGAGATATTTTTGAGATTACACGTTTTAGGATGCTATGAGACCAAAATATATTTTTTTTTATTTAGACGGCTTCCATTTGTAAGGAACCACTGTTGTACTTCGCTGTTGTTCCGTTGTCAATGAAACAATAGGAAAATCCTAATAATAGCCTATAAGAATAGCCTAATATTATAATAGTCTAGGAATATGATTAGCCTTATGACAGGCTTATATTAAACTTATTAGTGATATTAAACTTATCAACATGTTGAATTCAAATATAAATAAAAAAAAGTATAGATATATAATTTCATCACCAATTTGATCTGAATAAATTAGACAGCTACCTATAAGGCCCAATGATTACACTAAAAATTACTAGCTTCTATTTTTTTAAACATTTGTCTACAATATTTAAAAACTCAAATAAATTAGCATAATTATACGAATCTTTAGTTAAAAACGGTTAAATTTAGGGTGTGTTCTTATTTATTTTTATGTACAAAGCATTAAATAAAATATTAACTGAATCCTGTAATATAATTCAAACACAAATGTTAACCCAATTTAATAATCAGAAGGTATTAAAACATTGTGATTCTCATATTATTAATCGCACTACATACATTAACAATCAATATTAAAGACTCAAATATTTAGTGTAATTTTTAAAAACATATTCTAGAATCATAATTTTTTGCTTCTATTTGGGTGGTTTATTGTCTAGAAGTACGGCATCCTGAAAGAAAAACGTGAAAAATTGATAATGTATTAACAATCAGAAAAATAACTGAACAAAAAAAATCCCAAAGTTAAATTCCATTTCAAATTAAATAAATCTGGTCGGTTCTCATTCCCTTAGTTTTATTTATAATGAATAACGCTATGATTGTTGCATTTTGAATAATTTTTTATTTAATATATCCGCTTGCTAAGATTTTTGAATTTACTTATTTTTTTTTTTTTAATTATTCATGATTCTGGACCAACCATAAAATATCCCTTAACTTTAGTATCGTTTTTATATCAAAGGAATAATAACAATATAAAAATAGAAACTGTATTCCTGATTTACAACAACAAAAAAAAAGAAGGAATATTTGTTGGTATTTTTTATAATATCATTATTTCTTGTTTATTGGAATGAATATTTTTTATGATTATTTTTTTAATTTATTTATTTTTTTACGAAATCAGAGAAATCCTGATATGTGCGAAGCAAACTAATAACTAAAAATCAAGAAAAAAATTAGTTCCTTGGCCTTAAAGTGAAATAATTTAAGGAGCAAGCCAAATCGATTACTATCCCTATTATTTTATGTTATATGGATTTGTGATGCAGTTGAACATTTGAATGGTGTTAGTCCCCATCGTCAACTGTAACAACTATTTGCTTCTCGCCTTGGCAATAAAGTTTTATTAATTTAGGCTGTCAATTATGATTGATTAATGATATTTATATTTATCCTCTAAAATGACAAAAATTATCTCTTCTCTTGATGGCTCACCATCGACGGTTCCAAAGAATCAAAATAAAACCAGTTAGAAGAAATTTCCTAATTTGTCTTTTTGTAAGCGTAGGTTTGAAATGTAAATAGAATCTTAGATCCAAAACAGCAGGTGTCCAATACCAACAGGTTTTGCTCGAAATAAATAACAAGATTTCCGAGAGAAATCGAATTTTGGAAATGCATGTGCGTTTTTTTTAATGCAACAACTAATTGTGAGATTACATTTACATTGAGAAAAAAATATGTATTTTTGTAATTCTTTTTTACCCCCTCAAAATGCATTTGAATATATTTTGAATTTTTATATCAATTTAGGTGTTTGTGTAATATTAAGGTGTGAGAAAGTAACTTTGCTAGAAGAAATGCTTATTCAATCTATCTTATTATTGGGTCCTTTTGTAACACATTAAATTTTCAATAAATAAAATTTATTTTATTTGTAATCAACGCTAAACCAAGAGAATGAAAAAGCTAGCCGTCATCAATGAAAGGAGGCTGAGACACCTGAGTCAATCGCTACAATTGTTCGCTTATTGACACTTGTCTCCCCTTCATCATTGTGTCAAATATCTTTTACTCTCTATTGTCTTATACTTATGCGTTCAATTATACATTTGTTTAAATAATGATACGCAAACATAATTATATCAAAATTCTGGTCAAACATCAAACCATCCAGCATACTTGTGCTAGTGACAAGTTGCATGCAATCCCAATACATTTTAAAGGGTTGAGGGAAATCATCCACTTAGTTAAAATAATCAATAATTAATTTTATTGTATCACAGTCATTTGTAATACACTTCTTATTACACTATATCTTTGTCTTTATACAATCATCTTTATAATCAATTAATAATAACATGTCTTGTCTTAACAATGTATCTTCTAAATTTTCTCTAATAACAAATACATCTCTAATCTATATCTCTTCTCTATACAATCATATTTTTCATCAATCAATAAAAACATTTCTCGTTTTTTTTTACAATCTAACAATCTATTTTCTTAATTTTTACTATAACAAATACAAATTATGAAAGAACTGACAAATTTCACTTCTATCCTAACTCTATCACAGTTTACAGTCTTCTATCACATGGCACTATCAGGCCACAAATCAACTAACATTAACAACTAAATGAGAACAATAATTACATTTTAAAGCTATCCAAAACAGTTTTCTTTTGTGAAAAGAAAAAAAAGTCTTTACATTAACAATGATAAATATATATATAATATTTATATAAAAAAAGTCAAAAAATAAACTAAGTACACTTTGAAACGAAACATATATAGATATATATATAATAGAAAAGGCACTTGAAGTCTCAGATTAAAGCTGTTGAAAGACACCGGAAAAGAAGAATGTGGAGACACGGATTACCACGGTCTCCAGACCTGCTGAGGAGCAACCTTGAGGAGTCCAGAGAACTCTTGGGGTGCAGGAGAATCCGAAGATCTGGAGGAAGCCGGAGTGGGCGGCAAGGAGTAAGTCGGGCTGAGAGGTGCCGGCTCGGAGGTCCGGACGGACAGGGGGCTGCAGACGTCCAATTCGTTGAGGCGGTGGCCGAGGTGCGACATGAGCTTGGTACCTAGCCTCACGTCGACGCCTGGGGTACTGGCCAAGCACTTGCTAACCTCCCCAGCGCAGTGGGTGTACCCGGCGCGGAATCTGTCATCGGGGCCTGTCAAGGAGAGCCTCCGGGCCTTCCTGAGCTTGTGGAGGTGGCGCACCGTCAGCTCCAGGATGTCGGCCTTTTCAAGTTTGGCAACGTTTTCCCCATCCGACTGGAGAGCCGAGACCATTAGCTCCTTCAGCTCGTCGAGGCAGCGGTTGATCCTGGCTCGCCGCTTTCTTTCAAGCATAGGCTTCATGACCTTAACAGAGAGAAAACGCAATCGATAAGTCAAACAGTTCAATAGAAAATCAATGAGATAATACACTATCACTTGTTGATTAGAATTTTTAATTGATCAATTGATTAGAATTGACATTTACCTTTCTGTATTGATAAGTCCTGGAGATGGGCTGTACTTGCTCCACATCCACTTGTACTGGTTCGTAAACTGCTGGACTCGCCATGACGTACACTACACACACACTATATATCGCACTAAGAGAACTGTTAGAAGAGCTGAGCTGATGTTGCTCGCTTGGAGGCAGAGAGAGGTCTGAGTGCCAAGACGCGGTGGAGGGGCTATATATAGCCCTCCCGATCGTGGGAACTGAGGCCCGCTGAGGCTCTCACAGACCCGACAGCTGCTCCTATCTCTCTCTCTCTCCTCGCTCCCTCTCTCTCTTTCTCCCTCACTCCCTCTCTCTCCCTCGCTGTGCTACTGACGCGTGCCCTCTCTTCTAATTGTGCCTGCCTGTATGTCGCGTGCTATACCTACTGTCGTAGTGCCAATAAAGTCGCAACTGTTGCATCCTTCTCATCTTGTTCTTGTTTCATTGCTTATGTCGCTTATAATTAGAAGATTAAAACTAAATCATATCATATAAATATACTATATATAAGCAAAACTTTAATCCCAATCTTGATTTCACCTGTCGTTTGATAATCACACGCACACCTATATGAATAAATTATATTTATTTTGTTTATCTCATTAACGTATAAAACTAAATCATATAATAGAATTATACTAAGTATGAGCATAACTTTGATTTCTATGTTGATTTCACCTGTCGTTTCATAAACACACTCAACTATACGAATGAATTATTAATTTATTGTGTATCTCATTTACTATTGATGTTTCATTAATGCTTATTTATAATTATGAGATTTAGACAAGTTAAGGAAAACTGTGTATAATTATTAGGATTAAAAAATCTTAATCAATTGTTGTGATATATACGGAAGTAATTATTTTTTTTTATTATCTCAATACAGGTTTTACTTTACATATTTTATCAGTAATAATACATTTCATGATACTTGATGAATCTGGAATGAAAATTAACACAGCCTTAACTTTATCAAAACGAAATGTTTCATAGCAGGTAACTGTAACAATGCCAAAAAGTGTTTCTTAAGTTATTTAAAAATCAAATGATGTGATCTTATTAACTTATTTCAATCATGTTTTTTTAGTAATTAAAAATTCTGTGTAATAACTATCGATAAAAATTTTCTACACGTAGTGATAAAAAAATCAAAATATAAAGCTAAAGTGGAAAAAATCTTGTTTTATGATTTAATTATTTTTAAGCAACCATTTGTGAATATTTATATAAAATGCATTTATAATATTTGCATAAATCTGGTTACATTATTAAAGGGCAGTTACTATAGTTATACTATACATATGTATGTGTTCAGTATTTTAAAGGTTTATATTTAAATAAATGAAGTGCTGAAATTCTTATTGTTCTAAGTCTCTGCAGCGATTCAGCAATTTAAAAAAAAATTAAAGTTTCAACTTCAATTAACATTAAGGGATATATCTTAATCATAAAATAATGTATCGCCTATAAACATTAACGCTATTAGATTATAAATTCAAATAGCTTACATTGTAGTAACTTGATACTTAGGTCTGTCTGTAGTCACCTAGTTGTCAAGTCTATTGATATTTTTGAAGTTAGGTGTTTTCATTACTATGGTTATTAAAAAGGGAGTATATTAACACGATTTACACCTTCGTTAGGCGCCATTAAAACAATAATAATAAATTATACAGAATAAACAATTAATAATTCATATCATATTATCTGCTTTGTTCATCTTCATGAGCTCAGCTATTTGATATATTATTTGTAAAGATATTTTATGGTCTTGAATAGGTGATAGATGGGATAATAGAGAAAATATTATTTTATTTTGTATAAATTTCTAATACCAGTTTTATTTTACTATCAGCCTATCTGCTGATTGTCATTTTTTGTATTTGTAAAAAAGTACTTAAACGAAATTCATATCGCTTTAAGTATAATTATATATATATATATATACATATATATAAATGTATAGGTGGCACACGTGGAAGAAAATAATACAATATATAATGGACAAGATATAAATACAGAGGCAATCCAAACAAGAGAAGAGAGCGAAGGAGTGGGGAGCAGCTACCGTGGGAAAGATCTCGAGGTTCCCACGTGCCCAGCGGCCCAGCAGGCACGAGCCGGTCTCTCTCTCCCTCTCTCTCATACTATCACCCTCTCTTTCTCTCTTCCTCTCTCTTCCTCTCTCTTCCTCACCCTATCTCTCTCTTCCTCTCTATCTCGCCCTCTCCTTCTCTTCCCACAGCGGCCGTCCTCTATTTACATACAGGCCGATAATGGAATACCGTCGGCGCTTGTGATTGTGCCCTGAACGCGTGCGATCTGCCTTCGCCACTCGCTCACTTGTTGATCTCTCTTTGTGTCAGGCTATTGTGTTTAATGGCGGCGATTTCCCTGTGTTCTCGGGAACAAGTGTACGGGTGACACCAGCTAATCTGATGAAGGAACCAAAAAAAAAAAAAAAAAAAAAAAAGACAAGCCGATAAATTTGTAAAATGAAAAATTATTGTTGCATCTAAATATAATTCCTTACTTACAATTAAATATTTACTAGGAACCCCATTTAATTATACATGTAAGAATACTTAAATAATAAATCTTGAATCTTATACATGTAGCGATACTTAATTAATAAATCGTTGTAGCCGGTATCAGATTGAACGTTCTTAAACGCTATCGTAATCAATAAATATCCTTTAAAATAGCTTCATTTTTACACTGATATATATACGAATCTACCTCTTTTTAAATATAATTTAATAAATCGCGCCTTTAAATTATAAAAGAATGTGTTTATAAAGATTGATTGTTTGAATGGAATAAATTTCTTTATTATTCGTCGATAATAGCCAATTATTATCGAAAATTTATTAATGGTGGCCTAGATTAGCTGAATATATTGGCATTTCATTATAGAATAGAATAGAATAGAATAGAATAGAAAACAAACTTTATTGTGGGACCAGGTCTCTTTAGAATAACAATAATGAACAAATAAAATAAACATAATATTCATCTGGCCAGAAGGCTACATAATAATACAAATCATGAAGTAATCAAGATTGACAAAACATAAAAAATTACAAATAGAAAAAAAAAAAAATATATATATATATATATATATGAAGGAATAAAAAGTGCAAACCTTGACAGGATTTTAACTAATTGTCGCAAATTAATAAAGGTATTTATATTAACAAAATAACATTAATACAACAGTTAAAAACGAAATTGCTAAATAAAATAAGTGAATGGCATAGCAAGCGATAAAGTATAACATGTATATAAGTTATAAGGAAGTTTAGTAATGGTAGGTTAATGAGTAATTCAACATTCCTATCCAATTCAATTTAGATTTCGAATAAATTTTATATTCAACATTTTAAACTATTTGAATTAAAAAATGCATGCACTGAAAATTTGTTTTCTAATGATGAATAAAAATTACATAGTTCATTTTTATTCTAATGAATAAAAATTACATAGTTCATTTTTATTCTAATGAATAAAAATTACATAGTTCATTTTTATTCTAATGAATAAAAATTCATTGTGTGGCCTTGTAGATATGAGGAAGACTATAGTTCAGGTGTAGGTCAGAAAAAAATATCTTTAATGTGGAGAAAAATTTATTTTAAAGCCAACGTTTCGACCCACATTGCAGGTCGTCTTCAGGGCTTATAATGGAGTCAAGGGGTGACAGGTCAAAACTGTTAACTGTCAACCCTTTTTGTTGCCAACGTTAGCTTATATAAACAAATAGTTCTCTTCATTAAAGAGATTTGTTTTAATCAATAAAGTAACAAAATGTATTTTAAATATTTTTATTTGAAAAGAAAAGATATGTCCAGGACCGGGACTCGAACCCGGGTCGCCCACGTCTCCAGCTTTGCCTCCGGGTGCTTTGCCAACTGAGCTAACCTGGCTCGCATCTCGGTCAGACACATCCTTTCTTTTCACTGATCCCATATCCCCGTGTTTTCGCAATTTGCAATGTTTACAAGGGGAAGAATGTTTATTGAACATTACTTTAATTAGTATCTTGTTGACTTAAGTCATTATATTATTATAATTTTATAAGTCAACAAGATCCTAATTAAAGTAATGTTCAATGACCATCCTTTCCCTTGTATACATCGCAAATTGAGAGAACACGGGGATATAGGATAAGTGAAAAGAAAGGATGTGTCTGACCGAGATGCGAGCCAGGTTATTTTCTTCCATTTTCTTTCACAAAGTATATTTTACTTCTTTATCTTTATTATAACATTTAATTTTCTATGCTCTAAAATATATAGTATATTAAAAAGCACGTAGTATATATTTGTATGAATCTGGCAATTAATAAAAGTTTATTACCCATAATTATATAAAAGTATAAAGTTAATAAATATTATTTATCGTTAATTTGTATTCTTATTCATGGTTCATTCTTATGAAATTTATACTTATCATAAAAAAAAAAATAATTTCAGTTTATGCAATTTTTTTTTATACAAATAGTTTTAAATGTTGGATATAAAATATAATCGAAATATAAATTGAAATGGAAAAGAAAGTTGTATTCCTCAGTAACGTGACATTACTATACTTCCTTATAACATTTATAAATATTTGACATACCTACAAATAAGTAATTAACTCAGATATAAAATGCCAATATATTTAGCTAATCCAAACCACTATTAATACATTTTCGATAATAACGGCCATTATCGACGAATAATAAAGAAATTTATTTCATAATACATTCATTCTACGTAAAATCAATGAATAAATTCAAAGGAATTATAAACACATTCTCTTATCATTTAAATGCGTAATTTATTAAAATTAAATTTAAAACAAAAAAGTTGATTCGTTTATATATTGGTATAATAAAGAAGCGATTTTAAAGGATATTTATTGATTAAGATAAGGTTTAAGAAGGTTGAATCTGATACTGGCTATAACGTGGCTGTTAAGCTTCTTATGGATATTGTTAGCGATTATCCGGAACTGGGCACACTATACGCCACCATCTTGGGCAAGGCGGGTTTTTTATAGGCAGGATAAAAATATGACTTTTCCTTCCTTTTAATATCGTATTTCCGGTTTTTAATTTTGATTTTAGGCCTCATATTTTTAGGCATTTCATTATTTTCTAATAACCTCGTTTTAATTAATTTACTAATGCACTTAAATTCATTAAGGTGCATTGTGGATGTTTAGATTGAGGTATTTTAAAAATAAATGATTGTTTAGAAAACTAAACAAACACTTGATACGAAAAAAATTAAAAAGCAGCGAATAATTTTCAAAATTTTTAAAACAAGAATACAGTGTTGAACAAAAAAAATCATTTTATAGTTAAAAATCGTGGAGTACTTTTAAATACATTTTCATAATGACCTTACTTTTACCAATCTCAGTCAGTAAAATATTTACAACAATTAGCATCAGACTCCCCAGGCCTTTTTTACGATAAAATTAATTTTTTTGTTCATCACTCTATTCTTATTTTAAACTAAAATGTCAGTCAAATGAGACAAACTTAAAAAATAATTGTATCGCCATCAGTCCTTGAGAAGTATGCAATTTTATTCGATGTGGCCGAAAATCGAGTTCGTAGATTCCTTTACATTAGTACATTAAGGCTGAGCCAGATAATTACATTAAAGGCTATGGCAATTAAAAAAGTTACTTATAAATATTTATATATATATATATGTTATTTTATTTAAAAAATTACTGTAATAGATGTTTTATTTTTATTTTTACATACAAATATTATTTACTTAAACTAAAATTATAAAATGACCACTTCGTGCGGTATATTAACAATACACGTGAGTTGAGCGCGTGTGTATTGGCTATTTAACCAACTAACTGTAATTACAGATCCTACCTCAAGTATTTTCAAATACATATGTATTATAGAGCACTGATTCATAAACGTGTTTTCAATTTATTAATAGCTTTTAATTCTCACATTTCTTCTTCTCTTCATTTTTTAAATTTATCTTTTATATGACCTTCGATTGACTAATCAAAACTAAAGAAATAGAATATTGTAACATCGGTAGACAAAAATATTCGGTTTGAGATATGAATTCTTTTAAGGCCCCGTTTTTTTTATCTGCTCATCAGTATTAGCCGTAAGAGGAAAACCTGAAGGATACATTTAAATGTTTATTTATCATAATTTTAAATAAATTAGCATAGAATGTCTCGAGTTTTCATATGCATTTGATCTCAGTACTAATTTCAATTATTTTTCACAATGTTAATGAAAATTAAGGAACTAATCCAAGAGACCTTAGTCACGCAGAGGGAATGTTTACAATAATTTTGGAAATTTGGTTTAGAAAAAAATCCATTTTTAAAAACTGGAATAAAAAAGGAAGCTATAATAATAAACTATTGGTTACAAAATTAAGATTTTTAATTTAAAAAGTTGCTTTAATTTTTTAATTAAGTATCTTATACATTAAATATTGAAAGAATAAACTTTTAGATATATTTTACTAACACTAAGGCAAAACTTAAGTCTCACACAGCATCGTCTGATTGGCCTTAACACCATACAGAAATATTAAATGAATAAACGAACAAACCGACACTATTAATATAATATATAATAGGATTATATTAAATATACATATTGTAGAGAAACGATCATATGTAGTTTTAAAAAAATGTGTGTGTCAGCTCCGACGCACAGTGGAACGAACCAACGCATTTGTTGGACATTGGACCAATTCTCTAATAACTAAATTTGTCCTTTATTTTGATTTTAAATTATACTTTATACTTCTTCTCAACAAAATCCATAGATAAATTTATTGTGAAATCAAATCTTATATAAAAAATTCTGAATTGAAATATAAATTTTTCTAAAAACTCATATTTTTAAAGCAATCCACTCTTTGAGGTAATGCATAAAATTAATCGTGCACCTACTGGAAAAAAACACATCCATAATAAGATATTTTAGGCAAATAAAACTTGGGATTATTTCAAACGTCTAGGATTTTTCGGTGAAAATTGGGTGATAAAATTAAATAATCAATTGCGAAAATCGCTCAAAATCGCCCAAAAAATACCTTCACAGTAAATAATTAGAATGTTTGAAGTTTTTTTTCCATTAGTCGGATTTTGCTACTAGGTGCTATTTTCCGAGAAAATGATTTTTCTTTTTATTTTATGGGCCTTGAGAATTAATTTAAAATAATTTCTGTTGATATTGGCGTCTACTTTTCGCAAGTTTTCTTTTTTTTACCAGTTTTTGTTTACATTCATTTATCCGAACAACCCTCATCTAACATAATAGTATTAACAATGAAACTCAGTTTGCGTGTGGTATTTGAACGACATGTGTGTAATGGTGCACATAAGTGCAATAGTCCCTACAACAAATCGTCAAGTTTTCAATTTTTGATTTATTTAATTTTTATTTCGTTATTTAAATAAATAAATTTTATATAGGCACTTACATTTATTATAATTTTGATGTATCAATTATACCTAGTATATTAACTAACAAAAGTAATTATCAATTATTTTATTAATTTTGTTTAATAATTAAATTATTTGATTTGTTACTTTTTCCTTTGTGTAACTTTATTTAATACCTATGTATCTGTCTTTCCATAGAATACTGTATTGAACCTATTCTCGTAGTACGTTGGTACAATAAATGGTACAATGTTTGATACTAAATAATCTAACATCGAAATATCAAATCTATAATTTTTACACGTTTATCCTAAAAGGTTTGATCCTGTTTATCATATAATTAAATAGTTCCTTCAAAAAGCTTTAAAACCGTACCAATAGCCTTATTCTAGGAGAACCAGAAGTGTAGATATTAATGAATGTCCAGACGCTCCTAACGCTCGTTCCACTGTGCGACGCACGACTGGAGTTTACTCCTTAAGAACTAGTATTGTGTAGATTATGTAAAAATAGGGTAAATTAAAGCATCTTAAAAAATAAACAAAGCATATATAAATATTTATTCATAATATTAACATCATTCCAATGAAATATATATCATCAACTATTTCACGTAATAATAATTGTTAATATTTTTATATAAATCATTCTTGGGAAGATTCGTTTGTTCTACGATGAACATTTAACACGATTTTGAACAGTATTTAGTCCGTGAATACTATTATAATCATTATTAAATACTGTGACAATTGGTTTGCGGTAACTAAAATACGATACGTGTACGTCAGAAGTTACATGGGTTATGAATCGTGAAAGCATTGCATCAATAGTTGTACCATATCTAGTCCTCCCGAGTGCCAGAAATAAAGTCTAAATATAGCCCTAAATTAAAGTGAAAACTTTCATCTTTGCTTAGTGAAAATTAAATTTACTTTTCACTATTACAATTTTACCTAGTGACGTTAAGTGAATAAACAAATATCCAATGTGTCTTTATCTTTATAAAGAACCAACGATTAATGATTTCATACTAAAACTGGTTCCGCTGTAAGTAAGTATTTTGCAATTTTACAATTTGACAACACAAATTGACGGTTAAGTTGCTGTTATACACATCCATAACCTTGAAGTGAGAGGTGCGCAAATGAACGTAACGTCTCTCAATACATTTATATTTTGCTGTAAAGTTTATTGACTAAACCTCCTCCCTGACCATTTAAAACATTTGTAAATCTATTCTCATAATAACAAAACATAAAAAACATCTAAGCTCAAAGGTAATAATGAGGTTATATATTTATCTTCTTAACTAGTTCAAAGCTAACCTTAATTTGTTGTTTTAAAAAATTATCGCATTTCAACACTTCGAGATTAAAGCAATAGAATACACTGTTACCATAGATATCACATAAATCTCTTCCCGATTAGTCCGGAATTTAACTTTTAATTTCTATTATGTAAAACAAATAATACAATATTATCGAGAAAGGAACTTAACGCACCACATTTAGCTAAAATTCGATTTTTTCCTATACAATTTTCATACCGCGGGCTAAATATGAAAATCGTTTCTTAAGGAGTTGACTACAAAAACTTGTATCACTACAACCTATGACGGGTCTTGGGTTCAGTACATGGTACAGACTGTACTGTTTCTAGGATAACGGTTGTGAAGGGATGGGATTTATCCTAGATCAAGCTCAACCGCCAAGTTTTCCCTATAATTTAGGTTACTCAGATTATATAAATTAAGGATTAAATAAATTATTTGCCATAGCCAGATTCAAAATTAAAAAATATCGGTTATGCATGCAATATATTTTATATGGTGTACAACACATTTTTCTTTTTTTTTTACATTTATAAATGTGCTTTATTTATTGATGATATTTATTAATTCATGGACATATTTAAGGAAGGATAAAACGGATTGCGTTAATATTGAAATATTTTCCTCTTGGCCGCAACCAATTTTAATCAATTGTGGGTGTTCGAGCAAAGAAAAGAAATATTATGCAAATGGTCTAATCGTTCGGGCTATATTGGGATATCGATGGACCACAGATACGCCGTGGGATTCTGTGGGGAAGCGACGCACCAAAACAGAAGGACGAACAATAGAGCAGACTCCAGCAGGTGCCTTGCACTTGACACTCCGAGAGAGAATGGAGCGAATCAAGGCACAATGAAGCCCTGCAAACGTTTCATGTTGTTTTTTTCGGACACGTAACTTTTCCGCACGAAGATCGTTCGATCTGGAGTAAACATCACGATCGACGACTGTGAAAGTGTATGTGTCCGAAATGTAGACATTGTTAATTCGAAACACTTGTACCGATCCAAATAACGTTGAGTAGTGCCAACAAATTACATCATTCTATAGTGATGCTCTTGTTCGAGTAAATTGGTAAAGTAACGTTTAATAAATTTAATCGAGTCACGTAGTATTTCTCTACAATTGACTTGTTTTGGTTATTTGAAATATCTATGTACTATCCCGATTTAGCTAATATTACTACTTATTCTGTACCATTACAATCCATCTTGGCCTCAGTACATGGTACAGGCTGTAATGTTTCTTGCACAATACTTGTGTGAAGAGCTGATTTGTCCGAGATTATAATCAAACGCCAGGTTTTCCCCCAATATAGGCTATGTGAGCCGAGGAGGGTCGATCCTACGGGGTCTATCCATGGTTGATAACAGGTTCAGTAATTTAAATGCCACGGCCGGATTTGAACCCGGAACACTCTACTAAATGAGCAAAATTCCATTTCTTAATGAAATGATTACCGAAACATACAGATTTCCCATAATTACACTCTTTTTTATATTCTAAAACTCACGATCATTTTTATTTTCGAGAATACTAAAAAGGAAACTATGAGGAGAATTATAGGAGAATAATAAAAAATTAAAACTTGCAGCGAAGTGACTCGAAGCGACATCCTGCGAAACTGACACTTTTTTTATATTAGCTCTACATAAGATGTAAATAGTTAAAGTTTATATAAGAAAGGAAGGCAGTAAGTTTCTGGCAAAGGTTATCGGTTTTTAAAGCGTATTTAACTCAGGATTATTCCTCTAAATCGCCCTTTTCTTTATCTCGTATCGGGGTAGGATGATACTCACTGATCTTTCTTTCACATAGATGCCTGAGGTCTTTTAATGTATACAAATTGATTTGTAAGAGAAGGCATCTTTCCTTGAATAGAAATAGAATAGAATTAGTGTTAAGAATAATTAAAGAGTTGAGAGTCAATGAAGTCTTAATGCAATCATACCAAGCATAAACGACATGAAGTTCAATCAATAACTAAGTCGGCATTGGTTACATGACTTAAAGGTTTGAATCTAGAAAAAATCTTTTTTTAGAATTAGAATGATTAACGTTCGTGAACCATAATTTTTATAAGAATTTGAAGAATGTGACTATATAATGAATTTTTAATTTTTGGAAATTTTCTTTTATGATTTTTTTATATGAGCACTATGTAAGAGTTAAATAATTAAAGATTGAATAAGAAAGCTAGGATGTAGATACATAAAAGGTTTTAAAAGTATGCTTTATTATTTAGTTCTTGTCTTGATTTTGATAATAATAATATAAAAAATTTATCTAGCATCAGTATATAAGATTAAATTTAAAAAAAAAAAAAAAAAAAAAAAGAAAATTTATAAATTCGTATGAAAAAAAAAGTTATTTTTTTGAGATGATTAATAGTTTTAATTTATTGTCTCCAGCTATTTCAGTAAATAGTGATTAATAATTGAAATTAGAAAATTAAATAATGTAATTAATTAAATTTGATAATTGAAATAAAATAGGTTCTTTCCACTGCAACCTGTGATGGGTTGACTACATTATTAAGACTACTGTGTTTCTAAATACTCGTGTGTACATAAATATCCGTGTATGTATTTTTTTATTATCTCGTAATTTGTCCCGGCGAAGGTTATCGTTTTTAAAAATCAAGAATATTCTTCGTAATCCCTAATCTCTCTATCACTTATCGGAGTATGATTTCCACCGGCCTACGTTCCACATATACATGCTAAAGGCTTAAGGATTGATATGGGACGTGTATTAGAGCTAAAACAATAGCTAGGTGATAATGACGGCCAGGTGTAGACAGAGCTAAATGACAGCATTAGAGAGGGGGGATGGGGAAGACGTGCGCCCGACCAGGTGGGGCACTACCGTGGGAAAGGGAACATTCCCACACGTGGTCCGCCTCCAAGCACGCGTTCTCTCCCTCCTCTTCTTTTCTTATAGTAGCCCCAAAACATCTTACATAATTGATACCTTATGTATTCCCCTATCCCTCCCGTCTCAACTGTATTCAGCTGCTTCTATCCCTTCGGGTCCTTTAAATCCGTTAACCGTTGTAATTTAAATTATTATTATAAAATTATAATAACCATTCATTTAATGCCTATCATAAAATATACTGTTAACGAATAATATATAAATATACGAATAATAAATATAAATTTCTTAATAAATTTTGATTTATTGCAGCGTTGATTGATTATCTTCAGCCGTTAGAATAGAATTATTTATATCTCAGTGCCTACACTTCACGAGTTAACAGATATAAAGAAATTATTAAATAATTCATATTTATATATTACTTAAAAAAAAAATAATTTCACTTTATTAAATGTTAACAGAGCAAGATAGCATAGTGTGTAGAACGCTGAGTTGCCGTGCCGAAGGTCCTGCATTCAGACCCGACTGTGGTAGATAAATTATTTAATCTGTTACCATTCATGGGCCCAATAGGTTCTGTAAACCTTCCTCAGGTTCACACAGCGCCTATAATTGGGGGCAGTTGATTGTGATCTCGGACAAATCACCTCCATGTCCAAACGTTGTCCTATAGTCAGTGTTAATTCTACCATGTGCTTAACCCAAGTCCCTTCATTATATTTAATTAATAATGTAATGATCGGATAATAGTATTTTTTTTTTTAATGGAAAATAGTTGACCGGATAAGTCTAATGATGGATTGAATTGGTCCGAGGGTGCAGTCAATGATAATACAAAAATAGGCAATTATTTTTTAATTGTGCCAACGATGTAAGCCATCTTCAGAGCAACTAGTGGATGTGGTGACTAATCAAAATATTTTTTTTATGGATAGTATTTCTGGATTAAAATGTCGATTTGTGGCTAATTTATTGGATGCTTACTCAGTTCCTGGAGAAACATAACTCCAAGATGATATCTTAGTTATCGACCCCTCCTTTCAGATCGGAGTTAACAATTATGATTAATTAAAACTCTATAAAGTCTCTAAGAAATAAGAATACTTTAATTATTTTATAGATTATCATTACATATTATTACATATCATTACATACAGAGGTGATTTGCTATTGTGACATTGCTCAGCACACAGTACCATATGGACAAGAGTGGTCAATACTGATTGCAGGATGTTACTCTGAACATTGCTATTGCAGATAATTTCGCAATGGGAGTCCGACTGTCCGTACGTTCCGCAGGTGGTGGCCTAGAGAGAATTGATAAAATTGGTATAAATATAGATCAAGTGTACATGAAACGTATATTTTCCTGGAAACATAGGAAACTTTTTTATTTTAAATAACGTTTTGCAAATGAATTGCATACATAAAATGCTAAATGCGAAAAGTAAAATACAAGGCACCCTTCTGGTGTTCGAAAACTGAAAGACATTGTACCTCAAATAATCTTTAGTCATTAGATTTACGGTTATCGTTTCGCAAGATATGAAATACAAAACGCGTTCAGTAGAAGTCAGAAATTCAAATCCCGTTCTTTCCTTACATTATATCCTCTCGACCTCGCTGCTTTCCCGAAAAAGGACATCATTGGCGTTTTCCCAAAGGACGTCCTGTATCAAAGACAATAACTGCGGCTTCTCAAAAGATTTACGGAGATCAATCAATACTGGAAGTAAAAACTGCCAAACAAGATTTAGACGTTTTTATAGAAATTTACAACGGCATTATAGTAATACGATAAGTAAATAGCACTCAATTACAAATTCAACTCAGAAGGTCAAGAGGTCATCTTCTTCTCAGACGCATTGAAGTGGCTAGGTTTGAAACTAGTAGGTTTGAGTGGGAATAAAGTTTGTCATGTTAGGACTGGTAACGGGTTCGGTGCAAATAAGCAACAAATGGTACAGTTAGGTCATTACGGAAGAGTTTATTCGTAACAAAGTAATGAGCATTGAAGGACTGGATACGAGAGGAATTCGATGGTTTAGTAGACCCCCAAAGCTCTGTTCCGTAAGCTCAAATTGGCCTTATAATATTCATGTATATAAATCGTTTATAATTAATTGGGAGCTTAAAAACAAATAAAATAGTTAAGGCAGATGTTTAAAGGGCGCGTTCGTGTCGAAAGAACCTTAACAGCGGATGTCGCTTCGTTATGCAACTGTCTTATTTAGGCCGGCTACTTCCGATTAAGGAAGGGTTTAATTAAGATTTACATTTTAATCATTATTTTAATTTATGTCCTTTAATTTTAATTTTGAATTAATTATCGTTTATGCAATCAGATCGGCTTTATCTCCTCCTGATTATTAACGTTAATCGACTATCTACGATTCATTTTTTCTTTTCTTCTTCTAAGGTATACTAAAGGGTTTTTCACATTCGGCTATGTGTTTACGCTTATTTGGGGATATATTAAGATTTAAATACCAAGAAATGGTTACAACATATGTGATGGAACCTATTGACGAGAAAGTCAACGTAAGATATATAGTTGAAATAATACATTATCAATAATTAAATAACGAAAAATCAATCAATTTAACCGAAATTACAAAGCACCAAAACATATTTGCCGAAGATGATAGGTGTTAAGGTTCTTTATTCTTATCATATTCCTTTAAAAAATTCTCTATACGACATATCAGATCAACCTTTTCGTTGTATTTTATTGAAACCGTTTATTTATTTATTTAGCTCAGATCCCAGCTGCGGGTCCTTTCTTCAGAGATCTCTGGCTCACGGAGTAGTCATCCTTGTCAATACGTCAGACATTGTCATAGACCTTATTCTATTCTATTTAATAGAAACATTTAATAAAAATCTTCATGTTTTTATATATTTATTTGAGAAACTATAAGATTCGAGAACTGATTAGTGACCCAGTAAAGCGGGGATAAAACAAATCATTAACATAGATTGTTAATGAATGAATTATTAAGTAGGCCTGATGTCTAATTATTTATTGTTCATTTCAATTTGATGTATTTTACTGGACTAAATACTTTCATTATAATAAAGTAAGAAGAAAAACCATCATCCAGTCAACAATTCATTAATTTATTTAATTTTAATACGTTTCGACTCTAAAAGTCATTTTCAATTTTTACAATTTTTTGTTTTATGCATCAAAACCACAACGTACATTACAATAAAAGTTACAAGTCAATTTTCTCCAAAAAACGTTGTAAAAATTAATTCAGTACGGGAGTAAGGGAGTACTTATTCCAAATAGTCCAAATACATTATATGTATTTTGACTATAAGGTCCTCACTACATTAAACAAAAATGTTTAAATTAATTTTTACAACGTTTTGGGGGGGAAATTGACTTTTGATGCAAAAACAAAAAATGTAAAAATTGAAAATGACTTTTAGAGTCGAAACGTATTAAAATTTAATAAATTAATGAATTATTGACTGGATGGTTGTTTTTCTTCTTACTTTGTTATAATTATTTATTTTTACAATATATGTCGGGGAATTCAGACAAGATTTGAATCTACTTAAACAAATAAATTATTAATGTTCTAGTTTATAAATCAATTTTATTTTACCCTGGTTGGCATGTCCGTATGCTGCTAAGGAGTAAAGTAAGTATTATATTTGCAAAAACGTTCGGTTTTTAGAGACAGTTATATAAATTTTGGCCACCCTGATTCTATTTCAACCAATTTCTTAAGCGACGTCTGTGGGAACTTACGTAGTCCCTTGGCTCAATCAAAAAAAGAATAGCCCCAGAAATTTGAAATATTGAACGCCTGGTTTTTTGGGTACTAAATGATCTACTACTTTTTGGGAAAAAATAATTATTATTTAATTTAATATTTGAAAATTTTATATGAAAGGCAATGATATTTTACATATGTATATATAGTTGACCTGAAGTTATATTTTATTCGGATTACTAGTACCTTTAACTGCAATACTAAGGGAGGTTATGTGAATTGTGAAAAATTCACTATTTTTTTTTTTTTAGTTATAGTTAGTAATCATACCAATTATTATTTTATAAATTGTTATATTTTTTTAGTTTTATATAAATTTATTATATTATTAGTTCAATTTAGATTTATTTCAGGGTTATTCTTTGAGCCACCGATTTATAGTTTAATATTTGTAAAATTCAGTAATAAGTTAACTTTAATTTCTTAATTAATTTTTAATTTTTCTATATTATTATTAATTATTAAAAGTTTTTATTTTACACATATAGGTAACGATTTGATAAGAAAACGGTACTTGTGATTTAGCAGCCATCAAACCTATCTCCTTATCTCGTGTAGCATATTCTTATCACTCATTTGAGTATTTGCATGTGCGTTATTAAATTATTTTCCGTAATGTTTTTTAGTATTCTAAATATGCAATAAACAAAATATCAATATTAATAATAATTAGGTAGGTTTTATCTGTGTTTAATTTGATCATTCTAATCAAACAGTGTTCAAGTTATAAAAACGGCGGATATCAGTCCATGGCGATATGCTAAATCACAAGTACCAGAAGGACTATATGTTATTAATACTGCTGATATACAATTTGAATAATAAAAATAGTGTTTCACCTCATAAAAATGCATAACTGGTATGATACGTACGATAATTGATGAGCTTAAAATAACTATTATGATTTTTAAATTTTGACTTTTTAATAGCTACTTTATTAATTATATGTGTTTGAAGTGATCATTTTTTATTTAGTATTAGTTATAAATTACAATCGATGACGTTATTATATTTTATAATAATTTCAGAGCTCACAAATTTCTGCCATCTGACCTGATTGGCGGCGATTACAATGCACTTACCGTGGGACAGAGCACTATAAATAGAGCTAAGGAGAGCATTAAGAAGGCACACTGTGGCCCACGTGTTGGACATCACCTGTTGGCCGTTCCCACGGTTCCGAAGCGTGGCTGTCTCTCCTGGCTCGGGATTTGGTCCGCCCTAGGTATATATCTTATATCTACACATCTGTCCCTCTATCTCGAGGGGTTCTTTTCTTGTACCACTGCCTTTCCGTATAATCTATATAACGTTTAAAAATCCTGTCTTTCGTCCATGTTATGAGTAAATTCGTCCATGCTCGACATACAATTAACTATATCATTATAAGCTACAATAGTTACTAGTAACCCTAAGCGTATTTTGATAAGGGATCAGGGATATGTCACCTCTATGTATATATTTTAAGTAATACCTTATGAATAAAGTTGTAAAAAAAATAATTATACCACTACAACCCATGGCTCTGGCGTTCCTTACATGGTTGAGACCGTACTGTTTCTTGGATTATGATTGTGCAGGGAGGTGATTTGTCCTAGAACACGCTCAACCGCCATATTTTGGGTACATATTTTTATATAGTCGTCCTAATCATTTTAATAACCTAATACTGTTTCTTGGTACATTTCCTACTTTTATTCATGAGAACTACTTTTATAAAAATAAAACTATGTATTTGCCAAAATACATTTGTCGAAGATGATAGGTGTTAACGTTCTTTATTCTTATCATATTCCTTTAAAAAATTCTCTATACGACATAGTAGATCATCCTTTTCGTTGTGTTTTATTGAAACCGTTTATTTATTTATTTAGCTCAGATCCCAGCTGCGGGTCCTTTCTTTAGAGATCTCTGGCTCACGGGGTAGCCATCCTTGTCAATACGTCAGACATTGTCATAGACCTTATTCTATTCTATTTAATAGAAACATTTAATAAAAATCTTTATGTTTTTATATATTTATTTGAGAAACTATATAGTAATATTTACTTAACCATGTGCGGTATCTTCCTGTTTTTTATTATCGATATATATTTGACTTGGATTGGAAAAAGTCAACGGGCACTCTTTGCCCATCCCGCCCATTCCTCCTAATCCTCGAACTAATATTTTGCCGCACAACGTCCTTGGCGGCAGATTGCTTATCCTATAATGACGAGGTCGTGCCCACCCGGTGACTCATCTCCTTCAGGGCGATGACTCACGCAAGAGGATTCAGGTTGAAGTAGGGTGGGAGATGTTTTTTTCTTTTCTTTACCTCATCTGTAACAGTCTATCTCTCGCATATAAATATCAAATAATAATTATAGAAATAAATTTTAGTGAGTAAAGATAATGAATTTCAAAGAATATATACATAAGTGAGAATCGGATATAAACTCTTGATTTTAAGACTTATTCAGTTCGTATTATGTATTCATATCTGTATTCATTTATATATTCATTATCAAAAAAATTGAATAAATAAATACTTAAAAGCTTGGAAATGATTAAGTAAAATTTTAGTTTAAAAAAAGAATAAATAAAAACTTAAAGGTTTGGAAATGAACATGTAGAATTTAATGATGAAGAATACAGTCTGAAAAAATATAGGCTAGAAAAAATTCTCTTAAATAAAGAGAACTATTTATTTGGAATCCAACGTTTCGACCTACATTGCAGGCAGGTCATCTTCAGGGCTTATAATGGGGTAAAGGATTGGCAGTGAAATATTATATATAATTAGGTAATATAAATAAGTTAATAATAATACAAATAAATAATAAGATAATGCAAATAAGGTACTTCACTGTCAATCCTTGATTAATTGGTATTTCACTGTCATTTTAATGTTTATTAGACCTTCTCTGAGGACACAGCATCCATTTATTTATTTGGATGTACATTTCTATATTAAGATGGCAAAATCTTAAAAGCACCCTTTTTTTTAATATTATTATTTTATCAAATGGTCTATATATAAGAAATTTAGTTTATGTATTCCGTTTTATTAAATTTGCATTCAGTTTCTGCTTAAGTTTCATGTCGTTCAATATAAATAATCATCAATATGTAGATATGAACGAAAATACTCCAAGTGAAAAGTAAATTAATTTTGAATGATACAGCGATTAAGCTATAACATACAGCTTTCCTATTAATTGAAACATACAGAAGTAACTTTTTTTTTTGGTATATTGTTATTATTATATTATTATGTCTGTTCAATATTTACAATAAGTGAGTGTACATACATATTTATATATATATATATATTATTTGATTATATATATATAAATATACAAATAGTTATTTATTTGATTATTAAATTATATAAATTGAATGAATAATTATTATTATAATATGCCTGCTATTAATTCACAAAACGATTCATGAAAATGATAATTAAATATTTGGAAAGTAATAAAAAAAACTCATTTAATTTTCTTACTTTTAATTATTTACGATTTACACCTTGGCACAATCTTTATTCATGAAAATAAATTCCACATCCGCGTTGCTGAAGACTGGTTTCTTTTTTTTTCTGCTTAGCTATAAGGTCAAAATTCAGTATTTATTTGAGTGAAATGAAGAAAGTGCAAATCAAAATTTATGATAATAAATATTGAAATAATTTTGATCTTATTAGTACGTCAATTCATCCATCATACTTAAGGTTTTTTTTTCATAGTAATAGAAGTCGATTAAGCTAATATAATTTACTAAAGTAAATCCTAACTATGGTAATAAAATATAAAAATTAAACACTTAAAATTACGATCGGTTGACGAACACCTAGGGACAAATTACTAAACATATTAAGAAAAAAATATAAGGTCACCAAACCCGTTGATTAAACAAACGACCACGATTCTCATGTCTGAGGACTATGGCTGAGAGATGTGTTGTCATAAGAAATTATATCAAGCCTCAGAAAGGTACTGTTACCGATAAGGTACGGTTCTTCTTCACGCATCTCAGGCCATTATAATTAAAATTATAACTTTATTACTAACTAGCGACCCACCCCGGCTTAGCACGGTTAGTAAGACATATTATCCCCTCATGTTTTGTCTGTCTAATGTATTTTATTATGTAGATATAATAAACATTTTTTTAAAATTATTTATTTATTGATATTTACAACTATATTACAATAATATAACTAGTAAATAGGCTAAGTGATACATAATGGCATGGTATAATGACAAGTAGAGAAACTACCCACTGGTAGTACTCAAATCGCATGTTCAACTAAGAAGATCACGTGGCCATCTTCTTTTCAGACGCCTCAGAGGATTATCGGGAATTGAAGAGGAAGCTAGGTTTGAAACCAGAGGGTTTGATTGGAAATGAAGTTTGTTATGAAAGGATAGATACCGGGTTCGGGCCAAATCAGCAACAAATGTGACATTAAGGTCGTTATGGATGACTTTATTTTTAACAAAATAAGGAGCGTTGAGGATTTTACGAAGGATTTTGGATTGTAGGGATTGGATACGAGAGGAATTCGATGGCTTAGTGGAGCCCCAAAGCTCTACCCCGTAAGTCCAAATAGGTCGTATGATGGTCATGTATATGAGTCTTTTGTAGTTAATTGGGAGGTTAGAGCGTTTGTCTAGTAAGTGTTGAAGTAGCCTGAAACGTCGAGCGGTTTCTTGTCTTTTCAGTCTAGTATGAGGATTCCAGGTCAATCGTTTGTCGAGATGCAACCCTAAGTATCGGATCTGTTCGACAGGCACCAGTGGGATATTATTAAAGGAAACTGAAGGGCAGGAAGTCATTGGTTTACGACGTAAGGTAAAAGTGATTTGATGGGATTTTTGAGAATTTATTTTAATTCTCCAGTTATGACACCATTCTTCAAGATCAGTGATATGAGATGGAGGCTTTGGGATACAATAACTGGATTGGTGTTGACTGATAATACACATGTATCATCAGCATACGTGGTAAGGATAGTATTAGGATGAGTTGGGATGTCAGCTGTATAAACTGTATAAAGGATTGGGCCAAGGATACTACCTTGAGGAATAATAAACATAAAAACAAAACAAAATATTTCTTTATATGCGAATTTATTTTCCTGCGTGTTAATTTTTGCGATAACCCATAAGATACTCATTTAAATTATATGGTATAAAATATTCTAATAATGCGCATGGAATGCTTAAGGTAACTAAAGTATATAAGTTGATAAAGATTAATACTGTACTCGTCTAAATAGCTTTCTAAATACCGCATTGTGCGTTATCAATTTTTTAGAAGGTAAAATAGGCAGAGTAAGCAATCCCTAAAAGATATATATATGCTATCACTGTCTTTTTTGTAATTCCATAAAAGAGGAATATTCCGCCATGTATTGTTTCGTTATATGATCAAGGCATTAGGCAGCGTTATCGATGAAACCTCTCAGGCGGCTGTTCTTTTTCCAACTATTCCTACAATTATTATATTCCAACCCATTTCCACAAAACCTCGACAAATTATATACCTGAACCTTTCTGGTGAACCACTCTATTGGTGAAAACCGCATGAAAATCCGTGCAGTACTTATTGAGTTTACCGCGAATAAACGCGGCCGAGGACTTTGTTTTATAATATGTAGATAGATAGATAAGATATATTAGGCAGCGTCTTCGTTGAAACCTCCCAGGCGGCAAAACGTTTTCCAACAATACCGAATATTATTGTTGTATTCCAACGCATTTACACAACACAACAAATTATAAACCTAATTTTTCATGGTGAAACACTCAATAAATTGATGAAAACCGCATGAAAATCCGTGCAGTAGTTATTGAGTTTACCGCGATATCTATATGTATAGATATAGTAGTTCTAATTTAATTTAAATTAAAATTGCATTAAAAAATAATGATGAACTCAAGAAAGAGCTGCCCTTCATGGATGAGATTAAAGTTTTAATAAATTTTTGTTATCTTTCTAAATCTCAGTAATTATGCTAATGTTGAAAATTTTTCAAATTATTCTTTTCCTTTTATTACGACTTTAACTAGGGAAAGGTATATTTTTTTAAGGGGAAGAAAATATTCAGGGAATTTTAACATTTTAGACATACTTTTGCAACTTTTCTATCAATACGTGAAAAAGTGAGTACCCTTAATTGGGGAAAATGATTTGTCATGATCTAGGGCAAATCACCTCTCTGCACACCTGTTGTCCTAGAAACTGTAAAATCTGTACCACAAACTGAAACCAAGACTATTCATGGGTCTTAGTGGTATGTTTTTTTTAAGAATACAATTTGGGAAATAATTAAGGTTTATGAGATTTTTACTTATCTATACCCATCGCCATTCTTTGTTCTATCTTGTATGTTTAATCTTTTTTTTTAACCATTTCGTATGAGTATTAGTGGTTTCCCTAATGCATGGACTATTGACTATGCTAGAACACACACGGCGCGGACCTTTAAGTACTGGCTGCCATTAAAAGCCGCAGCCAACAGATGGCACTATCCTAGATTGCATGAATGAAACACTAGCCAGCGACCCTCGCAGGACCACGTGTCCCCACACGTGGGAAAGGGTTGGTGGAATGCGGGCCCGGAATGCGGTGGATATGGCCGCTTGCCACCTGTCTCCCCTCGCGGCCCGCATATGGTCCAGATAGGGGTGCATATGGGTCAGTCTTCGAGGGATCATCCCTTTCAAAGCCTCAGCCCTTAGCAATTTTTACTCCCTTTGTTAGGTCATACGGGCGCGGCGTAAGTGATCGTTCAAGTGCTTATTCTTTGTGAGAGTCCTATCTAAACCGTTCCTCGAAGCAATGAGATAGATCAGCGACTAAATAGATATAAATATACAATAAAGACACAATACCAACAGACGTCTGTACTAATCATGGCTTATTAGCTTAAACTTAGGATCAAAGTTGCTCCTTCGACCCTCTCCTGGATTAAGCCATATAACCAGTAGTTACTAGCAACTGAGTTAATTTACTCTGCGCTGCCAAGTCCTATGAAGCCCACAGCCAGTTGGTTGGGAACCGCTACCATAAATTATTTCCCTTCTAAATCAGTTCAATTTATAGAAAATCATAGTACATCTTACTCAGTTTATCCTATATTATATCGATCATTATTAAATATTGAGTAGTTTCATGTGAAATGTCCGTTTTCAATGCAAAAACAACTTTATGAATCAAAACATTTTAATTAAAATATTCACCCTCATTGTCAATACAATTTTCTAACGTGTGATCAAATTTTCAATCAGGATTTTGTAATGAAAAAAAGTCTGAAAATGCATTATTGACTTGATAATCATTTTTAATAGTGCATCCCTAAGGGAGTGATCTCTGAACAGATGGAAATCTGTTGGAGATAAACATGATGAATGTGGGTATGGAAGGACTTCGTAACCCAGTTCGTATAGTTTCTTCACCGTCTGACGCGAAACATGATGTCTGGCGTTGTCGTTTTAGAGTACACGCCCCTTCTGATTAACCAATGCAGGTTTTTTTGTTGCATTGTGTCATTATCCCTGCAATACTACGTGGAAGGGATGTTCTCACCTCTGGATTCAAAAGTAAAATGACCAATGAGTAAAACCTCTTAGCTATACTCGTATTAGGGAATTTAAACCCATACAAAAGATGAGATAATTGCATAGCTATTTTTGAAATTTGTAATAATGTAAGAATATATTCATTGTATAACATTATAATGAGCTGATCCCACTTCATACTTATACGCAATATTGTTTACTAGTATATTATTGCTTACTAGTTAGTAAAACCCCAGCCTCTTCAAACTGGATACCCTTAACAGAGGGGAAACCGGGGGTTGAGCGTGTTCAAAGAGAAATACCTCTCTGCACAACAGAGTGTAAACTTAAGGTTCCGGGTTCAAATCCAGCTGTGGCAGATAAACTATTTAATTTTTTAATAGACCTAAAGACCTTCGGCCACCAAGCCTCTATAGTGTAGTACCCTGAATTGGGGTAACAACCTGGCGGTTGAGCGTCATCTCGGACTAATCACTTCCCTGCACTAACGTTGTCTTAGAAACAATACACTCTCTACTACTTACTGAACCCAGGACCCTTCATGGGCTGCAGAGGTACAGGTTCAGTGAACTAAAATAAGTTAAAACTATTTAACTAAATTTAGAAATGGAGTAACCTAAAATGGGTGGCTGTTATATAAGTATTAAATTTTCTCTACGTGTTACGTAAATTTATGGGTTGTAGATGAAAAGAAAACAAGCGTTGAAGAGAGAATGGAAAATGACTGGATTGGGTGTGGAATCGGACGGAGAGCTGTTTGAATCGATTCCACAGACATTGGTAACGGCCGCAGAAGTCAGGGGACGGTACCTACAAGGGAAGGCATTGTCCTCAGGGAGCGAGGCCTTAGCAAGTCCAAATCGCGTATCGGACTCCTTATTGAGGATCCACCGCCGCTTACGATATCTCTCATGTGTGGAGAATCGAGCTTCGGGTCGGCATCACCTGCCGCATCAGTCAAAGTGACCCTTTGTCCTTCAGGGCTCTAAGCAGTTAGTAATGTCATGTCCGGAGGGCTCAGGGCTAGGTAGCCAGCGGTGCTGACTCACCATCGAAGGCGTTAGTTAGTAGTTTTTTCTACGGCTTTGAAGTGAATCACCATGGCCAAAGGTGGGGCTTTCGAAATTGAACTTAAGGAAATCGGATAAAAACCTGTTGCTATGAAAAAGGTCACCGAAAAAAAAGAAGAAAAATCCTAAATAATCTGTTTAAGGTCACTTTATACTACTTTTTATGATTTTTTTTTAACTGTTCAAACCAGGTTACAAAGTCGTGAAAAATTCCCTGTCCAGCTAAACCTAGGCAAGCCCTTAGTTTGACTGTTCGGAACTCACAGACAAACACACTAAGAGCATTTCGAAAGCGCTACTAAATGCTATGTTGAAAAAGTAACAAGGATTGATAAGGTAATTCAATTTATCATTATGCAAAAATGTCAAATTTCTGAGAACCTTAGAATTCAGAAGGAGTTGCAGTAAGACCTCTAATGCTTGCTCATACAACCCATTTATCAATTATATAGTAGTCCTGAAAATTCATTCTGCTTTCTTAAAACTTCACATCTTTTTTGCTCTCCTGTAATATTTCAAAAATTGGACTCAAAGGGGTTTGGTATAACAGGCCTCAATTGAGTTATAAATATTTGTGAAAATTATGGAGTATTTTATAATTTCCTAATGGGAACTATGAAAACGTACGATCTCCCTGACGTACGATCTTTTGGTGAACACCGAAGGTTTTCCTTGTCATTCACTCAAACTGGACTTCGGATTTATGGGTGGTCCTCCCAAAAATGCCGCTGACCTTTTCCCAAAGCTGACCATACAGCAATCCCCATTTATGTTTATAATCACAGAAGACCCAGGAATAATCCCATAGTTGCTCGTCCCGAGCCCATTTTGTCACTAACGGGCCACCTACCTGACCTATACAATGAGTAGAGGTAGCCCGCTAGCATAACTGCCGCTTTACCTGCTACCTCCGTAATCCTGAAACAGGATCTTCGGGGGTAGCAGCTTCCGCCGAACCAGGGGGTTAGTGGTGTCATTTGCATTTAAATTAAACCTTTTTTGCATTATGTTCCAAAAGAAAAAAATAAGTCGGTGAAGAAGAAAGAAGACAGGTATAGGTAGTTCGTGTACCGTACGTGCTTCTTCAATTACCAGCTAACCCCTTTGCTTGTGTTTTTTTATAAATCTTTTCAGCATCTCTATTTCTTTCTTACTCTTTAACAATATAGTGCTTTAATGGAAAAAAATGTGTTAACTGGAAAAGCTGATGTAAGACATAATTTTCATTTAAAAAAAAAATACTGTTCAATATAATTTCTGTCATAAAGCCTTAACCACTACAAATATTTTTCTGACTTTTTTAGACAAATGACAAAGTATGAATTTTCCTTTCCCATTAGAGTTAATTACTTTCGACGTTTATCTTTCGGTATATTTATTAACGTTTTTCTTCGTTTTGACCACTTCAGATCACGTTATAACGCTATTTTCCTTTCTTCTGCTGGAATTTTCTGTCTCCAATATTACTTCATGCGTTCACGGCATATTTCTTTTAATCCTCTGTCCAGCTTCGTCCAACCTTCTCCAGTTGGATGTCCGGCTTTTCTTCATCCTGAAACCTACATTTCATCATCCAAATTTTACTTTGCATATTGATTATTATTATTATTTAAATAAATAGCGATGTTGTAAATACAAAAAAAAAAAAAAACGCAAAATGATCGGCTTGGTTAAACTCACAGACTGGCTTAATTTTTTTTTATATTGGATGATTACAGATTGTACCTGATATGCTTTTACACATATCAAAGGTACAAAATTAATGCAATTTTTCTTGGTAGATAATATGGAAATAATAGATAAATAAAAAGAGCATTAATGTTTTCGAGCAAATTACTGTTCATGATATAAATTAATCATTGTTTAAGTTTCAGACATGACCAAAAACCGCCATGTTAATTTGACTCCACCCTCTTGTATATGTTTAATTTTTCTTTATTTTAATTATTAATTTATTTTCAAATACTGATAATACATTTTGTTAGTGTGTTGAAGAAAATAAAGCTATAGCCTAAAACGGATCCCATATTTGAAAGTGCCATGGTCGAAGTGGGGTTAAAGGCTGCCTTGATGATCCCTTTAACTTGTTGTCCACTTAATGTTTGTCGGCACGTTCTCGTGAATAAAAATAGGGGGATATATCACGCGAATAAAAATACGGCGATATATCAAATTTAATATTTAGATTTATGAAAAGTATCTTAGAAAGTTAGTGCTTTGCTGTTGTACTGAAGGTTTCACATTAGAATTCGGCTGTGGCACATAAATTATTTACTCTCTTAGTAGCTACGGATGGATTATCTATAAACCCTCCTAGGGCTCACTCAGCCTCTACTAAATTGACATCCCATCCTTAATTTGGTAAAAAACTTCGGGTTGAGCGTGATCTCAGTCAACTCACCTCCCTGCAAAAACAGTTGAGTATTTACCATGTTCTGAACTCAAGTCCCTTCATAGGTTGTAGTGGTGCAGTTTTTATTTTTCTTAGAATCGTACAAACTAATGTTTTAATATTTTACCAACGGGGTTTCGTGAAGTTCAAAACCAAGTCCTATGTAATTTCTCCTATTTCTGTATCGAAATTATCTTCATTGGTACTATTATTAATCTTGTTCTTTGGATTTATTTTAATATGAGTAATATATTAAATCATTACTTCAATAAATTTGTCAGTGATCTTAATTAAAAGAAATTTTAGCAAATGTATATATTTATGTGTGTGTGTATATAAATATATATATATATATATATATATATATATATAGATATTTATTTATTTATTTATATGGTATGTTTTTCATATTATACCGTTGCAATTTTTAAACCTGTTGATTCTTTTCTTCTCCTGCCGAATAGATGTCTTTATTTGTATCCTTTCAGTGAGGATTTCCTCGAATTCTTTCTCGAATATAGTTGGATTGAAAAGAAATATAGAAAATAGACAACAAAAGATCATTTTAGAGGAAGAATGGTGCTATTATTACGCCTCAACAGTTGATTCCCTACATCCTTAAAACCGAGAGAGTTGGTCGTTAAATGGAGAACCAAACCCTAAAAGGGGAGAAAAAAAGGGAACTTTTTTTTCGACAGAAACTCGGAATAGGGCTTTTTTTGTTTACTACCGACCCAGTCTAACCCTCAAGGCTAGGTAACACTATCGTATTCTTACGTTTTTCTTGGCTTCAGATGAAAAATGTTGGTAGAGAAGATTTATATGATTCAATCTTACGACCTTTCAACTATGAAATGATTATATAAATTTGAACTGATTTGTTATAATCATTTCATTACATTATGATTTATATTATTAGCAAGACAGTTTAATTATTAAATAGTTAATGTTGTTTATTTTTATCGAAAGATAATATTTATTCCTAAAAAAAAAAATACACACCGTTTTCTGATTTTTAGAAATTAATCTATATATGTCCTCTCCGCCTGTAATGGCATTGAAGAACAAGACAAAGAAGAAGAAGAATATATATTATGTCCGAAATCATGTATGATATTGTTTTTAGAATATTAGTCTCTGAGTAATATAAGATATAAGGAGGTGAGAAGCCTTGGAGTACAAAGAACAAACTAATGATTTTGTGATAATTCAATTTAATGAGATGTAATCTAAAACCTTTAATTCTGGTCTTATGCTTTACTTTATCGTACAGCATTAGAATAATTGAAATCTCTATGGAACAATTGAAAAATTTGTAATGTGTTAATACCCTTCAAGATGTTTAACTCTATCTTCGACTACAAAAACCACTTGCATAAATTATCTTCTCAACCCTTCGTTTAATTTATTAAAGATTCCTTATGTTTTTTCCATGAAACTGGTATGAGAATATTGAAATGTTAAGGCATTTAAAGAACAAAAAAATAAACATGCAAAAGTAAATGGACGATTAAAACTTGTTGTGGTTGAAAGAGGAAAAGGTGGTATTGCTCGTTAACTTATTTTAACGCCGTTAATTAACATATAATTAGCGTAAAATTAAAATAACTAATTTTGTAAGATTTTTTTTCGTCAAAATTACTATCTACCACCATATTCGCTAATACTGTGACATTGGTATATTTAGCATGATTTGTGCCCGTATTATTATTGTGTATATAAGGTTCCTGCTAGGATTTCGAAAGTGATCTGTTTAGTGGCGAGTTGGTGGGGAGAACTGGTTATGGCGCATGCCGTAGCACGTTCCAAACTCCACGCCTTGGACCAACTCTCGGTTAGTAATCACCTAGGAGCTACGCTATGAATATCTTATATATGTTAGATAGTGGGTAGTGGGTAGATATCAAGTATAAAACTGGATTTATTTTTTAATAAAAAAATGTATTTAATTCTTTCAATATTTACAAAAATATACTATATAGTCTTTTATCTCTTTCAAGTCTCTATACAAAAATATATCTAAACATTAAAGCTTTCGAAAATAAGGTAAAACCCTTATAAGAATTTTTAATAAAAAAAAGAAACTTATTCCCTAACTTTACACACAATTAAAGCTTCCTAATATGGCAAAATATTATCACAATTCTTTTTTAAAAATATACAAAATATTCCCTAAACTCTCTCTCTATATAAATCACAAATTATTCGCTGATCACTTTTCACTGAAAGACACTGTTGACAATCTTCAATTCTCCCGGTTATTTTCAACTGTATGGGACCTGAGCACTGGGGATTTGGTAGAAGGTGATGTGATAGAAGTTCCTCAGATCTGGTTCTTGTGGAGTACTGGACATTCTGGCTTCCAGTTGTTCATTCAAATCGTTGTCGATTTCTTCCTCCGATCTAGGCGCGCTGGCACAGTTGCAGTCGCGTTTTGTTCGCCTCAACAACTGAACAGAAAAAAAAAAAGGTTAGTCATCATGATAAGTATGAGAAATAAAGTTGAAATATTTGAAGTCATGAGTGATAAGAGAGAAATGAGATAAGATAAGGATACTCACTTTCTTTATGAAGCGTGACGCTGACGAGAAGATCTTCCTAGGAGTAGTCTTCCTCGCTTGTGCCTCGAGGGCGAGGTTGATGTTGTTTGCGTTTTCAAACTCCATGATGTTGCTGGTCGGGCTGTGCTGAGCGGAATGAAGGCCGGAGGGGATGGGAGAGCCTTTATACCCCCGATGACGTCGGGGGTGGCAGGTGCTACGGCGTGAGAATCTCTGCTCCGGGGTAGTTCCCATGGAGAGCTGCAGCTGCTCCTCCGAACAGCACCTGCCGGCTCCGCCCACTACTACAGCAAGTGCTACACACGGTCATTACCGTTAGTGTATCGTGCCATCTTAGCTAATCCATCTAACAGTCTTGTAGCGATGAGGGCATTGTGGCCTTCCGCGTAGGTGGCCGGTATCGCTAATTGTGCCTTCATGATCCTTCCGTAGTCCGGCAGTCGAGTACTCAACCCTTTGACTAGGTCATGGTAGCCACTTATCGCTCAACATTAAATAAAATCGCAAATATTGTTAAAATGTGTTCACAGACATCATTCATACGATCAAATTAATCTATGAACTTAAGTAATCTTTAAAGGGGTAGGTAAGGCATAGGGTTAAATATGCATCTTATCATATTTGCCTCATATTATCATATCATATCAATATCTTATCATATCGATGAGATATTATCTAATCATGATACAAAAAGATAGTAATTTTTTTTTTGCATTTAACCGTATTCTAATTGAATTAATTTAAATAATATAAAAAATGAATATTTTTTTTAATACAAGTCAATCAGTCCAACTAAGTAGAGCACCAAATAAAATCGCACACTTCAGGTTTTCTTCAGGGCTGAATAGAATAGACACAAAACAATCTAATCATATTTAAATACCCGGCCCATTTTCAGCTTTTTAAAACATTATACTTTACCATTCTTTCAACTTTGACACAATTACTGAGTTTTAGAAGATAACAGAAATCAAATAAATCTTTAATCTCATCCATAGAGGGCAACGTTTGCTTAAGTCTTATGATTATTATTTAATGATCGCTCAACCGCCAGGGACTTCCCTATTTTCGGTACTCACTTTATAGAGGCTGGGTGAACCCAAGGAGGTTCTCTAGATCCAATCGTGGATTTTAACAGATTAAATAATTTATATGCCTGATTTGAACCTGGGATCTTTGGCGCTCTACCAGTGAGCTACCCCGCTCCCATTAAAAAATATGCTAATCATAAATATAAAATTGTTTTTAATAATTCTTTCATAAATGACAATTATTTAAATTGCTATAAAATTTTGGGGAATATTTAATGTAGAACATACGTTGGGCCATATGCCAGGAGGGTATACCTCAAGGGTTAACCTGCGAGCTACCTCGTCGTTATCGCAGTCGTAATGAGGGTCTTGCATATCCCACAATAACGACCGCTTTGTCTGGGTACTCTACCTGAGTACAGTATAGTACCTGAGTACTTCTAAACGGTTTTTGAAACATGATCCTTTCACGGGCTTCTGTAATTGTAGGTCTTGCACCATTTCTTTAAGAGGGTTGACTATTGTAACCTTAAGATGTACGGCGCATCACTTTGAGATGCTAAACGGGTAAGGGTGACAACCGTAAACAAGTGTTTGAAATACGAGATGTACCGTGGTCGTTTATTATGACCCAATGATGTAATTTTGTGTTTGACAAATTAAGAGCTAGTTACCTCAGTTAACCTAGCATTTGATACAGCAAATCAAACCTATACTATTTCAAGAAATCTATGAAATATTTGTTGTCTCAAAAAAAACTCGTTTTGCCGTCCTTAAGAGTGGACGTGCAATCTGAGCAATGGCGCAGTCTTAACTATACCAGGATAGGGAAAATTTAGGATTCCCTCTTTACTAGCAACTTCCGATCAGCCTTAGTATAAAGTGACGTTAAACGAATAAACAAACAATAAGTAGTAGCCTTGAATAATTATTAATTAATAAATGAAGATGAAAATAAATAAACTATTTGTCAATTTAGCTCTGTTGAAGGATTTCATTTTTTTAACCTCCACTCGGACCATTTTCTTCCCTAATATGCTGTAACCTTATAAATAATTGATAACTGTATCCTCTAATATCAATTGCTTATAATACTAACGGAAATAGGCTCATATGGACATTTTTGAAATTTTAGGAGCAATATATACATATATTTTGCTTATTTAGGGAGCTACACCAAGCTCAGTGGGCACAGTGCTGAATTGCTGATTTCGGATACAAAGCAAGCTTTGGTAGATAAATTATATATTCATTAAAAAGCCACGGATGGTCCTTTTGGGACTTGCAGACTCTCCTGAACCTTACCCAGGCTCTATAAAATGGGTACCCTTATTGCGTGAAAATCTGGTGGCTGTGCTTGATCACAGGACAAATCATGACATAGTACACATATTACCTATAAACAGTGTTCTCCCTGCCATGTACTGACTCCAAGACTCTATATGGGTTTTGGAACTTCAGTTATTTTTTGTTTATTTGTGTATGACTAATGTATCAATAACTAAGAACCTGTTAAAATCCCAAGGTTTTAGAACTGAACTTATACAATCATTTATTATAAATTTTTAAAATATTACTTATAATTTTTTACAGCCTTTTATCTCTAAAATTTATCTAGTTTATTATTTTACTCAAGACAGTCTGGCTAGAAATAAATAATATATAGTATAGTAATATATTGCTTGTGATAGTTTAGCAGGTGATCTTTTTAAATAATAGATTTAAATTGTGTTTAAAGGGCCACGGATCGCCCCTTGATGACAGTTGGTTGGGGAAGAGATCACATTGGAGGAGTACGTACTCGCACGCTTCCCCCCATCGCACGTGAATGGGAGACGGCCAGTATTCATACCACCACGTGACCGCGCACATGTTCATATCTACTCTTTATTACGGCTATACATACATCACATATTAACGTAATATATATAATACATATACACAATAATATAATAAATATTGAATAATTATAAGTTGACCTTACATATAAGGTGAAAAATTGGCCCGGGTGAAGAAAATGATTGACTCCAGTAGTTTATAATATCAAAAGATTAATATCGGATTCGGCCCAAATCATTAACAAATGGGACTTTGTAATAATTAGTTGATCACTGATTAAGGAATTATTTCTTTGACCTCCACCTGGGCCAGATCATCCCTTGACCCAATCGTGGCCATTTGCACACCGTGTGTACAAGCGCTAAATGGCTATCAAATCATTCGATAAGAACCAAAAAAAAAATAATAATATGAAATAAATAAAATAAAAATATATACATGCGGATAATAAACAAAATAAAGACTTGCGAAAATGATAATAAAAATAAAATAATTTTTCACATTCACAGGCTAAATTATATTTTTTATCATGCACCAAGGATGTTAGTTCGTCAGTGTGGTTTCGAATACCATTCGCATTACAAAGGAGAATGGATGGCGTGTATGTCATTTAAGGGTGTTGTCGGGCAGGAAAGAGATGGGAAACAAGATTTCTTAGGAATGATATTAGAGGTGTGACCATGGATTTGAACTCAGAGAGTAATGATGTGTTAAGTGCCGTGAGATCAGTAGCATTTGAAGGTGGGGGGTATGAGGGATTTGACGCGGGGTATTTGGTTTTTGGATTCATAGAATATTGTGGTTGATGGGGGTGGTTTCTGAGTAAACTAGTCGTTGAAATAAGATTTTTATTAAACTAATGAAATCTGTAAAGTGCAGGAAAACAAAATTGGCCACTGTTTTTTACTGTGTTACTCAACTTTTTTTTTTTACTACTTTAAAAAAAAGTTTTTTTGCATTATATTCTGTTCTTTATTATTGAAAGCAAAATAACGATTTTATATTATCTAGCTATTTTTGAAATAAATGTTTATAAATTTTTTAATGATGTATTTTCATTTTATCTTCATTTGTGAAATGGTGTTCAATCCGCTCCTCGCAATAAAAAATATCCGAAGAGCGAGCTGCACACCCGGTGTGCTATGATATTATTTATGTGAATTCAATTTCGAAGTGGGTGATTTCCATAGCGAACATGTTTTTTTATTAAAAATGAACAAGATAAAGAAAAAAAATCGGACCGTGTTCGAAAAAAATCGTCGTCTCGAAAGGGTTAAGTAGTATGTATATATTGAGGATTGATGAGTTTATAGACTGATTAAAAAATGAAATTAAGTTAGAAACATTAATGCTGAACAATTAAAACCAATAATCACTATTACTACAGAATATCACCCACAGAAAGGTTTATTATTTTTTTTACTCAAATATTTATCTTCTTTTTTTTTTAACTTCAATTATTTATCATATTGGAAAGGCAAAATAAACATAAAGATATTATATGTAACCTGATTGCATGTTAAGATAAAAATTATTATTCTTTAATCTATACTGCCCTGGTGAATAAATCGTTAAGTCAAATTTTGTATAGTGTGTTTATTGTGTTGAGGCAAGTGGAATAGTGCCATTCTTGTATTTTTTGGCTTGATGGGGAGTTGTAATATAATAGGCCAGCGACAAGGTGTTTGAAGGTCGCAATAAATTGAAGACAGCTGCATTTTTGATATGTTATAAGGGCATGTCTGAGTAGTTTAAATCCAAGTTTGCATCCGAAAAAAGGGTCATGGGCCAAAATGTGGACTTTTTTGAAAAAAATGACCAATTTTCAAAGGGGCGTAACTCAGAATCTATTAGAACAACAGAGCCGCGGCTGGATTCAAATTGTAGCAAATTTAATCTGCATTAAAAATGACCAATTTTCAAACATTAAAAATAGACACTTATATTTTTAAAAATCAAAAACGCACCGATTAGGAGATAAAGGCCAAAAACTGAATTAACTCCGAAAATTTCGAGGTTTTTCGGCCACCAAAAGTTTTCCAATCCGTTTTTTCGGCCGCAAACTTGGATTTACACTACTCAGACATGGCCTTACAAAATATCAAAAAGGCAGCTCTCTTCAATTTATTGCGACCTAAAGCCCTTTTAGGTTCTTAAAGTACAGGAAATTCATTAGGGAGAAAATTTATCTTTTCAATTATTATGCAAAAAGATGGTAGCTCTCATTTTCTTTTCTTTTTTTAAGATTTAGGAAACATATTAATTAGCATTGCGAAAACTTGTCTTACAGAGGATCGACAACAAGTTTATTTATTGGAGCTATTGTATCTTTGTATCATATGCCTTTATAAGAGTACTTAAATCAAGAAAATCGATTCTAAAAACGTTATTTTATTTATTGAGGACTCAACGTTAATTAAAGTTAAATAACATTTAATAATAACGCAATACCATTCAAGTTTCGCATTTTTCGAAGTCGTTTTTTTTATTTATTAGTTTTTTTTTGCCAGGATCAGATTAAGCATGAAACGTAATGAGCTACAAATTACTGGTACAAAACAACAGTTTTTTTCTATAAAATATTATATTTGAGTCTAAATTCTTAAGTAATGAATATACCTCATTTATTTATTTTTTATAGAACCCTTGAATTTCAAAAACTCAGATATTTATTCGTCTTAAAATAAACTATATGGCGGAAATAAATCATAAACGTTTTAATACGCCTAAAAGATTTCAATGGGACTTCATTGTTGATTGATGAGGGGAAAGATGGGGGATGAATGCCACGCATAAAGGCGAGAGTTGAAGGGGAACATTTCAATTGCAGGATTAAATAAATCCTGGATGTTCGATTTAACGTGATGTGTGAAATGATCAAGTGATCCTCCAGCTGTGGTGCGGATAATTCGTTAAACCTTTAATGGCTAGTTATCTAAGGTCACGCTTATATAATATAAGGATTGAAGAGAAAACTTTTTTTTTTAATAAAAAATGAGTATAAAATGTAATACAAATTTAAAATTTACAAATTACATTTATTTATTCTTTTATTTTCATTTGCACCTGCGCAATTGCGCATCCAGCAAATTTGATCCAAGTTTTATTCTCTTTACTTTTCTACTGGAACGTCAAGTTTTGGGGAGTTGAGTAAGGTCTCTTGGCCATTGTCTTTTAATTCTTTTCCTATCAAGCCTGAGTAGCAGGGAAGATCGAGTGGATTCGGGTGTTTTTTTGTCGATGAGTGGAATGCTATTTGTTATGGATATATGATTTTATAGTGGGAATATCCATGTCGTTGTGTATAGTGTGATTGGAAATATACCATGGAGCATTGGTAATTTTTCTGAAAATTTTGGACTGTTCTTTGTATTTTGTCTATTTTTATTTGTGAACTTGTTTCGCTGAACGCCAAACTTCTGCTCCATATTTCCAAATAGATTTTAGTATACTGTTATAGATAAGTCGTTTGTTTCGTAAGTCCAGATGATGCGGTAGTTGTTTGTAGCGTCTAGTCAGTTCTTGTCTTTTTAATTTTGTATGTACGTTCCATGTAAGTCTTTTGTCCAAGTATAGTCCGAGATAACGTACATGATTTTTGGAAGGTACTTCGTCGTTGTCAATTTTGACTGGGGAACACATCTTACATTTATAATAGATATATTACAATATCTATTTTCATTACTGCTACTTATTAATTCGTTGGATTTTTACAACACCTTGCCTAATAAAAGCACTACCAGTTTTCCTCACACGACTCTCAACCGGTCACAAAAAAAAAATTACTGTAGATAAAAGTAGCTGAGCTTCACCGGTGTTTGAGCAACCTCGAAATAGTTATTGGACCTTTCGATGAGAGCTCCGAAATGGATAAGGAAAATAAATTTCTGATTCAATTATACCAGATCGCATGTCATTTTGAATGTAACCTTTTATTAAACTAATAATATAAATCAATTTTCATAAATTAAATAACTAATAATTTTGAGAATGAAAAACAATTAATTAAATTAAAGAACAATTTAAACGCTTTTATAATGAGAAATGAAGTTACTAATATTAACTAAATTATCAACAACTAATTAATAACAAAAAGAAAACAAATATTATTTAATCTTACGATAGTAAATTTAACTCTATTAAATTACAAATAAAATCTATTACAAAATAATGAATGTTTATGCGGTTTTCTGATTGCAATGATATAATAATGAAAACTCTTATCTGTCTGTCGAAGTAGTTTCAGTAGATGGTAGATTCTCGGCAGGGCGAGCTGGATGTTGAGACGACAGAGGATTTTCGTCGGCAGGGCGAGCGAAGATGGTGAAACAATAGAGGTTGAGATGATCGACTGGGTCAATTCGAATTGGTCGAATCTATGACGAAGTTTAAACTAATTACACCTGCAGGTGGGCAGCAAATTAGTATCAAAATTCAACTTTGGGCTTCTAGAGAGCATACGATGGGCACGGCTAAGGGCTCGCGTCAACACTGTCTTAAAATTCACAAAACACAACTTTGGGCTCCTCTAGAGCATACGATGTGCACGGCTAAGGGCTCGTGGCGACACTGTCTTAAAATGCACAAAAACAACTTTGGGCTCCTAAAGAGCATAGGATGTGCACGGCTAAGGGCTCGCGTCAACACTGTCTTAAAATTCACAAAAACAACTTTGGGCTCCTAAAGAGCATAGGATGTGCACGGCTAAGGGCTCGCGTCAACACTGTCTCGCTCGGTCTAGCCGGAGCGAACAAAAGCCGCTCGACTCTCTTTTGTTTTTCTCTCTTCACTTTTATAACATATGTTTTCACACTTACTACAAATATTACACTTATATCTAAACCAAATAAAATTACCTTTTAAATTAAATTATTCTAAACAATTATGAAATTAAACGTTTAAATTATTATATTAAATAAAATGTGAAAATTAAGTAAAAAATGCTCTTTCTTTCACGAAAACAATTATTTAATTTTTATGATTAAAACTAATAATATTTTATAAGGTTACTACTTCATCTGGCCTTAACAACCGGCATCTTACGGTAGTGAAACCGGGTCAGTTCATGGCTTCTTTTTCTTTTGTCATGATGAGTTTCTTCAAAGTAAAATTACAAGAGTCATCTTCTGTGGGAAGGTAATAATGGAGAAATTTTCACAGTATCGTGATGTCTCTCCTGTTGTTTTCTTAATAAGATAATGGCTTTTCCCATTTCATGGCATTATAGCACAGTGATAAAGGAATTTTATATCACTTTTCATATTTCCTGATTACAGCAGGTTTGATTGGACCAGTGGTTCCCAACCTTTTTTGTACCGTGAGCACGCTGTTCAAATGAAAACCTTCCACCCCTCTCCTGTTCAAATAAAATTCCTTCTACAATAAATTGTAGGTGAATATAAAAAACATAACAAGAAGAATTACATTAACAACAAAACAATTAGTTTCATCGTCACAAGGTAAAGAAGTACTCAAACGAGAGAAATAATTAAAATTATGTCGAATTTTTTAATTTTCAAATGGTCCTGTGCCCCCCCTGACTTGTAGAAATATCTCCGAGGTTGGGAACCACTGGATTAGGCAGTTGAAAGGCTCAAGGAAATTGTTTATAGTCCAAAACAGTAATGTGTATGTTTACGTGTATGAATAGATATTATTATCAGCGAATGCTCCCGAAATGGATAAGCAGGATATTTTAATCTTTTATTTCTTCTCTTTTTTTCCTGGATTTCTTCATCCCCTTACCTAAGGTCTTCCTTCTTTCTTCCGTCCACTTTGGTCGATATGGTTATGATTCCGCTTTCTCTGGAGTGAATTTCTTCTTTTTAATTTTATTTCTAAACGTATCGTTATCCAGACATGTGTACAAATCAATTTTTGCCTTGCCCAATTTTTTTTTAACTTAAGTTATCTAGGGTATTGAGTTCATAAGAGTACTGACCTAAATGTGCCTAAGAGTGACTATTCCAAAAGACATTTATTTAATCTGTATTTAGGTAACCTATCTGCAAGTAGGCAGGAAATAGTAATGACATACATCGAAAGCAAGAAGAGAGGGGTGTATTTATAACAACATGGCCCAACACCTCGCTAGTCTCGTAGTCTCAAAATAAGGGTATATAAGACCATACTTCGTCCTGTCGTTGCCTATAGTGGAGAGGCGTGGACTCTAACCAAACAGCATGAGAGATTATTGAATACATGGGAAAGAAAGATTCTTAGAAGAGTGTATGGCCCAACCAAGGAAGGAAATTGTTTCCGCATGAATAGGAACCAAGAACTTAAGGACCTGTATGGAGAACCTGACATAGTTTCTTGTATTGAAAGAGCAAGATTGAGATGGTTGGGGCATGTTCACAGAATGGACAAAAAAAGGCTCCCAAAGCTAATTCTGGAGGGACGTCCAGACGGAGAAAGAGGAAGAGGAAGGCCTAGAATGCGATGGCTGGACTATGTTGAAGCAGACCTGAAGCTCCTGGGGGTAAGAACATGCAGAGGAGAAGCGAGAGATCGTTCAAAGTAGAGGAGAATTGTTGAGTCCTCCATGGACCATAGGGCCATGTGATGATGATGATGATGATGATCTGCTAGTAACCTATTTGCTAATATCCATTTTGATGTTGGATATTTAAGTATGTATACTTATTATTATTATTGTTATCGGCACTCCCCATTAATAAGAGCCCTTGAACACCAACAAAAGACATCGTATTTTTTCCTTTGTTTTCCTCCTTTCTTCCCACATATCTCTTTCCTTGTTCTGAACACTTCTTTTCAATTTCTTTCTTTTTATTTTTATGTTCTAATTTCACTTTCTTGATTATTTCCCTTTTTAATCTTTTTTTTTTCTCGAAAATCTTTTTAGTCTGTCATCATTCATTCTGAACAGGTGTTACATTTTGTTATATATGCTTATCGCATAATGTAGAAAATTATTATTCTAAAAATATCAAGAACAATGCTTAAACAAGTATGAGGATTATCCTAAATTATTTATTTCGTTTGTGATATACATATGATTGTCACGTATTTAAAAATATTTATCGTAATTATCATCATGTAAAATAGGATATTTCAAATTGGCAACGGTTCAATGAAGAAATTAATTAATGACGACTGAATCAATGTATCAGTTTCACTAGGTACTGAAATACTTCAATTAGGGTCAAACCATTTTGATTTTATTTAATTATTAAAATTGTGTAATTATATTTATCTCCAGCTGGTACAAAAACAGCGTTTTTGGCTCAATTAATTAGGACTAAAGTACGTCTTTTCTCCCTGTGCATTAGAAAATGAGTCAAAAAGTTAACTTTGTTCTCTAGGGAATAAAGTAAAAAGATGACAACCTAATTCGTCTTAATAATGTAAATTTTGTACTGAAAAAGTTCAGGGTTAGGTTGGTACACCTGTCACACCAGCCATTAACATCAGCTGTTGTTTCAAAACACCAAAACTGATAAACAGAAGTTCATTTGTGTAACTTATGGATAACTCGCGTTCGCTCGGGAATAAACTCGGTTATTCCCTCGCATTCGATCGGGAACAAACTCGTATTGTACCCTCACATTCGCTCGGGAACAAACTCGTACTGTACCCTCACATTCGCTCGGGTACGAACAGCTGAGCGAATAATGATCTTCTTTATTCCCTAGGTGCATAAATAACTATTGTATGATATTAATGATTTTCAGATTAAAAAAAACAGATAAAAAACTATACTATTTAATGAATTTAATAGTTTATTTGATTTCATTTTTTTTTTACCTCCACCTGGACCATTTTCTTCTCTATATCTATCTATTTCATAAACAAGTTAAATAACAAGAGTTTGATTTTATAAAGGTAATAAACATAGGTATAACCATTACCGATTTTTCTACTGCAGAGGAAAAATAGTAAGCTATAAATTATTTATTCCAATTTAAATCCTGTTCAAGAATTTTTAAATAAAAATGTATATGACAAAAAAAAATTACTAAGAACATTGTGCCAAATTTATTGCAAACGAAAACGTTTCTAAAAATAAAAATAAAAATGAAGTAGACGTGCCTGGGACCCAATAATGTATAATATATTGAAGATATGAATATATCTAAAATTTTATGAAAAAAAATTTGTTTGTGTTAAAAAAAAGAAGAAATATAAAACTAATGTTTTATATGTGAGGCCTTGAACTGGGCCAGCAACATTTTTGGCAGGGAAGGTCTCACAGTTTCCCGCTCCGGAATTTCATTGATAATCTTCTATTAATCGGTAGTTAAGATCTCATCTTATTATTTGTGGGGCCGGTCATCATTCCTTCAACTTCAAGGGCAAATGGAATCGCTCGTTTAGCATAATAAACATGTTAGTATGAAACGCAACAAGTAGAACACCACTTATACGTGAAGCGTTTACAGGAGTGTTGTTTTTTTTCACCCAATTTATTATTCATAGTTTTGTTTTTACTCACTACAATCTGATACAGAATCACCTCATTTACTGACTGCTCCTGTGCTTTACTAACATTTTGGTTATATTACTCAACTCAATAGATCTCTCGGTTTGAGCGATTAAGATACCTGTATGTCATATCAATTATTTTTTATTTGATGATATACCATCTCGGGTCAAGTGCTTCACATTGTTCGATGTAACATTAGCCTTATTAATCCGAATAAAATGGGTCACATTTATGCAGTTCACACAGAAGTTTTTCAAGTATATAGGAGAGTTTTTTTTTTATCTACTATAAAAAGTGATCAATAATTTGAAATTTGATACACAGATCTGAATTTCGTGTGTTTTTGAATCTCCAGAATTTTTGTGGTTTTCCACAGTTTCAGGGTGCAAGGTAGCTTAATTGCTTGAATACTGAGTTGGTGTGGTGGAGAGCCAAGGTTCGAATCCAACTGTGGCAGATAAACAATTTAATCTGTTAACATCCACTTGTTAACAGATTAAATGATTTACAGCAAGCTTCTGGGGTTTACCCAGCCTTTAATATAAAGTGGGTACCCTTGAGGGAAAACCTTGCGGTTGAGCGTAATCTCGGACATATCACCTTCCTGCACAACCGTTACCCTAGAAACAGTATATTCTCTTACTAAAAACAGTACTACATCTACCATGTACTGAACCAAGAATCTCCAGGGGTTGTGGTGGTGCAGTTCTTTAATTTATTTTTATAGTTCAAGTTTCCACTGATATTCCGCAAGAATATTGAATGCATATATAAAGTGGTAGTGGACACGATTTGAAGGTTGAGAAAGTGATAAAAGGCAAGAGATTGATGGAGAGCAAAAAATTTCACGGATCCCTTTACATATTTTCGCAGTAATTTACTTTTTTCACTGTTACATGTTTATGTATTGTATGTTTTATTGAATCATATTGGTGACAACGGTATTTATACCCTTACTCACCTCTCCCATCATGTTGCACTATCTTTCGCCTAATTATTTTTTACACTCTTTCCTAAGGAGTAATGCTGGAGAATAGTTAAAATACGGAATCTTAATTGGCGATGTAAATTTCCGAATTTATTTCGACAATTATTTATTTAAACTTTTAGTGTAGCTGTCAGGGAGACGTATCCATCTTGTCTCGCCTTACCCGACCTAATTAGAAGGTTCGTTGGACCGTATCAGACACTGGCAGCTCGTTAAGAGCCCTACCTGCAGGGCCCTAAGGTAATCTGTTAGACTACAAAGGGAACATTTATTTTAAGGGCCACAAAATTCTGAAGTAAGTTCTTCCAAAGGTGTCCAGGTTCGAAGAATTTGCCTTAGGTAGTTATACCGTTTGTGGAGCAAATTTTTTCTAAGTATGCCTAGAAAAAACGTTGTAGATCTTTAAATTCATTCTAAATGATTTCACACTTAGAAAGTTCATTTATTTTTCATCGAATTATTATTAAAGAATTTTGTTATAAATCCGAAATCTGTGTAAAAACTACAAAATATTATTAAATAATATCCAATTAGGTTGTCTGTGTTGGAGGAGGCCCGGATTCTCGTAGGACTGTAGAGACAGTATTAAAGATATTATAATAATATCCAATTAGGTAGGATTCTAAATAATAGACCAATATTTGCACACACAAACATATTTTTATTTATTAGAGATTCCCTTGAGGACGTTTTCAAAAGAAGATCGCAGATACAGTATATGCCAACCGCCATTTTTATATTATAATAATCAATAATTATTTATAATTTTAAAAAAATACTAGAAAGGTAATCTTGATATTTTTTCATTGTAAAGCCCATTTGTTAGAAATAAATTTACATTTCGAAATAAACTAAATCGTATTTAGATGTAGAATTTTGATATTTACCGAAAATATAGATATGATAAAATATGATTTTTTAAATTTTTTATATTACATATACTGTGTTTATTTAATTTATTTGTTATAATCTGAACTTACTACGTTAATGGATATCATATATTTCGCATATCTTCTTAATAACTGATTAAATGGTATACATATATTTATCTTCATTTAGATGTTTTATCTGTTTCAATTTGTAATTGAAATTATACATTCGTACCTTCAATTGTATGTTGCTTTCGCATCTTATTATTATGTTTGTGCTTTGAATCCAAGAAATCATTTGCTGGGAACGACACACTAATCCCCTTGAATTTATTACCTTCATTTCCTTCCAAGCAACATTAAAAAATCCTTGGTTAGAACGTTCTTCGGAAGGGACCTAAAAAGAGCGTTCAGAGATTGTCTGTTGTCAGGCACTTATTCGTTAAAGATCCTTATCCTAATTATGCCTAAATAGGCAAAATTTAGGACTCCCACTGTTGCATCGTCCGATTAGCCTATGTGATATAAGAAAAAATGAAGGAGCTACCTTTATTGGTGAATAGGTTTATTAAAGTAGAAAAAAGAATAAATTTGTTGTTGACTTTATTTTATATTAAACTTTCTAAACTTCTTGAAAACTATAAAGAGAATACAAAGCATCGACTACTCCAACAAATGACAATATGGTGGTTACATTGTTGAAGATGTCCTTGTATTGCGGTCGTACACATATGCTCGGCAATTCAATAGTGAAGAAATTAGAGTATTATGGGCTTAACGATTGAGTGCCTTACTTATAACTTACCTTAGGACATCGTGCACATGTAGCAAGAAGTTTTATTAAGACGTTAACTGCCACGGCAATTTTCAGAAATCTGGACTAAAATTGTATTATTATATTATTAAAAACTTTACTCCTAGTGCATAGTTATCTTCAAAAAGCATAAAAAATGTGTTTTTTTAAAAAAAAAGGTCTTACGAATTATCTCGTAGTTGGCTTTTGTATCTGCAAGCTACCATTGATTTTTTATTTCCCAGAAGCCATCTATCGGTATTACCACTGATATATTTCCAGTTTAATCGTAGCTGCACAAAAATGGCAAGTAAACAGATGACGAGGTAGTTGGCGTCCTAGAAAAGAACCCAATCTACGAGTTATCTCGTAGTTGGCATTCAATATTATGAACAGTGACAATGAAATCATCTTATGCTGCCAAAAAATCTAAATGTAAATGACCAACCTGATAAAGATTTTATGCTTCAATTTAATGAAAGAGGTTATATTCATTTCTATTATGTGAATAATAAAATTTTGGATCCTTGCTTACACCAACTGATAAAGTTTTTTTTTACCAATTCCACATAATGACATTGATGAAGGCAAGTAGTGAAACTACCCCTTGAATGGAACCAGAAGGAATCACCAGGAAGACTTACGAGACCCGTACGGAAGGAAAAAGGCCCTGAGGATATCCTCTCATATCCTGGGCAGACAGCATAAGGGATGCTTTCAAGAGGTGAGGAATGACAGAAAAACGGTTACAACGATGATAAAATCAAAAGGTGATCCATCATATACATGACATCAAACTAGGTGATTGTTACTATATATGTGAGAGGGATTATTATTTTAAATAAAAGTATTTATTTAATAAACAAATTGTTTGAATTTTACAAAGTTATAATGTAGAGAAAACTTTGAACACACCAAAAAAGCAACAAGGATCCAAAAACAACTAACACATGCTCTCTACTGTTCTTCCCGTAGAATCTGATAGATCGATCGGACTAATCATCGGCGAAGGGACTGTAATATCGGTAGCCCTTACCTACCACAGTAGTCCGCAGTAATTTGGTGTAATTATCCTAACCACAGTAGTCCCGAAGAAGGGTAACCCGGAGGAGTAGCCCTATCCGTCGGAAATGATAGGTCTGTCCAGGGCTGCGGGTGTGATCACACTAGGGATCCTCCTCCAGTGGACTATTAAAATCATTAACGTCACAAATCAGTGCTCTACTATTCCGTTTGATCTCTAGACTTTTTTTCAGAATCACTACTCCCTTTGTTAGGAATAATAAGAGACGTCTCATCTTCGAGTTTCGGCTATTCTTAGATGGTATCGCGGTGATTACCGTTCTCCGATAGTGCATCGTCAATTAGAAACCCGAACAATTTATTTTGATTTTTGTTCGGGGAAATTATGGATCGTGAAGAAACCGGGAACACAAACTCAGGGGCATAAGAATCTCATTTAAAAATATCCTTGTGGAGGACCACTTGTATTAGGATCATTGCGGTGGCAAAAACCAAAGTAAAATCTAATAATCTATTCAGGCAACGTGTTAATTATAAATTGGGGACAACCAAGATTTTTATTTTAAATTAAAAATAAATGGATTTTTAGATTCACCATAAAGTAACTTTCACAAAAATATTTATTTTATTTTTAAAAGATCATTTTTCATCGAAAAAATCGCGTTCGGGTTTTGAAAACATTCACGCGGAAAATGAAAACTTTAAAACGCTTCATTTTGACTTGGTGACTTCATTAGGCTTGTTTGCATTTTTGTGATAAGAAATTCATATGATGTTTTTGCACTATCATATAGAACATTATGTTCATCTTGAGAAATAAAACAATTGCTTATTAATTAAATTAACTTACTTCAAGCAAAGAGTAAATTTTTGTTATTATTGGCATCTTTTTATTCAATAATTATTAGCTTTATCAACATAACCTATATCTAACAAAGGTTTTTTTATGGTCTTTTTTGAGTGGGGTTAAAACTTTGTACTGCAGAAATAATACTTTCTTCAGAGGCTAGGTGAGCACCAGGGCGGTCCATCCCCGGCTGTTAACAAATTAAATGTATTAACTGCCATTACCTGAATTTAACTCTGGACCTTAAGCACGGCAAATCAGCGCTCTACCACTAAGTCAATAAGCCACCCGACTCTCATAATATGAATGCAAATACGTCGATATGGGTCATACGTCAATCCCAAAAAACGGGCAATATAGTAAGTTATGGAAATGAACTACTTAATCTTTCTCTACTACAGATCAGTATTTATTCAACAAAAACAAATATATAAACATAAAGACTTGATTGGATCCTCATAATTCATGGAGGGCTACCGACGAAGACTGTCAAGTAGCCTGGTTATAACTTTCACTACCGATCAAGCCCTGAGGCGCTGGTCATCAATATCTTCTGCCCCGAAGGCGCAGGCATCGCAGCCCGTTCTCCTTCAGTCCGATCCCAGTTATTCAGATGTAAATCTTATGAATAAATAATATCCAGATGACACGTGGCCCTGAAATATTAGAACCATTTAAAGTCAGGAACGGTGGAATTCATAATTGTTCCTATCAGAACATAAATATATCATTTCGGTAGAGTTTATTTTATTTTTTCATTCTAATTCAAGACCTTGAACATCAATTGGAAAAAAAGTAAAACTGTTTTGTATCCCCACCACATACTAATCCTCCACTTTTTATAAATTATCATTATTTATAAATCTCTATATTTATAATTTTCAAATATTGACAATTTAAATGATTTAAAGACATTTCAGAATTCTATTTTGCTACCATAAATTATGCATAACAATTATTAAGATATAAAATTCATCATCCGATTAGATTAGAGCCGCATGTACTAAAAAACCGAATGGACTTGGCAGGGATTAAACACCGTCTTCTGAATTGAACTTAAGTGATTTTTATGTAAACATCTAAATGATTCAAAAAAGTTTCAAAACTAATAAGTTGTTAGAATGATATAAGAAACAACTTTTTTTACCATCCCGGGGAGCTTTTGTTGAATGTCTTGGAGTGAGGTGACTGTCTCTATTTGATTGTTCTGGGCTGTTGTTGTGAGATGTCCTTTATCTTCTTTCGTGTGATTTTTCTTTTGGTTTTTGTCCAGATAGTTCCGGAATTTGCGAAACGTTAAGTGGTTATTTGTTGCTAGTATTTTAGAAATTTAAGGTTTTGCTTTTTGAGATTTTTCCTATTGCATTATAATTTATTTCTCTTTTGGATTTTGTTCACATTTTTATTAAGTAAGTAGTGTTTGTTTTCTTTCAAACACGAATTGCAAATTTTCGTACAATTTGCATTTAGTCTATCTGTATGAACCATAATAGAATAAACGTATTGTACGCGTATTTTCGATTTCATATCCTTTTTCTTTAATAATACCTTTTGATGGGGATTATTTATAGTTACTCAAAATAACAGAAATTATGGACTCCGCAATGACAAATATTATGGTTTTGGGAACATTTTTATACAAATAAATCGTCGTTGTTAAAAAATTATCTGCATTGAGTGTAGGACTCGCTTTTCAATAACTTTTTTTAATTGGCTAATCTAGTCTTGTCTCAGCTGATCATTAATACCACGAAATTAATTTTTTTATGGGCATAATAATTACTATAATAATTTTAGAAAAAAATCTCAAATTTGTGTGGGCTTTTTTTTTTTTTTACTGGTTTCACTTGAAATAGCGGTTAAAAAAACCTTTGAGGATGTTTCAGTCTTCGATCATTTAATAACAACATGCTTGAAGATTATAATGAACGGTTATTAATTCTATACTTTTCCTTTGAAAAAGACCGGAACAGACCAAAAATCTTTACTTTCGAGAAAACGGTGCCTGATGTTGTTATCGCATTGCAACAGATCATTACAAGTTAATTATATAATGAAATTTAATTAATAATTTCTTGAATCATTTTCATGTAAATTTTCAGAGTTTACTAGCTTAAAGAATTTTTTTGTTCCAATATAATTTCAGTCCTAAATTTTAAATTAACACTTTTGCTTTGAAAAAAAAAACTTTAGCAGTTACACGATGAATATTTTTTGAGAGGCTCTCTTCATTATTGAAACATAATTATTAGCGATTATTAAATCAAATTCGGAAAAATGGCTAATTTTTCTTTACTTGTATTTTTCTAATACCCTCACAAGTAATAAAGAGAGTTTTCATTCTTCCATAGCCATAATTAATATTTTAAGTGAATTATTTGTAATTTATAATGATTCATTAAGGTTGTTACGATTTATTTTCCAGTATTGTTTAGCAAAAACTAATCTTAATTATTTATTTGAACAAGTTATTTTACATAAATTATTAGTGTTTCGGTCTTGTTCGGTAAATATAAAGCTTATGAAGAAGACAGAAACCCTAATTATCAGTCCAAGTTTCTTTCTTCTTCTTCAGAAGTTTTGCCTGTAATAAATATCCCAAACCTCCTCCCACTCCCACTCAAAATTTTCAGATTTCACATGTGTGAACATGTCCTGCTTTGCACAATGACCAAGGTGGCTGCCAAAAATCAAGATAAAGCAAGTAAAGAATACGAAACTTGCAACAATCACCGTAGGTAACTGACATTGAGAGGAAGATAATGTAGAAGGCAAGGAAAGGTCCGAGGCAGGTAGGAGAGGAGGGTGGAAAAAAATACTAAGAGAGCACGTGCTAAAGACAGGTTAGGACCTGCTCGACCGAGCCAGGACACGTTCGATCCTGCAGGATAATGAGCGCTTCCAGTCCTCCCTGTAATACGCTTTGATTACATATTAAATACAGGATGTGGTGTAGCCCATTCGGGATTACAGGGATTTACTAGGTACTGGCCAGTTTGAGGAAAAATAGGCTACCTGTGTAATAATTATCTATTCTATCTCACACAGGGTTACTCATTCTCTCCTTACACTATCCACCTTCTTTTATTTTGTTTTTGTTTACTTGTTTATTTGTGTTATCCTCACGAATAATAAAGAAAGTAGCCTGTATTCCATTGCCCACACTACTCGCCTACCATATTAAGGACCGTTACAAAATAAATAATAATAACTTAGTTTTAGTTAAACTCAGCGAACCGGAAAGTTCGATGCCAATACCCCGATTGCTGTTTACAGACCTCCACCAGCTAGTTACCGCTCAAACCCAAATCCTTATAAAATATCAATTTGAAGAAATCTTTCCATCCATTCCTCGGTCAACCCATCGGACTTCTACCAGTCTATCTCTTAACGTTTTAAAGATTCTTTCGTTACTAAGCCCTACAGATTATTAGCCTCTTTTCAATCTAACAATGATAAAAATTACATTAATTGGATGGATGCTCTGCAACCGTGTTGATGCCGTGCAACTAAGATATTCTGTGCAATATCTAATTATCTTCTAATCTTAAAAACGCTCAGACTTCGCAATTATTAGCCATATATTACACTCTTATAAAATTATTGGGAAAATAAGAGTATTATAATTCTTAGTTATTAAATTTGGAGACAAAAGGCGCCGTAATATCGAATCCGATATGGAAATAGTTTACACCTTTAATTGTGCTCTTCTTTCCTCTTGAATTTCGGTTTTCTTCTTCTTCTTTTGCATTACCCTTTAGTGCCTTTCAGCTTAGGAGCGCCTAACCAGGATTTCTAATGTTCCCTGCTATTTGCAAGATTTCTGGCTTGGCGTATATTCTTGTTTCTTTTTTTACACTGACGGTCGACGTATTCGACGTACGACATTCTCGGTCTGCCAAGGTGTCTTCTACCATCGGGGACATAATCCATAGACTTCAATGGATCCCTGTGGATAGACTTCAGTGGATCCTCCATTCTGACGACAAGTCCAAACCATTTAAGCTGCCGAGTCTCTAGGTCATCCTTCATCGGGGAAACTCCCAACTCCCTGATTCTCTCGCTGTGAATGCAGTCACGTCTCGTTTTCCATGTGATCCTTCGGAGAAACCTCATTTCTGTAGCAGTGACTTTTCTCTTAAGTTTGTCCATCAGGACCCAGTTTTCAGCCCCATATTGTAGTACCAGGAGGTTCACTGCCTTAAATATGTGGAGTTTCACACCTCTGCTCACTTCTCTCTTCCCGATCACAGTATTGCAGATCTGGCAGTATATAGCGTTTGCCTTGCTTATCCTGTTCAGAATGTCTGAATTTAATTTCCCAGACCTATCCATAACAGTGCCAAGGTAGGTGAAATCTGAAACTACTTTCATCAACTCTCCATCAAATCCAGCTCAACACCAGAGCATCTTCCTGTATCCTTCCAACCTGTAGGATCTTCCTCTTGCTTGTACTGATGATCATGCCCTTCCTGCGGTGCCATTCGTTCCATTCATCAACTGCCTGCTGCAATTTCTCCAGGGAATCCGCAATTATAACAATATCGTCCGCAAACGAAAGAAGCTGAACCACCACTGACAGTAGATTTCATCCCTCCACCATACAGTACGTTTACCTTTTGTAGATATGCTCTTGACTCCGCATACCAATGTAGCCGATTCCTGAATACTAACCTTAATATATTTCCAAACATCGCCCAAACTCGCGTCCGCATCCAATTCCTGAATTTTCTTTCAAGTTCTTCTTCATATCTGAGGGTCTTACCTGAATTTTTCTTTCAAGTTCTTCTTCTTATCTGAGGGTCCTGAAGCTTTTTTACTTCTATCCTATTGTACGCTTTTGGTTTCGTCTTTCGTTCTGTAAGTATCCTGGTATCAGCAATCAGTATCACTACCTATTTCCTCTCCTCTAATAACATAAACTCCTGATGTCCCGTCTATATATAAAATAGTCAATAACGCTATTTGCATTTTGTTCCTTGGGTGAGAAGGTAATTTTGAGTGCTGAATTGTGAGAAAAATATGAATTTCCAATAAGCATGTTGTTGTCCACACCGAACTCGATCAGTCGTTGACCACTATCATTCTTCACTATCTCGCCCCCATGCGGGCCCATCACACCATATGCTTTTGCGTGATCATTGCCTGTCCTTTTGTTGAGGTCTCCCATAACGAGGATACTCCTTTTACTGTTTTTATTTGTATTCACCAACCGTTCTAGGTCTGAATAAAACTGTTCCTATCTAGTATGCTTGCATCTTTTGTCGGAGCATACACTTATATTAGGGTCCAGTTTCCTATGCGCAAATTAATATTGACTGCTAAGATGCGTGAGCTCACTGGGTCCCAATCCTCCACTCTTCTGAACAGTTCATCCTTCATTATAATGCCGACTCCCTTTGCAGTCCTATTTCCTATCGAGACCCCGAATATATCATCCTATGACCGACGTCCATCGCTATCACTCCTACTCCCTTCCTCCGCACTTAACTGGTTTCCAGAATATCCAACCTGTACGTCATTATCTCCTCGATGATTTCCGCTTCTCTGCCAGTAAGAGATCTAATATTCCAAGTCCCTAACCGTATGTCCTTTTCCATGCCGAGTCGTTTCCTTTTAGTCTGTCCAGAACCGAGGCTATTCGCTAATTTTCTTTGAATCATTAGTACGTTCTTAATATTTATTTATTAATAAATAAATTGGCCTAGTAAGAACACATACACACACTCGGTTTTTCAAGTTATCTTTTATGCCATTTCTTGAATTTCTTAATGCTTACAAATTTATTCTCACTTTTGTTAACATAACTATAATCGCTCCCGATTCTATTGCTAACAAAGTGAAAAAATCTATAAACCCATGGAAGGTATTGGACTCAGTACTTGGTAGAGTATACTCTTAATACCCATCGAACCCATCGTTATTTACGCATTTTTACTGTTTCCAGGAAAACGGTTTTGACATAGTTTCGAAACGTCGCCTAAAAGAAGTTAAAAGAACTGACTGAAGCTCGAGAACCTCAAGTATAAATGTATATGCCAACATTGTGATAAGAAAAAAAGAAGAGATTCGTGAAAAAAAAGTGCATCAGTGAATAAAAAAAAAACCTGTACCACTACAACCCGTGAACGGGTCTGGGGTTCAGTACATGGTAGAGACTGTACTGTTTCATGGACAACGGTTCTGCAAGGAGGTGACGTCCTATATCACGCTCAACCGCCAGATCTCCCCCCTTAATTAGGGTACCCTATTTTTATAATACTTTATAGAGACTGGGTGAGCCCAAGGAGGGTCCTAGAGCCCATATGATCCATCTCCGGCTTTTTCCAATTTTTTTATCACAAGAAAATAACCTTATGTTATGTTGAAATAAATACTTGTACTTCGTATTTATGTAATTTTCCGCCGAGTGGTTAGCATTGGAAAAGAAAACTGAGCTTTCTCTTGTTGGTTTGGGAGTATAGAATGGACCAGGATATGATCCGGTTCTGTATTCTAGGATCAAACCTATTACAATAATGAAGAGGCCACTGGCATGGAGGTCTACATCTTATGAATACATTTAAAAAAAAAAGAAGATATTTCAGAAAAATGCTATCCCCTACCTCTAGATTGAGAATTTGCCAAAGATGCTGTGCAACTGAAACGGAACTTGAAATATAGCTGATTGGCTAATTATGCTAGTTGACTGGCTCATTCGAAAATGATGGGTTCATTGGGCATCAACATTATACTAACCAATGTGCCAGCATGAGCAAGCAAAATCTCATACGTCAAGCACTAATCAGCGGCCTAAGCAGCCAAATGATTTGCTGAAAATATCTGTTGAAGAGCAGCTGCTTTATGCCAACCAGAAAGGTACACATGCCAACAAAATATTTATAGCACCAATTATAGTGACTGTAATGTTTTTTATTGCAAACTAACTTTGAGAGGGATCATCATGACGGTCTTATTTACGGCTCTTATGTTCTACCTAGATATGAAACTGGCGACTATATTTTAAATAAGCACATAGAAAGCCGCGCAAGTTGTGTTTTCATTTCATCATTATAGGTGGTGAGAATACTTGTCATCGGATCTGATCCTCCTCCCTACGCCTCCACCAGTTGCCCTGTCAACTGTTGTAGCTTTTCAAGTAAGGGTTTTGTTAACGGCTACTAGGTGGAAAATGAATTAAACTATTACTAAATTCAAGTTATTAATATTTATTAACAAATTAAAAAGACTACAAGGAAGTTATTTAAAACAATTAAATTGTTAAACACTGTCAATTTACTATCAATTTACAATAACAATATCCTACAGATTATAACCTAGGCCTAACTGTTATCTAATTACTAAAATAATATACAAATAATATAAGATTTTGCTAATACTAAATAACTAAACTATTTAAATAAATTTGTACAAATACAATAACTTTACACTATAGTTTACAACTACAAATTAACACTTACAGTTCGCTAATTAAAGTCCACCGACCGTAAAACTCTCCAAATATGACAAACTGACACACAGTTTATTACACTTACCACACGGCCACTAACTGTCACTGTCACTGTCACTCACACGGACTGTCGCCGTTCACTGTCACAACATTACTACTTTATTACAGACTTATTACTGATTGCTAAGGCTCAGGCGGGCGGCATATATAGGACCATCGAATGTTCGAGACTGCCGAAAGCGGGTGGGGGAGTTTCTAGGCCCTTCGAGGCGCGTCTAATCGGCCTTAATCCTTCCAGCTCGTCTTAATCCCTTCAGCCGGTCTTTCTCTATCTCTGACCGTAACAGTATTATGATGATCCTACATATCTGCCGTACAATATTTGGTTATATTTTTCATGAGCTGGCCTATGTTGATGAGCGAGAAAATGTGGCAAGATCTTGACCAGCGCTGGAGGATTCCTTTCTTGGTCTCAAAAACAATGAAGGGAGAACCAATTAATTGATCTAATGATCAAAACAGATTTTGGAGAAGATTTTATATTTAGTGCCGGTTCTTAAATATTTGGACGGTTATTAGATAGTTGAGACGATTACGAAGTTCACCTACATCGCATCCGTCGTCCTTCCAATGAACTATCTGCGGAAATCATAGTGACGAAAAGTGGAGGTCCTTTGATAAATCCAAGGACCATTACCAGCATAATTAACCAATCAGCTATATTTCAAGTTCCATTTCAGTAGCACGGAAGTAGATAGTGTTCTCATTATTTACTTGTTATCGGAATTTAAACTAGATAATTAATAAGGCAAGCAGCTGACGGCTTTTTTTGTCCGTAATAATTGTCAAATATGGCCTAGAATTTATTCTAAGTAAAGAGATTCTTCATGAGACCATCGCCCACCGTACTGCATACAGTACGTTTTCTCACAAACGATACCAGGTCTGGTTTTCCATTCATTGTCACTGAACTCAATATCTTCACCATATTTCTAGGGTATCTATTGCTTTATATCCCTTTTACGTCAATAGACTTCCTTGCATACGATTTAAAAAACAGACATTCCTAGATTTATTTAACTTCTTTACCCCAATTACTTCTCCCATGAGTAAGTTATTAATGTAAACATAATTTCACTACTACAAATTATTCGTTTTAAATATTTTTTTATTATTTGTTGTGGTTATTATAAAATGCAGAGTAATGAAACACCAATGGATTCCCATACAGCAATCTTTGTGAGTTCAAGTTTCGGTGGCTTAACTTCATTTGGTTTCAAAGGAATTGAAATGTCGGGATACAACCTGAACAAGTCTATTGACACTCAAATGTAAACTCATTAACCTCAGGTTTGGAGAGCTTAATAACTTCTGTCTTAAAGCATTCCAGGCTTTTAACCCTTTGATTAAAAGGAAATAATATATCTGCTTACCGCAGAGGTGAGAGATAAGGCAATATGATTTACATTATAAGAATATTCTCTAATATGTTAAAGAATATTCTTAAAGTTGTTCTGCTTATAATTCATAAGAATTTAGATACTTCATATGCCCCTGCATCATACTTTAAGGGAGTCTACGACGATCCATTCTTTGAACATGTACCAATATTATTCTGGCCCTTTTTATGAAGGAAACAACATCTGGTGTATCTTAGAGATTTTTTTTTTCAAGCATTGTGCTGCAAACTGATATTTTTTAAAATCACTTACTGTCTTTTAATCATCTTGATGGTTCAGGAGATATTTGGTATTCAGATATATTTTAGAGTACTGTGTATTCATGACACTCTATAATAACACAGGTCTGCAAAAAAAACTTTTTTAAAAATTGTTTTGATTTAGTTAACTGATCTTTATGTAGATTTTGGGCTGATTTAAAAAATGACATTGTTTTTTTTCCTATCACGTAAGGCTTGCCAAGAAAATAAAGTTGAAGTTTTTGGAAAAAGTACAGAAAACGGAAAATTTTGGATTTATTTTTATTATTTTAATACGAAGTAAAAGCAAAAATCAAAATAATGATACCTAGCTAAAATGAGCATAAACCTGATGCACAGGTGTTGTAAAGTTATTATAAGTCTTTGTAAAAGCGTTTTCTTTTTCCATCAAAGCTTCTTTTGGTGAAGTTTTCCTTTTTAACATGCAACAGTAGTCTGCTATCATGTTGACTTTCCATCGACCTTGGAAATGGCGCTCCATTTCTTTTATATCTTCATGGAAACGTTCTACTAGTTCCTTACTAACAGCCCCAAGATTTTCTGGAAAGTATTCTAGACGTGAGTGAAGGAAATGAACTTTGACACTCATGTTGCAGCCCATCATTTTGTAGTTTGGGTCTTTTTTGTTTCCAAGAAAGCTTGTTTAAATGAATTCCAGATATTATTTTCTTCCATTTCCATTTTAGTACCAAAGCTTTCATCTTTTAAAACTTTTCTGATGTTAGCCCCAACAAAGACTCCCTCTTTCAGCATAGCATCAGATATACCAGGAAACTGTTCACAAAGATACTTGAAACACTCTCCTTCTTTGGGCAATGCTTTCACAAACTGTTTCATTCGCTCCAATTTGATATGAAGTGGTGGAAGTAGATCTTTTTAGGAGCCACTAAACTTTGTATTTTAACTCCAGGAATAACATGGTTTTTGATTGGTCACGTTTGCTTGACATAGTGTTGTTTACTGTCCCGGCTATCCCATTCACAGAGGAAACATGGAAACTTTGTGTAACCACTTTGTTGACCTAGTAACATGGAAATAACTTTCAAATCCCCACAAATGGTCCATTTATGGTCAGATTAGCGGAGCTTATTAAGATAAAACTCAAGATTTTCTTATCATTCTTTCAAATGGACTGACTGTCGACCAGGCACAGAAGCATATTAGTTACTATTAGAAAAATAGGGCTATCCCTATCTGTTAACAGATAAAGTAAAATCTGCTAGCAGCGAGATTTGAACCGCTCACTATTTGTTTTAACGTTGCGGCCTAATTTTAAGACCATCATCGGGGCGAGACTTAAATTTAATTCTAAGCCCTGATGGTGGTCTAAAAATTAGGCAGAAACGTTGGCACAAATAAAATAAGATAATCTTATTTTGTTCGTAATTTCGTAAATATATATAACATTTCTAAAAATATGTCGAGTCAACCATTTCCTCATCAACATAAATTTTATTATATACCTTATCTTTTTTGTATTAATTTTTCAATAAAGTCAAGACTTTTTATCGATCCATCAAAAAGGAGTTTGAAAGCTGTACTTCTTCAGAATAGTAACTGATATGCTTCTGTGCCTGATCGACAGTCAGGCCAGGAATACAGGAATACCAGGAAACTGTTCACAAAGATACTTGAAACACTCTCCTTCTTTGGGCAATGCTTTCACAAACTGTTTCATTCGCTCCAATTTGATATGAAGTGGTGGAAGTAGATCTTTTTAGGAGCCACTAAACTTTGTATTTTAACTCCAGGAATAACATGGTTTTTGATTGGTCACGTTTGCTTGACATAGTGTTGTTTACTGTCCCGGCTATCCCATTCACAGAGGAAACATGGAAACTTTGTGTAACCACTTTGTTGACCTAGTAACATGGAAATAACTTTCAAATCCCCACAAACGGTCCATTTATGGTCAGATTAGCGGAGCTTATTAAGATAAAACTCAAGATTTTCTTATCATTCTTTCAAATGGCCTGACTGTCGACCAGGCACAGAAGCATATCAGTTACTATTCTGAAGAAGTACAGCTTTCAAACTCCTTTTTGATGGATCGATAAAAAGTCTCCATTCCTCTGGTTCATACGTTATTGTGAACCTTTCCATGGTTTAGGGTCATTGGTACCTGGATCGTAGCTGTCCTCACTATCGCTGCAAATATGTGGCATTTGGTCTAAATCGTCTAAAATATTGGCCAGGGTATCCGGAGATGAAGGAATAGGCAAGTCAGGTCCATGAGAAACAGGACAAATAGCTGAAGGTATCTTGGTTGGGTATGAAATATCCTTCCTGTTTTTAAAATTGAAACCGGGCACTGAACAAGAACAAAAATAACACCCATCACTGTGATTGCTAGGCTCTCTCCAAATCATGCATACTCCAAAACGAAATGATTTCTCCTTACCCTTAAACCATTGTCTCAGTTCTTCAACACACACAGAACACACTATATGGGAAGCCCAAGATTTATCTTGGCCCTCATTTAACACCAAAGAAGTTGTCTAGAGGAAAGTTATTAAAACTTCCCGTAAGTCTAGTAATCAACTTTGGATCGGAAACTAGGTTCTCTGTCACAAGATAACTGAGACTGTTTGAAATAAACTGTACCATAGGGATTTGGCTAAAATTCGTAAAACAATCAAGGGAAAGTGGGCCCGATTTTCATATCGGTGGAACTGTTCAGTGAGGAAAAAAGGTGGTGACCAGAAAGCAGCTGATGATGGAGGATGAATCCATTGAAGTATGATCATTGCTTGACTTTATTGAAAAATTAATACAAAAAAGATAAGGTATATAATAAAATTTATGTTGATGAGGAAATGGTTGACTCGACATATTTTTAGAAATGTTATATATATTTACGAAATTACGAACAAAATAAGATTATCTTATTTTATTTGTGCCAACGTTTCTGCCTAATTTTTAGACCACCATCAGGGCTTAGAATTAAATTTAAGTCTCGCCCTGATGATGGTCTTAAAATTAGGCCGCAACGTTAAAACAAATAGTGAGCGGTTCAAATCTCGCTGCTAGCAGATTTTACTTTATCTGTTAACAGATAGGGATAGCCCTATTTTTCTAATAGTAACTAATATGCTTCTGTGCCTGGTCGACAGTCAGTCCATTTGAAAGAATGATAAGAAAATCTTGAGTTTTATCTTAATAAGCTCCGCTAATCTGACCATAAATGGACCATTTGTGGGGATTTGAAAGTTATTTCCATGTTACTAGGTCAACAAAGTGATTACACAAAGTTTCCATGTTTCCTCTGTGAATGGGATAGCCGGGACAGTAAACAACACTATGTCAAGCAAACGTGACCAATCAAAAACCATGTTATTCCTGGAGTTAAAATACAAAGTTTAGTGGCTCCTAAAAAGATCTACTTCCACCACTTCATATCAAATTGGAGCGAATGAAACAGTTTGTGAAAGCATTGCCCAAAGAAGGAGAGTGTTTCAAGTATCTTTGTGAACAGTTTCCTGGTATATCTGATGCTATGCTGAAAGAGGGAGTCTTTGTTGGGGCTAACATCAGAAAAGTTTTAAAAGATGAAAGCTTTGGTACTAAAATGGAAATGGAAGAAAATAATATCTGGAATTCATTTAAACAGGCTTTCTTGGAAACAAAAAAGACCCAAACTACAAAATTTTGGTTGCTGAATTGTTACAAAACTACAAAATGATGGGCTGCAACATGAGTGTCAAAGTTCATTTCCTTCACTCACGTCTAGAATACTTTCCAGAAAATCTTGGGGCTGTTAGTAAGGAACTAGTAGAACGTTTCCATGAAGATATAAAAGAAATGGAGCGCCATTTCCAAGGTCGATGGAAAGTCAACATGATAGCAGACTACTGTTGCATGTTAAAAAGGAAAACTTCACCAAAAGAAGCTTTGATGGAAAAAGAAAACGCTTTTACAAAGACTTATAATAACTTTACAACACCTGTGCATCAGGTTTATGCTCATTTTAGCTAGGTATCATTATTTTGATTTTTGCTTTTACTTCGTATTAAAATAATAAAAATAAATCCAAAATTTTCCGTTTTCTGTACTTTTTCCAAAAACTTCAACTTTATTTTCTTGGCAAGCCTTACGTGATAGGAAAAAAAACAATGTCATTTTTTAAATCAGCCCAAAATCTACATAAAGATCAGTTAACTAAATCAAAACAATTTTTAAAAAAGTTTTTTTTGCAGACCTGTGTTATTATAGAGTGTCATGAATACACAGTACTCTAAAATATATCTGAATACCAAATATCTCCTGAACCATCAAGATGATTAAAAGACAGTAAGTGATTTTAAAAAATATCAGTTTGCAGCACAATGCTTGAAAAAAAAAATCTCTAAGATACACCAGATGTTGTTTCCTTCATAAAAAGGGCCAGAATAATATTGGTACATGTTCAAAGAATGGATCGTCGTAGACTCCCTTAAAGTATGATGCAGGGGCATATGAAGTATCTAAATTCTTATGAATTATAAGCAGAACAACTTTAAGAATATTCTTTAACATATTAGAGAATATTCTTATAATGTAAATTCAATAAAGTCAAGACTTTTTATCGATCCATCAAAAAGGAGTTTGAAAGCTGTACTTCTTCAGAATAGTAACTGATATGCTTCTGTGCCTGATCGACAGTCAGGCCAGGAATACAGGAATACCAGGAAACTGTTCACAAAGATACTTGAAACACTCTCCTTCTTTGGGCAATGCTTTCACAAACTGTTTCATTCGCTCCAATTTGATATGAAGTGGTGGAAGTAGATCTTTTTAGGAGCCACTAAACTTTGTATTTTAACTCCAGGAATAACATGGTTTTTGATTGGTCACATTTGCTTGACATAGTGTTGTTTACTGTCCCGGCTATCCCATTCACAGAGGAAACATGGAAACTTTGTGTAACCACTTTGTTGACCTAGTAACATGGAAATAACTTTCAAATCCCCACAAACGGTCCATTTATGGTCAGATTAGCGGAGCTTATTAAGATAAAACTCAAGATTTTCTTATCATTCTTTCAAATGGCCTGACTGTCGACCAGGCACAGAAGCATATCAGTTACTATTCTGAAGAAGTACAGCTTTCAAACTCCTTTTTGATGGATCGATAAAAAGTCTCCATTCCTCTGGTTCATACGTTATTGTGAACCTTTCCATGGTTTAGGGTCATTGGTACCTGGATCGTAGCTGTCCTCACTATCGCTGCAAATATGTGGCATTTGGTCTAAATCGTCTAAAATATTGGCCAGGGTATCCGGAGATGAAGGAATAGGCAAGTCAGGTCCATGAGAAACAGGACAAATAGCTGAAGGTATCTTGGTTGGGTATGAAATATCCTTCCTGTTTTTAAAATTGAAACCGGGCACTGAACAAGAACAAAAATAACACCCATCACTGTGATTGCTAGGCTCTCTCCAAATCATGCATACTCCAAAACGAAATGATTTCTCCTTACCCTTAAACCATTGTCTCAGTTCTTCAACACACACAGAACACACTATATGGGAAGCCCAAGATTTATCTTGGCCCTCATTTAACACCAAAGAAGTTGTCTAGAGGAAAGTTATTAAAACTTCCCGTAAGTCTAGTAATCAACTTTGGATCGGAAACTAGGTTCTCTGTCACAAGATAACTGAGACTGTTTGAAATAAACTGTACCATAGGGATTTGGCTAAAATTCGTAAAACAATCAAGGGAAAGTGGGCCCGATTTTCATATCGGTGGAACTGTTCAGTGAGGAAAAAAGGTGGTGACCAGAAAGCAGCTGATGATGGAGGATGAATCCATTGAAGTATGATCATTGCTTGACTTTATTGAAAAATTAATACAAAAAAGATAAGGTATATAATAAAATTTATGTTGATGAGGAAATGGTTGACTCGACATATTTTTAGAAATGTTATATATATTTACGAAATTACGAACAAAATAAGATTATCTTATTTTATTTGTGCCAACGTTTCTGCCTAATTTTTAGACCACCATCAGGGCTTAGAATTAAATTTAAGTCTCGCCCTGATGATGGTCTTAAAATTAGGCCGCAACGTTAAAACAAATAGTGAGCGGTTCAAATCTCGCTGCTAGCAGATTTTACTTTATCTGTTAACAGATAGGGATAGCCCTATTTTTCTAATAGTAACTAATATGCTTCTGTGCCTGGTCGACAGTCAGTCCATTTGAAAGAATGATAAGAAAATCTTGAGTTTTATCTTAATAAGCTCCGCTAATCTGACCATAAATGGACCATTTGTGGGGATTTGAAAGTTATTTCCATGTTACTAGGTCAACAAAGTGGTTACACAAAGTTTCCATGTTTCCTCTGTGAATGGGATAGCCGGGACAGTAAACAACACTATGTCAAGCAAACGTGACCAATCAAAAACCATGTTATTCCTGGAGTTAAAATACAAAGTTTAGTGGCTCCTAAAAAGATCTACTTCCACCACTTCATATCAAATTGGAGCGAATGAAACAGTTTGTGAAAGCATTGCCCAAAGAAGGAGAGTGTTTCAAGTATCTTTGTGAACAGTTTCCTGGTATATCTGATGCTATGCTGAAAGAGGGAGTCTTTGTTGGGGCTAACATCAGAAAAGTTTTAAAAGATGAAAGCTTTGGTACTAAAATGGAAATGGAAGAAAATAATATCTGGAATTCATTTAAACAGGCTTTCTTGGAAACAAAAAAGACCCAAACTACAAAATTTTGGTTGCTGAATTGTTACAAAACTACAAAATGATGGGCTGCAACATGAGTGTCAAAGTTCATTTCCTTCACTCACGTCTAGAATACTTTCCAGAAAATCTTGGGGCTGTTAGTAAGGAACTAGTAGAACGTTTCCATGAAGATATAAAAGAAATGGAGCGCCATTTCCAAGGTCGATGGAAAGTCAACATGATAGCAGACTACTGTTGCATGTTAAAAAGGAAAACTTCACCAAAAGAAGCTTTGATGGAAAAAGAAAACGCTTTTACAAAGACTTATAATAACTTTACAACACCTGTGCATCAGGTTTATGCTCATTTTAGCTAGGTATCATTATTTTGATTTTTGCTTTTACTTCGTATTAAAATAATAAAAATAAATCCAAAATTTTCCGTTTTCTGTACTTTTTCCAAAAACTTCAACTTTATTTTCTTGGCAAGCCTTACGTGATAGGAAAAAAAACAATGTCATTTTTTAAATCAGCCCAAAATCTACATAAAGATCAGTTAACTAAATCAAAACAATTTTTAAAAAAGTTTTTTTTGCAGACCTGTGTTATTATAGAGTGTCATGAATACACAGTACTCTAAAATATATCTGAATACCAAATATCTCCTGAACCATCAAGATGATTAAAAGACAGTAAGTGATTTTAAAAAATATCAGTTTGCAGCACAATGCTTGAAAAAAAAAATCTCTAAGATACACCAGATGTTGTTTCCTTCATAAAAAGGGCCAGAATAATATTGGTACATGTTCAAAGAATGGATCGTCGTAGACTCCCTTAAAGTATGATGCAGGGGCATATGAAGTATCCAAATTCTTATGAATTATAAGCAGAATAACTTTAAGAATATTCTTTAACATATTAGAGAATATTCTTATAATATAAATCATATTGCCTTATCTCTCACCTCTGCGGTAAGCAGATATATTATTTCCTTTTAATCAAAGGGTTAAAAGCCTGGAATGCTTTAAGACAGAAGTTATTAAGCTCTCCAAACCTGAGGTTAATGAGTTTACATTTGAGTGTCAATAGACTTGTTCAGGTTGTATCCCGACAGTTCAATTCCTTTGAAACCAAATGAAGTTAAGCCACCGAAACTTGAACTCACAAAGATTGCTGTATGGGAATCCATTGGTGTTTCATTACTCTGCATTTTATAATAACCACAACAAATAATAAAAAAATATTTAAAACGAATAATTTGTAGTAGTGAAATTATGTTTACATTAATAACTTACTCATGGGAGAAGTAATTGGGGTAAAGAAGTTAAATAAATCTAGGAATGTCTGTTTTTTAAATCGTATGCAAGGAAGTCTATTGACGTAAAAGGGATATAAAGCAATAGATACCCTAGAAATATGGTGAAGATATTGAGTTCAGTGACAATGAATGGAAAACCAGACCTGGTATCGTTTGTGAGAAAACGTACTGTATGCAGTACGGTGGGTGATGGTCTCATGAAGAATCTCTTTACTTAGAATAAATTCTAGGCCATATTTGACAATTATTACGGACAAAAAAAGCCGTCAGCTGCTTGCCTTATTAATTATCTAGTTTAAATTCCGATAACAAGTAAATAATGAGAACACTATCTACTTCCGTGCTACTGAAATGGAACTTGAAATATAGCTGATTGGTTAATTATGCTGGTAATGGTCCTTGGATTTATCAAAGGACCTCCACTTTTCGGCACTATGATTTCCGCAGATAGTTCATTGGAAGGACGACGGATGCGATGTAGGTGAACTTCGTAACCGTCTCAACTATCTAATAACCGTCCAAATATTTAAGAACCGGCACTAAATATAAAATCTTCTCCAAAATCAGTTTTGATCTAATTGGTTCTCCCTTCATTGTTTTTGAGACCAAGAAAGGAATCCTCCAGCGCTGGTCAAGATCTTGATTTTGATTAAAATTAACTTAGCTTTATAATATCATAATCACAAATCTTCATAAAAAAAAAAATAAACAAATAAAACTGCACTAATACAACCCATGTAGGGTCTTACGCTCAGTACGTAGCAGAGACTATACTCTTTCTAAGGCTACTGTTGTGATTTGTCCTAGATAACGCTCAACCGCCAAGTCCCCCCCCATTAAGGGTACCCACTTGGCGGTTGACAAATCTAGGACAAATCACAACCGTTGTCCTAGAAACTATATATTCTCTACTATAGCTAATTTAATTTTAATCAAAATATAATTTTAAATTTTAAGAGGTGTTGAGTTTTGGGGCTCTACTGCACCTTCTGGTTGCTCATCTGATCAGTCCCTACATTCTATAATTCGCAAATGCTCTATCATACATCAATTAAAAATTTCAATAATGATCTGAATAACTAGTTGTTATTGATCCATTTTTGGCAAACGTTTTCTAAGGCTGCCAAGTGAATTAGAAGAAATCCGTTCTGGCATACTAACCATTCAACTTATATGTTAACTATATCGGTTTATGAGGCAAGTTCATAAATTGAAACTAATCCAATATTTTTTTTATATCCACAAATCTATTGTAGTGGTCCATGGTAGACTAGCGAACCATGGATAGGGGTGGCTAAATAGACGTGGCAGCCCAGCTCCGATCCTCCAATAAGCTGGAGTACAGTGAGCGTACAATAAAGCATTAGGCGGGGATAGAAATCTGTTTAGGAATTATTTTGTTTGGCCTCTAAAGGAGCGGCCGTGGGGAAACAATCTTTTCAACCATGGGCCGGCTGAATGGAGTGAGCCGTGATGTGTTTGCCGAAGGATGATTGTGTGTGGAAATAGTATTTGTTGAATAGACGATGGACCGAGAATGTGGGCAGGTAGAGGAGTTTAGGATGGCTAGATCTCCATCGCTCTCTCCACACAAAGGCCAGTAACTCGACACCAACTCCTAGGCTTGGCTAAAAAGGCTCTTATTTACAATTAACTGGCCACAAAGAAAATTCCCTCCTCCGCAAGGGGCGGGCCAAGGAGGAAAAAAGGCTGGCAGGTAATCTGTGCGCCATGTTGTCCACTGCTCGACACAATAACCGTAGCTGCATTGTGCCAGGGATGTGTTTGAACACGTGCTCTAGGCCAATGCTACTTCAGTGAGAGAGGAATCCGTCCTGGTTAGACTGATCCTCAATGTCCGCTGTCAGGAAGACACGAATACAAGAGTGGGAAGGCTACATAGCCTCTGTAAGATCTTAATGGGGATCCTTCTTGTTCGTTGACCACTCATTGATGAATGTAGTACATTTCTGTGAGAAAGAGTTCTAACAATAGTATCATTGTTATAAAGTGATTCAACAGACTTGAAAGATTTTACTGAAGGAGTATAATTCTACCATGATAAACACACTTGGTTTGCTTCAGGATTCGTTATGGGCAGTGAATATTCTTTAAGTGAAACTGCATAAGGAGTTTATCTGATGTCTCGTATTAGACAGGGTTCGGATAAAAGCAATATAAAATTCCTACATCGTAAGGAATACATTGCGATGATATATTCCAAGAAAGGTTCAATAACAGCAGCTGATAAATCAGCGCAACATAATTATAAAATTATGTGGGTTCACAATAATCACTGCTTTAGTTACTAAAATGATATAAGGAACGAAGAAATGGAAGCACTTTATTTCCTTTAGCTGGTGAAGGAATAGTTCCACATGCAGCCGTGAGCTTTCACTGAATGAAGTAATCATCCAATTATCTTCCCATCATATTTAATCCTCTAGATATTGGACTATACAAACCGCTGAGGAGACCGTCAAGTAGTTCTTCGATAGATATGTAACTTGGTATTAAATCGTCTTTGATCTTATATCGCTTTAGTGTCAATACGGCCTTAGGGAATAACTTATCAGTAGTGGATTTTCACTGGTGACAAGACAACCTCCTTATATTACCAAAGATTAGGAATAATCAGTCAGCCCCTAAAAAATTGGATCCAGTTCCTTTACATGTTGCACAATGGTCAATGTTTTTTTAATGGTTTATTTTCCCAAGCAGTTTACTTATACTATGGAAAACGTCCTTACGTTATTTACAGATTTTAACTTACATTATTTAAAAGTTAGCTTACTATTAAAAATAAAGATCTCAATAATCAAATAAAGTCATCTCAGTTGTTGAGCGATAAAAGCGGTTCAAATCCGGTTGTGACCGATTTTTTTTTTCAAAATCTCAATAAATAAATATTTTTGAAGTGTTGTTCTTCTTATTATTATTTTGTTTCCTTGATCCGCAATCTATTACATTTAAGGAATTATTTATTTAATCAATTAATTTATTTAAATTGATTTAATCTATCATAGACCAGGATCCATGGTTCATTTTTGCACTTGATTACTATCAAGCTGAATCTTCGTGAATAGCTTCGTTTCGATGAGCTGCCCAACAATTTCCTGTGTGAAAATTCTCGATTGTGGTAGCTAAAAGAGGTTGCAAGGATAAAATATGTCGATTTGATGATTCTCAAAAATGTATTACTAACTTTTTTTTTTGTTTGTTAAATCCCAAGATAATTATCTTAACTATTTGTAAAAATATTTGTCCTAAGAAATGTATGGTTTGATCAAAGAGTCCGCTCCTTCCAACATGTATCGATAACGAGGTCATCAAAAATGATTACTAACCAGCTGATTTTTTTTTTCCCATTTATATTGGAAGGAGGGGACTCTTTGATTGAAACATACATTTTGTAGGACAAATATTTTTTCAAATAATTTAGATAATTATCTTAAGATCTAACAAAAAAAAAACACAGTTAGTAATAAATTTTTGAGAATCATCAATTCGACATATTATATCCTTGCTACCTCTGTTAGCTACCACAATCGAGAACTTTCGCACAGTCATTGTTCGCAGAGACATTGTTGGGCGTCTTATCGAAACGAAGTTATTCACGAAGATTCAGCTTGATAGTAATCAAGTGCAAAAATGGACCATGGATCCTGGACTGTCAGTCGGGAATGGACTGTCTGAAGTCTGGAGACTTTCATGGGGCTCACCAGGCCAACTTTAAAAGTAAAGTAGTACCCATAATGGGGGGAAACCTGGTGGTCGAGTTTGATTTCCCTGCAAAACCGTTGGACTAATAGTGCAGTCTCTACTACGTACTGAATCCAAGACCCTTCTTGGGTTTTAGTGGTACAGACCATGAAATAAGGTAGAAGAGATTTTTTTAAATGTTTTATCAAACATGGTCAAATCCACGCTTTACTATCTGGATTTTCCGTATGCAAAGAACTGTAAATGTGAATGCAATCCATCGACCAACGGAAGAGCTGAAAGTAAATAATCATCGAGCCTAGATAAGAGAGCTGGGTCCAGTAACTCACCCATCGGATTGTCGCTCCACCTCATTAAGCGCAATACTGTTAACTATTTCAATGAGATATCGTGATTTTTCAGCTGCCCTCTAACTAACCACTTTGAATAATCCCTTGTCATTATGCATATAGGCCATAGATACTCCAGTAGGGCAGTATCCATCGAGATACAATTGTTCTTCGCACATCTGCCCTAAGGGGTGTCTATCGATTGCCACGACAGTATGTCAGCAGGTGGAGCTCGTATACAATATACCGAGTATGCTCTGTGCACTATAGATAAGAAATAAACAATGAAAAAATCGATGTCAATGAATACTCAGAGGGAACGCTGCATTTTTCTAAAGAAAGGAAATTCGTGTGATAGCATATCTTGACAACGTCTTCAATATATTGTTTACTGCAGATAGAAAACTAGTTAAGGGCAAGATCCCTTTCTGTAGTAAAGAATACTACTACTTAGTTAGTTTTTAAAGAGAACGGCTAGTTGGTTAACGATTCTTTGTTGTTTTGTTTTGAACTCATCGAAAAACCCAAATAAATTTTCTATTGAGGAAAAGTAAGTGGACGATTTCATTGGTTTTAGATCTTAGTGCCCCACATCTATAAAAAAGAATCTGCTTGAACAACAACTCTTATGGAAAAAATGTCCCTAAAGCTTCAAAACAATTCTCACCGAATCAAAATATCGAGAAATGTATTTTTCTTCTCCGATAGTTTTCAGTGCAGTATGAGCATTTCGGGGTTAATGAACGACACCTTCAGATATGTACATGTGGGAAGCGTGATCTAGGACAAATCACCTCCCTGCACAACAGTTGTCGAAGAAACAGTACAACATCCACCATCTACTGAACCACAGTTACAGGTTCAGACCTATATAACAAAACTACTAGAACTTCCTACCGAAAAAGTATATACAACTGCCAATTAACAACAAAAGTGGATAACATAAAAAAGACTAAATGATTTTTTGTTTGATGTTGTTTAGGGGCGAAAAACAGCTATGGTCATCAACGCCCGTTGGTTTATATATCTATCTGCTTTGAGGAGACCACCGACCCGAATACCGCAAAGCCCCGACGAGAGCGGCACCCAGGGGCCAGCCGGAGCAAAGGGGGCGCCCCGGTCCCATATGTCAGATGGCGGCTTCTATCCTTCACGAGGCTTTATCGGAGGATGTGGATAAAAACCATGTTGGCCACTTAACAAGACTAAATGTTGTTTTGGTACTTATCGACCAAAAACCACAGCCTCTCATGTTGAAACCGTTGATGAATAAATAAATTGTGGCTAAATATTCCTTACAATTTATGGCTTATGTAATATAGTCTTAATGTGGACGCGTCCTAAAACGCTGGATTGAGTTTCACTTTACTAATTTTCACAAATCTAATCCTGTCTTTTTTGTTAGCAGCATACCGGACAGTACATTGGTATGCTGTATTTATCACGCCATTGTAGAATTATAATCCTTTAGTGAAATATTTAGTTAACTCTTCCTCATATAAATATATACATCGCCATCCATTGTACAATACTTTTATATTCTGTAGTCTATAATGGAAGCGAAAGCATGACCAATAAGTTTTATAAAGTGTGACTTAAATTTGATATGTGTGAAAAATTGCTGACTCAGAAGGCTCCTCAGAAAATCTTTTTAATTGCGGAAAGGAAGCATACCAATGGAAAAAAATCCTCCAATAGTTTCTGATACGAGATAAGAATATTTTATACTCATATATAAATAAGCTTACATGGTACATAAATAAAATATATAATAAAATGTTCAAAAACAAGAACTAGTGGTAACATTACCATCCGATCGTTCACAGCAAGTACATTTTTTCTTTTTGTGGGGAGCTTTGATGAAAAATAATCCATCTAATCACGAATATGCATAATTGTGTTTCAATACTTTAGTAATTCAATATTATTAATCTGTATGTTATTACATGGTTTTAAATTGAAAAAGTATAACTTAAAATAAATGCCTTGAGGGTATGTGAAAACATATGTTTTTCATTCATTTTTTGGGTGAATTTTCACCTCGACTGTGAAAACAGAATGATTAAATAAAGTATTAGATATAATAATTGGTTTTTTACATTACTTATGTCTGTTGACAAGAATTATTATACTGAAATTACTTCAGTACATTACTTATTAATTAGTTAAGTCTCTTGTAAAATTTAGATAAGTGGATTAGTTGTCATTCTGGAGTTAGCGGTTCATAGTATGTTAGCCTATTTCTCATTCCATCTTTCAAGATTATTAATAAATTATCGTCGAGGAAATGCAATGTTTGATACAAGCTGAAAGATGTTGTCAGGCTTGCAAAAATCAGGTCAACCAACCCAAAAGACATTAGTCCATCCCTCAGCATATTTATTGCTGGTTTTAATGTTTTTCTCATTCTGACCTTATCACCGTGTTTTATCCTGCATTACCCGCTGTCATCACATTAATTTATACTAGGCAGTTTCCTTAATTAAAAGGGACCTGCCGAAATCGATATTGCCAATTTTGCTTCTTGTTATTGAAATATTCGTTAGGTAGGTCATTGGCGCCTAGATTGTACTACGAGTTCACGATGGGAATGGTAATATATTTTATATGTATTTAAAACTACGTAAGCCAATTTGACATAGTGACATGTACCTATTTTATTGTTTTCCACCGTTAAACCTTTCCAAACTTTCCTCTAACTCGTATATCCTTTAGCTGCTCGCGCCCCAGAATTTATTTAAAAGAGACATTCCCGTATGTATCTGGAGCCTCTGTGTATAAATGGTTACGCCGAATTTCGTCCATAGAATTTTAATTGTATTGAGGGAAGCAGATTCGTGCCTCCCGTTTTTGGCTTGAAATTAAGTTGACATATAAGCAATGACTCCATTTCAAGTCGATGCCTGGATTAGCCCCTTATTAACTGCGAAGATTAATAATTTTCGTATATTCCGCTTCCCTAAATATACGAAACTCATTTTGGGGAAAATTCGACATGACCAATTGTTCACCTGGGTTGTCAGATCGATATATATATATATATATATATATATATATATATATATATATATATATATATATATATATATATATTGAATAGATATATTGAAGTACCTCAATTTCGCCGAATCATATATCTTGTTTTATCCGTAGTAAGTAATTATTCAAATTATTTAATTTTTATATATTTTTTGGTAGTTTATTCCATTATTATTTCATTCTTATATATAAATATCTTATATATAAAAAAATATATATATATAAATATATAAATATTATTTTGTTGATTATAATAATATATTAATATGTTGTTTATTGCTTTAGTTTGTTCATATGTTGTTATTTTGTTCATTCCAAGTTTTATTGTATTTGATAATTTTATTATCTAGTATTACTCTACCGTTCTAATTTCTTCTACCTAAGTAATAATTTTATCGTTATTATTATTAGTATATACACTATTGTTTTAGTTTTTTTAACCGTAGTTCTTTATGTATCTTGTGTATTCCAATTATTTTATTTTCGTTACGTGTTTAATCCTTATTATTTGTTAATGAATTATATTATAAGTTTTATTGTATCTGTTTTTGTCTTTTTCTTTAATTTTAACTACTAATTACTCTATTGTTCTAATTTATTTCTCAAAATGTTATTTTTAACATGATTGTTATTAATATCTATCCTTTTTTTTTTTAGTTGTTTTTAATCAGAATTATTTTTGTATCTTGTTTATTAAAATTATTTAATTGTATATGTATATATTTTATCATTTTGTTTCATGTTTTATTATATATGTTATTGTCAATTTTTTAAATTTTAATTACTACTACTTCTTATTTCATTTACCTAAATTTTATTTTTGCCGTTATTGTCATTAATATATACCCTATAGTTTTAGTTTTTTTATCATAACTCTTTTAGTATCTTGTTTATTCCAATTAATATATTTATCTACTTATTTTATTTTGTTAATTCAGCCCTAATCAAGACCTGTAACGTGCAACGTTCTTTTTTAATAAATAGTTGCTCTCTATTTAAGAGTTTATTTTTAACCTTCACCCGGATTTTAATCCATGATTTTTAAACGGTCAAATAATAATTATTCATTATAACTTTTATTATTATTTACAAATAGTATCTTGTCCACTAGAAAGCAGTTGTAGAAACAATACAGTTACCCCGAGGAGAAAGAACAAATAGATTCCAACAAGTCGCACTAGACGGCCTTGGGAATGAACTTGACCCAGTAGAGTCTTAAGCACGCTTACAACTGCCCTGGCATCATCCCATCATCCAAAGCAAGCAGATTTTTTTTTTTTGGTTTGTTTTGATGAAAAATAAGGCTTAATAAGTTTTCACCTGATCACGAATATTCATAATTACGATTTAATACTTTTCCAATTCAATTTAACTGATTTGTTTATTTTTACTTGTTTTTTAATTTCAAAAGTATAACTTAAAATAAAATCCTTGAAATGATGAGCATGAAAAAAAATCGTTTTCATACATTTTGGGCGATAGAAGAGTAAAAGAAATATCCCAGTATTTTCCCCTTCCGAGTACGCCTTTGTCGCCATCTACTTATCTCTTACACAATAATATCTCTATAATTAGTTTGATTGTGTGACAGCGGAATATTTGAATACAGTATATCAAAAAAAGCAAAAAGTTGGTGCAAAAACGGATACACTGTTATGATTAATGAGATATAGTTTCACTGTAATGAACTGTTATTAATGTATAATTACATTAGGCAGTATTTTGACGGATGTCCTTGCAATGACATTTTGTCTGGCCACATACCGTTTAAATCATTCAAGCCTTGTTGAAAAACAATCCTCATGCAGTAAATGCGTCACTAGATATTACCTATAAATTTACTAAATTAATACCTTGTTTCATTTAACGCCACTGCATGCTGCTATGGCTAATCGTATTATGGTAGAATGGGAGTCTTAGATTTTGCCTATCCAGGTGTAGTTAGGATTGGGATCCTTAAGGTGTATCTGACATCGTTCAAGCTCAGGACCTCGAATTTACGTCCCTTCCGAAGCACTGCCTTACTGCTTTGAAAAAATCCTAAGGCCATCTGCAGTGTGAACCCTCAATCTTGGGCATACTGGGTTGTTATGCTAACCACTATACCACTTCTATCTACTAGTAGTCAACTTAAAAAAAATTATTCATAATATTTTCTAAACATTAAGGATTCAACGGGGAATTAGACCAGCAATGAATAGTTTTGTCTTTTTGTCCGAATTCAACCACCCCAACGCTATATTCTTGATCGTCTATTCTTTAGTTTACTCAGATGTTTTCTTTACAATTGAGGAAGCGTTCTCCCCTGTCAGATGGTAGATACTACAAATCAGTCTTGAAAAGGCCCGAATGAGCCAACAGAACCATTCACTATTATGTGGGCGTCAATATACAGCCCACCTGCGAGTGGCTCCCACGCCTTCTAGATTTAATTCTGACATCGTTTATGTCTGCTCTGGACATGGGTCAAAAAAAAAAAATAAATGCCAGAGTTAGACCGTTACTAACGGAAACATTGTATTATGATTAGTAATAGAAACTCTTAGAAACATAACTAATTGAAGCTTCTATCATATTGTTCTTCACGTATTTATTCGCTATTTTTAGATGTAGAAAATGCCTCATGTCTTTGAAAAGTATGCGCTTAAAATATTCAGCGAGATCTTCATCAATTCGGCTTTGCACACCAATGTTAAATAATGGGGTGTATACAAAAAAATGACCGTTTCACCTTCCCCATGGAGAGAAGATGGCGACTAACAGTAACTTTCGACACACCACACCCCCTGGCAAGTTCGCGAGTACTTGTGGACGGATTTGACTCAACAGCTTCCTTCATAACCTCATCAATATCCATTAATGGTCGCCCGGAGCTCTTCTTTCTTTCCAACGTCGTATCTCCCCTTCGAAATTTTTCAAACCAACGCCGCGCAGTGCGCTGGTCAAGGACACCTTCCCCATCATATTTAATAATTTCACGAGTTGCTCCAGCGGCTGTGAAATTTTGTTTCCAGTAATGTCATAAAACTACGAGAATTTCGTTGGACACTGTCATATTTCTTCTTTGAAATAAATAACTAAACTGAGGCTATTTTTGAAGAAGTCCAGTGTTAGTAAACAAGCTTAGAGAATGCTCTAAAGGGATTATTAAGTGTTGGTAAATAATAAATAGCATTAAAGTATTTACAGACTTTTGAACTCTGGAATTTGATATAACGGTCATTTTTTTTATAAACCCCATTACAATCCATAAGGCCGAGTTCGCTCTGAAGCGATATAAGATAAGCGGTATATCGTAAGGAATATATTTCGACATTATAGAGCTAGAAATATTACAACGCTTCCTTTACAAAAGTGATCTCAATTGAGCAAGACGTGGTTTCTCGTTCAGACGTAGGATGAGAAGAAAATGAAGGTTCTTTTTGCGGCAATGGAATGGTTCCAGATACACTAGCGAACTATGCGCTTCCTTTAGATTAATGATATTAATTACAGAAATATCTTATCTTCATCCCGCAATCTCGAAAATATCGTACGATGCAAATCACAGATTTCTCCGACATATGTACTTCGAGAGATATGTCACTTTCAATATGTTGCGCACCTGAGAAGGGTATCGATCTTTTTTATTATCGTCTCCATTTATATTTCATTGAATTGACTGTGTGTCTCACGTATCAATTACGTGTGTTCTCACGTAGGGAAACGAATGAAAAGTTAAATAGTCCAGGATCCATGGTCCATTTTTGCACTTGATTACTATCAAGCTGAATCTTCGTGAATAACTACGTTTCGATAAGACGCCCAACAATGTCCTGTGCGAAAATGCTCGATTGTGGTAGCTAACAGAGGCAGCAAGGATAAAATATGTCGAATTGATGATTCTCAAAAATTTATTACTAACTGGGTTGTTTTTTTGTTAGATCTTAAGATAATTATCTAAATTATTTGTAAAAATATTTGTCCTACAAAATGTATGGTTTGATCAAAGAGTCCCCTCCTTCCAACATGTATCGATAACGAAGACAAAAAAGAAGAAGTAAAAAAAAAAACAGCTGGTTAGTAATCATTTTTGATGGCCTCGTTGTCGATACATGTTAGCTCCACAATCGAGAATTTTCGCACAGAAAATTGATGGGCGTCTTATCGAAACGAAGCTTTCACGAAGATTCAGCTTGATAGTAATCAAGTGCAAAAATGGACCATGGATCCTGGACTATTTAACTTTTCATTCGTTTCCCTTTTAATACTTTCCAGAATACACGCCATCAAGACCTTTAGTATGGAAAAGAGTATGTAATTCTGGGGAATGTATGTACTTCAGTAATCATTTCTTCTAGAAATGAACGTTTCAACAAACATATATCATCTACATTTCGAAATGATAGTTGAAACTTTTATTTCTTGATGAACTAACTACCGAAATCGATTCCTTACCCTTAATTACATTCGCTTTTCCATACTAAAGCTCGCGATAAGTTTTGGAAAATATTAAAAATGAAACTAATAAACAGTTAAAACTTATTGTAACTCAACTCGAAGCAACAACCTGGGAAACAGAGACCATAAAAGGTATTTAAAAATATGACTAAAAATCTTCTTGAGGTGCCATCACTACCGTTCTTCCAAATATGAAAAATGTCGTTGCTGAAAGACGAATCGATTAGTGATTAGTTTTCTAGGGAAAACTAAATGCCTAGATTTTACATACAGTCAGAGTCAAAATTATTCATGGTCCTGTATAATTCGCGAAAAATAATAAATATTGGTAGTGTTTAATGGGATTGATAAAAAAATAAAATCACCATTTAATATATAATTTAACGGTAATCAATAAGTATATTTCTGAATTATTAGACAAATTTTCCCCCAGACCATGAGAGACTTATCACCATGTTTGATTGTTGATACTATATTCCTCGTCTCCATTGCTGTATTTTTTTCCCTCCATACTTTGTGTTTTCTTTGAGTGCTGAAAATTTCAATTTTACACTCGTCGGTAAATATCACTCTATTCAAAAAGCCAATTTCACTTTTTTGATAGTCTTTGGACCATTGGTATATTTTTTTTTATTAACAAACTGATCAATAGTTTTCGTCGAACTGTTCTGCCATGAAGCTCGTTTCTTCGTAAGCATCGACGCATTGTCGATAAGCTTAAGATTACTCCTGATTCAGAAAAAACATCAACTAATTTAGGGGCACAAATTTTTGGGTTTTTGTCAACCTTTCCAAGGATAAGTCTTTCTGTTCTACAATTGATTTTTCTTGGTCGTCCCGTTCTCTCCCTAGACATAAAACTTTTTCTCAATCCATACCTGTCGATAATGTTTTGGACTGTTGAGTGAAGTCTATTCACAATTTTGGCGATGTTTCTAGGGGATCTACATTCATTATGTAAATACACAATAATTTTTCTATCCTCTTCGGTCGTTTCTTTTGATTTCCTTCCCATTTTTTATTTTTAAAAAACGCACTTTTTAATTATACACCTTTGCAAAGACGTCTAGGCAAGGACTGATTAGAGGTAATCCTCAAACCATCTATCATAAGCAGGGGTCTTATTATATAAGTGCATCTTATCATAAATTATTACGTATTATTCTTAATTCATTCGTACTTATTATGAAAACTTATTTATTCCATTCTACAGCTAAGAATGTGTTATTATATACATTTGAATTAAATAAAAATATTAAAATAAAAGATTAAACAAAATAAAATTAAAATAATAATAGTGTACGAATATTTATGACTCTGTAGTTAAGAACAGCTGGACAGGGAATAGTAAAAAAAAAAACAACGAAGAATTCAGTTACTTTGTTTTTCCTATGTACTCTTCATTTAATTTTTCAATTGTTTGAAGTATTTTTGAGTAGCTGGATTAATCATTCAAGCTAGATTAAATAAATAATCGTAAAACAAAAATACAAATTGAAACCCTAATGGTTTTGTAATTAAAAAATAAAATAAATAATAGAGCAATCAATACTGAGGCAGATTGCACTGGATGTGCAGCATCCAACAGGTTGAGGGCACTAGTGTCTCGCGTACCATAACCTCATCTCACTGTGAAGGTTATTTGCTTTCTCATCTACCAGTTATAATTTTTTGTTTTTTCGCTTGATATAACGTGTAGTCTGGTGCAAATTTGTGTTTTAAATACATTAGTTATTTTATACATTGTTTTACCAATGGTATTTATATTATATTGTTCAGTTTTAAAGTGTTGTGTTTTCTGCAGAACAGAGAGGATTACTTACTGTTTATAAATTTAGGACTTGAGAATCTGATCAGTCATCCTTATAGGATAATAATATATTATCTTTGAAGGTAAGCTTATTATTAAATCATTTTTTTAAAGTTTATCCATACCCTAATCATGTTTCAGTTTTATCCTTGATTGAAAATAAGGTTATCAACACTAAAATGTATAAAACTGTCTTCGATATTTAGTATTTAATTGCAGTAATTAAAAACTTTTATTGTAATTCAATGTTTCACAATTACAAACATAAATTTGTAATTTATTAGCTCATTAGCCAAATTTTTTTCTATTGTACCAATGATAAATTTCTCGTTTTCCCTGATTCCAAGTTATTAATGCACAGTTTAAATTTAGTTGCTTGAGAATATTGGTTTATAAATAAAATATTCATGGTCGCTTATCAGGTCATTGATTGGTCCTTGGAGTTATGAAGCATTACTGTTTACTTAATGATCTGACTCATAGGAAGATATCCTTATCATGTAACAAGTGGAAAATTGACCTAGTCAAAATTAACCTTGCTTAGCAATTCAATTGATTTACCAATTAACAAATTTAGTTTATTTTAAATAAGTTTATGCTGCCTCGAGTATTGCAGTGCTCTTCGTAATGATATTGTACAATTTCGGTAAGTTAGGTAAAGCAGAAGTTCACAAACACTGTTTTAATGCTTCTTTAACTTTCTAATAAACACTGATTACCTAAATATATTTGGCAGACTGACAGTGTTTAAAATGAATTAAATTTAGATAGTAATACGAAATTACTTAGTAGTACTTCTATTTTTCTGTGAAAATACCATTGAATCTGTACCAGCATAATATTAAAGTATATGTACCTACCTAATGAACATGTACTATCTACAAATGGTTATTCTGTTTCTGTCCGGTCATAATAACAAATGATAAATATACATTTTCATAATGGTGGTACTAAGTATTTGCTTTCGTTTTCTGTCTATTAAAACTAAATCAGTAATAATTGTTCTACTATTTCCACATCTGAACTCTAAAAGAATAAAAAAAACATCAAATTATCATATTTTGGGCAAGTAACCAACAGCTGTATTTTACAAATTAGATATTTCCAGAAAAATATTAAATTGATTATGTGGTTCAGTGGTTAATGCATAACTGAGGTATAATTGAAGCTTTGAAAAATATTTATCGTTTTGATGATGAAAAATAGATCATCTCCTTCATGAAGGGTTTGTTAAATTATATACAATAATATTTCTTGTTGTATACCTAATTCTCTTTCATTTTCTACTTGAGGAATATTGTACCGAGAGCGTATAACTATTAAAGTGCTTTCTTTTAATTTAATCTCAAATTTTACCAGGTCAGTGTGGTACTTTTTTTCTGAGGATATTTGTTAATCTATATTATATTGATTGGTTTGATAGTATCACATGCTTTTTATGTTTTCAATCTTGAGATGTGGATAGTTTAATAGTCTCGTATACTTTATTCTGCAAGTATAATGCTTAATTGGTCATCTTTCAAACATGTTTATTTATAAATTAAACTGGTTTAGTGTATTTATTACTTATTAGTTATGTATTTTTTCAAAGTAACTTGCTCCCAGAGAAATTAAAGTAAAACTGTATAATTATCTTGTTTCTTAGGATGTTAATTTTTTCAAAAGTGGAATGTAAGATTTTTAAAATTAGGATTATATACTGAAATATGAGGACCTGAACAATGAACCACACTTTAGAAACATAAGATGAGGCCTTATGATAAAGCTAGCATGGCTGCTAAATTTCCCTCATCCATTTACGATTTCACCAAGAAATTACGGCTGGACAATATAGTGTTAACCATATGACCACTTTAAACAATAAAGTTCCATCTACTAGTTTTACCTCATTCTTTTCTCAAAATTTATGTTTTAGTTACATCAACTCATTCATTATTTAGTTATTTTCCCACTTAAGGTAGTGTTTATATATATATATATATATATATATATATATATATATATATACAATAAAGAAGTACTAGTTGATTCTTTTTACATTTAGCTGTAAAGAAAAAAAAATTAGTTACTTTGTTAACATCCGATCCTATTCTTTCTAAAAATGGTTTAAAGAGAAGAAAAATAATGTAATGAAATTGGTATGATAACATAATTGTAACCTGAATATGTCTCTCCATATTGCAGTACATGGAGTAAGTACATTCTACTTGCAGTGAAGCCTGACTAAGAAGTCACTAATCAACTCATTCATTTTTTCTATTTTGTGAAATGTAATCTTGACAACATAAACATTTTTTATATTGCAAAAAAATAGTTATAACTATTAAAATTTCTTCTTCTATTTTATCTTCCTCTTCTAACGTTCAGCATAGAGCAACCTCTCTCCATAGGAGACATCATTCTCTGTCTTGACACATTCTTTTTATCTGGGCCAGAGTATTCCTCCTTCTTGCTCCTATTCTTTGTATATGTTCTTAATACAAGACCTTGAGCGTCCTTGAGGCATTCTGTCCTTTAATCGAGCTTCCATTACCTTTGTTGGTTGCCGTTCTTTGTCCATGCAACAGACATGCCCTTACTACTTCAATTATCTATTTTCAGTGGAAGTCTTTATTTCGGGCACTTGTAGTTTATCCCTTATTATCGGATTCTGAGCATGGTCCAACCTTGTTTTACCAATCTCTCTGTGAAAGTACTTGATTTCTGCACTTGTAATACGGTTTATGTGTTTGTCAAGCATGACCCAACTTTCACTCCTGTCTGTTAGTGTTGGGAGGTATACTGCTTTGTATATGTGGAGCTTTATTTCTTCCTTTATGTTCTGGTGTCCAACTATACTGTTGTAGATCTGGTAATATATTGCGTTTGCTTTGCTAATTCTGTTCATCTACTTTACCAGATCTACTGATGATGGTTCCTAGGTATGAAAAGCGGTCCAATGCTTCAATGTCTCATCGCAAAACAGATGGACTTTTTCATGGCCATGCCTGGACATAATGAGTACTTTACTTTTAGTGATGTTTATTGTAATTTCCTTACATTGTAGCTCCTCTTTCATTCTTGGTGGATCTTTTCCCTGTAATCCGCCAACAGGGACTGGACTTGTCTGTCGACTGGGACTGGATCGACAAAGCTCTGGACTGCGACTGGACGCATTTTCCATCTGCCAATTAATGTTTGTGATGTTCATGTGATATTTGATGGATTTCATTCATGAAACAAAGAAATAGGAGGGGGATAAGGTTATCAGAGAGGATAAGGCTATCTTGCCTGACTCCTTTATACATATGAAATGCATTAGTCTCTCTCCCATTGATCTGCACTACTCTTTTTCCATTTTTATAAATAGATTTTATTACATTTATTAGATCTCCTGGGATGTTTTTATTTTCTAGAGCATTCTATATCTCCTGTATGGAACAGAGTGAAAAGCAGCCTTTAAGTCTATAAAGCCTAGGAAAATGCCGTCCTGGTCCCATGTTCCTTACGATATTTTTCTGCGGATAAATATGTGGTCCTGTGTACTGGAGCTAAGTCCTGCTTATTCTAGTTCAAGCTCTCCCTCCACAATTTGCATTTGTCTACCTTCCAGTATGTGTGTGTATATCTTTTATACCACAGAAAGTAGATTGATAAGGCTATAGTTCTTGCACTTGATAATGCTGCCCTTCTTATGGATTAGGATACTAATGCTAAATTTCCAATCCCTTGGTACTATCCTGGAATCCCATATTTCTTGAAACAGGTCTTGAAGGGCTTTCACTATCTCTTGGTCACCATATTTGATGAATTCTGGGGCCTTTCCAATCTTCATTTTCTCAATTGCATCAGCTATCTCCTCTTCTTCTATTGCTTCCTTACCAGAATTGACATTGGTTACGGTTTGAGGAATTATACATTCCTCTTTCTGAAAGAATTTTTCAAAGTTGGTTTGCCTCCTCTTCAAGATTTTTTCAGTCTCCAAAAGAATGTTACCATTCTGGTTACAATTAAAATTTCCAGAAATTGATAGAAAATCTATTTTCTTTTTTTATGTTAGGTTTTCAAAATTATTTTAAATATTTGTTATTGTTGTTATTGAATTCAATATTAAGAAACTTTTTCAATTATTGTGTTATAAGTAGACCCTACTTTACTATTTTATTCACAAATCTCATGACATTGTTCTTTGCAACAGATTTTTTATTATTGAAATGATGACACATTAAATTGCATTTAAATTATTCTCGTCTTTCTGAATGAATTAGGCGCAGTATTTTTGTTCTTACTTTGATGTGTTACATTCTTAATTAAATTAAGAAATTTTTTAATGTGTGGTTCTGCAAAATTTCCTCATTCCCCAACTAGAGTATTATAGATCTTCCTTAGTCTGATAGTATTTTATTATTTCTAACTAAGCAGCAAAATATATTAACATCTATTCAACAGAATAACATGCATGTTTAACTGAGAGGTTGTTTAACTGAGAGATGTTTGGCTGTTCTAAATAATTCTTGTAGATTACACTTATTGTGATCCACAGTTCATCACCAAATATCTTCTCGTCTCTGACATGGACCATCTTTTACATGCTTATATTTCATTAGCAAGGCAATCACTAACTTAAAGTGGAGAGATCTAAAATTAATTTAACTTTTTAAAGGGGTATCTATCCTTTCATAACAAACTTCATTACCACTTAAACTAAGCTAGTTCAAACCTAGTTTCCTCTTCGATTCCCGATAATCCTCCGAGGCGTGTGAAAAGAAGATGGCCACATGACCTTCTTAGTTGAACTAGTGATTTGAGTACTACCAGTGGGTAGTTTCTCAACTTGCCATTAACTCATGTCATTATGTATCACATAGCCTATTTACTTGATGTATTATTGTAATACAGTTGTAAATATCAATAAATAAATTAAAAAAAAAAAAAAAAAATACATTTTTAAAAGGAAATCTCAAAACTGGATACTCACACTTCATATTTTGGATAGCAATTCATATAAATTAGTTTTGTTATTTTTTCAATTTGCTTGTTTATATACATTTATATTGATCAGAATTATCTGTAACTGGGCTTCAAGATATTTTAAAGGACAGCAAAGTCTTAGGTCCTTACTCTCTCTCTTTAGCCTCTATCCTTAAGTCTCATTGAACGGCATACATTTTTGGGCACAAACGTGCTTATTCGAATACATACTTGCTTTTGAAATTGTTGAAACGTTTCTGATAATATTAGTAATTCTGACATTGTATCGCATACTGTAGAACCTGGATAAGTGGAATCTCTTGGTGACACTATTTCAATTCCACTTAAAGAGCTATTCCACTTAAACATGATTTCACTTATCCAGGTCATTAGGGTTGCATGTACCACTAAAAGAGGTTCTTTAACAACTTGAAATTTTTATAAAAGTTAAAATTTATTACCTGTGCATGTAGTGCACACTTACAAAAACATATATACATAAAAACATGGCAGGGGGGATTAGAGTGTAGCAACAATAGGGAACAACAATAGTTTAGAGTGGACAATTTGCTTAAAGTTTACACATTAGGTACCAATAAAAACAAAACAAACCCTTCTATCTCTTCAGCTTTTCTTAGTATGTAGTAATGTAAATTCCACTTACAGAGGTAAATACAAAAATTATTTCATTTACAGAGGTAATTTCCACTAAAATTTATTCAACTTATAGAGGTGAAAACTCAGTGCAAAGATTTGATCAGTGGTTGATCTCCCCATCATAAAACCACTTTGGTAGACTCCTACCTCTCTTTCTGCATGCGGAAGTAGCCTCTGATAGATGATATTAGACAGGACCTTATACGTGCAGTTCAGAAGAGTTATGCCACGGTAATTACTGCAGATTGTCTGATCCCTTTTTATGGAGTGGTATGATGATGGCAGTGTACCATTCTTCAGGCATAGTCTTGGTAATCCAAATGCTATGAAGAAGGTCACGAATAACCTTAATCACTTCATTCCCACCTGCGTTTAGCAATTCTGCGGCTATGTTGTCAGATCCTGGGGCTCTATTGTTCTTTAATTTTTCTATGGAGTCTTGGATTTCTTCATCTGGTGGTTCGGTCAACTCGAAGTCATTGCACAAAACAGAAGCTACATTTTCCACAGTGGGACCCTGGGAAGTTTCCAGAATACTTCTAAAGTGGTTAGCCCATCTGCCAAGTATGTTATCTTTACTGGTGATTAACGAACCATCCTCTCCCCGGCAAGCATTGCTTCTTGGATTGAATTCCTTTCGTTGGGTGAAATTGCTTTCGTTGGTGAAGCCTTTCCGTAGAAGGCTCTTGCATCCGCTTGGCATCTTGTTCCTTTTTCCTCTTTTTACTTCTATGGATGCTTTTCTTTTCTCCCCTTCTGTCTTTGTATTCCTTAATTACTTGTCGAGTTCTGTGCCTCATTATCATACATCTATAGGCCTGGTTTTTCCTATCTGTAGCTGCCTGGCATTCCAAGTCAAACCATTCGGACCTCTGGTGGGGTTTCTGACCGAGCACCTCCTCTGCAGTTTGTTTGATGGCGGCTTTGCAGTGATTCCATCTTCCGTTCACCGTATCTTCAGGAGGACCCGATTCCAAAGTTGAATCCAATCTTCGGCTGAATTCTTCTTTGAACTCTGGTTCACGCAGTTTTTGGGTATTAATCCTTTCCATTCGAGCCCCTTTAGTTTTATGGGTATTACTTATTCTAGCTCGAATGCGTGATACCACCAGATAGTGATCGCTATCAATGTTTGCCCCTGAATGTTCTCACTGCTACTAGACTAGCAGTGAGTATGTTTGACCGTAAATATTTTTACGGTCAAACATAGTGCTACCAACAACCATGTCCTGGGATGCGGCAAAATTCACTAGTCTTTTCCCATTATCGTTAGATTCTGGGTGCAGACTATGCCTTCCTACTAAAGGCAGAATAGCGGGCTCTCTTCCGACCTGGGCATTGAGATCACCCAGAACAATCTTCACATCATGGCGCAGGCACTCTGGTAGCATCCTTACAAGGTCGTGTTAGAATTCACCCTTAGCCTGCTCGTCTGCCACCTCAGTCGGTGCATGAACTGAGACCAAAGAATAATTTCTGAACCTGCCCCTAATTCTCAGCATGCACAACCGATGGTTAACCGCCTTAAAATCCATGACATGCTCCCTCATGTTTCCGCTCACGACAAAACCCACTCCAAAGACATGCTGATTCCGGTGACAACTGTAGTATATAGTATGACCTCTCTTCTCCATGATTCCAGAGCCATCCCATCTTATTTCCTGTAGTGCAGTAACATCCGTCTTATATTTAGAAAGTTCGTCTAGGAGCAACTTTAATGCTCCCGCTCTGTACAGAGAACGAACATTCCAGGTTCCCAACTTAAAATTCCTGAGAGCCCCTGGTCGATACCGTTGAGACTGTCCAGATCCGAGGCTAATTCCTTGATGATTCATAGCAATGGTTTTTTTTCTTCTGAGGGTGGGGTATCTGGCCACTCCGCTCAACCCCCAACCTGGAGGACCAGTAGCAATACAAGGGGCCTGAGACAGGGAGATGGCCTATCATGCTTGTTGTTTAACCTAGCACTAGAGAAGGTGATAAGGGACTCCGAAGTGCAAAGAAACTGTACACTTCTCACCAAGTCAGTCCAAATTCTAGCCTACGCAGATGATATAGACATCATAGCAAGATCACAGAGGGACTTGGAACGGGCCTTCTTGGCTATAGAGGCAGCAGGGCGGAAAATGGGTCTTCAAGTCAACCAAGCAAAGACCAAATACATGGTTGCTAACCCTCTAAGGCCACCACCACCTACTCTTAGGTTGGAAGGATACACCTTTGAAAGCGTTAATAGTTTTGTGTATCTAGGTTCCCTAGTGTGTGCAGACAATATGCCCTGTCAGGAGGTTCAGAGACGAATAGCGGCAGCAAACAGGTGCTATTTTGGCCTAGCCAAAATACTTAGAAGTCATTTGCTGGCAAGAAAGTCTAAGATCGCTCTTAGACCTGTACTGACATACGCCTCAGAGACATGGTCTTTATCACGTACAGATGCTATCAGCTTGCAGGTTTTTGAGTGAAGAATTCTGAGAAGAATGTTTGGACCTGTAAGGGATGGCGCCCAGTACATGTAGAGACTAAATGCAGAGTTATACCAGATTTACCGGGAACCGGATGTGGTACAATTTATAAGGATCTCAAGGCTACGATGGGCGGGTCATGTTGTAAGAATGGACGGGGACACACCTATCAGGAGGCTGCTCTCTGGGTATGTGGATGGGAGGAGAAGGAGAGGAGGGCCACGACTGAGATGGGCAGATGAGGTCGAAGTCGACGCAAAGAAGCTCCTCAACACCAGAGCTTGGCAGACCCTGGCGCTAGACAGAGATGATTGGAGGCGTCGTCTTGATGCGGCGAAGACCCGTACCGGATCGTAGTGCCAGTGATGAGATGATCTAGTAAAACATAAATGTATAAAAATGAGCAAAAACTCGAAAAGAGACATTAAATAATAAAATAGAGGCGTTGACATGAAAAAGGCAGGAAGTCGAAAAATTGGAGGGTTGTCGCTTTTAGTTAAGTTACAGGTTTTAACTGTTTATTCGTTTCATTTTTAATATTTTCCAAAAATTCAAGTTAACATGAGCTTTAGTATGGAAGTTATAATGTAATTATGGGAAATGTGCATACTTCAGAAATGATTTTATCTAGAAAGTAACGTTTCAACAAACATATATCATCTATACATACTTTGTAATGTTATTGAAACTTATATTTCTTGATGCAATGATTACCGAAACCTGATCATTACCCATAATTGCATTCTCTCTTAAAGATCATGATAAATTGCATTTTTGGAAAATAATAAAAGAGAAGCGAAAAAAAGTTAAAATTTATTGTGACTCGACTCGAAGCGACAAGCTGCGGAATAATCACTTTTTTCGTAGAAAAAGTACTTATAATCATAACAATAGGATATAAAGAAGATTATGTCAAAACTGGGAGTGTTTAGTTTCTATCAACGGTGCTAGTTACTATTTTCCGATTGTAGCTTTCATATTTATATGTCACAACAGTTTTTCGCTTCTCTCTTATTACTTAAAATTACTGAATTATGTAAAATTACTTTTCCATGACTTACTACCCTATTCATTTGAACGCCTCAATAAATAGAACGCAATAGGAAAATTCTAAAAAAACAGCCTTAAGTCTCTAAAATATGAAAAATCTAACCAATCAACGATTAAATACTAATGTTTATTTTGTTAGTGAGGTCGCTGTCTCTGATCGATGAATCTGTTTGGACTGTTTATGTGGGATGTGCCATTTGTTCTCATGATGAATTAGGGAAACGTTTACCTGTTGGTTATTTTTCAGTATGTCAGAGACTTCACGGTTTGTTTTCTTGTTTTTTGGATCCCAGTTGTATTCTAGTGAAAAAGACTTAGTATTGTCACGTCTAGTTCACAGGTGTCGTATCAAGATCAAGTCAATCCCAGTGTAAATGGAATCCAGGAAAAAGCCGTGTGCGTACTTCTTTTCCTCGTTTTTTTCCCAAAATAAGGTTTTTCGAGCTGTATCGAAGGTCATGGGAGGAGAGGTGCCTTGCATTTTAAATCCGTTTTGAATTAGAACAAGACATGATGTTTTTGGAATGTTTATTTATTATTATTTTCTCTTCGTTTTGGACAACTAGGGACTACATGTCAATTCCTTTTCATTTGCTGTTGAGGCGTTCTTTACTGAGGTGTTGTATATTGGGGCGTTGTGTATTGAGATGTTGTGTGTTGTGGTGTTTTGTACTCAAATATTGTGTTAGTAAATGTGGCCTGTGGTTGTTGTGGGATAGTAGTTGGGTTGGTAAGTTGGCCATGGTCCGTCTCTGGTGCCAGAGTACCCGTTAAATCACGACGTGAAGTTACCTGTCTTCGGACTAGGAGTCTTCTTCTTTGAACTGTGCATCCTCTATAATTTGCTGGATGATCTTCGCCGCCCAGCGCACAGGTAGGCGGTTCTTCACGTGGTTTTTTGGCATCTGTCACTAGGATGATCTTGCCACACTTCACGAATCTTGGTTGGTGTCGGCAGAATGCTCTGGTATGTCCATATTCCGGGCACTTCATAAATTGAACAACGTCCCTTCTTCTATGAGGTTCCTCAATTTTAACTTTATTATAAACTAATTGGGTTATATCGAACACTTCAGCATTGTTTGGAGCTGGCTTAATATCCACAAAGAAGAGTTGATAAGGCGAACAGTGAATCCTTTTCTCTCAAGATCATATTTAATCTTATCATGCGGTGTGGAATAATGAAGATTTCTGATGACAAACCGGTAGGCTTTTTCTTCTTTAGGTTGAAATGTGTGAAACGAAAAGTTTTTAGACTAAATATTTTATACAGGCTCTATATGCATCGCTGGGTTTAGTTTTTATTGTGATCAATTCTTTATTGGAAAAACATGCAAAATTATTCTCTCCTAAAAGAGCTAATAAGTCTGTGGATAAGTTTTAGAAAGTTGTTGATTCCCTTTATTTTTATTGGCGGTGGTAAATGGACTACTGGTGGTGCGACTCGTTCTTCTTCCATTTCGACAGATAGTGGAGCATACATGGTACTAACAGGAACATTAGGAACATTTCTTAAAGTAGGAATATTCATGGAATTATGAGTAGCAGGTTGAGTCACTGGTTGTTGTATAGGTTGAGGTAGTCGATCGTCAGCTGTTATTTCAACATTTTCAGAATTAATGTTATTAATTAAATTACCACGTGGTTTTGGTAGGTTACATTTTTTTAAATTATGTTTTCACTTTTGAATCTTTGCTATTCATCTTTTTTTTTGTAAATTTGACAGTCTGTTAAACAAATACTGGAGTTACTCCTTACCTTTATTTTCAAAATGGTAGAAATAACGGCTTCATCGTCTTTCCTACTCGTTCCGGCAATTTTACTGTCCTTCGTCAGGAAAGTGTCCTTTTTCACAAAATTATACTACAAATCACTTTAAGAAACCATACTTCACTGTAAAACTCATCAAAAATACACGAATTCAATTAATTCAAAAACTTGAAGATCATTTAAGCAACTTCACAGTTCGAGGCAAAACAGCTGTTGTACATAAATAAAAATGAATCGCAAAATGTGTTACTAAGCGCAAAACTCGAGAAAGGCTCGACCGATTCGGCTAATTCTTTTTTTCATATTTTTGTTAAGGCCCAAAGAAGATTCTTATGGAGAGAAAACGTAAAAATGACGAGGGAAATAATTAAAACAACACTTTTCTTTTCCCATACAAACCACGGTGTTCCCAGATGTCGAATATTTGACGCCAATCATAGCAAAACAAATGCGCGTTAGTTGTTAGTAAAAGTTTATAGTTTTTTTTATTGTGTATAAAATAGAGTTATTTTGTTTAATGGAGATCAGTAATCGTAAGTATATAACATAATAAGTGATATAACAATATATAATAAGTGATAGGAAAGTAAGCGTTGTTGCCGTTTTTGGGATGGGAAGAGGATCCAGGAACTTAGATTCCTTTCCCTACGTTCTTTTAAAGTAAATTAAACAAAAAAAAATAATATAACTGATGTACGTTTCATCATTGCTTCCTCGGTGCGTAGCTTGGTTTCTTGGTTGTTATTAAATTTTCGCTTCTCTCGAAAACCGATTGTGTGTTTAAATTTTTTTTTTAAAGAGAAAAGATTTGCACTGGCCGGGATTCGAACCCGGATCGTCTGCTTCTCCGTAGCAGTGATCTAAACCACTGAACTAGCAGGGGTCGCAGTCAGACAAATCCGTTCTCTTCAACGATCCTATATCCCCGTGTTATCGCAATTTTTGCGATGATTACACGGGGAAGAATGTTCATTGAACATTATTTTAATTAGGATCTTGTTGACATACGTCAATATATTATATATAATTTATTTTTACTAATTGTTATTTTTATGGTAATTTTTTAAAAATATTTTTGTTTTAAAGAGATAATATTTGCCCTAGTCGGGATTCGAACCTCGGTCGTCTGCTTCTCCGTAGCAGTGCTCTAAGCCACTGAGCTACCAGGGGTCGTATCAAAGTCACACAAATCCGTTCTCTTAGGATTTCTCTATAGGATCGGTGAAGAGAATGGATTTGTCTGACTTGGAAACGACCCCTGCTACGGAGAAGCAGACGACCAGAGTTCGAATCCCGGCCAGGGCAAATCTTTTTTCTTCAAAACAAAAATATTTAAAAAAAATTACCATAAAAATAACAATTAGCAAAAAATAATATAAAATATATTTCGATTGGATATCCCAATATTTCGCCATGATTTTTCGCAATCTTTCTATAACTTTCTTTTTCCTTGCGCAGGAGACACGGGTGAAGCGGCTGATATGAGCTCTGACGAAGCCCGAAGGAGCTCGGCAGTGAAGGCCCTCGCATCAGAGTACAAGAGTTTGATAGAGGAACCAGTGGAAGGCTTCCAGGTCTGGCTCGCCGTGGAGGACTGCCTCTTCGAGTGGCACGTGGCCATCTTCGGTCCGCCGGAAACACCTTACCAGGGCGGCTACTTCAAGGCACAGATGAAGTTCCCTGTGGTACCTTTTGAATCTTATCGTTATATGTCAGAGATGAAATGTTCTGTATGTAATTAATGAATTATGTAATATTTAGGGGTATTATTCTCCTGTACCATTACGATCCATGTATTCCAAACTTACGCTTGTTCAAGGAGGTGATTTGGCTGAGATCATGCTCATCCTATAGATTTATCCATCAATGGAGGTACTGGATGAACCTGCAGGATCGTCTCTAGCTCCAGATACCACATAGTCGGTGCACGGCTGTTAACAGTATAAACAATTTATTTGCCTCTACCAGTATCGAACATATGACCTGGAGCTCATAATCGCTGCTGCCTCTCTCATGTCATGTAAAAAAACTTGTATCACTTCAACCCATGAAAGCTCTATGGCTCGGTTCGTAGTAGAGACTGTACTGTTCCTCAGACAACCGATAATCAAGGTCACTGTTTTAAGTACCCACTTTATAGATACTCGGTCAGCCCAGGAGAGTCTGTGATCCCAAAGGATTCATCCTCGGTCGTTGAAAGATTAAATAAATCAGTCAGCAGCCGGATTTGAACCCAGGACACTCAGCACGGCAGCTCAGCGCTTTACCACTGAGCCACTCTGCTCCCATAATGTTTTCAAATCTAAATCAATGAATAAGACATAATATATGTCAATGAAAATGAAATGTCAAAAAACAAAACTGGCGACCACTTCCGGAGTCTTTCAAGAATATGGAACTTATTGAAAATTTGAATTTTTTTTGTGAAAAAATCCTAATTTTTGTTACCAAACAAGATTTTTGTTTGGATTGTTGGACTGGACTACAAATGTCCCCTTTCCCCCTTTTCGCAGGGAGCATCCAGATGTCTTAGACGTGGCAATGAATTATTCATTACTGGACCTATTTCGAATTACCAGGGAATTATTTCACGTATTTACAAATCAATTAATTGGTTTATAAACTATCTGATCCTGTTCCATTCGGTTTCTTATTAATAAATTTAATTAAAAAGAAGTTTAGTTATTATTAAAAAATTAATGTTCTCACTGTTAGAGCGCAGAGTTGCCGAAGGTCCTGTGTTCAAATGCCGGTCGCTTGCAGGCTTTTGTTTACTCTGTTAGCGGCCGGAGATGGATCATATAGGCTCCAGGACCCTCCTGGGGCTCACCCAGCCTGTATAAAATATTATAAAAATAGGGTACCCAAAATAAGGGGAAAAAATCTGGCGGTTAAGCGTGACCTAGGACAAGTCACCTCCTTGCAGAAACGTCGTCCATGAAACAGTACAGTTTCTACCATGTACTGAACCCCAAACCCGTTCACGGGTTGTAGTGGTACAGGGTTTTTTTTTTTAGGGGCTGGAGATGGATCCTATAGGATCTAGGAACCCCCCTCCGGGGGCTCACCCAGCCTCTATTAAGTGGGTACCCAAAAGTAATAGAACAAATCTCCTCCCTGCACAACAGTTGTCCAAGAAACTGCACAGCATCTACCATGTAGCTATTAGGGTTGGGAGATAGTCGATAGTTACTATTGGTATATCGATAGTTCATGCCTATCGATGGTCACTATCCATTGTGTCGATCTATCGATAGTTATGATCTTTCTTACCCTCAAGTTTTGAAACTCGGAGTTATGCTGATCTGTCTCTGTCCAGTGTCGAGTTCTTTTGAAATTGAACTCGGAATTCCTAGAGCTCAAGGGTTCTCTTTTATATAACTTTTATGCCGCACCGGACGTGTCATTATTTAATTCTCCTAAATTACTGATTACATTATGTTGGGTAGTACAAGTAGTCTCACACTTGTGCAAACAAACCAAATTCGCGGTATTAAGCATTGGCTCTTCTAGGTTTTTATAGCCTTAACTTCTTCTTTAATTGGAGGTCTTTTTCTACAATTCTTAATTGTTTAACTAGAAATGCAGTTTTTCTTTCGGGAAATATGTGGCTCAAGGAGCAGAGTTGACTCTTGAAATTAACTATTTTGTTATTTTTTTTTTCTAAAGGTTTAATTTGTTTATTGTTATTGTAAACATGTAAATTGTAAATACTTTTTTTTAAATTCAAATAAATTAGTTTTTTTCTCATCTTTATGATATTATCTTATAATTTATAATCCTGCGAATTTCAAATAGTAGGTAGGTAATTGAATTTAATTAAATTAGTTGAAATTCTTTATTGAATAGGTTTGGAAAAAAAAAAGAAGCAGCTATCGAAAAACTATCGATAGTATTCGATAGTTTTCAGGCGATAGTATCGGCCTATCGAGAGTGCTAACTATCAACTATCACCCAACCCTAGTAGCTATGTGGGTTAAAACGTTGGTTTTATATAAATAGTTAAACCTTATTTTAAAAATTCTTTCATTGACTTCCAACTATTTCCTTCCCTACGAAGCGACATCGGTCATTCATGTCCCACTTGTTTCTTGACCTCAGAATATTCGGAATGGTATAAGTCATTCTTTCAACTATTAGCATTAATTCTATATGCCATAAAATTGAATGTATCTTATTCTAGAGAATCAGAAGTTTACAAACGATACTATCTTTCTCACCTTAGAGGTAACAACAACTGTGTGGTCATTATGTCATCCCTTATCAATTACGAGCCTCGTGAGTTTGACTCGAAGTTAATTTTATACGATAGGAGTTACCTAAAAAATAAAAACTGTTTATCAAATGAACCCTGTCTGTTTCCCATCCAATTATATAAACAATTTCGTCGCTCAACAGGGATGCCAACTGACAGCAAAAAATCTCAACGGGGAGGAGGATCTTCCCATAGGAATCTACTGATCTGTTAGTTTTTTATTTAAGTTATTTTTTATCTTTATCTTTTTTCGTCGTTTTACTTAGTTATGAGTGTAATACATAAAATTGTTTAAAGCACTTGTAAAAACATAAATGTAAGAACTCTTTAAGGTTTGTTATATCTACAGCCACGGTGAATAAGTGGTTATGTCAGGTTTTCTCCAAAGAGAGTTAACTGAATTGAGAGAAGCGTAATCATACCATGTCGTAGTTTTTGGCTTGAAATTGAGTTGTAATATAAACCTTTTCCCTTTCAAGCCAATGCCTTACTTAGCCCCTTATTTGCTACGAAAATCACTCGATTCCGCTTACTTTAGTACAAGAAACTCATTTTGGAGAAAATTAGACTTAACCACTTATTCACCGGGGCCATAGATGTATTAAAATGAAATGGTTTTTACAGTGTAATTTTTTTTCTCTATTTGTACGAACTTTAGAAACTTTAATAATTTATTTTATTTTTTTTATAATTTTTATTTTGAAGAGAAAAGATTTGTCCAGGACCGGGATTCGAACCCGAGTCGTCGCACGTACCGATCCCATATCCCCGTGTTCTCCCAATTTGTGATCTATACTAGGGGAAGAATTTTCATTAAACATTACTTTAATTAGAATCTTGTTGACTTACGTCATTATATTATTTTATTTTATTTTTTAAATAATTATGAGTGTAATACAAAAGAGTTCGAATCCCGGTCCTGGACAAATCTTTTCTCTTCAATATAAAAATATTTAAAAATGTATAGACTTTTGTTGTTTGTTTCATGTTTTCAGAACGTGGTTGAAATATGTGACGTAGCAATTTTAATATACTGCCGTTCAATGTCTGGCCAGTGATAATTTATTTATTTTGTACCTTTTTAATGATAGCTTTTATTTAGTTCTATACATGAAATGAAACTGGTTTAATTTTTTTTAAATTAATAATTGGACGGCATTAAACAAAAAAGGAACAACCTTCATGATACATGTTTCGGGGAATTTATAGGGCTTGGGGGAATCAAATTTAAATGTTCATGGAATTTTGGAAGCTTTCAACTAAGCCTGCCTTCTTTTATTTTTCATCACGTAAATAATTTTATTACGCAATATTAGCAGATTATAGTGTGTACCATTTAAAATATTAAGCAAGTTCCAGCTTTTTCGTGAAATAGAAACTAGACTTTTTTCCTTAGGTTTGAATCAAAACACAGTAATATTGAAATAGTTAACATAAACCACCTCTAACTTATTTTAGATTGTTTTGTGGGTTGGTTTCTTTTAAGCAAAATAGCTGTCGAAATTATTAATCAGTGATGCCGATTACTATAATTAAAACCATGCAGTTAAAGAAAAAAGATCGATTTATGACTGCTTATAATAAATAATTTTATTAATAAAAATGTTATGTTAAATTTATGAGTGAAAATTAGCTATGTGGTATGGGTTTGTTGGTGGTTGATATATCTACAGCTCCGGTGAATAAGTGATTATGTCGAACTCCCAGAGAGAATTAACTGTTAATTGAGGGAAGCAGAATCCTGTCATTCTCGTAGTCTTTGGCTTAAAATGGAGTTGTGATATAAGCAATAACCGCTTTTAATGACAATACCTGACTTAGCCCTTATTTTTTAAATAATTTATTCTTTGAAATTTACGGTATATAACAATATAACAAGTAAATGGAAGGAATGGTACATATTGGCATGAATAAAGACAAGTTGAGAAACTACCCTCAAAGTGATAGTACTCAAATAACAAGTTCAACTTAGAAGGTCACGAGGCCATCTTCTTTTCATACGCCTCGGAGGATTATCAGGAATTGAAGAGGTTGCTAGGTTTGAAACTAGTGGGTTTGTACGGGAATACAGTTTGTCATAAAAAGATTGATATGGGATTCGGGCCAAATCAGCAACAAATAGGATATTAACATCATTGTGGATTACTTTGTTCGTAACAATGTTAGGAGCATAGAGGATTTTACGAAGGATTTTGGATTGTAAGGATTGAATACGCGAGGAATTCGATGTCCTAGTGGAGTCCCAAAGCTCTACTAAGTCCAGGTGGGTCTAATGATAGTTAATGCATAATGAGTCTTTTGTAATTAATTGGGAGCTTAGAGTGTTTGTCCAGTAAATTTTGAAGTAGTCTCCCCTCTTCACTTGGAAAATAACACGATTCCGCTTCCCTTGGAACAAGAAACTCATTTTGGAAAAAAATCGACGTAACCACTGATTCACCGAGCCTGTAGTTATATATATTTTTCTGATTTATATTTATTTTATAGGACTACCCTTACAGTCCACCGACAGTGAAGTTCTTGACAAAAGTCTGGCACCCTAATGTTTACGAGAACGGTGACCTCTGCATTTCCATCCTCCACCCTCCAGTGGACGATCCTCAGTCAGGAGAACTCCCTTGCGAGCGATGGAACCCAACCCAGACAGTGCGGACGATTCTGTTATCGGTCATATCTCTTCTCAACGAGCCTAATACCTTCAGCCCGGCCAACGTGGACGCCTCCGTGATGTATCGCCGCTGGAAGGAAACCAACGGTCAGGAAAAGGAGTATGAGGAGATCATTAGGAAACAGGTAATCCATTATTATTTTTTTAGTTATAATTTCAGCATGATTTTGTGATGGTCTGTGATTCAGTCATTAACTTCATCTTAGGCTTAGCATTAAGTTCAGGTTTCTGGAATCGTTTTCGATACATCTCCAGAGTACTGCCGCCTTATTAACTCATGGCTCCACTCTAGTGCTATCTAGTGAAATTCGTGGTAACTAATCGATTTACGGTGCCGGAATCTAGCGGATTAAATGCATGGAATCTAACTTTTATTTAAACGGTAATTATACTATTAAATTACTAATAACTGGTTTATTTACATAAGATTATTGTTGGTTAATTCCGTTCGTTACGATCTCTCAAGATTTAAAAACAAACTCCAAAAGATTATTTTAATCACCACTGTCTACTTCGCTTGTTATAATACGTATGATATGATACGTTATGATTGTAAAAAAGATATACAAACCCCCCAGTTTAGTTCAGGTTAGGCCCTAATAGTAATTTAAATTATTACTGACTTAGGTATTACTTCCCCAAACCAGCGGAAGTTGATATCAATAATAATTTTAAGTAACATCAAATTGAACCAATAAAAGTTTCAATAATTCCAATGAAGTGACGTTTTAAGTCTGTTAGTCGCCACGTATTCCGCTAGATAGCACTAGTGGAGATCAGCGAGAATCGATAACGCGACTCTACACTGGAGTTGCACCATGTTTACTTTTCATTTGATTGAGAAAATTCTGATTGTAATTGATTGATTTTGTCTAAAACATATCTGCAGCCCCCTACGAATAGGTGTATAAGGTTAATACGAATTTACGTGCAGAGAGAGTTTACTGCATTGAGTGAACCGGAATCGTGTCATTCCTCTAGTTTTGGGTTTGCAATTGAGTTGTAAAATGCACAATAACTCCTTATAAAGTGCGGGATACTCTCGTGCGATGTGGTCCAGAGAAATTGCGCGCGCTTAGCGCTTATCAAGGATGTGGACTGAATACGTTTATCTCGTGGAAGCTCTATTGCTTGATAATAAGTTTAAGGCTCGAATAAACTATTAAAATATTTCTTTTGCACAAGATTGTATCATAAAATAACGTTATTATAAAGCATCATTCATCTATATAGAATGAGTAAAATATATATTGTCACAATATAAAAATAAGAAACAACTCAGGAGTGCCTTCGTTCCTATATAGGGTTTCAGGAAATTACGAAACATGTAATTGACTTACTTTTAACTTTTTTTTCCATAATATTTTTTCTATAAACCTGATTAATTCATAATCTGTCCTTCTTCAATTCCATACCTGAAGTTTTAGGATAGAATAGAAAAGTAACTTTATTGGGGGTCGTCCATTTACAATAACAAGCATGAACAGAGAAAGAAACATGATATTTACTGCACAAAAATGAATGGGTATGTTGCTAAATTTGCAGTATATACTTTACCAAGCATTTATATTATTAAATATTTAATAACTACATTAATATTTAATATAGTATAGTTTCTAATAAATATTAATGTTTTTTATAATAAAAATAATATTAAAATGCTAGGCTAAAATAAATGCAACAAATAACTATTCATTTTTGCGCTGTTTATATCAGTCCAGAAGGGTACATAATAAAATAAATCATAATGTGTATAAAAAATGCCAACAAAAATAAACAGAATAAAAATAAAAATTAAATAGATAAAAAGTACGAATCGTGACCAATTAAAGAAAATAAATAAATAAATTTAGTTTTACGTTTATATGCCTCACATAAAGTTATACGTGTTATCATGAAAGTCATAATTTCATTCACTTGAAAAGCCGAAAAAAAATGAAATATTCATGTATGCGTTCATAGTACCTGTTGGTGACTTTCAACAGAAGCATATGTGCGCTCACAATCCACACCGATTGCTTTCGCGGAACACATGTACTAAGGGTTGCAATGGGAATGCATGACTTAAATAGCCCATCATTCAATTCTAGTCCAGTCAACGAATGATTCTATTAGGAAAGTCAAAAAATGGAAAGACCAACTATCGTATGTTGTTAGGGTAGTTAGTAGTATAACATACTAAAAGTAGGATCTGAGGCGGTGGAGATTTTCGGAAAAAGGTTTTTAGAAAATTTCCGAACTACTAAATCGCATATCAGTAACAAATAGCAAAACAACAAGAATAAAAAATGCTGAGAATTGAATAAGTTTTAATTTTGTCTACGTATGTTTTTTCTGTAAGACCAACCTCTACTGAGATAGAGGTAAAAACCCCAAAATAGGACATTCAACCCCCCTCCCCCGTATCGCCACCTTTCAGTATGCTGGTCTTTTAGTATGCTATAGTACTAACTACTTCCAACAGCATATCATGGTTGGTCTTTCCGCTTTTTGACTTTCTTCTAAACCCCCTTATGGCCATTCGTTGACTGAGTTATTCGAAAATAACACGATTCCGCTTCCCTAAGTACATGAAACTCATTTTGGAAAAAAATCCTCTTAACCACTTATTCATCTGGGCTGAATGTATATGTTCTTCTGCTCTATAAGTTATTTTATGGAGCCATATTGCCTCTGTTCTGAAGATGGTGATGTTGTTGATAGGTTATGGCCAGTAGGATCGAAGCAGAGAAAGACGGTGTGAAGGTGCCGATGACCCTGGAGGACTACACGAAATGTTCCAGGCCGCAGAAGACTGAACCGGACCCGTCCATCGAACTCAACGACTTCTACGACGACTTCGACCCCGAAGAGGATGACACTTCCGAACAGGACGAGTCCACTGGCGATTCCTTCTACTCAAAGTAGCCTCTCCAGCGGCTCCTCCTGGTCACCTCTGTGTTTCTCCATAAAAAAAAGAAGAAAAAGAAAAAAAAAAGTGTGTCCATTCTTTCCGAATTGTAAAGTCAAGGATGTTTTACTATTAAAACAGTTTGAACTTTCGAAATTTCGTTGGTATATTTATTTTAGATATGGAAATATTAAAATAATTTATTCTTGTTCATATTGGAAACGTTAAAAGTTCTTTTGAGACTTAAATGGTTATAAATATTTTTTTTGTTGTTTGCATTTATTGATTAAAATCGCTTGCTATTGCCAAAAATCTAGTTTGTGTATATTATTTTTTAATAAGAGAGACTGCTCAAAAATGGTATCCTATTTTCTTGTATTTTTAAGTCTTTTGTTCCATCAAAATTGATGTTGAGTAGGTTTTCTATATGATTTGACTTTTAGAATCTCTGTAATTACAGAACCGGAAATGTATATTTAGTATTGAAGCATCACCCTGAAATATCTACGACCCCTTTAATTAATAATCATTAATTGTTTATATGTATGTTACCACATATACATATATGAATGTGATTGTCAGTACTATACTGTCGCTATTTTAATATTTGTAATTGTTTATAATAATTAAATTGCAAAATAATATTATCAGTAGGTATTTTTTTATTACTCCTATCTACTTTGTGATTAAGAGTTAATATTACAGCAAGGACAAATTTATATATGTGTATAAACTTTTAAGTATAAAAAAAAAATTAATTCTGGAAATTTTATCTGGTAGTAATACCTACTGGATTGCTCGAAGAAGTATTTGGATTGAACTGACATCTTGACCTTTAACCAAGGTAAGGTCATTGAAGCACAATTCATATTTCACAACCTCATCAGCTCAACCTTTTTAAATCAAGTCATTTCCTTTTCTTAATCAGGATCCTGATGATTCCTTTTTTTTTGTTATTATATTTGTCTGTAAGAATTTTACTGATGATGCAATTTTCAGTTATTTAGACAATTATCGCAATAGTCTTAGTTATGTGTGACATGATTTTTGTAACATCGGTGACAGTGCTGTTTTGTGTGTTTTATTTAAGTTGTTACCTAACCATCTCAACAACATTTTATAATTTTAAAACTTCATGGGATATATTTGAATTCCTGACTAAAAACTGTTTTGCTTTATTTATTTATCTATAATTGAATCTTGGCAGGTTTTTAAAAGTGATAGATAAATTGCAAGGATTTCAAGAGATTTTTAAAGTATTCCCACAAAAAAATCCATCACAGCAAGAAATATTTATTGGCCTTGTAGAACTTCTTTTGATCCTGTTGTTTTAAAAATAAAATATGCCTACCCAAAAAGCTGTTTCTTCCAACTTTCCATATTAAGCTTGGACCAATGATGAATTGTCAACACCAATGTCCTAAAAGGTATTTCAAGTGTCTAAAATAAATCTTTCATCAATTATAGAAAAAAGATATGCTAAATTGAAATATGGCATATTTATTTAAACACAAATAAAGAAGATTGTTTATTGATTTTTGTTTTCATTAAAAATAGAAGAAAAGGAACTGCCAGCTTGGAAGTGTTTTTGCAAAGAATTCTTAAAATTTATTATTGAAATAATATTTTTTCTTTGAAAAAACAAGAAAAATGAAAACTATAATTGCCAGATAGATTTACTATTGAAAGTATATACTATAACAATGCTTAATATTTTTAAAATTTATTTTTTTACAGTGTCGAGTAACTTTTTTTTTTAGAAAATGAGGTGGTAGGATGATACAAAATCGAGAATGAGACATTCTTCAGAATGTTAGAGTCGTATTTTTTATGTGACTACTGCTAGTTTCACAAAAGGGGGCTAGAGAAAAATTTCAGGTGTGCCCGACTTACTTTATCGATTTACTGATGATGGTCCAAAATAAAAATTATTTATCATGTCTAAGATAATATTAGACATTAAGAATTTTTATTTTATGCTTAGGCTTGTAAAAATTTGATCGTATTTTAATTGAGCTAATAAATCATCCAAGGATCTACAGTACAGTTATCGAGTTATATAAAAATATATATTTAAATTATTATTTATTTTTAAATAGAACTGTATGATTAAGGTTTAGATTCAGGGTAAGTCCCAAAAGGGTAATAGACCTCCAGCCACTAACAGATTAATTATAAGTTACCAGCTAGCGGGATTTGAAACCCAGGACATCCGGGATGGCAACTAAGCGATTTACCAGTGAGCCACTCTGCTCCCAGACATAATTAATAAATTATTGTATTGATATTGGTTCTTGAGAAGCGTCCAAAGTTTCAATTCAATTAGATGGCGAAGTGGTAAGCCAATTTTTCAGCGCGTTTAAAAATAGAACTGATTGTTACAGACCCTTTATAAAGTAGTTTGGTACTTGTGTATATAATGTACGCCCGAAATAGGCCAATGTTCTACGCATGCCCAAGCAGTTACATTTTATAACAGTTACCTTGGATAACCTTTTCAAATATTTTTATTGTGATCTCGGCCGAACTTTGATTCTTGTTGCCCAAAACGTAACATGGAATGTAATAATAATGTCATAAATAAATCGAAGTAATAATAATATAATTGAATATATAACATATAATAAAATATTGAAGTGTATAATGTAAATAAATATAATAATGTCATAAATAAATAATGCAATATATAAACAATTTAAAATTAAAATAATTATTTAAAACATATTATTCAATCGCATTTGGGTGGAAAATCCCAAATAAGCATTGTATAATTATAAATTACCAAACAAACAACAAATGAGCAAGAAACAAAAATGAAGATACAACAACTCACGAACACACTAGTAAACAAATAATAATGTTAGGAAGAAAATAGTTGGGGGTGCAGTCAAATAAAACACTAAATAAGTGGTTACTTATTTTAATTACATGCCGACGTTTCGACCAGCGGGAGGCTGACGCAAGAATCTTCCGAGGCTGACGCATTCTTGCGTCAGCCTGCCGCTGGTACAGCCCTGAAGATGACCCACAAAGTGGGTCGAAACGTCGGCACGTAATTAAAATAAGTAACCACTTATTTAGTGTTTTATTTGACTGCACCCCCAACTATTTTCTTCCTTACATCTATCATCCAGTCAACCATCCCTCGCTTCTCATGAATAATGTTTGTCGAAAATGTAAGGTTATCCAAGGTAACTGATAGAAACGCATGCTTGGGCATGCGTAGAACATTGGCCTATTTCGGGCGTGCATTATATACACAAGTACCAGTAGTTTTATAGTTATGAATCACATTTTTTATTACAACTCAGTGTTAATGATCTAGATATTTTATAAGCTTCGGTTATCATGTCGTGTTAACTTCTTGTAATTCTTGAGCTCGGTTTCGCCTAAGGTAACGTATAAGATCCTTTGTAGTGCATTTGTGTAGGGCAGTTTAACTTGAAGAGGAAATCCGTTGATTGTGTGTAGCGAACTCTTGGATAGCCAGAGCACATTGAAAAAAAAAACCGTCATAACGGATGGCCGGTGGGAGGACATATAGAATATAGTATGAGGAAGAAGCAGATATTGTTAGGCCGAAGGAGTGGTCCATTGTAGGGAGGAGATATATCGGTCTGGGCAACCGACACCTCAAGAATGTGGCCATTCTCCGCCTAATCCGTTCACGGGCCATGGGTCGAGGACAGAGAGGACCCAATGGCTGTTAGGGCAAGCTTTGGCCATTGGGTCAGGTCAATTGGGACAGCTGCCTCCTCCAGCCCCCGGAGGAAGGGGGCTCTTCCCCAATAATTGGGCGACTGGAGAACACTTGTAAACCGATTACTTACCTGTTATCCCCGGTCCCAACAATCGTTACTATTCATATTAGTGGCCAACACTGATGTTCAGCAGAACTATTTTATATGAGTAGAGAGAAACTTTAAAATTGTATTTCAATTCAAGTTGTAACAATAACATGTACTACTACAACCCATATAGGGACTGTGGTTCAGTACACGATAATACTGACTATACTATGATCTAGGGCAACGGTTGTGGAGGGATGTGATTTGTCCGGGATCTCGCTGAACCGCCAGGTTTTTTCCCCAATTAAGGATACCTACTTTCTTGAGGTTGGAAGAGCTGGTTCCATCCACGGCTTTTAACAGATTTAATCATTTCTGCCACAGTCTAATTTTAATACGGAACTTTCGGCATAGCAAATCTAAGCTACTCCGACTGATTTGATTCATAAAATACCAAATTATTATTGGAAATGTTCATTCAAGTTAGCTCCTAGAGTAAGCTCTTATGTGAGTCTCATACTCATTACTAAACATTTTCAGCACAACCTTATCAATACAGATTTTGCAATTTCAGCTACATTTCTTTTATGACTGGGAATATTGTCAATTTTATGCATCTCATATAATGTTTGGTGAATAATAACTGCGAAATTGAAATAGTCTTTTTTATAAATTCGAGATGTTTGAAAGTAAATAAATAAATAATTCTAAATGAATGCAATTCTAAAGATAGATGAGGATAAAAGAATAAATTTTAGATATTTCAGATCTCCCGCTTACTGGCACTGGTGCTATAATGATCAGGGTGATACCCTGATCTTTTGATAATAATGCGTTCTAAACTCCTTTATTATGTACATCTGGTTCATTTTTAACTTATTCTTTAATAGGATTGTGATGAAAATAATATTTCTCTACATAACTTCACATTTTCAGCCATTATTATTATTTATAACATAATTATTTATATAATCAGACTTTATAATGGATTCGCTATTAAAACTGCTGAATAGTTTCGGACCTCTTTCCATTGTGAGAAAATTTATGGTGCTGTCCTCCTAACAAGGGAAGGCCAAAGACAAGCCTTAAACTTGAATCAGTAACACCCAAGATCGAAAAAGTTCCGAACCCTCAATGCTTTTAGGTTTTGCGGTCTTTATATTGGACCGTCAGCGATCGAAAATCGAGACAAATTTAAATAAGTTCTTGATATTTGAACTTTTCACGGAATAAGGTTTTCTTAAAGCTACAAACACTTCACTCAATAAAATGCATATTACTCTTTCAAAAATAGATGATGGAGAACTATTTATTGGGAACTATAATTACATGGAAACATTATTATTTGAAGGAAGTATGGAAGAATAAATAATACTTATTAGTTATTTTTAAGATCAATTGGTTACACAACTAGTTGATATTTAGACAGATATCTGAATAGAGCCTTGCACTGCAGAAATGAAATATCTAGAATGATGATAAAAAAAACTCTGGCTGTTCATTGCCTGATACCAGATACAAAATATCTTCAAGGATATTTCTCCTGATTAATGTATCGATGATTGTCTGACGATTTTAAAAATGATTCGTTATTACCTAAAGAATTATATATTTTTCGGCAAAATCATCCGTAAACGTAACTTTTAATTTATACTAATTATGAATTTTGTTACTAAATATGCTAAAAGAGTTTTTTTTTTTGAATGGGTATAAAACGAATTCCCCAATATCTTACTAATTTTTCGAGACCTAAATATCTAAATAATTGTTTGTGTTCCCGAAATTAGAGGCCCATAAAAACTGTATTATTGCTCGATTCCAATCATAGTTTTAAAAAATGTGTTTGTTGACCTTTTTGGGCCTGCTGAAACCGTTGCCTTGGAGGGAATAGTTTACAAAATGACAGAAATAAACATACTTGAGATTGATGCTGTCCCACTTTTCTGTCACCACTCCCTCGTACAGAACGTCATTATAAAACCCACCAGATGGTGATGATAGCCCTATTTTAAAGCAATATTATTGTTCGATCCTTCCATTAGTATTTAGCCTATTGTTCAATATGTATAATATACCTATTGCCTCTTGCTGTGGAGGATTGTATAGATATGGAAGATGTGTATAAGCGTGTGCAAGGTGGCTTATAGTTAAACAACCTGTGCAGAAATATGTAACTTATTTCACACATAAATTCACTAATTTCATTTAATTATATATTTGAACAATAACTAAACAGTAGTGATTATTCAAATATATACATTTATCAAGAATACCAAATGAGACTATTCAAACACGCCATTTTTGGACCTTTCATTTGTTGATTTTCTTATCGGAAAATATTGCTTTCCAGCAAAAAATGTTTCTATTTTAAGAATTAACGAATATTAAATACGTCGTATAATCTATTTATCGATATCTTACCTGGATTTAGTTCAGGAATAAGGTCTGTATCGTTGGTAGAAATGATACTATTTTTAACAACTTCGATAAATGTAACCTAACCTAATATTTAACAGCAAATTGAATATCATGATTTAAACGCCTGTACCTCGGAACTGGCTGTTTTAAATAAAAAATATTCTTACCTATTAACCAGATAAACTCTAAGCTTGATTATTGATAGGAACTCCAAAAAAGGAAATTCGTCTATTATGAATTAATGTATTACTTATCAACGGTCGTACTGCAAAATCATAAGCTGATTTTTTTTTTTTTTTTTTTTAAAGAAAGCTGATTTTCTTTGATTTACAAAAAATCGATCAATTTGTTTGAATCTCTATTAGTTATGCCTTAGAAACTTATTGATGATTTTTTTTATACAGTGTATAATTTAAAACCAATATGTTCATTATTTTATATCCTTAGTGTAAACTCGAAGTCTTCTATTGTACTCAAAAAGGTATTCAATTCTCGTATACAATTCTACTTTTTGTCGTATCTCAATCGGTTATAAATTCGGTAATTTATAGATTCCGTACATCTGCTAACGGATCAGTCATATGCATTTTGAAGATCAAACGTGTACATATTTATATATATTTTTATTTTGAAGAGAAAAGATTTGTCTTGATCGGGATTCGAGTCGTCTGCGTCTCTAGTGCAGTGCGCTTAACAACTGAGCTACCAGGGTCATATCCAAGCCAGACAAATCCATTCTCTTCACCGATCCTATATCCCTGTCAAAAGAACAGTAAATAAAAATAAATTGTGTACATATTTATATTTGATTTCAATACCACTCTTTTTTTAATACAAAATATTATATCTTAGCCATTATATTATATTAAATATCATTGGAACCCGGCCTGTCTTGGTAGTATATATTTTGACGCTCGAAGGGGTTAATTTATTTAAATTATTATGTTTATATTTTGATTCATATAAGTATTAAAAGAAGCTATTTATTTTTCAATATTGTTAATTTTTGTTTAATATAGCTTAATTACTTTTATGTTCGGCATTTAAAACTTTTCTGTTAAAGGAAAAAAGGAATTAAATTCTGGCAACAAACGCTAAACCGAAAGTGTTTACTTATTGAAGCATCATAAAGAACCTTAGTCTAAAAAAATGTATTTATTCTATTTAAATGTAAATGTGTCCTTTTTAATTTTATTACTTAGCACAGTTCTATCAATATATCTAACGTGCTATAATTTAGATATCTTAGATAAACCGGTTGATACTTTGAAACTTTAAGCTACTTTTTATCCTGTTTCATGATAAGGCGGGAGATAAAATCCTACCGAAATAGCTTATCGAGATATTTTATGCTTACTGACATTATTTTCTATAAACTACTGTTTTGTGGAATAAGCAGTATATTTTAAAGTTATTAATATTCGATATAAATCTGTGGGTTTTTAATTATACGGCGACGGAATACTAAATTTAAATGCTTTCTAAGATTCTACAAGCAGTTGGGTGAACTTCAGGTGGTCCCTCATCTAAGTTTAAACCTTTAGAATGCTTGAAAAATAGGTTAATAGTGATGGGAAGGACAGTCAACATGTAGGGTAAGAAGACCTACCTAACTGCACTAGCCCTGAAGAAGACCTGCAATGCGGGTCGAAACGCTGGTTTTCAAACAAATAGTTCAAACCTATTATTTATCTGACCTCCGCATGGACAATTTTCTTCCCCATATATAATAATAATTATAATAATGATAAAGTAAGAATAAAATAAATTAATTCAAGCTGAAAAACAAATATTTTTTTCTTCATAGAGTAAGAGGAAATAGTTCAGGAAGTATAGTTACTTTTCTATTTAAACAAAATAAAAGAGATATAATATTTATCTTTTAATTATATATCATAATCTCTTATTAAATTAATATCATCATACATAAAGACTAATTCATTAAATAATATCTGTGTGTGTCATTATAGTTCATTGTTGTCACTGTGTAGATTTCTTAAGGTTTTTTCTATCCTCGTCTCCTAAAGTCAAGTCATTCATATATTGGATCTATTCAAGTATAGCAACATTTCATCGAAAATTTGAGGTAGAGCCCCTCGTCCTTACAATCGTTTGAAGAGTCCTTGGAGCCTATTAATCTTGACAGATTTCCTTGGGCCACTTTTATAAGAGTTCTCTCGCTATACAAGAGTACTCGGCCGCGACCTGAAAGATACAAGCACAATATAACTCGGCGAAGATATAGAAACGTAGGAGCAGCTGTAGGGCCGAAGATATTGTGCCGAGAAGGGAGCAATAGAGCCCTTGACTAATAGACACCATATAGTGGGAAGGACCCGGGCACAATGGAGGACACTTTAACGTCCAATTATATCAGTTTAAAAGGCCCGCTCCAGGTGTTCCCCGCCGCCAATAGCTCATCACACAATTAGCCAAACCCTCCTCCTACTTCTTGACTTCTACCGCCTCCTCCTCGGACAAAGGTCTCAGGGTGGCATGTGCATCCGGCGCGGGAGAGAGCCTTGCCACTCCACTCAAAGGATTCGGCCGTTGGTCCAAAGGGTGGGCCGGAGGCTCCTTTAAGGAACGGTGGCCCTTCAAATCCTCCGCTATTCAGGCTATTTAGAACTCTAATTATTGTTGTATTTCTTAGAGTCTTTCATTCACCAGTTCCAGGATGTTCCGTGCCAGTGATCTCGCTTTCGGAGCAAAGGAGCTAGTCCTGCTGTGAAAGGAAGTTTACTGAATAGGTTTCCTTCGGAAAGGCTAAAAATTTGAAACCTTAAGAAAAGTGTGTATGTACATTCTTAAAATGTCTTAGAAATATTTCAAAATATGGATACAATGCATGCCGTGCTGAAAATTTTCCATACCATCCTGACTGAAACGATAAGTGAATATTATTTGTTATCAAAGACTATCTTAGATTAATTAGTTATGAAAACCTCCCGGTACACGAGAAATTCACTATATAAATCTCATTAATTATTTATATTTCAATAAATAAATATTTACATATTAGAATTTTATAGTATTGACAAGATTGGGGAGCCTGTAGAGGAGGTCTACACCGTCAAGTATTAGGGCGTTGCAATAAGTGAAAATGGGAAATTCAATGAAGACATCAATGCAAGCATTGTGACTTCGGAAAGGGTGTTCTCTACCATCAATAAAAACTTTATGCAGGACACAAAATTAGTTGTTTGCATGCGTTCCTATTCTGACTTATGGAAGAGAATCCTGGGCCTTGAAACCTTTCGATCGGAGCTGTCTTCAATGAGGTAGCAGGGACCAAGACGTACCCCACTCGAAATTAAACCCCTGAATCAGCTAATTGAGAAAGGGCAGCTTCGATGTATAAATACCCAGGGGAAGTAACTTGGGAGAATAGGTCCCAAAATATCCTGAAAGAAAAAAGAATTGAATGGTCGGAAGCCAGGAGAGCGGCACTACACAGAGATAGGAGAACTCCTGGGGCAAAAATTTCGATACTGTAAAGAGATAACAGAATAAGATGAAGAAGAATTTCATATATAATACAAAGCGTCATAAATGTATAAATCAATTTACAAAATTTTTACTTTTAAATGGGTGTTCTAAAAAAAGAAAATTATAAAAAGGAAGAAAGTATATCTACTTTCATCACTTCTCTGAACACCATAAACCTGCATCACTACAACCCTTGAAGGGTCTTGGGTTCAGTATATGGTAGAGACTGTTCTGTTTCTAAGACATGAGTTGTGCTGGAGCTGATTTTTCCAATATCACGGTCAACAACAGTCAGGTGTTTCCTCTAATAGTACGTACCCACTTTTTTGAGGCTAAACGAGCCCTAGGAGGACCTGCAGATCCCACTGGTTCCATCAGTGGCTAACTGTTTAATAATTTATCTGCCACAGCCGATAACTATAACTGGCATGATGTCCTCTTTGGATAAATGGTCTGATATTTGTTTGCTCTTATAGCCTCCTTTTGCTGCTTAATCATTCCATCACAATAGATTGCCTATGTCAAAAGTTCATATAAATTCTATCTATGTAGTATTGTCTTTTGGATCTAGTACATGAGTAACAAGTGTTATTCTGTATTATTAGGAACTTTCAAAAGGAATTAATAATGCTAATTGTTATAGACTGTGAACCCCCCCTCCCCCCCCCAGTATGAAAGATGCATTCATCAGTTTTTTTATATCAAGCTCAGTTCTATCAGGAGTGTTATTTATTTTTTCCCACCTGAATTATTTTTCTATTGATGATATGCTACTTCAGGCTTACGTTTCTTAACTCATTGTCGGATTTTGGTTGCTCTCACTGTAAAGAAGTGATATCAAATGTTCTGAATTTAATTTCTTCCTTACACATATTTCATTTTATCATGCTTAACTAAATTTTAATATACACAATTCATTCTCTCTAAAAGTAAAAACTCGTCTTCACCACCATCATTCTAACCGGCTCGTAAAAGTGGTTTTGGTTTGGCAAACTAAATATTATCAAAGGTTTTGAAGCTATTTAATAAATCTCTCCCTCGCTGGATTACAAAACAATTATTATTTGCAACTTTTAAAACCGATCGGTTTTAATTTAAAGCAGGGACAGTAATCCTGTGGCCCGCCTTGAAGATTCACCACACTTTTCAAAATATAATCATTTTATAATGGCTAAAGTAGTGAAGTAATAAGATACATTGTTTAAGCATCTATATATCCAAAAATTAACTGTCAAAATTATAAGATAAACCATAAATAAGAATCATTAAAATAATTTGTGTCAAAACAAGAGAAAAAAATAGGACGCCCGGAAAGATTTGTAAGATTTTTTTGAGGTCCTTAGTTCAAATTTTCAGTTTGGCTACTTATCCCTGAAATATTCTGTATAATTTTATATGCCTCCCCCGGAGTAATAATGCTTTTCCAAAGTGGCTCGCAAGGACCTGGTTTGGCCACCCCTGATTTCAGGTAAAATAACCGGTATTAACAACAACTTTTTTTTCATAAATACCGGTGACTTTAATTGGTACTCTATGAGGCCTGTACAACAATTTTTTTACACTACAAAAGAAAAAAATGGTCTTCTAGGCCATCACTGGCTACTTCAAGCTTTCATTTTCTATCTCATGCATTAAACATATCACTTAGCCCTCTACTGTTTACAATATCCATAGACCCCAGGTAGATCGTAGCACCTGCTCTCGTGTAGAATGCCTCATCCTCCATGTAGAATGCCATATTGATGCGCGATGCTCCAGGGGACAGATGCACCTGCGGATGCCTTTACCTGTACAGTGGCAACTAATTACTTGCCCTATAATCGCTCACTGTCTCTCCTGTGCTTCCCTTAGGCTAGAGGGTGTAATATTAACAATTCGCCCGGGGCTGGAGGCAGGTAACCCACCCTCAAGGGTTGTTATTACCTTGGTGAATGATGATAAATTTTTTTTTGTATAATGTTAACCGAATGTAAAATAATTCGTTGAGCGCAGGTGTCTATGAGATTTTCATGTCGTGTCTTAACAACCCTCGCGTTGATTATGGGGAATAGTTGTGGATTCTCCCAGCTGGGAATAATTTATGAATTCATGCTCGTTATTTCTGAGATTTCTTCCTGGCACGAATATTATAATCGTGGGTAATTGCTACCCTGATCTTTTGATAATAATCCCTTCTAAGCTCATGTCTTATGTACATTATGCTAATTTTAAACTTAATCTTTTCAGTATATACTATTTTCACTTTCATTCCTAAGGATTAGAACAGTTTTTTATATTACATTTATATGTACACCCTTATCCAAGGGGAATAATGCCCTAGATCAAAGACCTAATATAAGACATATACAATATAGGCTATCCCTGTGTTGCTCCTGGTAGAAGACTACATTCTATATCCGTTTAACCTCCCAGATGTAATATTTATTTCATTTAGGCGAATTTGTCATTGTCCCCTTTAGTTAAAAAGTTCACTTCAAAAACACTCATTCAGATCGGAAAAAAATATGTAATATATATTGTTTCCCTCAAATAAGGTATAGACATAAGTACATGAGTTTCAATTGCAACTTATTTTTATTAATATTCTTGTAAAAACTCTTCCTGTACAAAGCACGGCGTATTTCATCATCTGTAAACTACGCCATATAAAAACATTAGTATTAAAATTTCATTATCTGATGAATAATTCAGAAATTCACAGATCTAAATACAGAGGTCACCAGTGGTGTAGTATAACAACCTTCTTTGCAAAATATCGCAGCCAGCTAAGTGGCCATAGGATTATTTAAACGGAGTAAATAATGCTTGCTTATGCCACCTTTCGGAGGAGACATAAAATGTCTGTCTGGTTCTTGTTAAAAATCCCTTCCCTAACTATTTCTGGATAGGGAAAATTTAGCACTCCCACTTTACATTATTAAAAAAGGGGGTACTTTACTTTATAGTTATCCTTGAGACGCACGACCGTACTTGGAGACGACAGAATCGATTCGAGGATGGTACAAATGGATACCGGAAAATATTCACCATCACAATATTTCCTTTATTACCTTCAGGGGAATTAAAATGTGAGAGGAACTTACAATTCTTAGCAATACATTTATCCTCTCCAGCTATAAATGACTAATGGCGATTTACGACTCAGTGATTTGACACAGCATTAATACTATGAGAAGAGGCAAAAGATATTCCGTAGCTTAATTGTTGGACTGAAGAAATGATCAGGCGGTTCAGTTGGTGGAAATCCTGCCGCTATAGTTTTCAGGTCCACTGGATCGGAAAATAACCACGGCTTCATTTATCTGATCACTGTTCAGGCACTGTGTCAGTGGGAGACTGTTGATTGGAATAGGGAATATCTCAGGGAAGATAGTAGTTAGAGGACTGTGAATCGTCCTTTAAGTTTTTCTCAAGAGGTCAGGTCTTAAAGGGGTAGATTGTAATTTTACTTCCCCAAAAAAGATTTTTTATTAAAAAAGAAACTTGTACAACTACAACCCGCAAAGGGCCTTGGGTTCAGTACATAGCAGAGACTATACTGTTTCTTGGACAACGGTTGTCCAGGGAAGTGATTTGTCCTAGATCACGCTCATCCGCCAGATTTCCCCCCTTATTATGATTTTTTCAAATACTGAAACATAATGTAGTTGACAGACGTTACTAAAAAGTAACTGGCAGTCATTAAGAAGAAAAGACCTTTACAATCTTTTAAGCGTTTTTGAAGTGTAAACTTCTTTAGTCACGTTTAGCAACTTTTGGTAGGGGATAATTGTGGGTAACATGTTCGAGACTGGCGACACCTAGCTGCCTGTACATGAGCTATACTATTTCATTTTAATCAGGTTAAATGCTGAAATTTGATTGATATCAGAATAATGAAATTTAACTAAAAAGGCGCTTAAAAGCTGTACAATTGATACTAATAATTACTTAAAATATCGATAACTGGTTCAACTTCGTTTCCCCTAAAAGATTTTATTCGTAATAGTTAAACATCTTGTTTCATGGAATGATTAAAGTACTGTTAAAATTTTATGAAATGATCTAAGTATTGTTATACTTACCGATGATTATAATGCTGTAAATGAAGATGAAATCTAATTAAATACAAGTATAAGGTATAAATAATATAACTATATACTAATTATTATTTCAAATACATTATTGATATTTTGTATTGAGCTTGTGCAGTCCATCATATGATTTGATTAAAAAATAAATAAGCTACTAGAAAATGTATATAATTATTGTTCGGAGTCTCAATATATGTCAAAACAGACTAATGTTAATAATTTAAATTAAAAAACTTGAATTTTAAATAATTCAGACTATAATTGATTTAGAAATTCAAAACACAGTTATTCCCAAGTCTTGAGTTTTCACTTCTGTCAGCAGTTATCATGACTGCTTATTTAATTTTATTAGTCAGTTTCTTTTGGATTAATTTAAACACTTAAATAAATTTAAACAAGCTATATACCTAGGATATTTTTTCGGGTAGAAGTTGTTAAAAAGTTTTAATTGTCAAAGGTTTTCATAAAAATAACCATCTATCCTCGTTAAATATAGGAGTTTAGCTGCCCAGAATAACGAAATGGCTTCGAGTTATTTTAATGGAGCTCCGCTCATTTTTTACTAGGATTAACTATTTCTTTTATTCGTCTGAAAAAAAATCTCTATAAACTGTTCCAACAAGGGTTTATCATTAGGATCTGAAAGAGCTACTTAAAATTTTACTAGCAAAAACCCATTATTTTATCTTTTATATGAAAAAAAATGTTTATAGTAGCTTTTACCGCCAAAAAAAAACTGTCTAGCCTCAGGTAAATTTAAGGCTTGTCTATCAATGGAACGGAAAAAATATTACCGGTTCATTTATTTTGTCAGCGGAGAATGGCTACTCAGCTGGGATTAAAAAAATATTTATGCCTATCCTTATGGATATATTACCATAAGTATAATATTGGGCTACCCAAGCTCGCTACCTAACTCCCGAAGAATAGCCGAACGGGGAGCTGGGGTTGTTTTTTTTCTTCAGTCGGGAAGGGCTACCTAAAATAAAATAAAAAATATATTAGAAGGCTGCTTTGGGATTCAGTGTGTAAGTCCGATGCTATCTCAGGGCACGGTAGCTGTAAAAAAGATGGACCTTACCGCTTCGGGCTCGGAATCATTAGTTTTTTGGCCGGAGACCTCAACCATACATCTACATAGCTCACTGTCTGCCCTAATCGCTTCTGTTAATATGTATGTGCTTCCCTCTGATGGTGGGTGTGGGGCTCTGTCTCGATGTTTAATAACTTTCCGAGGGATAAGCTGAAAAAAAATAAAGAAAAAAATGTGAATTCGATATTTTACTAAGCAGGAGGCCATTCATAGCTAAATTACTTATGTGACTTAAATTACTTTCAAAACCATTACTTATAATATTTTATAATTATTTATTATATAGAAACTTGTCCTCAAAATGCACAGTCTAGACAACACATTTAATATTTTGTTTACTACAGATAGAGAACTAGTCCAGGACAAAATCATTTTTTTAATCTCTTTTAAAATTTGGAAAAGTGGACTAGTTGCCTTTTTAGAAGTTAGTGATTCATCTAATGTTTTTAACTGTTTGCCATTTGGTCTTAAAATTATAAAGGTCTCTAATATTTTTAATACAGAAATATACCAGTAAATTAGAAAAAAATACATCGTAAATATGTTCATAAAATGAATGTGATATCAATAATATAGTTTTATGGAAAAATATGAATTTTCCAGCTTGACTAGAGTTTGCCAGTGTCTTCATTCAGATTTTTATTTTGTAGTTGATGATATTTAAAAAACAAAGTTTCCTAACTTCCAGTTGGAGGTTGGTGAATAGTCATTATCACAGAGACTACAGCCCCTGAAGAGATCACTATATGGTAGAGACTGTAAAGTTTCAAAGCCAACGGTTATGCAGGGAGGCAATTTGGCCACTATCGCACTCACCAGCCAGGTTTTTCCCCAAATAAGGTACCCACATACAGAGTCTTGATGGTCCTTCATCACAACAACTAGGCACTCAGCATAATGAGCGATACCCCGTTCAATTTTAATAGTATTGAATTTGCATTAATAAAAATATACCTTAAAGACAATCTTTGTCTTGATGAAATTCAATTAATTTTATAAACCTAGAAGGCATTCATTGTTCCTCAAACACTGTCATTATAACTTAAAAACTGCCATCGTATTTGCAAAATCATTGACTAAAAAACATTTACCGAATAAGCGAGTGATTAAAGGCAATTATGAAACAATCAATAAATGTTCATAAATAATATGGAAAAATACATTAGTGAGAGAGCTTAAAGGTTTTTCAGTAAACCTTCCAGAAGGAGTTCTGTTACTGCTTAGTTGTAGAGCTATAACTTGGTTCGTGCCTACCTCAGCGACTTTCTCCACGTTGGGGTGTTTTATACCTCGCATTAAGCTGAGGTGGCTCTAGACAAGATCTAAAGCGCTAGTTGACAAGAGAAGGGGATTTAGTTGTTGCTCGTAGGACTTGGTGTTGGCTAAAATATACAAGGCGCATTCTGCTTTCTGTGGACTTTAATCTTCCCACTTCCCTTCCACGAAACTTTTTTCATCTTTACCTTCTTTCAAGATTGTACTCGAACGTCATAATATTATTTTTTGTCGTAAGTAGATCGATTATATTGATCTGCAATTTACTTAAAAAGCAAAATGTGTAGTAATAAACAAACAACACTTAAAGTAAATAATCACGTAATTATTTTATCACATTCATTACTGTTTTACAACATTTTCACAGGCGGTGTTCTGTTAAAACATTAGAGTGAAGTACTAACCCTTACTTACTCAACTTGAAATCATTAGTTCTTATACCTTTTTATAATATCATTTCCATGCTAAAGTGTCTTATCTGAAACTTCATGAAGCTGAGAAGTTTATTTATAGATGCTGAAGTAAGATTCCTAATTTTTCCATTAAATCGTATTTTGGATCGTTATATTGGCGATTGTTTTATGATTTTAAGTATTGCTCAGGGAATTAAAAACTAAACGTGAAAAGCACCCATACCCCAAAATCACAAAAAAATTTTAACTATAGAGCGACGATATTGGTATTTAGCTCTGGAATATTGTATTCTTTTGCCTTTAAGACTCTATGCTTTTTGTTTGATTTTTTTAATTTTATTTTATCTTAACACAAAAGCATAACAACTTACATCATAATACAATGTTTTAAAGAAACATTTTTTTTAAAAATCGTTCCTATTTACATCGACATAACAAAACTAGATTAAAAATAGCTTCTGAGAAAATAAATCAACATTTTACATTAATTAATTTAATTTATGATGAAGTATAGGATACCTAAGTATTAATTATGTTTTTGAAATAATTTATATTCTACAGAACTAATTTTTAAATTCTTTTAGGATGAAAGGTAAAATGGCTGATAGAGGCCTGTTTCTTACTTTAGGGATTATTAGAGTGCAACAGAAAAGTAACTTTATTCTGGGACTAGGTACTTTTAGAATTACAAGCATGAACAGCAAAAGAAACATAATATTCCTCAAGACAGAAGGCTACACAATACAAATCATAAGGTATTTACAAAAGTGGG